>OY101450.1:3052012-4252012 GCA_956483635.1 Panzeria rudis | reverse complement strand
TCCAATAACAACTAACTACTATTTATAGGATTATTATGCTTGTTATTATAATTGGTCACATTTGCAGTTTGTATTGGATTGCTGGTTAGAAATTTAGTAGTAGAAGCACTGGTATTGACCTTGTTTATCTTACCGCAACTTGCGTTTGTTTCACTAGTTTCTGTTTTCATCATATTTACATGATTATTTATCGTTGTTGAAATTGTTGTTATTGACGCAGTTGTAGATATTGGCGATGTATTCTCCACACTATTGAAACGAACTTGATGTTGATTGATTGGTGTCAAACTATGATTGCGTTCCAAGTGTCTCAATAGTTTCATTTCAGTTGCAAATGACCGTATGCAACGCGGACATTCAAAAGGTTGTTCTAAAAATAAAAAAAGATTTGTTTAAATTTGTTCGAATGTTGTATACATGTTCATATTAATATGAACATGTATAACAATTGTTATTAGTTTGTAACGAAATCTGGTTCTTAGTTTTTTAGTGTTATAAAATTTAGGCCCCTATTATGATTCACAACTCAACTAGGTTGAGTTGTCAATACTACGACCCAACTTAACAATTTTTTTGTATTATGATTCACAACTAATTTTATTTGTCTTCGAAAAAATTTTCGAAAAAAGGTTCTTATCTAAACTCTCTGTTTTTTAAACCTAGTAGCCATCACAAAATATTTTAAATATTTTTAGTTTTGGCCTCACTATTTTTTCTTGAGTTTTTATATTTTATGGATATGGCAACAATATGGGTTGACAAATGGGATAGATTGGCGCCTAAAAGTACCATTTTAAAAGTAATTAAAAGTAACACAATAGTCGAAATAAAAACCAAAACACAACTGATAAAAAACTGAGACAACTGCTTTGATGAAGTTGTAATCCATAATAAGAATTTGACAACTACGACTCAACTATCAATTTAGTTGTGAATCATAATAGGGGCCTTAGTGTTATTCCATACAAATAATTTGATTTTCAACATTATTGCTGCCTGTTCTGTAAATCGAATGGGTTTAGAAAAATGAATCCACTACGAGCAAAATTTTTCAGACTTTGTTGCAGTTTTATATTTTTTTAATTAATTTATTATAAATGATTTAAAGTACATTAATGGTCGTCATGAAAACGGTTAAAACCCTCGTAAACTGTGCAAACAGTGCATGTGTCCACTCTCGTAAATGAACTGTCAAAAATGTTTTTAAAATTCATTTGCACAACCAATATAAATATGGGAGACATTTGAAAAAAATTTTAATTGAACGTCACAAAAATATCAATAAAAAATGTTACTGTCACTTTTTGTAAATAAAATTAAAATTTTCGTTAGGCACCAAGGTAGATCTATAAGGTATACTTATCGGCGAATTGATACAGCAACTTTTTTTTGGGAATTATGGTGTCAAAAAATGTATGAGAAAAACTCAAAGCGAATATTAAAAAGTGAATGGATTGGTAAAATACACTACAATTTGACAGCAAAATTACCGAACATATGGGCTGATGCACAGACCTTATAACGAGTGATTTTTTTGCTATTATCTTTTTGGCAACACTAGTTTTGACAGCTCACGCACGTTTTGTATCTTGTGTCACTGTCAAACATCTTCAGTTTGGTCTATAATTTAATCATGAATCGTCTTACAAACGAACAACGCTTGCAAATTATTGAATTTTATTACCAAAATGCGTGCTCTGTTAAGAAAGTTTTTTATCGAAGAATTGTGTTCAGCGACGAGGCTCATTTCTGGTTGAATGGATACGTGAACAAGCAAAACTGCCGTATTTGGAGTGAAGAGCAGCCAGAAGCATTGCAAGAGCTACCAATGCATCCACAAAAAACAACCGTTTGGTGCGGATTATGGGCTGGCGGCATCATTGGGCCGTATTTCTTCAAAGATGATGCGAATCACAACGTTCCTGTGAATGGTGAGCGCTACCGTGCGATGATAACAAACTTTTTTCTGCCCAAAATGGAAGAGCTTGACTTGCATGACATGTGGTTTCAACAAGACGGTGCCACATGCCACACAGCACGCGAAACAATGGACCAATTGAGAGGCGAGTTCGGTGAACAGTTTATTTCACGCTTGGGACTAGTCAATTGGCCGCCCAGATCGTGCGATTTAACGCCTCTAGACTATTTTTTGTGGGGCTATGTTAAGGCTAATGTCTATAGCGACAAGCCCGCTTCGATTGACGCACTGGAAGCCAACATTGCCAACATTATTCGTGAGATACCGGCCGAAATGTTGGAAAGAGTATGCCAAAATTGGACTAAGCGGATGGACCATTTGAGGCGCAGCCGCGGCCAACATTTGCATGAAATAATCTTCAAACATTAAATTATATCGACCCAACTATCGCTCCAAATAAATATTTCATGCATTTTTCTGAATTTTATGTGTTTTTTTTTTACTTTCCGATAGTTCTTATAAAATCACCCATTATATCGACCTTGTTAGGGACTTTGAATTGAAAACAAAAAGAAATTTAGTTTTTTTATTGTTGTTTCAATATAAATAAGCTCGCATATATGAGTGACATACATGAAAACAGACAAACATTGTTATTTGTCAGTTGTTCTCCTCACACTGTTCATGGAGACTAACAAATATTTATTTAAAATTTTTCAAAAGAAAACTGAACAAATTTCAATTTTCAATCATATTTAAGCTATGTAGATAAAATTGCGACAAAACCAATTGTGATTTCAAATTTGAATTGAAAATATAAATAATATAAAAAATATGTCGCTGCATATGAAAAAATCTAAATTTTATACGTTTTCCTTTGATATTTACATTCAAGTATGTCACTCTTCCCCTTACACCATATAAAATGTGTGAGCAAAGAAAAAATTATTAAAAACTTTTAATATTCATCCAACATGTTTGTCACTCAAAAAATTTAACCGTACACAGTCGGGGAATCCGTCCAACATGGCATGTATGTCATTCAAGTATGCAAGTATAGGGTACCCTTAAAGGAAACTTTTATATTATTTACAAAAACAGGCAGTTAATTTATAAAAATGTTTGTAATAATTTATGTGTAAAAATTAAGAAAATAAAGCAGAAAAACCCTTAGTTACAAAAATGCATATAACTCATTGTTGTTATGATGCAGAGACAAGTACAAGAAGTAGCTGGAGAAGTAAGTTGACATTAGCTGTTAAAAATTGCACAGCAGTTTCAAAAGCGGTATCATGAAACATGCCTCGCAAGTTTGCGCAATTGCACAAATGGCAATTTTAATCGTGTTCATGAAAGCCCTTATTATTTATTTTGGAAAACGAGAAACAGAACAGGGTCTATTAGTTTGCAGAAAATATGTAACAAAGGTAGGGTAAAGGGTAAACCTGTAATGTGTATTATTTTTTAGAATCATCCGTCCAACTCTCACAAGAAGGGTTCCATAATTGTTTTAGTACACCCTTTAATTTAAAACTTTATTTCATTTTCCAAGATCGAGATTATGGCAAATCATATTACATAATTGCTTTGGAACATTCTTTAATTTTTTTAATCGGTCAAAATTTTACCAAAAACTGAAATACAAAGCGAACCTCAAATTTTCCTTAATTCGAAATCGAGAACTCGGTCGAGCTCCAATACATATGTACATACTTACATATTAGGGTTTTCAATTAATCGGGTTTCTGTTTAAATCGGTTAATCGCTCGATTAGTTAGTCGAGGTTTTGGTTTAATCGCTTAATTTCCCAAAAATAATTAATTTCAACAAAGAAATACATAACCTGTTTAGTATTTTGAACAAAAAATAATAAGAGCTTGTGAGTATTGGATCAGATAGGGAAATTTCGGCAACACCGAAATGTATTAGCACGGAAAATTTTTTTATCGCAAAGAAAATAAAATATAAATTATAAAATTGTATTTTAATGTGGTTTTTATAATATCAAAGACATGTTTTGAAGGATAATAAAAGTTTTAAATGAAGTTCGAATTGTAGTTCTGCTGAATTGGTTTTGTTTGGCTGAATTATAATAAGTTGATTTTGGCTGTGTTCTTTGGTGGTGATTACGAAGGAGTATTATGTATTAAAGTTTAATCTTATTCTGATTTGATTTTGGAACTACTAGTTGGTCTACTATTTACTGCTGTATCCTGCACAAGTCTTCATCTGTGTTCTTAGCCATTCCAATTGGAAACTTTTTTATTGTTACTGGGGCTCCATATTCAGGCTGTTTTGTTTTTTATACATACGTTGTTCACAGAGACGGGATTGTTCGATTACTACGTCTTTAAGATGTCGCCGCATATTGATGTTTGCAAATGCCCTAATTGTAGCAAAAACGTTACAAAAACTCAAAAAAGCATAGGATGTGCATACTGTAATAACTACTTCCACCTTCCGTGTGCAGATTTTTCTACTGAGCTGTATAATATATGCCTAAACAATAAAATTTTAAAGTATATATGTGATTCTTGCGCACGTTTGCCTAAATACTGTAACGTTCAAGAGGAGTTAAGAAACGGATTTGCTGCTCTGACTGCTTCATTGGAAAAAGACTTAGAAAATAAGTACCTTGAAAGCAAACGATTGCTGGAAGAACAATTAGAAGTTGGATTAAAAGCTATGGAAGCTAAGTTTGAGGAGTTGGCGAATAAGTATGCTAGTGCTGATGTTAAGGGTGTCGATAACTCACAATCTGATTTTAAAAAACATTATGATACGATCATACATAAAGTAAAACGCTTAGAAAACCAAAATAATATATATCAAAGACGTTTAAATAGATCTGATGTGATCATAAAGGGTTTACCCAGAAATATTAAAGACTTGCGTAAGCCTATCATCAAAATTGCATCACTATGCAATGTCGAGATATCTAATCCTGATATTCAGCACTGCACATATTTTGAAGGTGGTAAATCAGTGCTAATTAAATTTAATTCAGTACAAACCCGTGATTTAATTATGATTAACAACAGGAACAATAAAAATAGTATAATATTAAAGGATGTAATTGGTGGTAGTGCCACTACAAACGTATTTCTTAATGACCACCTGACGCCTATTGGAAAGCAGTTGATTGCCATTTGTAGAAAATTAAAAGATAAAGGTAAAATAAAAAAATACACCTTTAAAAATTTTGACATTCCTAAAGCTGAGTCTGTGTTGATGGATGGAACTGTTAAGTGTCTTACTTACGATGAGTGTGTTAGTTTCTTGGATGATGACCGTAGTTCCACCCCTTTGGATGTGGGCTCTGGTGCATGCTGTCTTTAATCCGTTATTTGTTCTTGCTTCAGGAAGTTAATTTATGAATTTTTAGAACTGTTTTTCTCTTCCTGCTTGTCAAGTTGTTGTTTTCATTTAAAAAATATTTTTTTTATAATTTAGAATTTATCTACGTTATATATATTTGATACCACATATTGCATAGTGCTAATATTTACTATTGCCTCGTATATTTATGTATTTTATATTTTAAGGTATTTCCTACTATTTTTATACTTTCTCTTCTTTCAAACCTACATGAATAATAATTTAGGACCAGTTGTCAGTGACAACACTTTTCTTAAATCTCAATTGCGTAATAGTGGCAATAAGTTGAATGTCGGACATATTAATCTTCAAAGCTTTGCTTTAGGAGGTACTTTGAATAAGCTTGATGAGTTGAACTGTGTACTTGGCAGTAACTTGTTTGATGTGATTGGTATAACAGAAACTTGGCTGAAAGATGAAATATCTTCAAATGCTGTTGGTCTTCCGGGTTATGTTATTTGTAGAAATGATCGTAAAGGAATTGTTGGTGGTGGTGTTGCTGTATATGTCTCGAAAAGTATTAAGTTTAAAGTCGTTTGTAGAGAGGCTGAATACCGTCCTAATAGGAGAGGAGATAGATCCTGTGTAGCTTTTGAATCCTTATTTATTGAAATACAACTCTCAGGCAGAAAAATTCTTATAGGTGTAGTCTATCTCCCTCATGGTAACTTGGAAGCATTCGAGAATAGTATTACTGATCTTACGACTAGGTACAATGACATTATAATATGTGGCGATTTTAATAACAATATGTTTGACAATATGAAATCAGCTTCTGTCAGAGATATGTGTTCCAGACTTAATATTAGGTGTCACCATAACTCTTTGCCTACTCATCTGAGTGTTAGATATGGTTCTACATCATTAATTGATTACTTTTTATTGTCTCCCTCTATGAATACACTGGTATCTGGCCAACTTCAAATTCCTGGTACTTCGCGCCATTCTTTTATATACATCTCTCTTGATATTATTGTACCGACAGTTGAGGAGTTTTTTGAATATTATGATTATAATGCTGTTGACTTTCAACTCCTAAATCATATTCTTAATTCTTGTGATTTCAATAGGATATTTTGTACCGCTGATGTCAATGAGCAGGCCAGTTTGATGTTTTCTTATTTATGTGCAATGCACCGTGCAGTACCACTTAGACGACGTAAAGTCTCTAAGTTTTTTGATAATTCCTGGTTTAATACTCAAGAAATATCTAATATACTATCAATAAGAAATGCTTCTTATCGTTTATTTCTACGTGATAAAACAAATCAAAACTGGAGTAACTTTTGTCGCCTTAGAAATCATGCGAAAACTGTTATTAGAAATGCGAAGCGAAAAGCACATGCCGAGTTTTTAAATAACAATAACTCAAAGCAACTTTGGAACAAGCTTAGGTCACATGGTTTGAGCAAGAATAAGTCATGCGTTGAGGATGTTGATGTGAATGCTTTAAATGACTATTTTTCTTCAAACCAAGGTAATTCTGCATTTAATGCAATTATATTTGATTTTTCTAATGATGGAGGATTTTCTTTTCGTGCCGTTAATCTTAATGATATTAACATTGCTTTACAATCAATAAAGTCTAATGCTGTTGGTTGTGATGGACTTTCGCTTAATTTTTTAAAACTAGTATTTCCATATATAGGGATTTATATTTTACATCTTATTAATAGTATTATTACTACATCTACCTTTCCTTTAGGTTGGAAAGTTGGTAAGGTGGTTCCCATAAAAAAAGTTGGCGAATCTAATGAGATTGATAACTTACGTCCGATTTCTGTTCTACCTGTTATTTCGAAAATGGTAGAAATTCTACTGAAGGATCAGCTCATGTCTCATATTGAAAATGTCTCTTTTTTTACTGATGCACAGTATGGGTTTAGATGTGGTAGAAATACAACTTCTCTTTTGTTGGGAATGACTGAAACTATAAGGCAATCTTTGAGTAAATGTCACCTAAATGTTCTTTTATCTTTGGATCTTACCAAAGCCTTTGATAAAATAGATTATGGAATTTTAATTTCGAAATTGCATCGAAATCTTGGTATTTCGTCATCTTCTTGTAATCTTTTATATTCATATCTTACTAATAGATATCAATACGTCACAATTGGAGATAAAGTATCAGGGCTTTTACCCGTCACGAGTGGTGTTCCACAAGGTTCCGTCCTCGGACCTATATTATTTAACATCTTTATTAACGATCTTTTCTCCAATTTTGAATTTATATCGTCTTGTATTCCATTTGCTTTTGCAGATGATTTATTTTTTCTTTTCTGTGGTGAAAAACAGTTCCTGGACGTCATGCAAAATACAATTGATTATAGTATCGAAACTATTTTTCGTTGGATGAGCGAAAATAAATTATTTATAAATACTGCTAAAACTAAAGCAATGCTCTTTGGGCCCCCAAAAACTAATTTGGCCATAAAGATTGATGGTACTGATATTCAGTTTGTTAACCAGATTAAATGTCTTGGCGTATGGTTGGATAATAGGCTTAATTTTGAAAGACATATTAATTCTGTAGCATCCAATGTTAATTTTGCACTTCGACAAATTAATAATGTAAATCTTATACTGCCCGTGCAGGTAAAAGTAAAGCTTGTTCACACTCTGATTATGCCCATATTTTTGTATGGAGTTGAAGTTTATAGTCTCACTTTGGGTTACAACATTAGCAAACTTACGAAATTATTTAATAGAGTTGTTCGTTTTCTGTATAATCTCAGAAGGCGCACTCATACGTCGAATTATGTATGTAGATTTTTAGGATGTTCATTCCTGAACTACTTGAAATTAAGACTATTACTATTTTTTTATAAAACATACAAGGATGGGAAAATATTGCATATAATTTCATTTTTTACCTTTAGCCGTTCTCAACGAAATCGTCAAATACAAATTCCAAGGCTAACTTCAATTTTGGAACGATCATTTCATACTAGAGTTGCAAGAATTTTTAATAATCTGCCTGACAGCCTTAAATCATTTGTTTCTTCACATCAAACTTATAAAAGTAAAATTCTATTATATCTTGAACATAATAACTTATAGTTGGAAATTGATATGTATATGAAATTCGTACATATATACATATATATACATATGTCTTATACTCTGTTACTATACAAACGCAATTGTTAATTTATTTGCTTTCCTACAATACAATATTGGTCCTAAACTATCTCTTCTACTTTAATATTTATGTGATATTTTGATAAATATTCTTTACATATGTATGTTACATTTATTATAATAGACTACATTAGTTTTTAAGATTTTTCACCGAATATATTATTATAAAGTTTTGTTATATGTAGTATTATATTATGTAGATAATTTGTTAACTAGTTATGGCCCTTTGGGCTCAGTTACTTAAAGTTGAATAATAAACTGAAACTGAAACTGAACTAAGTTGAGTCGCAATAAAAATTATTAAGAAAAAGTTTTGTATTCTATTTGCTGACAAAAATTAGTTAAATAGCTGATGTTTCCTTGTAAAAAGCATCCACCTTTATAAGTTGTAAAAGTGAATAAGAACGCTGATGAGACGGTGTAGCGGCCTGTCGAAATCAGTAGTACTGATCCGTTCTGCTAATCTGATTTGAATATTCCAACACTCCACTCTTAATAAAAATAATTTGAATTTACATTAATTCAAATATTGAACTAAAAAGCCGAAATAATAAAATTTCAGACTTATACCTTTCAGTTCCAAAATAAAATTATGTAAAAACAATTAAAAAAATTTAAGCAAAATAAAGTTTGGCTTAACTGGTGCACGAACTCGCAATCTTCATATTTCAAGGCAAGAACTCTACCCACTGAGCCACTTTTTACTTATTTTATTACAGCTAAATTTTTTTTTTATTTACTTGCATCTGAAAAATATGTCAATATATAAGAAATAATTTTAATTTATTTTTTATTTCAAATATATTTCTTAGCAAGGAAAAATGTTTACGAAAGGTTTTCGTTAATTTCGTAAAATTAAAAAGTATAGACAAAAATTTTTTGCTAATATGTGTATTTTTTTTCCTAATAAGTTTCGTATATTTTAGGAAAGAATAGCTATGATTTTTTTTCCTAAAATGTTGCATGGATTATTTTCAGTGTAGTTTCGGTTAATTTTGTTAGATGACTGTTTGTTTGCATTAGTGTCGCTAGTTTCTTCTGTTGTCAAGTCATCATCAGACTCTTTCAATAAATCGAACAGTTAATCGAGTAGCAACTAATCGGTTATCCGATTAACGGTGAACCGATTGAATAACCTAGTACATACTTATATATGTTGAAATGTTCTATAAAATAACCCAACTTTAAAGTGGCCCTACCTTTGCTCCTTTTCTTTTCACAATACTGCGAGAACTTACAATCACGAACTCTTTATAATATTTACTTACTTTTCATTATATAAGATTCTAAAAAAGAAAAACGAAATAAATATGTTAGTTGCTATTTAAAAAGCAAAAAAAAAAAAGAGAAATATATTTCTTACCATCATTTATATCATGAGTAGATTTTAAATGAAATTTAATATCGTTTAATTCTGAAGACTCATAAGGACATTTTGCGCACATTAAACCTTAAAACAAAATACATAATAAATAATTTTCATTCTAATTTTTAAGCTATGTACTTACGGGTTGTTGCTTCTAATTTTAAATGCTCGACAGGAGTTTTATCGTCACAAACTAAAAAGAGATGTAAACGCAAAATAATATTAATGTTGTTGACCAAGATATTGTTGAGCTGGCAAGATAAATACAAACCTTTATCACCTTTAGCTTGAATCATATCTCGGGTAGGCACATTTTTATGTACTGCTTTGTAGTGGCGTATTAAACAGCGTTTCGTATTGTAAAGATTTGTACACATTTCACAGCGATAAGGAGCCAGTCCTAAAATAACATTATTTAGATGAATTTCAAGAAAAAGTCGAAAAACTAGCAATGAATTCTGTTTTCAACTTTCAAGAAATACTCTTCTTACCTCTATGAACAAACATATGATTTTCAAACTGATATTGACTTAGGAATGACTTTTGACAATGAGCACAATACGATCCAGTTATGGCTGCATCGACAGAAGCATTATTCACATCCTTTTCATGCTGCAACATATCTTCGAAATCGTCGTCGGAAGTAAGCAAAACATTACGAAATTCTGAATCATTTTCATCGGAATCATTCTCTACATCAACATCGTCATCAAAATCTTCAAACAAAACATCATCATCGCAATTAAAATCGAAATCCATATTTTCTATGGTTTGATCAGTTTCCACAATCTGCGGTATGGCATCCGAAGGTAAGGTGTAGGTCGAGCTTGATGATGGGTTCAGCGATGCTACAGAATTGATTGTGACAATATTTGGCGTAATAACATTTAAAGATAAATTCCCTAAGCCGGAGTAAGTATGTGTGGTTTTTGTCTCCGACTGAGTTTGTACAATTTTTGATGTTTGAGCTGACGTTGTTTTTGTTATATTATCCTTGTTTTGATAGAAATTCGCAGAAGTTGGCTTATTTTGTATTTTTATAAGTTGTTTTTCCTGTTTAAGGGCAGCTTCTTCAGCATTATGCATCTTATAATGTTCATACAGTTTCTTGCGAAAATAGAATACTTCATGACATTTGCGACAATGCAATCCACTAGGGTAGTCAGGCGGCATTGGTTTTTCATTAAATTGAAAATTTACATGCTTTTCAGATGTTATTGATTTGTTTAATATTACGGCTGGTTTTGCCTTTGCAGATTGTGCAGATGAGTTCGATTTTAACTTTTCTACCTTGATCGATTTTAAGTATACTTCGTTGGCATCAATATTGTGTTTTGCTTTATAATGTTTTTTTATATCTAATTTTGTCTCGGACTCATAGAAGCACAAGTCGCATGCATAGAACTCATTAATAGTTTTCTGTTTGTTTCTTGGTTGCAATTGTTTGTTTGTGGGTTGTAGGTTATGTTTACTTTTATAGTGCTGATGCAGATCAATTTTAAAGAATGTATAAAATTTGCATTGATCACAGAAGAAGTGAGGAATTTCTACAGAGTGATAAAAATAATAACATTTAATGTGTATATACCAAGGAATACGGAGGTCTATAAATATTGATGTATTCACATACATACATACATATGTATACATATCGTCACCTCATTTCTGTTTTGCCCCACCGACCATTTTTAACAAATTGAATTAAGTATGGGGTATATATATTTTGAATATCCTAGCCGTTTGGGAGCTACGTCGTCAGACACACAAATTCAGCAATATACATCAAGAAAACATGTGATATCTTCTAAACGGCTGGACCGATTTTCTTCAAACGTACATAGCTAAGAACACTCGATCAAGTCACCTTTCAAACAGAAAAAACTAAATCAAAATCGGTCCAGCCGTTTCGTCTGTACGTGGCCTCGTACAGACACACAGATACATAGACTCACACTACAAACTTATAACACCCCTTTCTTTGGTCGGGGGTTAAAAACAGAAATCAAGTAAAAGACCAAGTTTCATTAATACATACATATTTACTTTTTATTCCATGTAAATATACATTTTCTAATAACATACGCCTATTTACCGCCGACCAAAGAAAGGGGTATTTTATTAGAAAATATATTTACATGGAATAAAAAGTAAATATTAATGAAACTTATTATTTTACTTGATTTCTGTTTTTAACCCCCGACAAAAGAAAGGGGTGTTATAAGTTTGTAGTTGTGTGTCTGTGTATCTGTGTGCCTGTACGAGTCCACGTAGACAAAACGGCTGGGCCGATTTTGATTTAGTTTTTTCTGTTTAAGTTAGTAAATTTTGTTTGAAAGGAGACTTGGTCCAAAATTTTCTAGCCTATGTTTGAAGAAAATTGTTCCAGCCGTTTTGAGGTTATCATCTATTTTCTTCGGGGGTTTTTAAAATTTTTAATTTATGGGTCGATTATCGATGGCAACCGAACTTCAGTTGGGTTGCCAAAAATCATATTACGTATGGCAACTGGCAACTGAGATCTATCAATTTCAGTTGCTTCTTAGTGCTTTTCTGGCAACCACAAATTTTCAGTTGCCGGCTGGCAATGCAACTGAAGTTCGGTTGCCATACATAATTTATTAATGTTATTTTCAATAAACAGTAGGAAATTTTATATCAATAACAAGTTACTCAATACTCAGCAGTTAGCATACACATGCAGCACAAAAAAGCTATTGTTTACAAACAAAATAATAAAAAGTGGGTAATGCAGCGCAAAACAAGATTTTTACTTTCAGTAAATTTTACTTTCAGTAAAAAAATTTTAATTTTTAACTGTATTGATGAAAGTTCTCAAAAATTTACATGTTTCATCCAAACATATGCCGGAAGCAGTGGTGAAACTGCAAAAAAATCTATCGGGTGTATTTTGAGAAAACTTCATGTAAATCTTCATTCCGACTTTTTGGCATATGGACTTTTCCATGTCAGCGTACGTGACATTTGTACGCCTACAAAGTGGAATAGATTTTGCAAAAATAGGAGCAACTGAAAAAAATTTTGTCGTTATGTTCCATTCAGACAATATTAATTGGTGAAAAAAAAATTATCCCATTTGGAACCCTGTAGTCCAAAATATGGAGGGAAATAAGGGCATATCGTGCGCGACATAAAAAAATAAATTTCTTAAGCCAACTTATTTTTCCTTTATTATCCGTAAATTTGAAATAAAAAATGTTTTGGATAGTATTCTAAGATAGTATTCTTAAGTAATGAAATGTAATACAAATAAATAATATGTAAAAACAATAAAGATTCAAGTTCATTTCATACTGCATACTATGTACTTGGCCGCTGCGTTTACGGCGCCACCTGAGCATACTGCAGAGTAGTACAACTAATTAATTTGAAAGTTTTTCGCTTACTGAATACCCAGTTCGAGAATCATTTATATGCTGACTATCATGATATGAAAACGGATAAAGTTTTTTTAGTTTTGAAATTTGATGTAAATTTTAACATTTTTCATTTGCATTTCAGTAGCATTTGTACTACAAAAGCGTACGTGACGAAGTTTAAATGATTATAAAATTTTTATTACACCAAATTGAAAAAAAATTTCGATCAATATTTGTTTGCGACAAATATCTCGCTTTAAACTTTGATTTTGAAACGATTGCGACCGGTGAAATTAAATTGATGTAGATGAATAAGGTTTTTGCACTACGTACGTGACATTAGAATAGCGTCCAAAGAAAATAAAAATATACAGCTAATCGAACTCGTATCTTTTATCTTTCCTCACGAACCTTGTTCTTTTATGTTAGAACTTTAATTTTAAAGTATAATTGCAATGTTACAAATAACTGAATTTAGAAAGAGATATTCAGTTTAAACTGTTATTTTTGATATTTAAAAACTGATTTTTGATTTTTTTTCCTCTTTACCATATCTTAAAAAAAGTTTTAAGGGTTTTCATTTTTCCAGTCGTGGTTGTCATTTTCATGGAAATGCCCATATGAGCTAAACCAGAAATGAGGTGACGATATGTATACATACAAGGTTCCGAACTTACCATTGTGGGTTAACATATGATTTTTTAATTGTTCTTGAGTCAAGAAATCTTTGGTACAAATTTTACACATTATTTTTTTATGTTGTTCAATAAAAGAGGCTGGTATTGTGTCTTCTTCCAAGGGGAGTATGATATTTCCTTGAAAGAAAAATATAAAAAATTCCATATGGGAAGATATGTATATACATATGAGTAGGTGAGTTACAAAACTCGATCGTTACACTTTAATCGAATTTTGGGAAAATGCAAAAAACATATTGATTTTGAAATGTTGTGTCATTCTTGATTAATAACTCAAAAGTTGAAAAATATTAACTAACTGAAATATAGAAAAATAATAGATTTAAGTTTGGAACGAACGAGTTTCGCTACGAGTTTTCGAAACCATAAAACCCATATAGCTCGATTAAATACACACAACTTCAATTATTAACACTAGAGGAACATAGTACAAAATATGTCAGATAGTTTCCCGTGTAATACGGATAAAACAAAACATATGTAAACCCTAAGAACTAGAGAAAGGAGCTTTCTCAATCTTGGGTGAGAAATATAAACAAAAAGCACATGCGTGGTTGTTGATTAGGATAAGTGCCAAGTATGGTAAATTTCTAAGCCACCATAAAATAAGCTTAAAAGCCAGGAAACATAGAGCTTTAATGCAATTGGTTTAATGCCAGATATTTACCGCTTGACTTTGGAGGCTGAGTAGCCTAGAGTATAGAGAGCGCTGACGATGGGATTGTGGTTAATCCCGAAAACATCGATGTTCAGTTCGACCCTTACAAAAGTCAAGAAATTGGTCTTTGTACTTTTCAATTGCCACATGCTTTGAAAAATTATTTCTCAATAAAAAATGATTTAATTGTAAAAATTAAATTGAACGAACTTAAGCCTGAATAATAAATTTCTTTGGATAAAACCCATATAGTTCGACTAAATACACACAACTTCAATTAAAAAAGAAATATTCAAATAGGAAAGCTTATAATATATAATTTTAAAATATAATTAAATTTTTTTTATTTTAATTTACAAAGTTCGCGCAAAATGCGGAATTTCTTGAATTTAAAATTAGTTGTCTTAATTATTGTCTGGACGCCACGTTAGAAGACAATTATCAGCGTTTTTGACAACTAATATGTATTCCTTATTGGCAAGACAGCATTGTCTGTTGTAAACGTTTTGTTATGTTATATTTCTTTTCTTACCACTACGTCTTGGCGAGCAAATTTTTTGTTATTACAGTGAACAAAGCGTCGGCAGAGCTGTTAACAAAGTTATTTATTTTTGTCTCTTTTTTTCGTATTTAAAACAATGCTTGTTGTTAAGACATCGTTGTTCTAACAATTGTTATAACAACGTTGTCATAATAATGACAAAACAGTAACAACAGCGGTCCAGACGTGACAAATTCTTGTGCTGACAATTGTTATAATAAATAATTTGCTCGTCAAGATGCTCTGTTATTTAGTGCATTTCTTAGTAAATTTAAAAGCAAGTGTTTTCGTTTTTTTATTATAACATTTTTAGTTTTTATGCCATTATGGCTTAAAATTTTCGTAATCGAATGAACTATTCAACAAAAAAAAAAACTAAGAACTTATTATTTGTGGTATAAAACTGCTTCCGAAAGTACAGAAATTGGTTAAAACGTTAAAAATTTTATTAAATCTTTACTTCGATCCACTATAGCTCAGGCATTTTTTATTCGACCAAAGAAAAGTAGCTACCGTTCGACGCGTAATTTAGTAGCCTTTTAAACATGATATCTCTTTCCTTTATCAAACCAGACTTTGACTCTTTACGTAATTGGAAACGGAATTACAATCCCATTCCAATCACAAATGGATTAATGAAAACGAGAGGAAATTACTTTCCTAGAAAATTTTTGTTTTTCGTTCAGAGGGTGCTATTTTCTGAAGTAGTTAGCGCGTTGACTTCGAAGCAAATGATGCCTGTGAACGTGGGTTCGATCCCTGATGCAAACAAGTCATCAACATCAACAATTTTGTTGATGTGCATTATTGTGGTATTGTTGGAAGGCATATCACTGGTCACAGAACGGTGCCTGCACTGATTGATACCGATCTGCACTAATATACATCACAGCGTCCTCCTTCGTCGGTATTGTAGCAGAACCGTCGCTGTAGTAAAATAATTGACACCAGAGGAGCTGCAACACTGTCAGAAAAGTTGTTAATGAATTAAGTTTTCTATCTCTCTCTCTCTCTCTTCCACTTCACCATCTGTTCTCTCTACACTATCCCTTTCCCAAAAAAATTAACACATTAAATAATTACCTAGTAGGCATTAATTGCCTGAGTTTGTTACTAATCTTTTTGAAAACAAAAAGAATTAACCATTCGAACTAGCTTAACAATGCAGTATTAACTTGAAATTTAATTTTTTTTTTACTTTTACTTACCTTGTGTGCCTACTACAACATCGCCTGTGTCTTCAATAATTAAGTCATCAACATCCATTTGGTTAATATTTTGTTGCTCCATCGTGACTGCATTATCTATTATATTGTCCAAAACTAAATCATTGTCCAATGTTAAATTGCTGTTATTTGGATTGTCTACATACTCTATAACAAGGTCTAAAATAAAGAATTGTTAAGTTTAATGTATAATAATAACAACTTCATCGCAAATGAGTCATACCTTTGTCCATGACTTTTTCTAAACTTCCATCGGCCATAACAATAAATTCATTAGCTATGCTGAGATCGTTATTT
This sequence comes from Panzeria rudis, assembly GCA_956483635.1. NCBI lineage: Eukaryota > Metazoa > Arthropoda > Insecta > Diptera > Tachinidae > Panzeria > Panzeria rudis. The sequence continues at coordinate 4,235,412 of OY101450.1, read as the reverse complement.
TTCTGTCCCTCCAATACATTAAAAGGTTCAGATATTGTGGTGTAATTAGGATTAGCTGTTACAATAGTGGACATATGTAGAGGTCCTGTGTCATACGAAGAATTCATTGTAATGGCCGATTTTTCAAATGTTTCGTAAGATATTTGTTGCGAATCCTCAGGCAATATTTGAAAATGCTCATTTTTTATTGCACCATCAATACTATCATGAGCAGTAATTTTGGATGAAGATGAGGAGGGAGTCGATGATAGTTTTGTTTTGGGTTTCAGCTGTTCTTTTGTAGCTTCGACGTTGTGAATTTGTATATAGTGATCACACAAGCTATTTCGATTATGGCTTTCAAATGAACATAATTGGCAATTATACACAATAATATCTGAAAAACATTTTAAGTTCATAACTAAATTTTTATTTAATGAAAGCAATAATACACCTACCCAAATGTAGTTTGACATGATCTTTCAAAGATCTTTTTGTCTCCACCTTTACATTGCAAATTTTGCAACGGAATCTTTTATGTTGTTTCAAATCCGTTGCAGTCTAAAATTATAATGGAAGAACACATACATTATTGATTTAAAACATATGTACCTAATTATTTATGCGTGTTATATCTTTTTAATTAACAAACCTCTGTTTCAATTTTTAGTTTTCTTCGTCTTAGTTCCATTAACTTTAGTTTTAACAATTCCTGGGCTTGGTTTGCATTTTTGGTAAACCAATAGGCTACTTTCAAGGCAGATGCACATTCTAAGCAAATTCTATTCGGCAATTCAGCCTCTGCTGCCTCTTCTACTTGTATGCACATTCTTAAACAGTCCAAATAAGAAATTGTTGATCTTTCTTCTGTAATATTGTCATTAATAAGCGCGCTTAAACTAATCATTTCCACATTTGATTGCAGACATGTCCGACACACCATGGTGTAGTCCTGTACAAATTTCTTGTCGCTCATCTTGCATTAATGTAGATTTTTTTCTAAAAACCGTATGTGTATATTTCCAACCAATTTTTATTTATTAATGCTTAACATATATTTCAACGACTTTTGGAAATTGTTTAAAAGAATTATTAAATTTTTGTAAAGAAAGACGCACTCAAAGAATATTTCACAAAACAATGGCAAATGTCAAGAAGAAAACTTTAATAATTGATAGAAGAAGAATGTAAAATTTTTATTTTGCGAGGTATAATAAAAATGATGCCATACTTTTGAAGTTTTCACAAAGTTTATATCGTCAATTAAAACGCAAGAAGACGCATCATAATTTTGAAATTGATATCCTAATTGCTTTTGTACATAAAAATAATTATCGAATGAATATGCTCGTTAAAAGAGATTTTACTCAACTCGGAGATTTTCGAATGCTGAATATTAAATTAGAATCTTTGGTACTTAAGTTAGCCATACATACATGATTTATTTGTCAGATTTGTTCATGCTCAACGAGCAAATCAAATAAATTAGAAATTTTCAAGCTTTTCTGATTTGTTCGACGTTATTTTTATGTGTGTATGCGAACACTTGCGATTTTTTTTAATATACGGCCCTGTTCTGTAAACCAAACCCGAGTAAATTTCTCATTTTCTAAAAATAAATAATGCCCCCTTGATGTATTTTAAATCGTATACAGTAAATCAATAAAATATGAAACTCTAAAAAGTTTTACTATTACATAGTGAATTCAATTTCTCTAAATCGAGCGTTTTCAAATCGACTCGGTTTATAAAACATACAGACAAATTTTAGTTTGAAGTGTTAAATAAGAGGTTTTTGAATAAAGAATTTGTTAAAAATTTGCAAAAGTAGAATCTAAAGCGGGGATTCTCACTGCATGGCAGCCGCAAACCCCTCATGACCCCATAATTTTTTTTATTTCTTAGCACGTTTAAATTTATCTTTAAATCAAAAAATATGTTTCTATTTTTAGAGACTGTTTAGAGATTTAGATAACGTGAATTTTCGACACAACCACGGGTAGAACTGAAGCACATGCCGCTTTTTGGGGACCACCATATCTCCTCAATTGCATTCGGTTGTACCCGTCTAGATGTGGGAAAATGTATTTTCCTTGAAGAATTTGCTAAGAAGAGTAATTATGTAATTAATTCCTTTTTATATGGTTCTAAATAATTTCTTTCTTCACAAAGTATAATTTAGTTTGACTAAATTTACACCATGAAATCTTTAATGAAATTTTTTTGCATGAAACTTTTTTATTTGCCAATAGGATACAGTAGGGTATTCATATAATCGGGCTTTTGCTTTAATCGGTTAATCTCTCGATTAATTAATCGAGGCTTTAACTTAATCGGTTAATTTCGGTATTGATCTGTTAACCGATTAATAAAGTTTTTTCATAAATCAAGTAATTTCAATAAACAAAAATGCATAACTATTTATTATTTTGAGTTTTACCATATTTACACTACGCAACTTTGTTAGGATCCATTTCGCTTTCGCCACTTATACTAACTTCTTGCAAAGCTTTTTTTATGAATTTGGCCCTTAACTTTCAAAGAAAAAAATCCTTCTTTTTAAAACAAAATGTGTATGTAATAATGTTTTCTGTGCCTCTTCGCGGACCGTTAAGGGTCCGCCGACCCCTATTTGAGAACCCTTGGTCTAAAGTATGACTATGTGTTTAATTTGTGGAGTTTTTATAAATAACCAAAATCTATGCAATACTGCGTTGCTTTTAAAACTGCAAACTCCATCCCTGTGACATCTATTAATAGTTATTGACAATTGCAAAAAAATGGTATTAAATTAAATGTCAAACTATGTATATATGAAAAAAAAATCAACACAGCTGCCGCACACACCTTATAAATTAAGTGCTTCATTTGACTGTAAAAATTGGAACACCAAATCACTCAGAAGCTCGGTGGAAACACTTTGATTTAAAGTCGGTGGAAACTTTCACCCAATTCATACGATGAATCTTACGACGTCGTTTTTTCTTAATTCCCTTTTGAAGTTGCTACCAAAAACCTTTTCCATTCGTATGCTGATTTTTAGTTTCATGTCGTTTTTATGTATTAATCTCAAAATTTGGTTTATTTACTCATTCATAACAACAAAACCCTAACCCAATCAAACAAGAGAGAGAAAATGAGAGAAAATTATAATCAAACGAAAGAAAAATATAAAAAAAATCTTCAAAAACACAAATCGAGTCTTTTTGTTTACCCCTTTTGCTTCTCTATACAGTTCGCTCACAACCAAAAAAGAGACGTCGTAAAATTCATCGTGTGAATTGGCTGTTACTATAAAACGTATATGACGTGTTTACGTCAAAAAACTAGATATTTTCAGTCGTGCTTGTTAACATCTGGCAGCTTTTTTCAGATATCACGTTAGAGTGAGTTCCAATTTTAAATCAATTTAATCCCTGCAAACAAATGGAAGACATCCACGAAGGCAATACATATTTTAAGGCATTGATTCACTATCCTACACGATCGCACGATTCATTCACAGAAAGTTTTACAAAAGTCTGACCGACTTTAAAATCTCGTTTCAAAATAGCGTTGTAGGTGCCACACTATGGGTGTGTGCCAAATGGTAGCAAAGTACTATTGTAAGTAAATTTTTGACACTTCTGAGGTGAATAAAATTTCACTAGCCAATACATCGATTTTTGCGGCTCTTAAATGTAGTTAGACTGTGAAAAATGCATTGTTTATTTTAATTAGCGAAAAATTGTACATCATATTATAAAATATTTTGCTACAGCAGAGAATGTTTTCTTATATGTATAAAAATGTTCTTTTAAAAATTTGTTGGTAGCCGGCGGCTTGTAGGAAACTGTTTTGCTTCGCCGCCGCAAAATTTTATATTGTCAAAAAAGGTATCATTTCACACAGCTGAAACATGAATGTTCTTACAGACGTCAAAATTTTATATTGTCAAAAAAGATATCATTTGGCACAGCAGAAACATGAAATTTTTTCTCCACAGGAAAATAAGTTTTAACCGTAGTACTTTTCTACCATTTGGCACACGCCCTATATACAAAAATGATGCAAAAACATCTGCTTGCACTTTTGCCAATTCAGCTATTTTCTTGCTAAATCCAGCGATTTTCGAAGGCTTTTTGCGAGGAAAAATATTATTTAGTCTGCTTTTACACAGATCATTTTTTCTTGAATCAACTTTTATTTTCTAGTGAGAAAGAGCGAGAGCGGAATACATAAAATATATTCCTCTCTCGCTCTTTCTCACAAGAAAATAAAAGTTGCTTCAAGAAAAACTGATCTGTGTAAAAGTAGACTTAGCTATTAGCGAGAAATCCAGCGATTTGTTTCCAATAAATCTTTTATTTTTTCAAAGCATTTTTAGGAAGAATATATCACGACTATTTAAGATTTTTACTTTGCAATTTTATTTATGTTAGTTGATTTCCTCAAAATTATTTCAATCAGTTTTGAAAGCTTAAAATAGGATAAATTATGTTCTACAATTTCGAAATTATTCAAAATAATTAAGAGTGGTTAAATTATATTCACTTATTTAGGGATTTTAAAAAGAGTACATCAATCTTCACATTATAGCGACTTCTCTGTACATATATAAACTTAAGCTATTAATGATTTGCAATAGTTTTACTTATTTTTATTGCCTGCAGATACTGCTAAGCTTTTGAGAGAAGACTTCAAATTAAACTTAAATTTTTTTATTTTTCAGCAACACAATAAAAATTGTAGGACGGAAATACATACCATTTCCCCGTTGAATTTTAAAAAAGTTTTACGATAAATCGTTGTTATTTTTTGGTTATTGTGACTATTTTCTACCTATTTTTTGAGGAATTTTAAAATTATAAATTTTACATTAAAGTTTTTAGCTATTTATCGCAAAATTTTTGGAAATATTTTACATTTAGCTATTTTTAACTCGCTTTTAGTGATGTTTGTGGGGAAAAAGTTGGCAACAGTGTCTGTTTGTATTGTGCATGGTGAAATAAGTATACAGGTGGCCGCATAAGGACCACATATACAACAAAAACCTAGATATTGCTTGTCAAAAAAATACAATTCCTGGACGTGGCTTAAGCCAAAGCGAATTAATATCAAGTGGCCTTATCATTAAAACAACACACACAAAGTAGGTGTAGGATTATTTTTATTTGTGCTTTAACAGTTCGGGTTAAAGTTTTTCTCTTTTCTTATATAGTTTAACTGATGGGGTGTAATCAGCTGATGATCATCTGTGATGATAAGGCTACCTGGTACTGAACTCGCCTTGGCTTAAGCATGGTACTATGTTCATCATTTCGTGCGAACTGCTGTCAAAAGTGATGGAAATCGATTCCGAAAACGAAGCAATTTTGAAAGGCGTTTTTTTAATAATATTTCTTTATTAAAAACAATTTTATCACATATAATACAAAAATGTTTCTTTACTACAAAAGAGTTTTATCCAAAAAATTAAAAAAAATGGTGAAAAGTGCTTTAAAAGGGACTTCCAAAAGTGCTTCGTTTTCAAAATCGATTTCCATCACGTACCTGATTAAAAAAATTGTCACGAATTTCTCAAGAAAAATTGTTGCAGAAGTAGTACTCTGTTTATTTTGTGAAAAACATATGAAATGTATTTACAACATTTTGAGTCTTCATGCGAAATAAACCACTTTTTTCGTGTGGAATTTACAACAAGCACATTGGGGGGTTTTTTTGTTGAACAAAATTTTTCGCAAATTTTAACAGAGTACTTAGCTTTATGCACAAAACTACCAGAGGAAAAAATAATCAGCTGACGTTATGCTGCCACCTGTATACTTATTACACCATGGTATTGTGTAGACACATAAGCGCATGGAAAAATCTATTTTTAAATGAACATTTTTCAAAACTCTTTATCTTCCTAATAATATTTTGGTGATATCTTCCTATTTTCTTATACATAACTGTTTATCTGGCAATATTGTTAGGTTATCTAGAAGAATCGTAGTATTCCGCAATACGAAATCGATTATTGCCGCAACATTTTCCATCCAGGCAATACGTTGTAAATACATACCGTGTGTTTGCTGGGATAAATACATACGTGTGTGTAGATTTGCAATTAGATTTTATTAATTTTGTAAACATAATTTTTTTCCTATTGGACCATAATAATGGACATTATGTCAATAAAGCCTGATCATTTAACAGAATGTGGACGAATTTATTTCTTTCGCAGTCAAGAAAATACAAATTTCTGTATAATAAATTGCTTATTTTGCAATAAAGATTACAGCGAGTGGTTGCAATTTTACAACCACTTAGGTCATGTTCACCAATTGGAAAGTATACAATTGGAACCACGAAATAAGCACAGTATTCAAGTTGAAGAGCTCGAATTAAATAGCAATCATTTATCGGAAAAAATCCAATCTGAACATTACACTAATACAGAATATTTAGATGAGAATTACTGCAGCAGTGAGAAAAATATACCTTATACGTTAAACAATGATGCAGATTTTTTAGATGAGTATTCAAATGTGCTGATTCAGGTAAAAATTTATGAATAAAAAAGTTTTTATCCCATCTCTGGTTTTATTATAGGATGATTTTAAAAAATATAAAAGCGTTTCGGTTCCTCATTATGAAGACAAGGTGAGAACATGCACAATTTGGACTATCGAAAACTATAAAATCGAGTACATATTGTAATATACATATCGTAAGCTGAAATGTAAAACCACGTAACTAAAAAATTCGAAGTTGTATTTTTATTTAATTATTGCGAATTATGGTACATCGAAACGCATGCAGAGAAACAGCCAGCTCGATTCCGAACCGACGCCGCGCCACCGTCGGTTGCCTTCTTACCTACTACGCTGCCGCCACTTTGTTTTTACTTATTGCGCCGCCGCCGATTAGATCGATTAGTTCACAACAGGGTTGTATGTTAATTTGCGTATTTAATGTCTTTACCAAAACATCTATAAATAGTAAAGCCGCCGATAATTTTGCCTCGGCTTGTTTATCTGAACGCATGTCCCTACAAATTTTCAAATCTATCGTAAAAAACAGTCAAATTTAAAACAAAACTAAAGACCTACTTCAAGCAGTTTAAAATTTCAGCTAACGATATGTATATCAAAATTTAGTTAAATCAATTATGTAATCCTTTAAGAAATTTATTATTTGACATATTGTCATAATTATATTTTAAATGAAATTTATTTGTTGATGGTTATTAAGCAATTGTCTATATGCATTTCATTGGCGCTTTTACCAAATCGTCAGTCTACTGACGATTTGGTAAAAGCGCCAATGAAATGCATATAGACAATTGCTTAATAACCATCAACAAATAAATTTCTTTTAAATCAATTAATATTAGAAGTCGTCATAAGGAGCTTTTCACATATTAGTAGTTTAAACTGAACATTTTGTAAAAAGCATTACGAAGGGGATATAATAACCTAAAAATAGTGTTATATAATATGTGAATAGCCCCTAATTAAAAAATTTTTTGAATGTGCACAGCGCAAAATAGCAACTTATAGCGACCTCTAGGTCATTTCATGAATGAAACACGGGTAGTAGAATTAAACAGAGGCAGCGTTGTGAATGTACAAAAATAACATCTGCGAATTCCGTGCATGCGTTGGCCAATCTAATGTGCATATTACATACAGACTTTAAAATTATTCTTCTGTATATGGCTACAGTCTATGTTTCTGAGGTTGCGCTTTAGTTTCGAAGCAGATAAACTTGTTTTTTCAAAAGGTTGCATTAACCTTGTTAAAAAATACATTTTTAAACAAACGAGTTTAGAAAATAGGGACCAATGCAAATCTGGAACATTTTGTTTATAAACCTTTCAGTAATGTTTAAAAATCAAATAATTTAACTTATAAAAACGGTGCACTTGGGTTGCAAAAAAATCAGTTCCTAATAATTAAAAAAATCTTTTTGAAGCCCTATGCTCTTATACAAAAAATGCAAAAAGCCCTATCTAAAGCCTAGTATGCAGTTCTGTCAGAAATTTGTGTTCATTCACGCAAATTCACTTAAATTATTAATTTTAACGTGCGAAACATAAAAAATTATTCACAACACCACACAAAAACAAAATGTCAAAAATTCTGTGAGCAAACAATTGTCTGAACATTAAAATTTGTTTCAGTTGACTGGGGGTCTACATTAGCCATGAAGTTGGTATGAACATCATGTCGGACATCGCATATGGCTAATGTAGACCGCTCATGTCCATGCTCTGCCATCGATGGCCGAACATATGGCTGAGCATCAATGTTCGCCATGAGATTCGCTGTCAACAACCATTTTTAATAGAAAGAAAAGAGGCAGAAAGAAATTGTTAAATATTCCATTTCTATTGCACTACCACCAAATACATTGATGTCAGAACATGGACATCGCCCGTATTCACCACAACAAAGAAGTTGATGGATTTTTTGCAGTTGCTCTGCCGGCGTCATGTTCATGTTCATGTCAAGTTCAAGTCGATGGCTCGTGAAGACGTAGGGTGACGGAAAAAAATCTCCACACATTGCAATGCGAAAGCTTCTTTCGTTTCGTATTACAGAGTAACCCCCTGAATTTCATTTGTTTTTTTACACACACTTCTTATGGCAGCCTGAAATTCAGGCAGAACTGCATACTACACCTTAACAGTTTAAAAGTCTAACAGGAGAAGCATAAAACTTGTTTTTTTTTTGGGCAATTCAAAGTAGTGTTATATCAGTCCTATTTTTCATATTTGATATTTTATGCATGCATAAAATTTTATTTAAAATTTTCAAACAAAAAATTCATAAAATTTTACACATGGATGGGCATGTGTTTTAAAAAATTGTCTTTCATATTCTATAATTTTCTTTCAATTTTTGATGTTTAAAATAAAATATATTAAAATAAAATGTATAAAATAAATAACAAAAGTTTTTGTGAAAAATTAGTGTAAGACACCGCAATTTAATACGTGCCGATTTTTAAATGAACTTTTATAACAACATTGTCAATGAGAACCCAAATAATTTTATTTTTTGGGAAACACAGAACATGCGCGATAATTACTGTTCTGAGATATGTATAAGCTGTGCAAAGTATCAAGTACTATTTAAATACAAAATACCGGGTAGAACAATATGCAAGTTCGATTTGAATTGCCCAAATAAATATACATATAAATTTTACTATAAATATGCATACAAAATTGTGGGCCCTTTTTACTTGTATTGTAAGATTTTGCACTAATTATCAATATATTTTTGATTTAAACAAGTTTTATGTTTCTCCTGTAAAACGATATATGGGAATTTTTATGCTTTAAAACGAAATATTGGTATCTTCCATCTCCTTTTCATTAATCCATTTCTAATTAGAATTGGATTTGAATTCCGTTTCCAGTCCAATTCCGTAACGGATTCTGTGAACAGGCTAAATACTTATCTTTTATACATACATACATACTTATGTATGTATGTATGTATGTATGTATGTATGTATGTATGTATGTATGTATGTATGTATGTATGTATGTATGTATGTATGTATGTATGTATGTATGTATGTATGTATGTATGTATGTATGTATGTATGTATGTATGTATGTATGTATGTATGTATGCATGTATGTCTTTCAAAAATAACTCAAAAGCCAAGTTTTTACAGTCATCAAAAGCCATCAGTTCCTGCTTCTTTCGCTTATGTGCTACAGACTCAGAAATAATGTTTAAATTTATTGAACTTCTGCGTCAGCATCCTTGCCAATGGAATCACAAAAACAATTTCACCCTCAAGGAAAAGCGTTTCGGCAGCACGTTGAACCTAACTAAACAATTGAACGAGAACTTGAATATCAACATTACACCACAAGGAACTCGAGCCAGCATTCTGTCTCTTTTGCGATGGTTTGATCACGAGTATATACGTTATCTTAATTGTCAACAAAATCATTATCAATTTGTGTCCATGCATAGGGAATATTTTGACAAGTTGTTGGAATTTTTGCCGCATAAACATATAAAGCCAATGAAGTGTGATGAATGTTCAAAACTTTTCAAATCGGAACACTTGCTTATGGCGCACAGACACAAATATCATAATGGTCAGGTACCATTTCGCTGTCGCTACTGCGGCCATGGATTTATACACCAATCATCACATAAAATGCACGAGAACAGGCATACTAAAATTCACGTATGGCCTTGTAAAATTTGCCGGTACCAAGCAATATCCAAGTCGGATTATATAAAACATTTGGCAACGCATTCTGCTCATCAGCCACATAAATGTAGTATTTGCGGTTTAGCTTATAAGACTAAAACTAATTTGAATGTTCATCTAAAAAGTCACAACTTGCCCAACTTTGAGTGTGAATTTTGTAAGAAAAAATTTTATGATAAATACCGTTACAAACGTCATATTTGGCAACATGAGGAACAGGAAATGTGTGGAAAATCTATTGACAATTTTACTTGCGAAATATGTGGTCGACGTTTTACTTGCAATAAAAATTTACTGAAACACCAGTTGGTTCACATTCAAGAAAATTATAAAATTGCCGATGAAACAAGCAACTTTTACAAGTTAACTAATGTAAATGTATACTTTTGTATTTATTGTTCATTAGATCTCATTTATAAGGATGCATATGAGACACATATGAATTTGAAGCACGATTCTCAGATAAGGTGAAAACAAGTTTCATTGGGTAATATCATATTGAATTTGAATCACGATACTAAGATAAAGTGAAAGCAAGGCTGAGATCCAAACCATCAAAATACATTGTAGTGATGCAATTCTTAATTGCTTTGTTCTTGTAAACAAAGTAAAGTTACATCACTACACTGTACTTTGATGTTTTGGAACTAAGCCCAAGTTTCATTGCGAAATAGCACATGACAGCATATACTGTATAAAACATGTAAACCTACTTATTTAAAATAAATGAATCAAATATGTAAATACTTATTCAAAGTTAATTTATTATAGATGAAGTTTATGATGAATAGATTTTAAGTTAAAAAAATATTTAGCTTAAAAAGCTAAATATAAATACATAACTGCAGCAAAAAATTTTTCTTACACTGAAAAAATCAATGCATCGAAATCGTTACATGAAACGTAAAACCATGCAAGTGATATAAATTTCAAAATCAGTGATCGAGTAAAATTGTTTTTTGATTTACGGTATACGATAATCGAGTACCTGCTGCTTAAATTCTACTCGATATCACTAGAACGATCGAAAACAATATTTTCTTTTATACGACCCTGTTCTGTAAACCGAATCATTTCTCTAATCAAAAAGAAAATAACGTAGCCACTGTAACTTGTACTATTTCATAAACTGTTTCCCTCTCCTGTAAAATTTTTAAAATTGTGGACGATATGCACGAAAATAATCGTACATATTACGAAATGTTTCGTGGTTTCGCACTGCGAAAATCTTTCAAAATGTACGAAAATAATTAAAAAACTAAAGTTAAAAAAAGTTGGATCTTAAACTCTTCATATTTTAAGACAAGTACTGAGACACTAAACATTTTTTTATTGTACTAAAAATAGTTTAATTTGATTTGATTGTTTTTAATTTTAGACTATTATACAAGTTGTTCGACTTCTGCACAAAATGCAACCCTGAGATAATGTGTTGTCATTGCTTTTTTAAAACTTTTCATAAACTCATTAGATCAGGGTAAAACAGGCATAAGGCTTATAAATCTAATAGAGAGAGAGAGAGAGCGAGCATGTTGATAGCAATCAATCGTTACATAGCGTCTTGACGAGCAAATTATTTGTTATAACAATTGTTAGCAAAATTATTTGTCACGTCTGGACCTCTGTTGTTACTGTTTTGTCATTGTTCTGACATCGTTGTTATAACAAGCTTGTTTCCAATACGAAAAATAAAAAAATTTGCTATTTCTGCCGCACTGCCTTAAAATAATATGACTAGGTGTAACAAAAACATTTTACGTACTCTCCATAACAAAGACCTTAACAAATATTTGTTAACAGCTCTGCCGACGTTTTGTTCATTGTTATTTGCAGTATACACCTAACTTAACTTAACATTAACTTCAAGTGTAGACCGCTCAAGTTAATGCTTTTTTCAAGTTATAACATAGTTGTTAGTGCAATTGTTTTAACAACGCAGTCATAACTTCAAGTTACAACAGCATTTCAAGTTCGGTGGAGACGTAGAGTTATAACAAAAAATTTGCTCGTCAAGACGTAGTGTTATTAACAGTAGAGAAAAAAATTTTCTGTTGTATTTATGCTGAGCCAACAATAACGCTATTTATATATTATAATAGGGGGATTATATAAAATATACATTTTTAAAGGTATGTATTTATTTGCAGATGTGCAGAATCAATATTTTATAAAAATCTGCTCAGTATTTTGGGAGCTATAAGCGAGTTGCTACTGATAGCTTTAACAATAATAACTTCATACCCATGTTTGTTATAACTTGAATTTGCTTTTGTAAAGAAATTTGAAAAACAGTAACAGAGAATTTTTTTTTTATATATTAATTATAGAGTGTAAAGAATTACGTCGACCGCCGGCTACAATAGTAAATAAATATTTACCGTTTGGATTTTGTTAAAATTTTTAAAATAAGTAACACAATTTAATTAGTTTGTAATTAAGTTACCTTTATTGAATAAAATAAAAATAAAAAAACTTGTTACTTTACAATGAATTTTGTATGCATAACTTACCTTACACTCGCCAGATCATTCCGAGTGATTTGTTTTATTTATTATATTATAACGTTAAATTAATTATCTTTTTATATTTTATTAATAAATATGTGGTATATATTTTTGTTAATGCATACATACCAGAGCTTTTAAAAAATGCAATCAATTGTGATTGCAATCAAAGTGATTTCAACCAAATTGATTTCATTCTTTGATTTCAAAATGATTTCAGATTTCAAAATGAAATCTTGTAAAAATCATTTAATGCAATCAATTTGATTTTAATAAAACTTTTGTTGAAATCATGCGATTGCAATATTTTTTTGTTGAAATCATGAGATTTCAATCAATTCCCCTGAAATCACAACTATAGTGAAAGTCTAACAAAATAGTATAAAAAACGTAGCAAAACGTAGGTTTGTTAGCTATTTCATGCATTTTTTTTAATTATTAGAGCAAGTTTTATTTCGAGAAGAAGGAGTATCATTTGAAGAGAACGATGATTTTGATTCTGATTGCAATCACAATATTTGATTGCAATAAAAAAACTAGCAATCATTAACATGACATCATGTGATTGCAATTAAATCGATTGCAATCTTTCACAGCTCTGATACATACCAAACGCGGATCCTTAAGCTTTTTGGGATATTTTTTGTTTGTTTTTATTATACATAAAACCAAAAAATGTTAAAGCAACACATTGATATATGTAATAGTTATTTTGATAGTTTTATATGGGGTGGAATATCTGGGTTTACCGTATATATTTCTTGCAAAGTTAGTTTGTCCCTTGCTTTGCATCCAAATTTTTATGGATACACAATTTTCTCTTCTACCCACATTGTCATCATTTTGTTACATTTAGGAACAAGTTGCGATATATTACTAAAAAGTAACATTCGTTTATTAAAACAGTCCTTATTCTCCTTAAGCTGGATACGCGTCTGATACATACATATTTATATATACTTTTATAAATACATTTTCATTTAGTTTATTCATTCTTTATAATTATTGAAAATTTATTTCTTATTTATAATGATGGAGTTCACGTAACATTCGGGAACGGTTTACTCGTTAAATTGGTAAAATGTCCCATACATTTTGCTGACACAATTTTTTAAAATAAATTTTACAGCAATAAAAGATATGGACAATTTTACAAATTTAACGAGTAAACAGTTAGCGAATGTTGCGTGAACTCCATTAATTTTAATATACAATAGTAGGTATTGATTGAGTATATGTAATTTATTATTGGTATATTGTTATTTTTTCATTTCGAAAACGCATTAAACATACATATGTACATGTATTTGTCAATTGCATGGCATATTAAGAAGGTAAATAAATCGGTGGATCCAATTCCCACTGTCTAAAGCCCATCAGATCATTATTTTTTGTTCTGGTAGTTTGTGCATAAGCAACTGCCAGCATGTGTATTTTTTGACAAGGATTATCTAGCTTTTTGTTGTATTGTTGTATTTGTTGCCCTTATACGGCCACCTGTGTACTTATTACACCATGCTAAAGCCATATGCCTTAATTCATTAATTCATTTTCTGACAACAGACTAATAAAACAAATTTTCATAACAAAATTAGTTTTATAAGTCTCTTATTAATCAAACCTAATTGATAAGATATAAAAAATAACCATAATTTTATATGCATATGGAGTTTCAACCATAGATTATACGTATAGTCAACTGGGCTCCTGTCAAAAAAAATTGACAACTCTCTTCACACCCATGGGTATTTTGTTATCAGCGTTACCGTTGGTGCTACTAAAGTGGCAATTTGCCACTTTTTCGACTGCTTGGATACTATTTTGCTACTTTTACAAAATGCACCCAAATGTGATACTTTTTGTAATTCTTGCCACTTTTTTGACACTTTTTTCTAAATGAAGAGATACTTTAGACAATTTTCCTTACGCAGTGAACTAAGCGGTGTTTTTTGCAAAATCATTCTTACATTACACAAGCAAAATGTATAGTTTCTAATGGATTTTTTAGGGTGATTAAAATATGCTTAACACGAGAAAAGTAAAGAAAATTGTTCATTTCGGCAATTTCCAGATACGGTACATTTGTGTTTTTTCGATGTATACTTCCCAGAGTCAAAAGCTGGTTCGATTGAAATGATCTATATATTATTTGAAAAGCTTCAAAATTACGCATCGAATAGTGGATAATTGGCTTTGATGGGATAAAAAATGGTCAAATTTAACAAAATTTCTTGCTGTCTCTTCGGACGCTGTACCACAAATAATAGCAAAATCCATAGTTGTAAACTTCTATTGAATAGTCTATTCGATAAAAAATTAAGCCATAATGGACCGAAATTGGATAAAAACTGAAAATGTTATAATAAAAAAACAAAACACAAACATTTAAATTTACTAAAACATGCACTATGTAGTAAAAATCAAAATAAAACAAAACTATTAAATAAAAGATTTGCTAGTAAATTGAAATGCTAGTGTTTTCGTTTTTTTCTTCTAGCATTTTTAATTTTTATTAGATTTTGGTCCATTATTGCTTAAAATTTTTAAAATCGAATAGACAATTCAATAAAGGTATTTAGCTAGGAGTTTTTTATTTCTGGTACAAAACAGCTTTCGAATAGACAACACTTGGTGAAAAACGATATATATTAAAAAAAATTAAATTTGATCCCCTATAACTAAATCATTTTTTATCCTATCAAAGTCACTTATCCACTATTCGACGCGTAATTTTGTATCCTTTCAAATAATAGCACTTTAATTAAACCAGCCTTGGAATGTGGATAGCGCTTTAACGGGAAGTATACATCGAAAACGCAAACGTACCGTTATATAGACAAAGGCCGAAATAAAAAAATTTTTATTTAATTTTTCTCGTACTTAGCATATCATACTTACCTTAAAATAATAATTTGTAAAGCAGTGTTATGTATTACGCATACTACAGCCGCCAAACCACGTAGCTTTAGTACCAACTTTTTCTTTATTTTCGCTGCTTAGTTGTCTCCTTTCATGTTCTTTCCATAGTTACTCTCATTGACTGCCAGTTTTTGTAATAGAAAATGAAAATTTCTTGTGAGAATTTATGTTTAAAACAACAATAATATACGATAGTTTGTTTTTTTTTTTGGCAATATAAAATCTTACAAAAAATTGTGGTTTTATTTTACAAAAATTACTCACACAATTTTGAATTTCATTAACTTTTTTTTCAAATTTGATCATGACTAAGACCTTCTTTAGCATAACATTTAATTTTAACTATTTCAGCTTCATATAGAGATTTTCGCCGACCCCCATTTAAATTTCAAATTGTTTTATCGGCTTAGAAAGATCAAAAATGTATTAAAAACTAACAATTCGCGGCGTAGTTATACTGTAAACTATTCTGATTAGGCACTGCTCTTGGACAAATTTGTTTTGCAGCAATTATATGATAATGGTACAATATTTCCGATAAAATTTTTGCCCAGATTTCACGTAATGCATATTATTTATTAATAAGTCCAATTTTATTAGTAGTTTGAGCAATAGTTTTTGATAGAACTGCCAAAAAGTATTGCTAAAATGTTAAACCTAATCAGATGAGCGGCAGTTTATGTTTGCTAACCTTTATTTTTAAAAATTAAATAACGTTTTCATATATTTCTTGTTATTAAAGTTGCCTCTTTTTGTGCCCCTTTTATTTTCAAAATCCCCTTTTTGTGCACCTTTTTGAACATTTTCAACGGTAACGCTGTTTGTTATCCAACACACTGAGAGAGGCAACTCAACACTCATCAGAGAGCGTAATTTTTGCACTTGAAAATGCACTAAAATTTATTTTTTTGCACACACAAACACTATTTTATATTATAAAATTTTTTTATTTGCCATATAACAAATTTTATGTTTCTTCTTGCCGTAATTTTAACATATTTGTTCAATTTTTTTGGCATTTGTGTGTTGAAATTTATCAAAGTTTTCAACCGTTTTTTTTTTCATTCAACAGTACTGCATTTTTGATACTATTTGGGAAAATTTTTTTTAGTGCCAAATAGAAAAAATGCAAAAAAATGTTACCGAATCAAAATTTTTTAAGCTCAATTGCATTAAAAATTATTCTAGATTCATATTTTCATTAATTAATGCAAAATTAATTGTATATAACAACTAAAAATTCGTGTTTAAAAAATATACATTTTGTTAAATACTTTTTGTACAACTAAGTATGGTTTCGTAGCTGTGGGGAATATTATATTCTAAACCAATACTAATACAAAATGTTCTACTAACACATTCTTAGACTTAGGTTTTTGACAGCAGACTTAGGTTTTTGAAGTTTTAGTTGACTATCTACGTGTAATCTATGGTTTCAACACTGACAGTCGGAGCGAATTTACTTGAATTGACCAATTCATGTCTTTATTAGTCCGCCTGCATTTTCGAAAATAAAAAAGAAAAACAAAATATAATTTGAAATTAAATTTTTTATATAAATATTACCGAATTTCACATTTTTAGTTTAGTATTATTTTTATATTCCGTTTCCGGCTTTCTTTAGAATTTAAAATTAAATCTTGGATTTACCCTCTAATTCACAAACAAGAATAAAAAATTATTGTTAAAAATTTATATGGAAAACAATCAAATCAATTTTATTTCCCGAATGAATTTCATACAAATTTTTTAGTCAACGTTTGATTTCTTGTTTCTGTATTCGGGCCTTAATTTTATTTTTTGTTATTCAATTAATATTGTTAATATTTTATAATTATATATTAGATTATTTATTATAAAAAATTATTTTTTAACTGTGATTACTTTCATTATACAGGTAAAATTATTTTCAGTTTTTGTTAAATTTATTTATGTTTTTTTAATATTCCGTACATATGGGATGTTTTTATATTTGTATTATAAGGTTTAGATGAAGAGACTTCACGAATGCGTTTGGTTTCTGTATAGATTGGTACAGCAGTACGTTTGTATCCTTTTGAACCAGACGGAACTATAAAGTTATATTTTATTATATGGGTATTTTGATATTATGATATAAAAAATAAATAAAAATCGTAGTTAAAATTACTAAAAAAAACAACCAAGCTTCATATTAAAGTTCAAAAGTTTTATATGAAACTAATATTTTAGTTAGATTTATTTATCCTTTAAGAAATTTATTATTATATATATTTATTATATATATTTATTTATATTATAAAAAATAGTTAAGTTTTTTTAGCCGAGTTCAGTGTTTGCTGCAAATGGTCAAAGCTGTCCATAACAAGTCGTGTTGGATTCTTTTAACAAAAAGACAAAGATTCTGCTGAGCTCGTGAGAAATGGAGATTTCTACAGCACTCTTAAAAGAGCGATTAGCGAAAGTAACCTCGGATACATTATAATTGTAATAGGTAACTTTAATGCATATATTGGACCCGATAACACCAAAATGAAGTGAACTATGGGTACACATCGCACTTCTAACATGTACAAGTCAACAAAAAAACTCACCAACTGATGTATGCAGAAGCAAAGACCGTTGAGCAGACGTAATGGTGATTTTGCTACACCAACAGAAGTGGGGGAAGATTTTTATAGGGTCATGCTGTTTTCAGATACGCAGATATCTACAAACTGCGAGTGTAATTCTGATATACTAGATGATAATTAAATATCTTCCAGGCTTAATTAAATTGAATAAGTCACCTGTAGTGAGATTCTGTAACATTTAACAATAACAACAGTTGTTATATTGTCAACTTATTAAGTTGTTTGCACTAACGATTCTACGATTCTATGGCTTCTTGTTAACAACATTGTTTAGATCTGACTTCATGTGGCATCTCTGTTAAAATAAACGAAAAGCGCAAAGAGGAATATAACAAGAACAAATGAATTTGTGATTGCCAAACAGTGTACAGAAATTTTTTTTCATTAATTTCTTTATTTTTGCGAAATAGTTGTTAAATTAGATACTTAAATAATAGAAATAGTTGTTTATACGTAAAATCTGTATACATATATTTGCATATTGCTGTAAAATAATAACTTTAGTTGTGGCCATAAAGTACGTGCAGCTGACTCTTGTCTATTCGGTAACAACAGAAAAATTATTATCGTTAGTTAACCGAGAGCACTATTGTTAAAAAATTGTACAGAATGGCAAAATCGTTCATTTGCTTGTTTAATTTTTTAATAATGACAACTATTGCTAAAATTGAATAGAGAATCGCACTACTGGCATATATGAAATCGCTGCTGAGCTATTAAAGCCAACTCCAACCGCAGGCAAATTAAAGTTTGTGCCTGATGAACTGAGACAAATCCTTATATGTAATTGGTTTGGTATTACATGGCTTAGCAATGTCAACACAAATAATTGGGCGAATAATTTCAGACAAATTGACACCAGTCGTAAGACAATAACAGACTATCGCCGACATTATCAGTTTCCGTGTCATACTCTATAGAGCGGCGTAAACCACTTTATTTATGCTTAATCGACGTTGAGAAAGCGTTCTACAAATTAAATTATATGAAAATGTGACAGCATTAGAGTGGAAATCTGAGCTCGATAAGGATGTGTTATATCTCCACTGTTATTTAACAAAGTATTGGAGACAGTTCTCAAGAGTTCACTTCGTTCGACAAATTAAATTATATGAGAATGTGACTGGGCAACAGCATTAGAGTGAAATCTGAGCTCGATAAGGATGTGTTATATCTCCACTGTTATTTAACAAAGTATTGGAGACAGTTCTCAAGAGTTCACTTCACAATGGCATGCGACAATATTTACGTCACATTATATAAAAAAGAAATAAAAGATGTGTCCTTTTTGTTATCGTGGAAGCATAGTATCAAAAAAACGGCGAATCAGGTAAAGATATTGAAAATGGATTGAGGCGCATATGGAGGTCGTCTTCCATTACTCAGCCCACGAATATAAATATCTTCAAAGCAAATGTGAAAACCACTCTTCTTTACGGTTGCGAAACTTGGTATGCTGGCGAACGAGATATACAGAAGAAAAATTTTCATTTAATTTCTGCTGCAATTTCGTTCGATATCGAATGCCGTAATTTGTCTAGTGTTTGTAAATCAGTGCCTTAGAAGAATAATGCGAATCTTCTAGCCAAAGCTAATATCTAGTAGATTTTGGGAGCAATCCGATTGTCTCATAAGCCCTCAAATTTGGAGTAAATTTCTAAAAAAAATTCTAAAAATCTCGAAAATGCTAGTTTTTCTCAATGTTATCGAAATTTTGAGAGTACGAGTAAAACCGACATTAGATTCTCATTCAAAATTTTTTTTTGTGTTATCAGAGCAAAACAGACAAAGTAGTAAAAAAATTAAGAACTAGGCTGTCAATTGAAATTAATTACGCTTAATTTAAGTCTTTTAACTTGTAAAAGGCAACGCAGACCGTTGACAAATCTTAATTTTTTTTAGTTCTTTTTGTTATTTGAATTTTTTCCACACAGAATTTATCAACGCTAATGCTGACTTTAGACGACATTTTTTTACATATGGCTTGTCAGGTATGTGAGACATATGTTAAGTCGCATGTTTATCAAAATTGTCAATTTACAGACAGTTTATAATTTTTGCTTTCACACGTACATGTGCAATTACATCTGAAATAACCTCTGAGTGTTCACAACAGCCGAGTTTTTGCACAATTTTCATAAATATATAAAGCGCTCTATGCTTTTTAATATTTGTTCAGTTAAACCACACTTTTGTTAATTCAATATAGCTGATGTCATATGCCTTGTCAGATGAAAATAGAACACGCTCTAATTGAAAATTTTTCATATGACTTTGCTTCTGTAAATGTCATCTGACAATGTTTCATATGTTTCACACGGCATGTATAACTTTTGCAGTGGGAAATTTGACAAGTCAGATGTAAAATACATGTCGTCTAAAGTCAGCATAAGCGTTGCGTTTTACCCCATTAATTGTTATTGTACTTTTATTCGTAATAATTTTTCTTACCTTTTATATATTCATAACCACTTGAACTTGATGGCCGTTTTGGTGGTGGAGGAGGTGGGGGATGATCAATATGTTCGTATTCATATTCATCTTCTAATTCATCGCGCCTAAATTATGAAAGACAAAAAAAAATTTAGAAATAGAATAATGCTGCCCGATGACGAAAATAATTTGACATCAAAATACTATTCAGCATGATACATTAATATATATACGTGGTAGGTAAACTACACCAAGTCGCATTTTGAAAATTTTACGGGAGACCGCAAAAACATATTGAAAATCACCAATAATTCTATCTCTGTAGTACATATTAACCATTTGACTTACCGCGAATGTTTTATATAACTATAATATTATTTTTTATATCGAAGATTTCCTTAATAAAATTATTTCATATACCGTCATAAAAGGGTGGACAAATTTGAGGTTAGTTAGTAAGTAAATAGGCTGTCAAATGATGAAATGTCAAGAAATGAACTGTCATCCTTTAGCATTTATTTAGTGAAAACTTGAAAAATTTTAACCATGGAACGCTACACTCGTTAACACCGAATTTTAATTTTGAAGATTTATTATGAAAATGGTGAAAATTTCACTGAATCAGTTCGAATGAGCCTTGAACACCAACCAACTCGTCGTCGTTCGCAACAACTACATATCACCAGTCACTTTGCACAACTTTTTGCGTAAAGATCTTCATCTTCATGCTTATAAAGTTCAACTCATCCAAGAATTAAAGTAGCCTGATTACGAGGAAAAGCTGCTCGAATTTTTCGTAGTGATACAGTAAAATTTTCACAATTTTTATAGTAAATTTTCACAATTAAAATTCGTTATTCAAGAGTGTAGCGTTTCATGGTTAAAATTTCCCAAGTTTTCTCTAAATAAATGCCAAAGAATGACAGCTCAATTCTTGACATTTGATTATTTGGCAGCCTATTTACTTCCTAACCTCAAACTTCCCCACCCTTTATATGTATATATCAGCCCAAGTATGAATTTTCCATGGGAGTTTTTTCTATTCCCGGGAAAAAATCCTCCTATTCTAAAAAGCCGCGGATAAAACAAATAAAGGAGAGGGAGAAATCTGGATCAGCTGTTTAGTGTTTACATTTTATTCTGCACTAACGCAAGAGTTCAGTAATAGAAATTAGTAAAATATTTTATGTTTTCTGATTTTCGTTAACTAAAGAGTAAAATGAATAGTGTAGTCATTCAGACGCTCTCGGAAAATCTTTATACTGAGGAAATGAAGCGAAAACTAGACCAGGGGCAAATGCATAAATTTAAAACTTTTTAAACCGCAACAAATCTTCTATTTAACTATTATGTAAACTTAAAGGAGGCGTGCCAAATTGACTGCTTTAGTATTTTTTCCTAAATAAATGATATACCATTTTTTTCACAACATTTTTTAATCTGAATTTTAAATTTTTGCATTACTTCCCTTAAAAATTTTGGGGAAAAAACTCGCAAGAATTTCTCCCTCCCTGATTTAAGAATATTGCTTTTTTCCCTGGTAATTTTTTTTCGAGGAAATTGTAATTAATAATGGTGGCTATTCTAAAAAACGCGTCGAAGAAGTGAAAATTTGCATTGAAACAAAAACAAAGTTCTAACAATGGTTTTTGTTTTCATTACATTTCTAATATGCCATAAACGTGAGAATTTAAACATGTTGCTAAAAACAATTTTTTTAGATTTGTGCTATTTTGTTTTACATGTAACTTTTACTAAGTCGACGCGTATTCCAGAATAGCCACCAATACGAGGAATGGGAAAAGAAAAAAAATTCCGGGGAGATCTTATTTAGAATAGGGGAATAGGGAAAATATTTCCGGAGAATTGCTATTCATAATTGGGATGTATATGTATGTACTACTTTTTAAAAAAGACTTGAAACATACTGGAATTTACCCTTCGATAAGGGAAGAATGCTTATTCCAACAGTATAAAGACGTATTTCGGAAAATATTTGACTTGGTTTAGTTTACCTTCGACCTAAACCAACTGTTCCATCGGCCGCATGTACGAATGTTTTTTTCAAAAATTTTATCAAAAAATATATAGGAAAAACTGAAGGCGAATTTTTTTAAATAAAATCGTTTAACTAATTTTTGCTTCAAAGCCAAAACAAGAACTTTTTAGCAACTTACAAGCAATTTACATTGTGCCTTTTTCCCCTGGCTTTCACTGACAATCACTTCGTAAATGCAACCAGGTCACTGTTCGTTTATTTGCCTTCGAGAGTTATGCGTCTCACTTCGCACGTTTTAATGGAATTTGTGGAATTTTCCGTTATCGCGTGTAACTGATTTTAACAAGATAACATTAATGGAGACCATAAAATACTCTAGTAGTGGATATTAGGAGTTCCACTTCCTATACGACGGTATAGGTCGCTTGGCAATTCCTGAAAGAAGCTCATATTCGTGGGATACCCTGGCATTTTGGCGAACTGCCTTCGCCATTTTATTTTTAAGAATCCACAAAAAATAAAGAGTTTAAAGCGAATTTGTGTTGGATTGAAAACTCTTTACACAACGAAATTTTTGATAGTGCTGCCAGCTCATAATACGAATTTGACATTCGATACTCGATGTTCGATAGCCAGCGAAGATCGAACGTCTAATGCAACTCATAATAAAGGCCTATACCTTGTTCGGATACAAAGCAACTGACGTTTTGAAAGTCAACCCAATTTTTTTGTCAACAATGTTACCATGCTATCATACATTTTTCATACGAAAGTTAAGAATAAAATATAGGGTATTATTATAAATTCAGTATTTGTGCAATAACCAAAAATATGTGCTCGAAAACCATCACTGGGCAATACTTTTCTGCGTCAAAAGCTTCTTTACGCAAACAATTGACAGTGCTGCATCTATGTCAGCATTTTTATACTGTGGCAATAGTTTGCGGACCGGTTACACAAATTTAATGCATTTAAGAACTCATCCATAATCAAACGATAATATGAGATCATTTGAATTAGGGAATGGTAAATGGATTCAAAAACTGATTTCAATTGAACACAAGTGAACGAAGTGAGCTCTTTTCAGCTACAAGTTCATATTTCTTTTACGCTCATATTTCTTTTTAGTTCATATTTCTTTTTCGCTCACTCTCACAATAATCAGATCACATTTTGTAATCAAGGCACACCCATACTAGTAAACTCGCTAGTACAACGAGTACGAAATCTACAAAAACCACAAGTACTTTATTTTTGAAGAATCACTGCACAAAGCAAGTAAAGAAATTTTGATATTCAACCAGTTGACAAACTTTTTGTTTATGCTAATAAACAAAAAGTTGTCAACTGCGCTGTCAACGTTACCTGTAGTGAGATTCCTAACTTTTAGCAATAACAACAGTTGTTATATTGGGTGAATTCGTAAATGCAGTAAATTTGCGCAACCGGTGTGCAAACTTTTGCAAGACTAATGAAAATGCTGCCGTAGTTGCAGAAATCTGTGGTAGCACTGTCAATTGTTTGAGTAACAGAACTTTTGACGAAGAAAAGTATTGCTAACTTATGGTTTTTGAGCGCAGGACTTTGACTTTTGTACAATGTTACGAATGTACCCATTGTCAACAAAACAAATTAATGTGTAATTGCCAAACAGTGTACAGAAATCGTTTTCATTAATTTTGTTATTGTGTTAAATTAAATGTTTAAGTTCTACAAATATAGTTATTTAAACGTAAATGTTTTATATATTAGTATATTTTTGTAGAAAATTAACTTTAATTGTTGGCATAAAGTACGTGCTACGGCTTCATTAACAACAGAAAAATTATTGTTGCTAATTAAACAACAGCAAATATTGTTAAAAATGTTACAGAGCAGCAAAATCGATAAATTGCTTGTTATGTTTTTAACAATAACAAATATTGCTAAAATTGAATAGAGAATCGCACTACTGGTATAAATAAATATGCCTTGCACCCACAATACGAAATTATACATGAATACGATGCTGAGTTTTCAAATGAAGAAACATATTAGATTATGCTGTAAACAACTAAAAAGTATAATTACGGCCTTTTGGATTTTAGAAATCAATTTGTTTCGAATATTTTTGTATAAGTATACTCACTCCGCATATGATGTATGTTTTAAAATGCCCAAATATCTTGGCGTTCCTTTGGAACCTCCCGGTTTATCAAACACGGATCTATATTACATATATATTTCAATCGATTTGAGTAAATATTTGCAGTATGTTAGTACTCACTTGTAAAGTTCCGGGTTTCCACCATAGCCAGCTTTAGCTAATTCGGGATCAATTTCCATTATTTCACGTAACTGTTCGTGAGAAACTTCATCATTTTTATCAGGTATTAGATATTTACGTATTTCGGCCAAGGCATATGCAATACGAGCATAACATTCCGCTGGTGTAGCAACTGTACTAATTTCCAAAAACAGATCTTTATTCAAATGACTAAAACGTGGGTCCTCAGACTTGCGCAATTCTTCTTCTTTAACTTTGTCACGCATGGAATTGCGGCCTTTGATTGTTATTTTGCATTGTGTTTCATCCTGCAGGCGTATCAATGAATTTCCTTTTGGTCCCAAAATTTTTCCAGTAAAGTTAAATTTAGGATATTGTTTGACTGGTACAAAAACCTTTTGGGTCAGTTTCATCGGTTTTTGCTTGAGTACATCGGCATAAAATTCGCGGCCGGGTATACGTCCAGTAGAATAGACTCGATCAAAAGCTTAAATATTGTTTTAAAAAAAAAGGTCTAATTTAACAATAGTTTATGGCCATACCTTCGTCAATCAAAAGTGCACATAGTGGAAAATCCTCTGTCAGACGCGCCCTTTCCTTTCGCAAATCTTCTAAGAAATTTTGCGCAACTTCATTAATTTTCGGCTGATAACCAACTGCACCACCATGCATTTTGGAATGACCACTTTCATGAGACATGTTTTCAAAGATTTATGCTAATTTAAATAAAAGATGTATCTTCCTTAAGCAATTTAAAATGGCTTCCACCGAAAAATTTTGTGCTATAAATTAAACTGGGTACTCGGTATCTGAATGCTATATTTTTCAAAAACAGTCTAGTTCGGTTATAACATGCAAAATCACGCACACTACTCACATTGTCGGACAAGCGAGAAAAACAGAATCGTGAATATTTTGTGTTTATTGCAGCAAACAAATTGTGTGCTTTTCTTCATTCTTGTATGCCCTATATTCTATGTAAAATTCTTATGCGTTAAAACAATTCTTAATTTTTGTTTTGATCCACGTTCTTTAAATAAAGCATGCAGCATAACAATTACAAACAATAATTTTTTTACTTTTATATTGGAAATTTGCTTTATAGCACAAAAAGTGACAAGTGAAGCAAAACAATGATTACTTGAGGTATACACGTAGCATAATATGTAAGATGAGATTGTCAAATTCAATCGCAGAGAGTTATGTTACGTGTAGACTTCAAATTATTGTTATCTCAATGTTATAGGAATTTTTATGAGAGCGTTGTTATAAGAATTCTTATAACAACAATCTTATGAGATGAACTGTCAAAAAACACATGTACATAAAAATAAAATTGTGTCACACATATTAAAATGTGAGTGGATTTGCAAAATAAACTATGATATGACAGCAAAATTACCGAACATATGGGCTGATGCACAGACCTTATATATCGACCTTGGTCGATATATATGTTCGGTAATTTTGCTGTCAAATTGTAGTGTATTTTACCAATCCACTCATATTTTAATATTCGCTTTGAGTTTTTCTCATGCATTTTTTGACACCACAATTCCCAAAAATAATTTGCTTTGTTGTATAAATTCGCCGACAAGTATACCTTATAGATTCTTGATTCTGCCTTTTCTAAACCAAATTCAGGGTTTTAAAAAACAAATTCAGAATTTTTTTGGTCAAATCAAATGTTTTTCGAATCAGTATTCTGATTTCTGTAACTAATGTGTTTCTCGCATCGAAAAATTTATTATCATTCTGTGAAAAACAGGATGAGTGAGAAAAATATCAATATTTTTTTATTAGGTTTGCAGGGAGATTCATATAATAATTCAACTAATATTCTGTGAATCGTTCTATAAAAGATCGGATGACAATTATCCCAGCGGCGAACACTGCCTACCACATTACATCTCTTTAATGATGTTCGCTACACTTTGTGTTCAATGAATGCTAACTTACAAAGTGTACGACGGTAGTGTATAGAATTCACAAGAGTCAACTCCGTTCATCTCTTGTATCAAGGCGTCTTTTACCTGCTCACAAAGTAAGCGAGATTGTATTTGAGTTTCTACTGCTAACTTACAGTGTGTTCGAAGAAGTGTTCAGAACGTCTTCTAGCTGCTCACAAAGTAAGCGAAATTGTATTCGAGTTGCCTACTGCCAGCTTACAATGTGTTCGAAGAGGTGTTCAAAATGTATTTTTGGATGAACACTTCAGTATATCGCTTACTTTGTGTAGAGGTGGAAGGCTTACACTCCACAAATGCAGCAAAGCATTTGAAAATGCATACTAAGTTCGTATATGAGATGGTGTGCATTACTGTCTTACATGTGTGCATCGGATCATTGCTTCTGTAATCGAAATTTTCGCCGCTGGGATAATTATTAATTTTTTTCTCGATGTGAGAACTTCTCACAAGTTACAGAAAGGAGGCAAAGGTTCTGCATTTTTCAAATTAAATTTAGAATTTTAAAAATCAAAATCAGGCTTTTTCAAATGAATTAAAAAATTCTGATTATGTATTTTTAAAATAAATACGGAAGTAGATATATACATAAAATAAATATTTAATAATAAAAGTTAACATTTTATTTTAACGGCTATTTTAAAAGATCTGTAAAATATTCATTCATTGAATGGTCATCATCAACTCTGATTTCTTGGTTATCAAGGTTTTCCACGGCTTTCATTATTTCATCTTGTATTTTATCACTGTCGATTCTTCCTTGGTCAAAATAATTTTCTTCTTGGGAATGATTTATTTTATTTTCACTATTCCGATAGTTTTGGGAAAATCTTAGGTAGTCCGCTTCCGATATATTCTCTAAATCTTCCTTTTTCATCGACAACACTGTATTTAGATCATCATTCAGATCGAACAACCTGAAAACTTGATAAATATGCAGTTTATGCACCTC
The DNA here is from genome assembly GCA_956483635.1 of Panzeria rudis. Classification (NCBI taxonomy): domain Eukaryota; kingdom Metazoa; phylum Arthropoda; class Insecta; order Diptera; family Tachinidae; genus Panzeria; species Panzeria rudis. The sequence continues at coordinate 4,207,569 of OY101450.1, read as the reverse complement.
ACGACAATGTCGTTTAAGATTCGACAGATGGATAAATTCAAAATTACAAATTCTACACGCAGTTTTTTTAACATCAGGGTGCACTTCCTTGTTATGATCTTTGAGCACTTTAAGACTATCGAAGGGTATTTTACATTTTTTACAATAGTAATGACGCGGTTGTTTTTCTTTAGAACGTTTTGGTTTCCGTTGTTGTGGCAGTCTTGGAAATATATACTTTGTATAATGATGTGATTTCGCTCTGAATGTACTTTCAATTGTACCTTCAGTTGCAACATGTACTAGTTTCAGATGGCGCAATAAATTATTTTTTCTTAACTTTAAATTACAAATGTTGCAAGTAATTTTAGCACCAGTATGTGTGCTCATGTGGTCTTGAAGCATTGCTTTGCGGGTAAAACCCTTTCCGCACACCTCACACATATAATGTAATTCTTTACGATGCGCCCTTAAGTGCATCTCTAAAGTTATCTTTAAGGCAAATGCTTTCGGGCACATGTGGCATTTAAATTTTTTCTCTCCATGATACAATTTATGACGGTTTAAGTCTGAGGGGGATCTAAATGGCCTGTCGCATAGATCACAAATGTGAGTGGCTGGTATCATACGTCGCTCTATTGTTCGTTGATGTGAATCCACATGTTTATTATATAAATGACGACGATTGAATCGTTTATCACAACGTTCACATTTAAATATTTCCTCATAGTGTGGCAGCCGTTTGTGCAACTCATATTCATCGCTCTCCCGGAAACGTTCAACACAATTGTTACATTTGTATGGCCATTTTAAACTCTTGTGTTGGGCTATAATATGCTTTCTCAATTCACTGTCTTTCTTGAAACATATACAACAGTAGGCACATCGAGCCCGCGGGATTGCATCCGCAGAAGAGGGAAGAAATAGAGCACATTTATCAAAATATTCCTCAAACTTGTCAATACTATCGTATGTCAACATAAATCGGTAAAACCTTAAAATTCGATTTAGACTGCGTCTCATTTTCAATCGAGTTATATTTAAAGACCATTTATCGTTAGTTAACTGACACAATTGTTCGATGGCGTGAATATAGTTTTTGTTAAACGGTTGCTCATGAAACTCCCACAAAACTGGAAAGTTTTTCATACTTTCTAGTAGTGATACAATAATGTCTCTTGGTGTATACTCGAAAGTAATCTAACGGTGTAAAAAATAATTAGTTTACAAGAAGGGATTTGTTAACTTTTGATTTACCTCAGTGGCTTTTTGCTTCTTAGATATTGTTTCTGAAATTTTTCTTTTAAGGCACCGACTTAGAGGTGTAGGATTTGATATTTGCTATAAAAATATATTATTAAATAAGTTTATTATTTATTAATTCAAAATTAGATTTATTCTCACTTTTTCATTTGCTTGGTTACTATTATCATCAGTCAAAGGAACATTTTCCGGTTCGACTACCTAAAATATTATAAATGAAACAATAGAAATTATTATTATTCAGTACTAAAAAAATAAATTGTACATACATATATTGTACATATATAAATTGTAATTTTTCGAATTAAATACAGAAATGTAAAATTTTGCTCATCTTACCTTCGGGTACCTGGTTTTTACAGTTTTATAAATTTTTTCAAAAATATTTATATTTTTTAAGGTTTGTTGTGCAATTCTTTTTTGAACTAATTTTGCCTTCTTATTTTTTGGAAGTGGTAATAAGATGCGCGAGAGGGAATGTCTTCTTGACGGAATATCCTGTTGTCCATAGTTTATTGTATAGATAGGTCGAGTAGACGCAGTGTATGCAGCAGGTTTTGTCGTCGTTCGAGACGATGGGGTATATAATGGTTCACGGTTCATTATATTTTTTAAAAAATTACTTGTTTCAATGTTATCGGACCCAGTGTTTTTTATTATCAAAATATTATCTTCTGCAGTATTAAGAAAGTTTGAACTCAAAACTGTTTCATTCAGGAGTTTAATAACACGGTCAGCCAAGCTTGTGTTAAGAAGTTTATCATTGGACTGGTTTGGTTTTTCCAACAAAGGCGGCGGTAATGTTTCAAAAGTTTCAAAATTTCTTTCACGTTGTCTTCTAGTATATTTTTGAGGCTTTTCCAATAAAGGTGGCAATTTGATAGGATCCAATAAAACTGTTTCCGATGGTGGTAGTTGACTAATTGAATCGGCAACCATGTTAAATTTTATTGGGGGTTTAACTGCGGATATGGTCTTTGAGCTTCTTGAGGCATAGTCATGATCCTGTAAGAAAGACTTTGACATTTTAAAGGCTTCCTCATTTTCAAAATGATTAGTCTTTAGGTGATTCACGAATTTAGACCATTTTTCAATTTCAAACACTTCACTACAATAAAAACAATTAATATAATATTCCTCCTTTATATCCGAAATTTCCACTAAGCCACATAGACGTGTGTTAGTTTGTGTGGTCATTGAGCATGAAACTGATTTGATCATTGGCATTTTTATTACAGGCTGAACGGTATCAGGCATATTAAATAGATCTTGTGGAAAAACTCCTGTTTCATGTCGGTAAATGATGAACTCTGGATCTCTGGGTGTAACGACAACGACGTTTTTTCTTCAAATATATACAATATGGAAATTTGAAAATATAACTTTGAATGTGCATACAATAAGTATGTATACATAAGTATGTATACATGTGTATTATTTTTATTGCTAACCTCCAATCTTTTGGCTTTCTTCTAAAGGGATGCACTTCTCCAACGCATGATATACTGTAGTCAAAAATACGTTTGAAATTCATCTGTTTGTACATATGTACAAATTTACAAAACATGCATCGTTACCTAAAACGCAAACGGCCCTATCTAACATTTTGAAAATTGTTCAGGAGAAGCAAAAAACATGTTAAAATTAAAAATATTGAGATTTTCAATGCGAATTTCTCCAATATAACAAAACGCCCCATGAAGAATTCATTTCTGGATGAATTTTGTATATATTTGTAATATTTTAAGAGTTATGTTAGTTACGGCTTTTTGCTTCGTTTTTCTGAAACCAAAAGCCCAATCTTCACTGAAAGTGACACAGTGTCTTCTATTAAAGTCTTAGAAATTTATGTTGACAACAAACTTACGTTTCTCCAGCATATTAATGCTGTAATTTCGAGGACATTGTTCTCGCTCAGACGATTTTATAACACTTGTTATAACTTACCATTTAAAATTAGGAAGCTAATTGGACATTCGCTTTTGATGCCATTATTGTTATATGGTTTAGAAATATATTCTGGGGCAAATATAACAAATATGTTGAGGTTGAAAAGAATGTTTCAATAAGATCATTAGATATGTTTATCGGTTACGACCTAGAGCACATGTAACGGAATATGTATTAGATTTCTTAGGTTTTACTTTTGATGATTTTGTTAAGGTACGGGTACTGACTATCTTCTATAGAGCACTAAAAATAAATATTCCATCTGGTGGATAAATTCAGTTTTTCAAACTCGTTACGGACTAGTTCTCTTCTTTATCCTAGATTTAATACATTAATTATGCAGCGATCATTTGTTGTATGCGTGGTACAACTTTGGAATAGTGTGATTTAATTGTATATATATATTATATTTATTTGTATATTTATTGTATATATGTATATACATTAAGATTTCACTGTTGTATAAATAGTTATAATTTAAATATAACTAGTTTAATATTACTGAAATTTCTCTAAATGAAATTCTACGTTATGAGACTCTTGTGTAAATTATGTTTTATATAAGTAATAAATTTTTGGCCAATATTGGCTTTCTGATTACTAAAATAAATAAAATGTAATGTTTTAGTAGTAAAAATATATTTTTTCACACCGCTCTATCTTACGGACCGTAAGAAGTACACTTGAAATTTTTACACGGTTTGCATTACTATGGTCGCTTTAACAGCAAATACCAAAAATAATACATTAATACTGCTGACAAGTTGAAATTTAAAGGGCGTCATAAATCATGTAGTGTAATTTTGACATTGGGCTCTATCTTGCAAACCGTAATAGCCAGGCAATTGAAATTTTCACATGTTATGTTTTACTATGGCCGCTATAATAATAAATACCAAATATTAAATACATTACTTTTCGCTTATAGTCACAAATTTTAGTTGCACGCAAATTGTCGACTATATTGCTAATGTGACCATGAGCCTAATTTTCATATATGCCGTTTGGAGGCATATAACCAACTTCGCACACAAAAGTTAATAACAAAAGACTAAAAAAGTAATATTTTCTTCTAGTGGAGAGTTGGTGACAGGAATACTTAAATATTCAATACCTTCACAGTAATTTTTTAAATGGTTTGTGGCTTCAATAACTAAACAATTTAGTAAATTTTTCGTATGAACTTCTGTAAATTGTATGTATGAACTTCTGTCTTTGTGAAGCAAAGATAGATGGCATATATGTATGTCAAATGATTATATCGCTAATTGGACTATAACGTGAATATTTTTTATGAAATTTGGTAATGAAAGCAATAAATACAGATAAAATGGACTATATCGATGTGACTATAAACGTGACTATATACGAAAAGTACTGTAAAACCTAATAATTAAAGGATGTCCCAAAGCAAGAATTATATTTTGACATTGTGCTGTATATTTTGAACCATAATAACTATACCCTTGAAATTCTCAGAGCTATGGCTGCTATAGGAAAACAAAAGAAAAATAAAAATTAAATTGGGAATAGAATATGTAATTAATCAGCTCTTTTTGCTGTTCTATTTTCTCAATAAAATCGCAATTTTAGTTCCGGGAACTCTGACTTTTTGGTGATGTATTTTGATGTAATACATCTGAATTTATAAAAAAAAATCGATTAAAAATGTTTTGTTAGTTAGGGCGTTTTGCGTTTCAGCTAACGATATTTGTATATATATTTAGTTTATGTATGTACTTACGGTATATCTGGAACTGCATCTGATCGAATGCCTCTTTTAGTCAATTGAATGGGTGAAAAATGTCGTTCGCAAGCAAAAACAGTGCCAGTATCTGGTTCCTCCATATCAAAGTAGTCCAGCCAAGCCTTCCTTCTGCAAAAGTAATGCGAAAAATTATATATTGTAGAAAACTAAAATTAAATGTTTACCTTTTTTTATCATGTACTCGACTAGGAAAAACATAAACATTTTTAGATGGTGAACAACCAACAGCACAAAACATATTTCTTAAAAAAAAAAAAATATTTACATGAATATTGTAAGCCTACAAAGGCCTCTAATTACACCCTACAACTTACAACAACATCACAGGTAAGTTTGTGACAACATTATGGCGATTATATGAAAGAAATAGCATATCGCATTGTTTCTAATTTAGTTATCTCTTTCATATTACCCCAGGCGAATTCATACCAGGTGGACTCGAGCTCGGCTGGCTACGAAAATGTTTACATATTTGAACTGTCAACTGTGTTAAATATCAGCTTTTTTGACAGCCCAAATATAAACTCTTCACGGCGAATTCTCTTGCGACTACCTGGTGTGAAATTGCCCAAAGCAATTTCATACTAGGTGGTCGCAGGAGTCCAGCAGTTACGAAAATGTTTACACATTTAACCAGTCATCAGTATTAATTTATCAGCTTTTTTGACAGCCCAAATGTCAATTCTCCACTTCGAATTCTCTTGTGACTACCTTGAAATTGCCTTGATATTACCGTCATCACCAAGGCGTATTTTTACAAGGTGGTGTCATAGGCGAATTCAATTTGCCTTCATGGGATTTTGTTTTTGTATTCGAAGCTCTATACCAAGGCGAATTAACTTCACAAGGTGGTGTAAAAAAAACAGCTGACTACTTTTTTTTAGAAGCTCGTCGTGTCAAAAGTTGCTTATAAACAACAATAAACAGTGTGACCGTTGTGCGAATAAAGTGGGCATTTGCCACTGGCTTGCCACTTATTTAAATTATGTAATAGCGTTTTCTTTTCTAAAATAAGTATTTTTTTTTACTTTTTATACAAAAAATCGTAATTTAGCATTCTTTAAAACATAAATTTACCTTTGCAAGGGATGATACAAAAGTTTTTAAGAACTTCACTTCCTCGAAAAATTATTATGTTGCAGATTTTCAGTGAAAAGTGCAAACAACGCAATTTTTTGTAGACAAGAAAACATTGTAAATGTGCCACCTTTTGATACATTATGCTCCTTCTCGAATTTTTTGTGAAGTGGTATTTTATGTTATTATTAGAGCTTTCTATAGTACGATAGTACTAAAATATGTATAGCCATATATCTACAGCTTTCTTTTGTATTTTGACTTATTTTAATACAAACTAGCTTTATAAAATCCGGTTTTGTATGATGTTTTAGTACAAATTGTAAATAAATTCATAATTAACACCGAATCACATGTTAAAAATATATTTATCACAAAATTCTACTATATGTAAGACTTCAAAGACACCAAAGCTCGAAAATCACCTTAAACACCAGAAATCATCATACAAAACTTAAAATGTGCTTAGATGTTAATTTCCAATTTATTTACAATTTGTGCTAAAACATCCTACAAAACCTGATTTTACAAGGCTAGTTTGTATTAAAAATATGTCTTAAGTAAAATTTCACTATAAGTCAAAATACAAAAGAAAGGTGTAAATATACTGCTACATATACGTTTTTTTAATATTATCGTACTATAGAAAGCTCTCATAATAACATAAAATACCACTTCATAAAAAATGTCGAGGGGCATAATTTATCAAAAGATGACAGATTTGTAACGTTTTCTTTTCTACAAAAAATGTTGCGTGGTTTGCACTTCTCAAAGGTGTTGTACACATTCATAAGCTACTTAAAATTTACTAACACATGCCCGTTGTTAATAGAAACATACCATAGATGTGTCAAAATCTATTGCTGTGTGACGCACACATTCTCAAATCTACTTAAACAGCTGATCTCGTAGTGGTACCTGTTCAATCTACCTCGGTACCATGATCCAATAATACGGGTCGTGTTGAAGGCACGACTATTTCGCCGCGTTGGCTGTATCTGTGAAATTTTTTTTTATCGTGTGGTTTTAAATGATTAGCAAGGCATAGACACTTTTATGTGGCAATAAACAAGAGAAGATATTTATTTTAGGCATACGAATTGTAATCACAGTTGTTAAAAGTACATTGTAAATAAAATTTAGTCTTCTGTTTTTGAGAGCTACGGCCAACTAGGAGAATTGATATTCGGCCATGTCCTGAAAACCATTTCGTTTTGAAACCGCAAAATTTCAGGAAAAAATTCAACTAAAACGGTCATTTATTGCAACTTTTTTAATTTATTTTTGTTTTAAATATTTCAGATATTTTATTCGATCTTAACTTCGAATGCACTAAATTGTCCGTTTAAAAGAGCACTGTTTTTCATTTTTGTGATTTTGCGATTTCAAAACGAAATGGCCGATTGTGTTTGTTGTATTATTACCACCGCCATGATACAATAATACAGGTACATGCATTAGAAACATTTTCTCATCTAGCTTGTCAAATGTTCATGTGAGTTGTCAAAAATTACATACTGAGGAAGGTGAATACATTACCAGGTGGCAACATAACGGCAGATGACTACTTTTTGCTCTGGTATTTTAACCAAGAAATGTCAAAAAACTTGTCGGTGTTCTTCTTACTTTGTGTGAGTGCTTTTTCTTACTTTGTGTGTGTGTTTTCTTGCTTTTCTTCTTTACGTTTTTACTTTTCTTCTTTGTTTTTTCACATTTCTTGGCGATTTACACAAACAAAAATTCACGTTGTTGTTGTTGTATTGTTGCCCTAGTGCTGCAACCTGGTATGAATTCACCTTGATACTGAGCAACAACAAAATTCGTTGCACACCCAACCCAAAGCGAATTAATATCAAGTGGCCTTATCATCAAAACAACACACATACAAAGTAGGCGTAGGACTATTTTTATTTGTGCTTTGACAGTTCGGGTTAAAGTTTTTCTCCTTTCTTATATAGTTTGACTGATTGGGTGTAATCAGCTGATGATCATCTGTGATGATAGGGCTACCTGGTACTGAATTCGCCTTGACCCAACCAAACACGTACATACAAAACACAGCTGACGAGATTTTGAGCTAATGCATGTACCTGTATAATTGTATCATGGGTACATACAAAACACAGCCAACGAGATTTTTTGCTATGTCTATGTCCAGACGAGTCAACTTTTGCTTCTGCAACTTTCATAAATTTTCTTTTGAAGCTGTATTCGTGTCCATATAATGAAATTTTTGTTGCGCAGCTTTTGTTTTTTTTTTTACATAGCTTTTGTTGTTGCTTAATATTACGAAGAAGAAAACAAAAGAGAGTTGCATGTACATGAAACAGTGTACCCCCTCCCTATCTTCTCACCTCTCTCTCCCATATACTCAAAAGTTGCGCAGCAAAAGTTTACTGGTATGGACATAGACTAAAGGTGCCAACACACGAGTGATTTGTTCGTGCTCGACATCTTGTTACTCGGTAATGGGGCTGAGCGCGCACAAATCACAAGTAATTGAAATTGTGCGATGTGTTAGTGGGCTTGTGTGCGAACATTTGAATGTTTTTTTATTTTTGTATACTACGAAAGCAATTTTTCATAGAATTTAGAAAAGAATATGTAATTTCACAAAGTAAAAGCGATATACATATATATAAAGTAAAAACATAAATAAATAATAATAATATACAAAAAAAAAAAACCATAAAAACAATTGCAACATCCGCTTTGCAATTCATGTGTACTTGTTGACGTTCAAGTTCATTGTGATTTGTTCGTCGAACAAATCACACGCACAAATCTCTCGTATATGGGCTGCTTAAGCAACATTTCTTCATGAATAATTCATGCCAATTTTTTTTTGTTTTTTGACAGCATTTCACGTAAAATGTTGAACACAATACCATGCTTGAGCCAAGATAGCGTCGATTTTAAGAATTCAAAAACCGCGGGGGAAAAATTGGGTATTTTTCGTTAATGCCATTTTTTAGTTATTTTGATAAATACATAGAAATATATTTTGCTTTGAATTTTGCTAGACTAGCAATTATTTCTTTAGTATTTTTGTTGTCTAAAATTATAATTTTTCATTTGTTCTTTATTTTTCAAACAGATGATTGTTTTGCACTTTACACAACCTGCCCGAAGAAAAAGTCCGGACTGTTTCATGCAAGAAGAAGAAGAATGTTATGCTCTCAAAAGCGTTCTCACTTTTCCAAATTTTCGAGTGCGAGAACGCTTTTCGTGCAAATTTGGCGCCCGCAGGTGCCCAATCTTGAGTACGGGAACACACTTATTTTGATAGCTAAAAAAGGCTGTTATCATGTGTTATATTAAATAAATAATAATAATATACAAAAAAAAAAAACCATAAAAACAATTGCAACATCCGCTTTGCAATTCATGTGTACTTGTTGACGTTCAAGTTCATTGTGATTTGTTCGTCGAACAAATCACACGCACAAATCTCTCGTATATGGGCTGCTTAAGCAACATTTCTTCATGAATAATTCATGCCAATTTTTTTTTGTTTTTTGACAGCATTTCACGTAAAATGTTGAACACAATACCATGCTTGAGCCAAGATAGCGTCGATTTTAAGAATTCAAAAACCGCGGGGGAAAAATTGGGTATTTTTCGTTAATGCCATTTTTTAGTTATTTTGATAAATACATAGAAATATATTTTGCTTTGAATTTTGCTAGACTAGCAATTATTTCTTTAGTATTTTTGTTGTCTAAAATTATAATTTTTCATTTGTTCTTTATTTTTCAAACAGATGATTGTTTTGCACTTTACACAACCTGCCCGAAGAAAAAGTCCGGACTGTTTCATGCAAGAAGAAGAAGAATGTTATGCTCTCAAAAGCGTTCTCACTTTTCCAAATTTTCGAGTGCGAGAACGCTTTTCGTGCAAATTTGGCGCCCGCAGGTGCCCAATCTTGAGTACGGGAACACACTTATTTTGATAGCTAAAAAAGGCTGTTATCATGTGTTATGCAGTTTTACATGCAAAATGTTCTTACTAATGGCGATTTCTTTTCTGAAAAATATGTTACATTGTATATCGTCATAGAAAATGCAAAAAAACCCTATCTAATAGAGCATTTACACTGTCTCGAAATCTAGTACTTACGAGATTTCGAGCTAAATCTAGTTGTTTTTTTTACTAGATTTCCCATACAAAACGAAACCTACTTTGTAAGTAGATTTGGACGAAATCTACTCAAAATCTAGTATTTTTATTTTCTTTTTACTACCCTTCACAACATTTTTATATAAACGGTGAGTGAATTAGCACCGCTCTACAAAAATTTTCTACCAAAAGTGTGTGCATTAGCAAAGGCGGCACTTGTTGGGTTACAGTATAAGATAAATTTCAGTCAAAGTATTTATTCTTGGATACGAAATCTAGAAAATTTTCAAAAAAGCTTAGTGTAAACGATATATATTTCGAAAAAGATTTCAAATCAAATCTACTAGATTTTAAGACAATGTAAATGCTATATAACATTTTAAAATTATAACAGAAGAAACATAAAATTTGTTTACATGAAAAAATATATTGAAACTGATGGCAAATAGTTGTCAGAAACCTAAGTCGGTTGTCAAAAAAAAGAAAAAACCCAAGTCTAAGAATGTATTAGTAGAACATTTTGTATTAGTATTGGTATAAATAAAAATTTCCCCACAGCACCAAACCAAAAGTACAAAAAGTATTTTACAAAATTTATATTTTTTAAACACAAAGTTTTAGTTATTATATACAATTAATTTTGCATTAATTAATGAAAATATGAATTTATAATCGTTTTTAATGCATTTGAGTTCAAAAAATTTTGATTCGCTAAATATTTTCTTGCAATTTTTCTATTTGGTACTAAAAAAATTATCCTAAATATTAACAAAAATGCAATACTGTTGAATGAAGAAAATGGTTGAAAGCTTTGATAAATTTCAACACACAAATGTCAACAAATTAAAAAATTATTTTAGAATTACAGAAAGAAAGAACATAAAATTCATCACAAAACAAATAAAAAAAATAAAATAAAACAAGTGTTTGTGTGTGCAAAAAAGATACATTTTACCGTGTTTTCAAGTGCAAAAATTACGCTCTGTGATGTGTGTTGAATTGCGTCTCTCAATATTTATCTATGACACAAGACCTATACGTGAAGAGAGTTGTAAATTTTTTACTGACAGGCCGAGAGTTGGAAATCTGCGTACTTATCTATGGTTTAGAATTTTAGAACAAAAGTTATGTAAACAAGAGTTCTCTTTCAAATGACATACTTTTTTTAAATCCCATTTTTAATTTTTGATTTATCGCGTGAACTTCCCATGTGTCTGCCCCTATGTGCTTCGTAGAGATATGCTCATTACCGCCGATGTCGAAGAAGTTCTATCTTTCGCACAATTAAGGCCGTGTCAGATACAACTTTGTCGCTTTGCGTGACGTTTCTAACTTTGATAGAAAAGTGTAAAGCAAAAGGTGTATGACACAATGAAAACTTTGACAACACTCGCGCATTGATCGTTTACCAAAAAAGTAGTTGATAATTTTGCTATTTATATATATATTTTTTATAAAAATAAAAGTCAATTATGTTATTTTACGATTTATTATAAATAAATAAATGCCACATACATATTTACCTCTTATTAAAACAGATTCAAACGCGCAATATGTTTCGTTTGGCAATATAATAAAAGAAAATTATTCCAGCCGATTGTCAAAGCAAGCAAAAAGATGAGAGTTGCCGAACTTTTCGCTTCACGCTGCGTTAAAAGTGCTTTATGTAGCATGTTTCGTATAAGTATGTACATTTCATCTTAGATGTCATAGCGAATCTGTAACGCAACGCGAAGCAAAAGTTTTATCTGACATGGGCTTTACATTTAGAACAATAACAAAATTTTTCAATTTGTTTTGGCTTTAAATGTAATTGTGCGAAAGAAAGAACTCCTTCGACATCGGCGAACAGGCAGTTAAAGCACACAGAAGTGACACGAACCAAAATATATTTCTGATCGCTTACACAGTGCCTTTAATTAGATTTAAAATAAATGTGTTAAATACTATATGAACTATATACATTCGGGTATGTTCTGTATTTCATGTGGAATTAAAATGTGTGGAATTATCAAAGCGTTGTTGTTATAAATATTAATTTACGACAACAATGCTTTGATAATTCCGCACATTTTAATTCCACATGAAATACAGAACATGCCCGATTAACAAAGTTTATTTTATAATTAAAATAAATAATTTGTTAAATTATCAATTTTAACTTCTAATGTATCAATTGTGTTTTCATCATTGGTTTCTTCATTGTTTATTTTACTTGTACTGCTTTGTATATTTTCTTGTTCCGACTTTTTTTCAATTTGTCTTTCGTTATTTTGTTCAAGAAATCTAGATTTCATTTTTAAAACTGTATTTACATCTTCATACTCTTCCATTATTTCCAGAACTTGATCATCATTGAATTTGTGTTTTTCGCGATAATGACGTTTCAAATTTTGTTTGGATGATAATTGCGAACTGCATATTTTACATGGTATCTTGTACACATTAGAGTGACATTCTCTGTTATGATCTTTAAGAAATTTAAGACGATCGAAGGGAATGTTGCAGGTTTTACATTCGTATTGACGTTGATGTTTTTCTATGGATCGTTTTGCTCGTTTTGAACCATATTGTACTTGAGTATACCGTTTATGATTGTGGCCTTTTGCTCTAAATGTTTCTTCGATAGTACCTTCACAAGCAACATGAATCGTTCGCAGGTGACGGGATAAATTATGTTTCCTTACCTTCAAACCGCAAATTTTACATGTAACACGAATTCCCATATGCGTTTCCATGTGATTTTTAAGATTTGACTCACAAATGAATCCATTTCCACACACTTCACATATAAAATCTAACTCCTTCCGGTGTGTCTTCAAATGAATCATAAGACTCGTATTTTTAAAATAAGACTTTGGACATAGATGACATTTCATTTGTTTTTCTCCATGGTAGGATTTGTGACACCGTAATTCACCACTAGTTCTGAAATCTTTTCCACATTCATCACATATGTAATTTCGAGGTTTTTCACTATTCTTTTGCTTGTGTAAATCTAAATGCCTTTTATATGAAAATTTATTTTGAAGTCTTTTATGGCATTGTTCACATGTAAACACTTCCACATAATGTGGCAAACTTTTGTGAAACTCATATTCGCGGATTTCTCTAAAACTTTCCATGCAGTATTGACATCTGTAATGCCACTTTAAAGAATTGTGTTCTTCAAGAAGATGTTTTTTCAATTGAAAATCCTCTTTATAACATATAGAGCAGTGCGAACAACGAGCATGGGGAATTTTTATTACATCGGAAGGGAAAAAACCTGCACATTTGTTGAAATATTCCGTAAATTTATCAATACATTCAAATGGGAACAAATAACGATAAAATCTCAAAACTCGGTTAATGCTGCGTCGCATTTTTAAAATATCAATATTCAATGACCACTTGAGATTGATTATTTCACATAAATCTTCAGTTGCTTTACTATAGCCTTCGTTGAATGGTTTGTCATGAAACTCCCATAAAACTGGATAGTTTTTCATAATCTCTAAAAATGAAATAATTATTTCTCGTGGCGTATATTCAAAAGCAAGCTGTAAAAAAGGAAATGTGATGAAAATATAATTTTTGTGTACATAAGTATGTAAATACCTTACCTCAGAAGGACTTTCTTGAAGAAATTCTATGGTAAAAGGTTCGTAATTGTCATTTTCTTCTGGTTCAACTGATTCGTGTTTCCCTCTTCTAAGGCAGCGATACAAAGCACTTTTAATTAAAATGCGCTATAAAACAATATTTTTTTATCGATATTTCGCAAAATAAAGTTAATTTTAACTCTTACATGTTTTATTATTTTATTACTCTTTTTATCCTTTAAGTAAAATAATCCCGGAGAATTATCCTACAAGTATACATATATTTATAGATATATTACCCTTTTTGTCGATTAAAAAATTATTATTGTTAATTTTATGAACAAACAACTAGTTGTATCTTTTAAGAAACACTTTGCACTCCCAGCATAGAGAAAAATACATAAGAAACACAACGACTGATTTCGATTTTAATGACAAGAAAAATGCACTGTAATCCACAATATATATGTATATTTTATTAAAAAGAACCATTACTAATAAATTGCGACTATAAGTTTGACTATTTCTACAAATGTAAGAATTTTTAAATTTTGAGCTTCCCGTTATCTAATTGCTCTAATTAAAAGCTGTTGAATAAAAGTTGATACTGTATGATAGCAAAAAGGCTTCTAAGCAGTAGTTTAAAAATTTCTTCGTTTTGCAAATAAATAAAGAAATTACATTGTTTTTCCTGGTTGTATCTTTAAGGATACAGTATGCTTTTAAGGAGCTGTCGCAAAAATTAGCCGACCTAACAAAGAAAACACAATAAATTTTGGGAAATTTTTTCTTTATTTCTCAACATAATCTCCTCTTCCGTGGCATTTTTTTAAGTTTACAGATAGAAGATAATCCGAGGAGCTAAATATGTATGCCGAATAAGGTGCGTGATGAAGCAATTCGAACTTTAATTAATTGAGTTGCTTGTTTATTTTTAGTCATTGTAATCTTGTTGTATGTCAATAAAAATGCTGATTTTTTATCACATATTTTTCCCAACGTTATGTTCATTTCTTCAAGAGAATGTTGAGCGTTTTGCGTTAAAATATTTTGAATTAAAAATGAGATGAAAAAAAAATTAAATCACTATTTATGTAAACTAAAATGTATTGAGAAAATATTAAACCATAGATAATACTTTAACTTGATTATATCATAGATTAATCTATTGTGGGCTTTCAAGGTCTTTATTATTGTAAATAACAACTATTATTTCATTATTTTATCGAACGTTTCGCGGTATTTTCCAGCTTCCTCAGGGATAAAAACGTACAAGACATTATTAACAGCGAAGAAATAATTTTAGCGCATAGACCCAGCGAACACTTTTGGTCAATTTTGTAGCAGGTAGTACCATTTCAATGGGTTACAAAGTAATGAGTGGTACGTATTTATCTAATTACTATGCTTCAAATTAGAAGTACTACTTAGTTATTAATAAAATTAGTATGCACTTCTCTTATTATGAAACTAGTTATATTTGTTATGTATTAATAAAATAAGTGGACAAGCACTTTTTAAGTCACATGTGTTTGAAAACTATTTTTTTTCGCTGAAACTTATAAGCCAACAATAGCTGAGTGAGTAAAGTACTTGTCTTCAAATCTGAACGAGCAGAGGTTCGTATCCCAGCTGGGCAAAAAAAAAGAAACTTGTGAAAAACTATAAATAAATCCACAGTAAAATGAAAGTGAAAACGATTTCAATTCCGCATTTACAATTTCATTGTGTTCTGAAAAAGTAGTGAAATTGTTTTAATGACGATTTCGTTCTCATTTTGTTTCAAAGAAAAATAATTGGAAAAAATAAATTTGACGTACATACATATTCAAATTAATCTTTTTCTTGCTTTAGTTTGGAAATTTTGGAAAAATGCAAGTGGTATATATATTTCTATTTCATCACTCTCACGCAAAAGAAAATGTTCGACGACAAATGTTTCCAATGTAAACAGCATGTAATCAATGATGTTTTTTTTTCTTACTTTACCATATACTACAGTCAGGCTTTTTTCCTGCCATAATTACAGAGATGTAAGAAGGCATGTATAAAAATAAATGTAATAAGAACAACAAGTATACATTTAATATAGTGTGATGTCAAATAAGTGTTTTTTGACCGGGTGCTGCCATGTTTTAAAATAGTGATATTTTTTTTTTTGGGGAATTGCTAAAATTTATGTTATGCTGGCTTGAGGCCAGCTCGATTATTTTCTTTAATTAACGCAAACAATTTTTTTTTACAATTTGTAGCTGTTGTTGCTTATATTTTTTTTTCAATTGCATTTACAACTACAATTTAGAGTTGGAAAAAAAACCAACCGGTCGTAGTACGCAAGTAAAGAAAATGAAAAACATGATTGATTATGGAGCTTATGTTTCAACTTTGATATTATAAACTTCTTATTAGTATGATTAGGAGTTTAATATATCTTTAGTTTTTCTATGAGATTTTTGGGTAAAGGTTCCCTGACGATTTGCATTATCCCCAATGAAATGCGCATAGGAACTAGCTAATACCCCTCCATAATCAATTTCAATGTATTTTAATAAAACTTTAATATTTTACTTAAAAAGTAAAATATTAATTTGGGAAAAAGCACGTTGCAAAATTAAAATTAATGTAATTTAGTAATTCCCAAAAAAAAACTTTTTAGTTTAATTTTTTTAATTACTCCAAAATCTATAATTTTTCAGCGCTTGTTTGAAATTAGCGAGAAGTTCCATCAGCGGCGCCAACTCTACCACATTTGTGGTAGATCTACCTCTTTTGGGTATCTGACTCAACTCTACCACTTTCCGAGGAAAATCTACCACTTTTTTAGTTTTTCAAAAATAATGCTAAGTTAATGTTACCCGCATTTTTTTAACTAATCCAAGCTAGAAGTTTAACTGAAATATATTTTTAACAATGCATTTAAGCAACGCTGCGTTGATTACATTATTTAAAACCTGATTCTACCACAAATTGTTCCTTTACTGGGCCAGTTTGTCAAAAATTGCTCGTTCTACCACATATGTACATATGTACATACATAGTAGTGCGATTGTTAAAAGTTAATTAGTGAAAAACTGTTTGTAGAATCAAACTATACTGATACTCTGCAAGGATTATCAGCGCTGGGCAACGTACACCTGCATTACAATTTATTGAATGAAAATATTTATTTCTTTAAATATGAGAATAATAAAATTATATGCTACATATGTATGTGTTTCTTCTACACACATATTAATATTTATCCTCACAAAATATTTAAAATTAATTAAATAACGTAATTCTTAAGTTTTCTAGATGTTTTTATATTCAAGTTTTGAGTATTAAAGATCCGTAATTAAGAGTTGCCTAAGGTTTCTTATAAAATATTCCTTATCGAAGCGAAAAATTAATTAATGGTAAAAAAATCTTTTTCTAATGTGTTTAAAATATGTACCATAAAAATAAAAATGGTAGATCTACCTGTTTTCAAAGTAAGATTTGCTTGAAACTACCTCTTTTTCACATCGAATCTACATCTAAGGCAGATTTTGGGTTGACATCACTGAGTTCCACTGTTGGCCTGAAAGTTCAACCGTATCCGATAGTTTTTATAAAGGGTCAATAAATTATACCTTATACTTTTATATATCGTTGCCAGATATAATAAAAAAAAACTTATCCCTGAGGAAGCTGGATAATGAAATAATAGTTTTTATTTACATTAAAGTATAATATAGACGTTGAAAGTCCGCAGTAGATTTAATCTATGATATAATCAAGGAATCAGAGAAAAGGCCATTTAATATATGATCACGCAATATTTTTAATTTTACCATGTTTTTTGCTTCCCCTGTAAAATTATTAAAATGCTGGTTATAGCTGTTTTACACTATCACACAAGCCGTTCGACTTCTGTAGAAAATGCAACCCTGATCTAATGAGTTTATGGAAAGTTTTAAAAAGCAATAACAACACATTATATCAGGTTAGCATTTTGTGCAGAAGTCGAACAGCTTGTATAATAGTCTAAAAACAGCTTAAGGGCTTTTTGCGTTTCATTTGACGATATATTTTATAAGGTTGCCACTTTTAACCAAGGAATTTTTTTCAAACTAAAGCTGTCATCTACATATATGTCAGGTCGGCTAATTTTTGGGACCACTCTCGTAGTATTTTCTAAAGTTACGGCATTCGATATCGAACGAAACTCCAATACAAATTAAATGAAAATTTCGTTCGATATCGAATGCCGTAATTTGCCCACAGGTTCACACAGACCAATTTTTCTTGCGCAAGTTTTAATTCAGCTGGGAGAAAGACAGTGAAAGACTGTGGTGCTTTCTTTGTCTTGAACATAGAACTTACTAGAGAGAAATGTAGGGAGCAGCCCATGGTAGCAAAATAAATATAAAACTAAATATGTATACATAATATTCATAAATACCTTTTTAAATTTCAACCCAGTTTTTATCTGCCTCCTTTTGATTGATATTTGATTTCCCTTTTTAGCTTTAATATTGTTAGAACTAGTTAATTTTTGTAGTTTTGTTCTTTTTATTGCACGTATTTTTAGAGCGCCTAAGTTTTGGTCTCTGTTTTGGGAACATTTTTTTTGTGTAAATTCAGAAGCTGTTGATGAATTTTCAGTTATTGGAATATTTTCTATATTTTCATTTAAAGAATAAGGCAGAGTATTTGATACAGATTTAGGTGCTATATTGATGGACGACGTCATATTTTCATCTTCTGGACGTTGAAAGTTTGGATTTAAGACAGTTTCATCCAACAGCTTTATTAGTTTGTTGGCGATACTTATAAAATTTGGATTATTCTCAGATATCGGCGGGTTCTCTAAAAACGGTGATGGTAGAACAGGTTCCTTGAAGCCCAAGTCTACTAGTAGAGGATCTTGTATAACGTTATCCCGATTCAATTGTTCACTAATTCATACAAAAAATTTTTACAATTACTATTTTTCAATAACATACATACATACATATCGCTCCTTTATTGCAACGTAATCATATCTCAAAAGCCAAAATGTTTAAGTTACTTAAGGAAAAGTCTTCATTAAGACCTTCTTTATATGTGAAAAAATTTTCAGAAACATGTCTTAATCTAAACCGAAGCTATATGCACTACAAAGCTAACACGGCCTATATACTTGCTAACATTGGCAAAATAAATTTTTTTTGAGATATGAATACGTTGCAATAAAGCAGCGATATGTATGTAATTTCTTTGTGGGAGCATTGGTGACAAATGTTCTAAGCATACCAGTCCGAAGAATTGCGAAAATGGGAGCTTGGTACCGCTTAGTTAGTAAGTTAGGAGTAGTGAAGGATGAAAAGGGGCATACCATACACCACTGAAATATGTACTGCAACAACAAAATGTCAGCTGGTTACGATCTAGCTGCCGTGTTCAAAATAATTAAGTAGCTGACTACACGACGACGATTGCTGCCAACAGCACTTGTAGTTTTTGTAACAGCTCTGCTGCTGTTGCCGGTAGTTCCTTCGTGAAAATATTAGAGTTTTATGGGATTAGTATTATGTGGGTGTGTCATCGGGTGGAGAAACCTCGCCACCTCAGTACGCATTAGCCATAGATCAATAGGTTGGAGAGTTGTGGACCCATTTGGGCAATTTAACAAATGCGCAGTGTCGTAGGGGCTTTGAAGGCAATCTGGGCATCGGTTTAGGGCGCCTGGATCTAGTCGTTCCTGGTAGCAGTTCAGGATACTGCTCCATAAATGCGTCAGGGTTGAGCGAGATTGTCTATGCAGCCGGCGCTCACTGTCTGAAATCGCAGGGGGTCTGGTATTGAGAACCCTGTTGCATCTATAGCTATTCACAGTTTCGTTGACCGACTGTTAATGCAACATTTTCATGGCGTTCGCTACAGACAGCGGCTTGACGCCGGGTGGAATGACGTTTGTGATGTCATCGCGATATCGCCGAAAATCTGATCGGATGCGTCTTGGGAGAGGGTCGTGCATCAGAATTTGATGATTTGGGTGGGTTGGCAGGTGACCTGCAATCAGGAACTGCTTTGTTAGCAGGACATTATGCTGCCTTACGGGTAGCATTAATGTTTCCTCATGTAGATGGTCTATGTTAGTAATTTTTACACATCCTGTTGGGATTCTGAGTGCATTGTTTTGTGTTGTTTACAGCACTCGCCATTGGGTGTCACTAAGGAACGAGGTCCATATTAGGGCGGCATAGTTTAGGAGGGAGCAACCTATCGCCTTATATGTTGCTACTATGACCTCCTTGTTCATGCTCCAAGGACCTGAAAGTGCTTTTAGGACCTTATTTCGGGATTTCACTTTTTGGTTTATATAGGTGACATGCGATGAAAAGTGTATGAGGCTGTCAAAGACTACATCTAGGATTTTGGGATTTTTCACCGTAGGTATAACTCTGCCTGGGAATTTTGGCAAGATAGATGTTGAAGAGTATGGGTGATAATACTCCTCATTGTGGAACACCCATTTTTATCTTGCGGTAACTTGATTTTTGGCTTCTAAACTCCACAAACGCTTGCCGCTTACGATATCTTCAAGCAACAGCGAGTGATCGACCGTGTCGAAAGCCTTGAGAAAGATCCAATGCCGTCACTATTGTGCGTTGGCACGGTCTATGTCGATTGAGGCCATTAGCGACCTGTGCCTCGTTTCAGTAACTAATATGAGTTTCTCGCATCGAAAAAAATATTATCATTCTGTGAAAAACAGGATGAGCTAGAAAAAAAATGTAATTGAAATTTATTTGCTGGTGTTTAAGCATTGTTTATATGCAACATTTCATTGGTGCTTTACCAAATCGTCAGTAGACTTCAAACACAATTTTGAACAGTTACAAACCCTATATCTTATGTACAGACTTTCAAAAACCATTTGAGAGTTCACAAATATGTAATGATTTTCAAAAATATGCAAAATAGGCTTTGAAAATTATACAAAACCCAGCAAATAATTTTTTATTCGATATGAATCTATTTTATTTTTCTACACCTTTTTAATATTATTTGCTGGGTTTTGTATAATTTTCAAATCCTACTTTGCTTATTTCTGAAAATCATTTACATATTTGTGAATTCTCAAATGATTTTTGAAAGTCTGTACATAAGATTAAGGGTTTGTAACTGTTAAAAATTGTGTTTGAAGTCTACTGACGATTTGGTAAAGCACCAATGAAATGTTGCATATAGACAATGCTTAAACACCAGCAAATAAATTTCATTTAAAATAAAATTATGACATGTCAAATAAATTTCATAAGGGTTTAGAAAAAAATTTTATATTTTTGTACTTTTGTTAGGTTTGCAGGGTGACTCATATAATAATCAAACTATTATTCTATAAATTTTCCTATAAGATTGGATAACACGCATAATTTTAATATTTTTTCGATGAGAGAACTTCTAACAAGTTACAGAAACGAGTCACTGGGTAGCTATGGCTATCTGATCGGCCGAGTTTAGCAAAACTCGACTTCGATTTCATGCTTGAAAATAGTCACTGAAATAAAATTTCTATTCATGATCGATACCCTATTCCATTAATAACTGATTACGTTCATTGTCTTCATGATTAAACGGTTTTCATAAAACTCGAACTCATGCGCGCATACCACCAACCAGATCCCTATGAATCCATAGGACATTCCAAAAACGACTTTGGTCAGAATGAATTTTTAAAAATGCCATTTGGGTTGAGAAATTCAGCACAAAGTTTTCAATCATTAATGAATAAAATATGTCGAGATTAAGATTTCGTTTTTGTGAATATTGAAGATGTATTGATTGCATCATTTACTGAAGAACATATTGTTAGCTGAAATAAAAATTCACGTAACTACACTTTTTAGGGTTCCGTACACCAAAGTGTAAAGGACCCTATTGTTTTCGCTACGCTGTCCGTCTGTCTGACTGTTTGTCACAGGCTGTTTTATCGAGAACCATAAGAGCTACGGACCTGAAGTTTTCGCAGAATATGTAAAACTTTTGCCGCTACAACAACAAATGACAGTTAAAAATTAACGGGAGTTCTAAAGCGAGCAACGAAATATGTTGAAATATTCATGTATATACAGACTAGTGATGTTACGAATATTCGCATTCGACTCTTTCGCCAAATTCAAGCGAATATTTCACGAATATTTTGTGAATACGTTCAAAAAAATAATACATAAAAAATACTGAAAATTAAACAAAAAAAAATTTATTTTTACTAAAAAAAGTTTGTAGATAAAAATAGTAGAGAAAAAAGAAACAAAATATATTTCACAACGCCATGGTATTTAAAAAGTAAAGTCCTGTTAAATTAATTTATTAATCAAGTTAAAGTAATACTCAAAGCTCAGTAGAGGAATGTTGAACTTCAAAAATAAAAGTTTTTAAGCCTTTTCTCCATCAAGCCTATTGCGCGGTGTGTAATAAGCTCCGCACCACTAAACATTCGCTAGCTCGGAACACTCGCCGCTGGTGTCACTAAATATTGCCTGGGTATAAGTAAAAGAAGCTCGTATTTTCCCTTATTTACTTTCCACCAAAAATTTAAAAAAGTGGCATTCAACTGCTAAGTTAATAATTTCAAATTCCGTCATCGGAATATTATAATAATCTTAAATACCTTTAGTATTGTGACAGTTTTTCTCAATTTATTGTTATTGACGCAAAGGGTAAATTTTTTTTAAATTAAATTTTAAATATTAAGTGGTACTAACTACTTAGATTGAATATTCGAATTCGTATTCGAGTTCGGCGAATATTGTTTCAGATATTCGTATTCGTATTCGCGAATATTAAACATTGATATTCGTAACATCACTAATACAGACACTTATATATATACACTTTAAATTTTCAAAGTTAGTGTTAATAGGTGTAGTCTGTAGAATAGACTACACCAATTAACACTGATATTTAAAACAATAAAAATTAAATGGTGTTCTATCAGTTAATGTAATTTTACTATGTAACTTAGAAAATATGTTGTATCTTGCAAACCATAAGAGGTAAACTCTTGAAATTTTCAAAAACGCTTAAACTAAAAAATTCGAAAATTAAAAAAAAATGTCAAAACGAAAAATCGCCAAAATGAAAAAAGCGCTTAAAGTAAAAAACCACCAAAATTAAAAAAAAAATTGCTAGATCGCCAAAAAAAACCCCAAAAACCGAAAAAGTCGTCAAAAAGTGTCATAACCAAAAAAATAGCAAAAAACGAACAATACTTAAAAATAAAAAAAATAAAAAACTGCCAAAATGAAAAAGGGGCAAAATCGAAAAGGGATATGTGTATTCGTACGGAACCCTTCGAGTGCGAGCCACAGTCGCACTTTACTTAATTTATTTCAATTTACAGGAGAGAAAAAACAAAATAAAATTCTTCAGGTTACTGAAGTAAAATCTATTTACTTTTGTTTTTAGTTTAGAGGATTTTTATGATAAAGGTTTGAAAATTTTTAGGGATATGCGTTTCGATGCAATACATAATACAATAATTTCTAAAGAAATTAATCATTCACTAAACATAATGCTCTACTTAACGACTATCTTAAAGGCTCCGTTAAAAATCAAAAACGGTTAGACAACTAAAAATCAGAATGAGAAGCATTTGAAAATTATAAAACTTATTTTGCAAATGCAATAATGTTAGCTCATCTTTTTAAAGATGCACCACTGTGTTTAAAAGTCGATGCTTCAGATTTACATCTCGTCAAAAAACAAAAATAACAAGGCACAATAAAACGATACCATTATTACAAAGGGACCATTATTATTGCACCCAAGTGGGCTGGAACCTTTCCTTCCAATTCTTTTCCGGCAACCTGATAACCTAGCCTAAGCGATACCATGCAATTTTCCAGTAACTTCGCAAAGATTTCTATGGATTAAGATTCATATGGATTAAGTTGGCCCATTGCCTTCCTCTGAATTATTTACATACATTTTAACTAGGGATGTAACCGATACCGATATATCGGCGATACTTCAGATTTTCCGATACATCGGTATCGGCGATATTTTACTGTCGATTCGACGATACTTTTAAAATTTTTTGCAGAGTTCTTTTTTTAACAAATTATTTATTTTTTGTTAATTTTAACATGAACTAAATTCATTTCGTTATTTTTTAGATCTTAATAATATCAACTTTGAAAATTAATAATATTTTGCGCTGTTATTTTGTAAAAAAATTATTTATTTTTTTTTTTGTTAATTTTACAATGAATTCAAATTCAATTCGTTGTTTTTTAAATCTTATTCCCTGCAAAAAAAAACACAAGACTTTTTGTATTCGTTAATATGCGATAATATACGCTTTATATGAAAATATAAAAATGGGTAGGTTTTCAAGCACAAAATACGCAAAATTCTGAAAAATCGGAATAAAATAAAAAAAATTAAATTTTTCTTTTCACGATATTTCCATGGAATATAAGTAAAAACAAAATCTTTTAAATATGCTCGGAAAGCGTAAGTCCTCTTCTATTCGACACTGTTTAAAAATTGAAAATCGGTGCAGAAAGAACGCAGTGAATATTGTTTTTGTCCATGAAGTCCCAAAAAATCGTTTTTTTATCGATAACTTACGATTATGAGGATGTATTGCAGTTTTTTGAAATGGCAAAGTAATCTACTCAACTATACCTACAAGCCTCACTAAGTCGTTTTTTACGATTTAAAAAACACGAAATTTTGTAACAGCGTGTAATTAAGCTATTAAGTTATTTAGAAGAATATTAGTTTATAACACCCATATTCATAAATAAATAAAATGTGTTTGAAAACTATTTTAAGAAAATTTTGGGGTAAATGTCCTTTAAAAATCGATTTTTTAAAAAGCATGGCGAGTATTTTTTTAAATTATAAAAGATTACAAATTTGTACTTGCTTTACTACTAATTATCTGCATATTTTTAATATACATAGATTCTTTGGAAGCAATGAAAATGTATTTCCTTAATAATTACTTTAAATTGTTTGTACTGGGTTAATATTAACTAAATAAATATTAATTTTGAATATTAGTATTACACAGTAGTTTTGTATAATAAACAAATTGGGAACAAATGTACTTTAGTGAAGTTGCTCCAAAAACTACCCTATGTGATAGAAAATTGAAAAATAAGAAGAAAAGATTAAATAAAAAAGTTGGCGGCAACCCATATTTTCCGAGTTATGGGCCTCTGAACTTTCCATATAAAACTGTGATTATGGATTACATTTATGAATTTAATAGGTCAATATTGGCGTCATTTAATAGCTGTTGCATATTGTACTTATTTTTATCAATTAAAACGCTACTAAACACAACTAAATATATGTAAAGTTTTGAAAAAATTTTGTTTTTAATTTTAAACAATCCCTACATAGCCGGACTTCGGCCGAGCTCAAAAACTTTCTCCTATAGGTGTGTCGAATAGCGGCTTCGCTGAAGAAGGATGTTCCGCATAGCCGGCCTTTGGACGGGCTCAAGGATTTTCTCCTCTAGGTATGTCGAATAGCGGCTTCGCTAAAGAATAATGTCCTGCATGGCCGGCCTTCGGCCGGGCTTAAGGGTTTTCTCATCTAGGTATGTCGAATAGCGGCTTCGCTGAAGAAAAATTTCCTGCATAGCCGGCCTTTAGCCGGGTTTAAGGATTTTCTCCTCTAGGTATGTCGAATAGCGGCTTCGCTGAAGAATGATTCCCTACATAGCCGGCCTTCGGCCGGGCTCAAACATTTTCTCCTCTAGGTATGTCGAATTGTAGTTTAGCTGAGGAATGATTCCCTGCATAGAAGGCCTTCGCGCGGACTTAATGATGCTTCTTACTAAAGATTTTCTGCATAGCTTTTAAATGACACCAATATTGACCTATTCAATTCATAAATATAATGCATAATCTGTTTTATATTAAAACTTTAGAGGCTCATTAAACTCGGAAAATATGGGTTGCCGCCAACTTTTTTATTTTATATTTTCTTCTTATTTTTCAATTTTCTATCACATAGGCTAATTTTTATTTTGTATCGAGCAACTTCACTAAAGTACATTTAAGATAAAAATTGCTCTTCTTGAGTTTTGTTAATCTAAACTTGAACTCAATTTCAATATTCGTATCGGTATCGGCGATATTTATTTTTAAATATCGGTATCGGATCGGCAAAACGGCGTATCGTTACTTCCCTAACTTTAACCATCATTAGCCGTTTCTCTAAGTGTTCAGTCACTTCTGCATTTTTAAACAATTTGATTTCAAGGTTTCGGCGTGAAAACAATATCATTTGTGGCCGAGAAAGACAGTCAACTTCAAAAGTTTCTAACGGTTTACTGAAAACAAAATAATGGATTTTACCATCCATAATCTAACGGAATGTTAGAAAGGTTACATAGAACTCTTTTAAAATTTCAATATGCTTTCACGAAAACTTGCAATGGAGTAAAACACTACATATAGTTTTATTAGGTGTACGTACATGTTACAAGGAAAATCTTCAAGCATTCTCAGCGGACATTTTATATTGTGAAAATATTTCTCTTCCATTACCCCTAGGGCTATGATTCATATACTTACTTAACATGTTCCGTGCAACCAACAATTTCCGTGCCGATTTCCATTTCATGCAATTCTTCGAGAGCAGCATCATTTTGCTCGAATGTTAAATATTTGCGTATTTCTGCTAACGCATATGCAGTACGACTATAGCATTCAATTGGTGTAGATAACGTACTTATTTCCAAAAACATATCTTTATTCAAATGATGGAATCGCGGGTCACCTGAATGTCGCAATTTTTTTTCTTTTTCCAGATCGTTGATAGAATCTTTACCTTTTATTAGTATCTGACATTGTGTTTCATCCTGAAGACTTGTTAAATAACTCCGTTTCGAAGCCAGAAGTTTACCAGGTACGAGGACTTTCTGTGTGATTCTTATTGGCTTTTGGCTAACAACATCAGCATAGTTTTCATCTCCCGGCAACAGACCAGTGGTAAAAAAACGATCGAAAGCTGCGTATTAGATACAGGATAATAAAATAAATTAAAAAAAATATCCAAAAATATGTGATGTGCATTATATGTAGATACAAACCATCTTCAATCAAAAGAGCGCATATTGGAAAATCGTCTGCTAAACGCATTTGTTCCATCCGCAAATCTTCCAAAAACTTTGGAGCTATTCTTTTTAATTCTTCTACTTCCACATATTTATCCATTTTGCAATGAAAATCTTTTCAACAACTTTATAAAAACACTGATTTAAATTTTGCATTTTCTTCTAACTTAAACATTTTTTAAGAATACCAAGGGCAAGGTGTATTTAAACAGTTCATACTATAAGCACAGCTGCTCTACTTTATTTCCAGATATTAGAGGCTCATATGTCAAAATTTGTGTATGTTGACCCAAGGCGAATTAATTTTACAGGTGGTGGTAATAACGTAACAATTTGCCTGGTTGGCCGTATCTGTCAAAAACTGAAGACGAAAATTTATTTAACATGTACTTTTAACAACTGTGATTACAATTCATATTATCTGATCGTTAGCTGACTTACCCCATCCGTCAAACTCCATATAAAATAGAATAAAACATTTACCCCAACTGTCAACGTACAAATAAAAAATACTCCTACAACAAATTTGTATGTTAAGTTTTACGGCTTGTAAAGTATTGTATTGTAAAGTTTTACGGCTGTATGCAAAAATACTTAAAGTAGCTTTGCCAAGCAATGTTGAGTAAAATTGTATTCTAAAAAAATTATTATATAAAAATTTTAAAGTAGGCACTTTAATTGTTGTAGAATCACAGCCATTTGTACAAATGCGCCTTACCAAGGCGAATATACAACCAGGTGGCCTTACTACAGCAGCTGACTATTTTTTGCTCGTTGGGTGAATGCGTATATGCAAGGATACAATAATATAGGTACCACCAAGACGACAACTACAACACCAAAAAAACATGTATTTTGTTGGTAGAAACACACCAGAAATATGTCAAATCTATTGTCTGTGTTGCACACATCCATAATTTCCCTCAAATTTACTAACACATGCCCGTTGTTGATAGAAAACATACCAGAGATGTGTCAAAACCTATTGTCTGTGTGACGCACACTTTCTCAAATTTACTAAAACAGCTGATCTCGTAGTGGTACCTGTTCAATCTCCCTTGGTATATGCAGTAAATTTGTGCTAATGGTCTGCAAACTATTGCAACAGTAATAAAAATGCTGCCGTAGTTGCAACAATACGCACAGCACTGTCAATTGTTTGCATAAAGAAACTTTTGATAAACAAAACTATTGCCAAGTGATGGTCTTCGTACGCAAAACTTTGATTACTGCCCAATTACTGAATTTACGGATGTACCCGTTACCCAAAGCGTATTAATACAAGTAGCATTATTAGTGCAACAACAACTAGCATTGACCAATCTGTCATGTTAAATGCATACATAAAAAGTTGTTGTTTAGTTTTTTTTACATAGAGTTTGTTTGGCACTTTGGACTAGTCAGCTGATGATCATCTGAACTAATAGGACCACCTGGTATCAATTCGCACTGTACATGAAAAATATTCCGCCTGTTCATAGGATTCGAAACGGAATTGGATTGGAAACGGAATTCCAATCCAATTCCAATTGTGAATGCGTTCATGAAAACGTAACGAAAATGCGTTGTTCAAAAAGTGCTTATTACTAAGTTGTGTATTTAGTAATTACGAGGTTAGGAAAATTTTGTTTAACCTGATAAATGCATAAATTAAAGGTCTCCTGGACTCCAATTAATTCAGTTTCTCAACGGAACTTTCGAAAATCCAAGTACAAACGGATTTCATAAACGCAGTCAACCGGTTTTGTAGAGAAAACGATACCAAACCAATCCGTATTGGATTCTGTGAATAGGCTGATTGTAAACAAGTTTTGTTTAAAACCAGTTGGTCTTGACAAAAAGCAAAATCCTAACAGGTAGACCTCAATTCGCTTTGGAAATTATCTACTTTGATTGGCAAAAATGTACTGAAAAATATGGCAACGAAGAATTTGACAGCCGAACTAGATTAAAAATACAAGCAGCCAAAATAAGCAAAAATGAATTACCTGATCTGTCGAGGCCACCTATTAGGATCAGTGCGGCCATTTTAGCGTTTTTTTAGCTAAATTTAGCATTTTTATTTTGAGTTAGCTGTAAATTTTTCATTAGCAGTTAACATTATTTTTAGCATTTTTTAATTAGTATTAAAAAATTGTATAAACTAGAGCTGAACTACTGAGTCCTAGGGCCAATTTCTCAAAACTACAAGCTACAAATCTCTATGTACAATAACCACAAAACAACAATAAATTTTGTAAAAGTTTTGTCGTTTGTAGGTATTAGGGTATTGATTCGGTTCGCCGTTAATCGGTTAACCGGTTAATTACTACCCGATTAGCTGACCGGTTAATTTAAAATTGGCTTTTTTCGATTAACGGTTAAGCCGGCTAATTTCAGTCGATTAGCCGATGTAACAAATTTCTTCGTATTTTGTAGTATTATAACGTATTTTTTGTGTGTTTAGTTATTTGTTTCGTCTCATATACAAAATGTATGTGTTCAGAAATTACTTTTCATACAAACGAATAAATGTGTTCAGTGATTTTAACTTAAGTAAAACATTAAAATCTTTGGACATGCCTATAAAAGAATTTAGTAAAGACTCAGCTACTCTAATTGAACTTGAGGGAATTATGTATTAAGTTTTTGTTTAATAGTTTTATAAAATCTAATAATACTGTTGCCAACGATTTAATTAAAAATCTAAGGATTATAGTTAATGAGAGACGAATTCCATTATTTTATACCTCCACTCAGGAATATTTCCTTCTAGCAACAGTGTTTTAAAATACAGTACAAAAACTGCCAGCGCGAATTAGATGATGACCTTAAAACAGAAGAAACTATCGATAGTAATACAAGAAATGTTTTAACAGAATTAACCGAAACAATTAAGTGTTGAAAATTTAAAAAAAAAATTAAAACAGGGCTCTAATGGCATAATGGAAAATTTCATAAGTTTAGAGAAATCCGGGAAAAGGACTGAGAAACTAGAAGTTTTATATTATGAATTGCTTTCTATTTCTTCAACATCTACGATAAGTGGACGGATTTTTTCAAGCCAAGTTTTATCAAAACTAAAGAAATTATTTTTCTAAAAGATTGTTTTAGAAGATCTCCTTAAACTATTGAAAAAACTGGTATAATGATCTCATAAACTTGTTAATTTTTTAATGAATACATACTTATGATTTTTTTTGCTTGATTAAGTTCAAGAATTGTTATGTTTGTTATGTTATTGTTTTTTTCCTAATAAATTCAAAATAAAAGATAAATTACTTGATTTATGAAAAAACTTCATTAATCGGTTAACCGGTTAATACTGCAATTAACCTATTATTGATTAAGTCAAAACCTCGATTAAGTAATCGAGCGAATAACCGATTAAAGCAGAAACCCGATTAAATGAATACCCTAGCAGGTATGTATGTATTTTAGTTGTAGATTTGTAACTTGTAGTTTTGAGAAATGAGCCTCTGGGTCCTATTTCTCGAAAATACAACTTACAAACCTACAAGTAAAATGTCCACAAAACAACAACACTTACAAAATGTATTGTTTTGTGTATATTTTACTGTAAAAAACAGGAGGTTATCAATTCTTTTGTATTTTTTATACGTTTGTTCACTTACAAATGCTTCATCTACAGATCGATGTGGAAAAATTTTCATTTATATGGACAGTTAAACTTCCGGATAGGGTAGGAAAATGCCATGACTTCAATTTCATGTAATTTTTGTAAAATTTCAGTCGTTTTTATTTTTGTATTGTATAACTGTCGCATTGAATTGCAATGTTGAAAGAGAGTTGGAAAACAAAATCATTGTTTAAAAAATAAAATTGGTATTTTAAAAGGCTCAATAATTGTGACTGTTTTATTGTATTTTATAAGTTTTTCATATCAAATAATTCGTTAGGTATAATTACAAAACGTCTATAACTTTTACATACATATATTCGAATATCAGAGTTCAATTTGCTGTGGAAAAATTAAAAAATCTAAAGTAAAATTTTCAGGTCACTTCAGGATATTTTTCATTCATTGTTAGATATATATTTGCGAAGAAGAAAACTAATCCTTGCAAATGAGGATGAATATAATGAATAATTAAATTATGAGTTATATTCGAACTATATGGGTTTATACCCAAAGAAATTTAATTATTTTGGCTTGACTTCGGTTTTAATTTAATTATTCAATTAAATTATATTTTTATTTAGACATAAATGTGAAGCATGTAGACAAAGAAACATTTTGACGGCACGAAGGGTTGAACGGACATGTTTCGATACCTCCCGATAATCTCGTCAGAGTTCTTTTCCGCGTAGACCACTCGACCAAAGTCGGTGGTTTGCATTCAAGAGTTGAATATCATCTACCTCTAATCAATTGACACTTTCACTCTTAGAGCTGTATTTCATTTGATAGTTATTTTTATTCACTTTTTCCTTTTTTCTTGTGTTAAGCTTATTGTTATTTCTCTATTCTAGTATGAATTATATTGTTTGTTCAGTTTTATTTGAACATATACATACATCCGTTTGCTAGGTGCCTTTAGAGTTTAATGTGTGGAAAAGCACTCAGTTTTTTGAGTGATTTCCAAACAAATTTTAGACAAGCAGTGCTTGTTTGCATTGTGGAAACAGCACATAACAATTAAGTTATGAGTTACAGGCGAACTGTATGGGTTTATATCCAAAGAAATTTAATTATTTTGGCTTGAGTTCGGTTTTGATTTAATTTTTCAATTAAATTATAATGAATAATTTTTTACAAAAATGGTCGAGATACAGATGTTAGACGGTTACAAAATAGTATTATACCGATTCGTGTGCTAAAAAATTAGTAGTGTCCGACCGAACATTCGGGTTCGGTGTGGGAGTTCGTATAAAATAAATGTTCGGTTGATGTTCGACATTCGATAAAATGTTTGACGAACACCGAACATTGTACAATTTTTTTATATTTTGATATACATATCACCAAAGCTAAACAAAAAGTACTGTTCTATAAAGTGTTAAAGTACAAAATCTAGTATAAATTTGTTCATTTTGTTTTTATTAAATAATAAAAAAATTTTGTTTAGTGTTCGTGTTCGGTACTAAAAAATCTAAAGAAGTTCGGGTTAGGGTTCGGTTAGAAGGTCGGGTTAGGGTTTGACTGTTTCATTGTTATTGTTGTAGTTTTATCATTCTCTCTACTTGGCACTTTTCTGTTACAAAAAAATTTTAATATGAGATGAATTTTTAGTCTATGTGGTTTTTATCCAAAGTTATTAAATTAGTTTGGCTTAAATAAAATAGTTGAACATGCTAAGAAAAGACAGTTAGTGAAGTTCCGAACATTTAGACAAAGTTCAATAAGGTGCGACTCGCCACAAGATGGCGACAGTGTGTTAATTGAGCTAACTAATATTAGTAGGATTTTCGCTACAGTGCTGTTGCCACTGTCAGTGGTAGTGTGGGTAAAGGACTCTGATGAGTAGACTTGGTGGTCACGAAACAGCTGTCAGTTCAACCTTCCGTACAACCAAATTTTTCTTTGAATGTTCAATATTTACATGCTTTAGAATTTCTTTCTTAAATAAAAAATAATTTGATCGAAAGATTAAATTAAAAATGAACTTAAGCCAAACTAATTTAATAACTTTGGATAAAAATTTTAATATTTCAAAACAAAATGGATATAAGATAAAAATTATTTTGCTGTACTTAACGCTTAACGCTATCCAATACGACTTTGAAAATTTGACAGATGATGCGAATTATCGTAAATAATCGATTTAAAAAAAATCATGTCGGTTACGATTTTATTACGGTTACCGGTCGACAGCTTTTAACTTAGTTTTTATTTTATTAATATCGACCCTTTAGTGACAAATTGTAGTAAAGCCGAATTGACCCATGTATTCCAGATAAAGCGTTTGTCCCTATAAAAAAAACTTAGAATGTTCCATAAAACTATATAAAACTGTTCCATAAAACTATATTTTCAGAAGATTTTTTAAGAGGGTTTCAAAACAACCACACTG
Source organism: Panzeria rudis (assembly GCA_956483635.1). Classification (NCBI taxonomy): domain Eukaryota; kingdom Metazoa; phylum Arthropoda; class Insecta; order Diptera; family Tachinidae; genus Panzeria; species Panzeria rudis. Next base: position 4,174,725 of record OY101450.1, on the reverse strand, counting down.
ATTCATTGCTTTTGTGAATCATATGAATAAACAGAAATTGCAAGTATTGGCATGCATTTATTAACAACAGTTTCGTTAATATGAATCATGCGTTAGTGGCCTTTCACACTTGGAACATTTCTTCCCGGACAGAAAAAGTATGTAGGCGAGGGGAAGAAAAGGCAGAGAGTGTAGTACACGACTATCTGTACTGGAAATTTTTCGCTTCCATTTTCTACTTTTCGCAATACATACACACATCAAGCAAACAAAGCCACAATACTAACACAAAGCACACACATAAAGTAAACAAATCGGAAATTTCTTGACGAAGTGTGAAAGCTTCAGGCAAGTTTAAAAGGAAATTGAAAAAATGTCCGTCAAGAAACGTTTCAACTGTGAAAGAGCACTTAGCAACTTTCATTATTTTAATGTTAATTGCTAGCTCAATATTCATTTTAGAAAATGCAAAATTATGCCGTTTGATTCGTAATCATGCAGATCTCTGGTGTGTATTTCAAATTAATAATAAAGGTTCTCTTAATTTTGGCGCTTACGATAACTTGTGTATAAGAGGTCGATATTATACTAAAGTAAAAATCTAAATACATATATCATCCATATGTTTATTACGTTTGTTCTGAATTGTGTGCAGAAGCTGTTGATGATAATGTCAAATTCTTAAGCTTATCATTGTTTACAGATGTTGATTTATTCATGGGACAGACGTAATCAGTCCATTCAATTTCAGAAGCGCCACATTGAGTTCCTTTTGTAGATTTTCTCCGTTTTAAGGAAAACTGATTTCTTTTAGGCGGTCTAATCTTTGCAGTAATAGTCAATGGTTGATAACACGGCTGAGCCTCAGCATCTCTTTTAGCATGTATTACGTCACGACCTAAAAGGTTCTTAAAATGGGTAGCTAAATGTCTGCGTAATAATGTTTTACTTGGCGGTATACTCAGAAGGTCTGCTAACAAATCTGCGTTAAAGGGAGGTTCATATAACATTAAGGCACCATGGACACCAGCTCCTCTTAAATTCGGTGCATACTCTGATAAATCGGCAACACGTAACCATTCCATAACACGGTGTGCAGTCCACAATGCTATGAATTCTGGACTAGTATCCAATTCCTCAAAATTACATGCATTTTCATCTAGCTCCAAACTGTTTCGTTTGTATATTTTTGTTGATCGCCTAATTAAACAATCAGGATTCCATTCTGTTTCGCGCATACATTGTATAGCTCTTCTAAAAGAAGCTATGTGAAGACATGACGTTACTTGCAACTGTACCAAATCTTCCATCGTTAAGCGATGCAACATTCGTCCATCGATTTTAGATTGTAAAAATGTATCTTTATACTGAGGCAACCCAATATCATCTAGCCATCGCATAACCCAACCAACATCTAATTGTGCAGCTTTCAACGCTAGAGGATCTAGTTCCTTGGATGTAAGTTCATCAATAGCAAGCATTATTTTCTTGCGGTGTAAAGAAGATTTTAAGTTTAATTCTCTCTCGATGTCCATGGGCGAAGCAGAGAAGAAATAATTTGATGGTTTGTTTTTCAACCATTTCCTGTTAGGAGGTAAATATTTGTCAGATCTTGATTCATTGAATGTTAGTATTAAATGTGCAATGGCATACTATACATAAACAACCATATTAAAATATATGAGAAATGCAAAAGTAGCTTAATTCGAATGTGTACTAAGTAATAAAAGTCCGCACAAAAAAATAAATGTGAAAATAAGGCTAAGTTCTCACCCAAAAATTTCGGCCGTAAAAAGTAGAGAGATCAAAATAACGACCAAGTTCTTGATAGGTACAATACCATCTCATTTCTAGGCAACCTGTAAGCTTGGTAACATTTTCCCCATAATTCTTTCCCATATTAGAAATGTAAACAAACATTGCCTAGAAATGAGATGGTATTCTACCTATCAAGAACTTGGTCCTTATTTAGGTACAATACCTATCAAGAACTTGGTCCTTATTTTGATCTCACTACTTTATACGGCCGAAATTTTTGGATAGGAACTTGGCACTACCGTGCGCCTAGATATGTCTTTAATCTACTACAAACTCTCGAGTCGAGTCGAGGACCGTAATAAGGGCCAATATGTACATTATGCCGTCTTTACATCTTGTGAGTTTTGGTCTGATTTCAAAAGTTATCTTTAAGAATATGACATTTACAACTCATAATAAAGGAATTCACAAAGTAGTACTAACTGTTGTATCGGTTGTATGTGCTAAGTTTTTTAAAATTGTTGCTTCTATTTTTAACCGACTTCAAAAAAAGGAGAAAGGTTATAAATTCGTCATGTATTTTTTTATGTATGTTCCCTCAAAACTCCGCCATTTACGAACCGATTTCGGATTTTTTGTCTCTATTCCAAAGGATGTACTTCCAGATTGGTCCCGTTGAGAAGTGGGCGGGGTCACGCCCATACAGAGTAAATACATTCGTTTTCAACTACTTCTACTCAACCGATTCTTATGAAACTTTAGACACACATTAAGCTTCTGTTTAAATACTACATCAGGATAAAAAAGTGGGCTGTGCCACGTCCATGCAAAGTATATATTCTTTTTCAACAAATTCTACCAAAGCGATTCTTAGAAACTTTGCATACACCTTTAGTTATCGTTAAAATACAACACTATGTTTAGAAAAGTGGGCAGCGCCACCCCCATGGAAAGTAAATAAGGATCTTAACTACTTCTACTTATCCGATTCTTATGAAACTTTGCATACGTGTTTAGTTATCGTTACAATACAAAACTGTGATTAGAAAAGTGGGCAGTGCCACGCCCATGATAAGTAATTATTCATTTTACTACTTCTACTTATCCTATTCTTATGAAACTTCGCACACACAATTAAGGTGGATACACCATTGTTTCCGAACAAAATTTTTGTCCGGACAAAATTTCTTTTACTGAGAGTGTTTTGCAACACGATTCACCCATTTCGAACAATTTGTCTGGGAAATCAAAGCTACCATATGTTATATGCAAATAACAAATAAACAACTCGGACAAAATTTTTTTTAGCAATTGGATAAAATATAAGTGCTTATGTTATTAACTATTAAACTAAATACTATGATATTACTTGCATGGCACATTTATAGAAATAAAACAAGAAATGAAAGAATTGCTATAAAAACATTCTTTCATGTGGCAACCAATACACCAATTCAAGCTGAGAATGTTCCGAACAAAATTATTTCTCTTCTTTTCTCTCCCTCACAAAGAGAGACGTCAAACTACATATAAAAAATATTTTGTCCGGACAAAAATTTTGTTCAGAAACAATGGGTGAATCCAGCTTTAGTTCTCGTAAAAGTACATGATGATTAAATAGTGGGGCGGTACCATGCCTATTTTGTAGTCGTTTTTTTGCAAGAATTATTTCGTATAACTTTGGTCTGGAAAATACGAAAATGTTATAATGAGTTTTAACAAAACTTAGCACATACTACTGATAGACAACCCAGTGCCCATGTTCTGTAACTTGTGAGAACTTCTCGCATCGAGAAAAATTTTGCAATTACAATAGTCATCCCGTTTTTCACAGGGTGACTTGTAAAATATTTAAATTGAATATATTAAAGTAAACAAAGAAAATTTATGTTTTTTGTTATTCACCCTGTGTTCCACAGGATGATAACAATTTACTCGCATTAAAAATTCTCACATTAGTTACAGAACATGGGTACAGGCAGAAATTGCGACTTTGTGCAAAAACCCGCAACACTGTAAATACAAAATTACGACTCCTCCAAAAGTTTTGTGTCACCATAGTACTGTATACACAAAAATATGGCTTTATTTTCCCAAATCTGCGTTCATAGTAATCCAATACCGCCACAACATTGCAAATTCAAAATTCTGACTTAACTGTTGAAATATCATATTCACAATAATCAGGTACCGCTACAATACAGTAAAACAAAAAATGTGACCTTAGATCAGAAATAAATTTAACTCTCTCAGATGCTCTCAGACTAATTTTATGTTTACATTTACTTTGTGCTGTTGATATTTTACATGGCTCTGTGGCTTAGTGGTAAAGACTTTTGCTTGTGAACATGTAGGCACAGGTTGAAGTCCAATCATTCAAGTCGCACAATATAAATAAAAGAAATTTTTAAAATCAACTATAAAACTCAAATATAAAAAATTGCACATAAAAAATAGAAATATTGATTTTTTAATAAATGGTGTAATTTTGTATTTACAACATTGTGAGTACATATTAAATTTAAGTTTACAGTGTTGTGACAACATTGAAAACAGAGTCGGAGGACGGTCATTCAGCGTTATCGTTTTAATGTTACAAGTACATTAAAATTTTGGTAAACAAGATGTTGTACTAATGTTAGTTGTACCCTCAGACCATCGTACCAACGTCGTGCTGATTGTCTTTTTCTGCCTGGACACTTAGTATAGGTTGTGAATTCCATAATTGTATATTAGATGGAAATAGAATGGGTTCTATTTTCAACTGAGCTCAAACGAAAGATTAAAAATTGTATATTAGACACGATATTTCACTTTTACGTATTGAAATCTAACGAAAGCTCAGCGTAATGGCAGCTTTAGAGCGACTCGCTTTGCATGAAGTGAAAAAATAGTTTTTGCTACACCTTTCAAATTAAGGATTCTGTCTAGCAATGATCGTTTGAGTTTTCTCATTATTCTATAAAAGCTGCTACATTTCAAGAGCTTTTAACTGCAAATAATGCACATTATTGTTACACATATTGTTGCACATATTTGTTACATCCTCAATTCATAACTTGGTTTGTTTTAGATGTTTCCCAAAATATTTTGGATAGAGTAATGACCATTCCTATCTAATTTTTCTTTAGTTTTTTCTACATTTTTTTAATTTTCTTAACTTGATACGTTTTTTTTTAAGTCGCGTCCACTTGGCATCACCGGCAACCTTTTTTTGTATGTAATCGAAAAAAAAGGTTGTTTTCTTCACGATATCTTTTTAGCAACTTTTTTTCCAGGAAACAGAAAAAATGTAAACAAAGATTGAACAAAAATTGGTCAAATTAAAACGTTAATTAAAACATGATTTTTAATTAAATTTTAAATAAATAAATCGTTATGTGTAACAACAAAAGCCCTAGAACCTAATTATATGAATGTCACTAAAATATTACAGCGATATTTTGCAAATGCCATACTAGCCAATAATTATGGTTTTTCCTTAATAACTCAGGAACTAGACTTCGTGCGAACACGGGGCTACCCGCAATTGAAAGGGGACAAACCTCTAGCAACACGACGGCTGCACAATTTCAAAACATAACAAGAAACATTTTTTCGAAATTGACTGTTTTCTGTTTTTAGGTTCTGTGGAGTCTTGAGCACATAATTCGATATAAATTTCATGAAAATTAAATTTTTCATACCATATTTGCAATACCCATTGCAATTTTCATATAACATTTCTACAAAATATTAATAAATTAAAAATTTTAAAACCTCCGAAGAAAATGGATGATAACTTCAAAGCTGCTAGACCAATTTTCTTCAAATATAGGTTAGATGATTTTATATCAAGTCATCTTTCAAAAAAAAATTAAAGTCGATCCAGCTCTTTGGGAGATACAGTGCCGCAGGCACACATATTCAAGAGGATACAGCGAAAAAAGAAGTGATAACTTCAAAACTAAATAATTTTATTTTTGGCTGTTACTGTGTTTTGAAATTGTTCAGCCTACGATATCCTCTAAAAATTAAACAGATAATAGATTTAGTGCGATATCAAGATACTTATGGCACTCCCCTGTTACATACATATTAAATTGTTAAAATTTTTCATGAATGACTAAATGAACGATTTGTACGCAAGTCTTACCTGCAATCCTCTTCATAACATGCTAAGCCTAATTCGTTCAACCAACATGCAATTTCTTGTTCCGACCATTCCGACCAATTTTTATTGGCATCGATTGATGCAGATTGTGCTGACCATTCTATACGTCCACCAGCAGTTGCTCTTGCTCGATCACCACGACGAAATTCTGGTTCAGATTGCTCGAGAGCTGATAACTCTAAATTATCGCTATTGTTGCGCCTTAATTTATCAATAATGTTACGTAAACTTTTAGTTGATCTTTTTTTTAAAGTGGGCGAAGGCGTCGAATTGGTATTAGAATTGGAGATATAACTATTAAACATTGAATCGAAATTATCGTTATTAATGCAGTTATCATCAATAAGAATTTTTTCGTTAGAAGCAAAAGCAACATTACGTTGTTTTCCAATATTGGCGCTGTTGTTATTTAATCCATTGTTATTGTTATGATTTGGATTTATAGGCAATTTAGGTTTGCTTTCATTCCTATTACATTGTGAACGTGGAAGACTATGATACAAAGGATATCTTTGGTGTCTGAAAGAAGTTGGTGCTGTCTTCGGAGATGATCCGCTTATATTTGAGAAATTGAACTGAGTCAAGTTACCCATACTACCAAATGAAGCATTTAAACGTTTAAATTTTTCTTGAGTAGAGTCCAAGTTTTCACAATTTTTTAGTTCAAAATTCTCTTTTTCTAAAGCTGCTCTATGCAGCTTCAATTCACTTAATGCTGATAAAAGTTCCAGTTTTTGTGTTTCCAATTCAGATCGTGTACATAATTGTCTTTGTAAAAGTTCATCCTTCGCATTAAGTTGTTGGTTTTTCTCGGACAATAAGCGTTCCAATTCTAAAATTTTATCTGCCTGATCACGGATTTTATCAGCCAGAATTTGGTATTGAACAGATAGTGATTCTTTATCACATTGCAATCTACGAAAGCGTTCATCAGAATCTTGTCGTGGTACGTGGCACTCTAGCCAATTAGTTATGATGGCTGCAGTAACTGGATCTGGTGCTGGAGAAGATAAACCAACCTGAAAAATAATAAACAAGCCATATCCGCATATATTCAACAATGTAGATATTTATAAACGACCACTTAGAAATAAATTTTTAAATACATATATACATACATGGGTTTCAAAACAAACCATTTTTGTTAGGTGCATCTTGATTGACTTTAAAATTAAGTTTCCGTTACAATACTACATTATTATTTGAAAAAATGTCAGGTGCCACGCCCATGCAAGTAAATATTCTTTGCTAAGCCAATTCTTGTGCAACTTTGGATACGTATTATGCATTATGTCTACAAAGTGGTCAGTGCAACACGCAAACGCACAGAGGGAAAAAACCAATCAAGCGACGGAAAAATATAAAAAATTTATGGAATTAAAACAAATTAATCGCAGGATCAAATTGGACAAATCAGTGTATTTAAAAATAGAATTTATTTATTACTATGTTACTTGGTTCAGAAAGTATGGCCTTTGAAAATATGGCGTATTGAATCGGTAATGATGGACGTTTTCGTACACAGTAACTTTTTTTCTGATTAAGTGTTATATCAACTATTTTAAATGGCTTTACTTTATATATTTGCTATTTCAGTTAAGGTTTAGAAGCATAAAGATAGAAAAATATTGTTTTGAAAACTTTTCCAAATCTTTAAAGAGGTACAAAAAAAGTATACCCGAGTATACCTGTAATTTTTGTGGAATCTTAATATAGGTATTATAGAGTAATATTTCTCCAAAAATTAGCTGCGGAGACCTGCGTAAGCGACTTTTACATCAGTTTTTCTAACTATACAAATTTTCCTACTTGTGTGTATTTCTATACGATTTTGCTGTAATTTGCTTCCGAAATACCAATGAAGCAGTCGTTTTCAATTTTAAGATAAATTTTTAATGCATTTTGAAATTTTAATGCATTTTGAATTTTTTTTAATGCATTTTGAATTTTTAAAATTGGTCGTATATAGCAACATATAGCGCTCACTGGTTAAAAATAGCTAATTTCTTTGCTGACCTTATATGCTACAGCCTTTCCTATAATTTTTTTTGTGGATCAGACTATTAGTATGGAAGATATAAGCTTTCCAACGACCATAGTTTTATCGGTAAAATTGGTCTTATTATATAACAAAATATAGCTTCCACAGTGTTAAAAAAGCTCTCTGATTTGTACAGAATTTATAGCCTACATTCTTGGCTATAACCTATCTATACATTTTTGTGGATCAAACTATTAGTTTGGAAGAAAAGGGGTTTTTTGAAAACTTAAGAATTATATTGGTAAAATTGGTCTTATACAACAACACATAGTGCCCACTGTATTAAAACAGGTGACTAATTTTGTACAGACCTTAAAGCCTACATCCTGCCTATAATTAACCCATACATTTTTTTCGATGACTATTGATTTGGAAGATATAAGCTGTCCGACGACTAAAGAATTTTATCGGTAAAACTGGTCTTATATAAAAACATAGAGTACCCACTGTATTAAATATATAATTTTTCCGCCGCTAGATTGTCCTTTTTTCCCAATGTGAAATGTGGAATTATATTGGACAAAGCGAACTATATGGTTTAAGAAGACTAAGCCTATTCAGATTGGTGATGTGGTGATCATTGTTGATCCAAACTCACCGCGACACTCATGGCCTCGGGGCATTGTAAATGAAATTATTTTGGGAAAGGATGGCCAGGTGCGCAGCGCTCTGGTGAAAACTGCACATGGGCTATACCATCGACCTGCTGCCAAGATTGCCATTTTGAATGTCCACCGTAAAGAATAGCGCATTTGAATTGTATTTGGTATGCCCGGTCTCTGACCGTGATACCGGGGTGGAGAATGTTGCAAATTCGCCACAAATGAGCTTATTACCTTTATTGTAGCCTTGATTAGTTTGGTCTTCTGGTAACTTTATTATTTATTACTTATTTGTGCGATGTGGCAATAACGCCTCGCTCTAATAATCTTTGACTGTATGCTTGCTTCACATTTTCAAATTAAACGGCAAGAAAGGAAGACCAAAGTAAGCATAATAAAAACCACACCTTTATTTTTCTTTACTTATAAACTTATAATAAATTGTTAATTTTCTAGTTTTTTAAAGCTTCTCGAATTAAATAAAGAACAAAAATATTTGTCCTATTATTAACCGCACAATATTGTTTATCTGTTTGCGGGTGTTCGAATGCTAATGAAGTTGGTCAACCCGAATACGGACCTACAAAGTTTTACAGATCTTAAGGATTTACTTGCAAAATTTTTAATTCAGTGTAGCAATATGGATATCATATGAAAGCTTAAGCTTAATTATTAGAATTATTCGATGAAAAACATACATATTTAAAAAAAATTAGTCCATTCAGGACCGATATTAAAAGTTAAATAATTTGTTTTTATTGTTACTAAAGAGTTATGCATAGCTGGCCTTCGGCCGGACTAAAGAATTTTCTCCTCTATGTATGTCGAATAGTGGCTTCGCTGAGTAAAGATTTTTTGCATAACCGGCCTTCGTCCGGACTTAATGGTTTTCTACTCTATGTATATCTTATAGTGGCTTCGCTGAATAGAGTTATTTCTCAGCCGGCCTTCGGCCGGGCTTAAGGGTTTTTTCCTCTATTTATGTCGAAAAGTTGCTTTGCTGAGTAAAGCTTTTCTGCCCTGTTCTTTTTTGTTTGATAAACTTTCATAATAGTACACTTAATTTGAAAAAATAAAAAAACGAAAAATACCGGTCCTAAATGGGTTAATTTTTTTAAGTATGTTTTTCATCATATAATTTTTAAAAGCTTTCATATGATACCCATATTGATACACTGAATTAAAAGTTTTGCAAGTAAATATATAAACCTATGCTGATGATCAATTTCTTGACTTATATCCTCAATATTGCTTCGAACCACGAAATCAACCAATTTTAAACCCAATTTTAGGATAAATCTTCTGTTCTCAGCTGTCTAAAAAACTGACATTTTAGTACAAAAGTGGACCTGATAACGTACCGAGCTGCCTTCTTATTAAATGTGCTGATGCTTTAGTAGTTCATCTTACGCTATTGTTTAACTTGTCAAATAAGTTGGGCTTCTTCCTAGTAATATGGAAGGATTCGTTCATTATCCCACTGTTTAAATCTGGCAACAAAAATTATATTTGTAATAACAGGGGAATCGCCAAATTAAGTACTATACCAAAACTTTTTGAAAAACTTGTCAGTGATCATTTTTACCATCACGTTTCATCCCTACTATCTCCTGTCAACATGGTTTTCGTAAAGGCTGCTCAACAGTAACTAACCTCATGCAATTCACAACTATAGTTAATCGTGGCTTTGTTAATAAAAAAACAAACTGACGTAGTGTGTTCGGACTTCAGTAAAGCGTTTGATAAGGTTAATCATAAACTTCTTATGAAAAAGCTTCACATGATGGGATTTACAAAAAATTGCTTAAATTGGATAAACTCATATCTTACAAATAGAAAGCAAAATGTTTGCAAAAATGTTTCATCTAAACCGATTTCCATTACATCTGGTGTACCCCAAGGAAGCCATCTGGGACCTCTACTATTTTCTTTATTTATTAATGATTTACCTAACATAATCAAATACTCGTCTATATTAATGTACGCTGATGATGTTAAAATATTCTACACTTACAACAACTACACTGATCATAATATTTCTTCAAGAAGATTTAAATTCTTGTATTTTTGGTGTAACTTAACTTAAATTTAATGAAACTAAATTTTGAAAAATGCAAGCACATGTGTTTCTTCAGAAAAAAACATTTAAACGTTAAATACTGCTTGAGTAGTTATGAGTTGGATAAGGTATACACTTTCGCTGATCTTGGAATTTCACTTGATCCTAAACTTAATTTCATTCAACATATTACATTAATTGTAAACAAAGCAAAAAGTCTGCTTGGATTTATCAAACGTTGGGCTAAGGAGTTTGAAGATCCTTACATTACTAAGCAATTATTTACATCACTAGTTCGTCCTGTTCTGGAATATGGGTCAATAATATGGGATCCTTCATATCAAATTTATATTAACGGTATTGAATCTGTACAAAAACAGTTCTTAACATTTTGCCTTCGTAGATTACAATGGAATTCTCTGATTCTCCCTTACTATAATGCTAGACTTGCACTTATTAAATTACCATCCTTCATTAGTCGTAGAAAAATGTTAATTGTAATTTTTGTTTTAAACATAATTAATGGTAATATCTGTTCGGATTTTTTAATTGGTAACTTATCTTTTCATGTTCCTCAGCGCCCTACACGATACTACTATCCACTGTCAATTAAAGCTTTTAGATCAAATTATGCAAATTCAGATCCCTTTATTAGAAGTTGGAGGGATTTCAATAAACTTTACTGTTATGTTGATTTTTCTTCAAGTAATAACGTAATAAAGCGTAATATTATATATTCTTTAAATAATTGATTTTTTATAATATACATAATTAATAAATTACATTTGTATGCATTTTTAAATAGTCTGTAAGAATTGTAAATTCATAGACTTAATTACAAATAAATAAATCCTTGAGATCTGTAAAACTTTGTAGGTCCGTAACTCCGAAAATATGCGTTCTTAGAATTAAATTTTCTATCAGATAGGAAAATATTTTATTTGGAGGAGTGTAGCTAAAGTAAATTTACCCTAAATTTTCTGCCTTGCCGGCATTCGTTCGCACTTAAGGATTTTCTCCTCTATGTATGTATGTCGAATAGTGGCTTCGCTGAGTACAGATTTTCTATCTAGTCAAATATCTGTTATAAGTTTTAGGATCTCCTGGAAGGTATGCTCAAAACCTTTTAAATGATACCAATATTGACCGCATTCGATTCAAAGTATACCATATAATCATAATTTTATACTAGAATTTCAGAGGCCCATAACTCGGAAACAGGTTCACCGCCAATTCGATTCGAAGCGCAATGCCACTAAACTTTGGCCCTGTCCCACGATTTCGACCAGTCGATGTCGTTCTCTTATTTATATTGAAAACAAAAATCGATTAAAATTTTTCATTATTGTTTTCAATATAAATAACAGAACGACATCGACTTGTCGACATCGTGGGACAGGCCCTTTATTTAAGCCTTTTTCGCTCAACTAGACATCGGAATCTTTTAGAAATAGCACATGCTTACCTGTTGCAATGCTAAAGCTAAAGTTTTAGCAGTTGATAATACATTGTCAGCGGATATAATATTGCGTTCATTTAAAGAATTATCACTTCCATTGCCAGTTTTAGTTGGTACACTTGGCATGTTATGAATATACTGGGCATTACGGACATAAGATCCATCACTCGGTGGATTCTGACCACTTATTGAAGCAATACTTATAATACCATCCATTTGTTGAAGAGCTGCTTCTAACATTTTACTAGCTTCAGAATCAGTTTTTACATCCATTTTAATACTTTTTGACTTGTAAAATTCGTGCAATCCAAAATTAAATAAAAATAAATACAATTAATTTTAGCTTTAAGAAAACTAAAATTGCTGCATATACTGTTTTCGAAAAGTTTGTCCTTTTATTTTCGCGTTAATTCAATAAAAATTGTGCAAACAAAAAGATTTAACATAATAATTATTATTCTTATAAAACAAAATAAAAAATTAGCAGAAAATCTAGTAAAAATAACAAACGAGGCGTTAAATATTTACATCAATGAATATAAATTAGGGTGAACGATTAATCGAGATTTTCCTTAACCGGTTTCAATTAGTTACAATTAAGGCTAACCGAGTTCATAGCAAATGACCATGACAGATCAGATAACTATTTTTGTTTATTTTCGCCGCTCAAAAATATTTGATCTAGTTCGGATGTCAAATACTTTGATGGTGTTTCTACTTAGTGAGTGTGTTAAAAATTAATATAAAAATAACTATAAAAAACTGGGCATAAAAAACATTTGTGTGAGTGATTGATATTATTGAAGAAATTAGAGTGTAATGAACCCGCTGACATGGAATTTACTGGATTTATTGAAGGAGTTTCATTTGAACATGATTATGTATATTAATTAATGGATGTATATACATATGTCATCATATTAAATGCGAAACCATGTAATTAAAATTTTACATAAGGAAAAAGCCTTAAAATTAGTATAATAGAAAGTTAGTTATAAAAATGCAATGTAAAATTTGTCTTGGCTAAATAGTTTCGTGCTTCAATTAACGATATATAGTTTAAAATAATTGTATTATTATTAGATTTGCGAATTTTCTTCTAAATAAAACAATGGGCCGTGTGAATAAAAAGGTAGCTAAAGCTAATACTAGCAAATTTGAAGTTTAAACTAGCTTTGAGTTGAATAAAAATTTCAGTTAAAGCAAGTACTTTATACTGACTAGTAGAAGCTAGTTTTTCCAGAGTTGAATTAAAAAATGTGTGAATAAAAACTAGATAATACTTAAAATTACTAGTTTATGCTTCGAATTTTGTAAGCATGTGATTGAGGTGCTGGAAGTTGGTATTTTGCTACTTTATTTAACAAAAAACCTGTTATACTTTGTTTTAATTTAAATATTAATATGTCTGCATCATCTTTTGCTGATTTTAAAGGCAGGTATGGTTTTTTAAATAAATCTTTATAATTCTTCGAAATATCATGCGTGTACCTTTGTGAAAAAAGTGATAACTCATAAACGATTTCTGCCAGCTGTTTTAACAGTCACATCATAGACTACTATCTGAACCAGACAACTTCCAACAACATTACCACGATTATATGAAAGGAGTAGTAAATCTTAGTGTTTCTAATTTGGATATCTCTTTCATGCTATCCTGGTAGTGTATAGCACATGATTATATGCTTATTAAACTTCAAAGTTGTGGATTCTGTTTCATATTATGTGTGTCATATTTTCCAGTTTTTTTCTTACCATTTTTCAGCATTAGCTATGTAGCACTAGCAAAGAGTTATTCACACTTTTTGTAGTTTATACTTTTCTGCATAGCTTGTACTGAAAACATAATTTAAGAACGAACATTCTTAATTTAAAAATGCTTCAGTCTTAGTTTAAAAGTTTTCAATTATTAATTCAAAAATATATATATTTTTTTGGTTTAAGTATGGTCAACTTAAAATCAAGGTTGCTTATCAACGTAAAACATGCATTTTAAAATCAAGAATGAAGATTTTTAAAATAAGATTAAACAAACTAAGTTCGATTTCCGGTTCAATACGCCAACAAATAAGGTGTTAAAATCAATAAAGAATTACATATTTTCTGAACCAGGTAACTTAGTGATAAAGAACGCTTTGATGCTGCGCTTAAACTTTTTTTAATTGAACATTTTTGTCTTATTTTTCCGTCGCTGTATTGGTTTTTTCCCTCTGTGCGGCGGGCTGAAATGTCTTTAAAATATATTTATCAGAAAATTCTTCTATATGTAAGACTTCAAGGACACCAAAGTTCGAAACTCAATTTAAACACCACAAATCATACAAAACTTAAAATGTGCTTAGAGGTTAATTTCGAATTTATTTACAATATGTTCTAAAACATCCTACAAAACCGGATTTTACAAGGGTAGTTTGTATTAAAATATGTCTCACGTAAAATTACAAAAGAAAGCTGTAGATATACGGCTATACGTTTTTTATATAATCACACTATAGAAAGCTCTCAATAACATAAAATACCACTTCATAGAAAATAAATGGAGCATAATTTATCAAAAGATGGCAGATTTATAACGTTCTTTTTTGCAAAAAAAAATTTTGCGTTGTTTGCACTTTTCAAGGAAAATCTGCAATATAATAATTTTTCGAGGAAGTGCAGTTTTTAGAAATTATTGTATCATGCCTTATAAAGTTAAACTTTTGCTTTAAAGGAATTCTACATTGCGAAATTTTAATAAGAAGTAAAACATATTACTTTTATTTAAGAAAATAAAACGCCATTACATAATTTAAAAAAAGTGGCAAGGCAGTTGCAAGTGCCCATTTTATTCGACGAACGGTCACACTGATTATTGTTGTTTATAAACAAATTTTGACACGCCGAGTTCTAATAAAAAGGTAGTCAGCTGTTTTTATAACACCACCTTGTAAAATTAATTCGCCTTGGTATATACTATTCCATGGTAGAATTATACTACAGGTAGTAGCGAAGCTACAACAACCCAACAACAGCAAAAACAACACGGCTTTTTATTGTTGTTTATGTTCGAGGTTGTCAAAAAGCACTAAAGAAAATTTGAAAAAAAATTTATATGTTCACATGTGTATGTTTACTTCGGCATGCTTTTTTCAGTAGTGTGGGTGTGTGTTGGTATAACATAAACAACTTTTGACAGAGTCGAACCCAAAAAAAAAGTTCGTTAACGCTTCACCACTACCTGTATTATTCTACCATGTACTATTCTTTTAGCATATACCCCAATATCTGAATTCGCCTTGTTGAAAAATAGTCAGCTTCTGTAGTAACGCCACCTGGTTGTCAGTTCGCCTTGCCTATAGCACTAGTTTGACATTTGCTACGCAAGGCGATTTATAACAGGTGGACTCACAGATCAGATGTTTATTTTCTAATGCATGTACCCAAGGCAGATCAACACCAGGTAGTCGCAAGAGAATTCGCCGCAGAGAATTTACATTTGGGCTGCCAAAAAAGCTGATACATTAACACTGCTGACAACCCAAAAGTGTAAACATTTACGTAAGAGCTGGGCTCTTGCGGCCACCTAGGTTGAATTCGCCTTGGCATGTACCTGTATTATTGTATCATGCATGGATACAATAAAACAGATACATGCATTAGCGAGAATTCTCGTCAACTGTGTTCTGTATGTACGTGTTTGTTTGTGTTACAACGAATTTTATTGTTGCTCAGTATGTAATTTTTGACAAGTCACATGAAGATTTGACAACCTAGATGAGAAACATTTTCTAATGCATGTACCTGTATTATTGTATCATGATTGTTGTGATTTGGCATGCAAACCTAATTTTGTAACAACATATAACATTCATAATTTTACAAAATGAATCGCTTTGAATATATGGAAGCCAGAATGCAAGAAGGTGAAGTATTTGTTAGTAAAGAATCTCAAATAAAGTTATATGATGGTGACCAAAAAGTAAGAAAGATTCATGTTTTACTGATACAAATCGTTCCTTTAATGCAAACGTTATATATCAAAAAACTCGAAACTTTTAAGTTACCGAAAAGGTGTTCCTTAATACCTTCTTTACACGCAAAATATTTTCAGAACCAATCATGATCTAACCAACAAGTTTCGCTTTTTTGGAATATGACTACGTTGCAATAAAAGAGTGATATGTATTTATTTATGTATTTATGACCAACAGTATATTTCTCATTTAGACGCAATTTGAGGATGGAGACTTAACGTTAACTACTCATCGTCTTTTTTGGGGAAGGGCAGGTGATATCGCTAAAGCGGCGGTTTGTTTATGTTTACACTTAAAGTATGTAATATCTGTTAGCGAGGAACAGGCTAGCAATTTTATATTTGGCCGTAAAATTCGTTTAATTCTGCATTTAAGGCATCCAACCAATGACAAGTTGGCTGGTCCAATAGACAATAGCACACATACATTCATAAAATTATCTGGTAGACATGGCATCTTACCTGAATTCTCAAATGCATTGAGGGAGACGCTGCAAGCAAGGGTATGGGAGGTGGAAATAAACATTAAACTTACTAATCATCAGGCTAAAGATGCAAAACAGCAAGATGTTACCAGAGAAGCTAGACTAAGAATGCGAACTGGGATTGGTGGAATTGAAAAAGCTATAGAAAGAAAAACCAAAGAAACTGATGAAAATATTGCCTTAGCCTTTCAAGACCTAAGAGTGTTGATGGGAATGGCCAAAGATATGGTAGACATATCGCGAATCATCAGTGACAAAGTGCGCTCTCAAAAAGGAGAGATTACAGATGATGAGACTGTACGCTTTAAATCATATCTATTAAGTTTGGGCATAGATGATCCTGTTACAAGAGAAGGCTGCTCGAATGACTCGGAATATTACAAAAGCTTGGCAGAACAAATCTGTATTATACTCCTTGACCCTTTACAGGTATATACTCTTTGTTACTTTTGTCCTTTTTGTTTTCTTTTTTTTTTTTATAAACCTAAAGGAATCTGACGGGATGATGTCTTTGGCGGATGTTTATTGCCGTGTTAATCGCGCTCGAGGTTTGGAATTGCTTTCACCAGAAGATATACTTAATGCATGTCGATTGCTTATGGGTCCTATTAAATTGCGATGTTTTCCAAGTGGAGCTATGGTACTACAATTGGAATCGCATGATGATGAATTGACGGCCTCTGAGACCTCTGACCTAGTCAGCAAACACGTTTCTTTGGCTGTTGAAGATTTAGCAAAACTATGTAATATTTCGCTGCTTTTGGCTAAAGAGCGCTTGTTAGCAGGGGAACGCCTTGGCAAATTATGCAGAGATCGTTCGTTGGAAGGATTACGTTTCTATACAAATCTTTTTTTAAATTCGCCATCATCATAATTATGTTTTATTTATTTTATAAGTTAATTTTACCAATGGAAATAAATATGAACTGTGTTCTTTGTACATATCGATGGTGTTGCGTAAAAAGTCGAGTTATGACAAAATTGATTTATTACCACCATTTTACTCCTTGCATGCAAATTCACCTCCACTTAAAATTTCATCGTAGCTCAAAAAATTAGCATTTTATACCAAAAAATCTACACCAAAGTCGATATTTCGTTTGTACGATTTTGGAATAACAGCCTATCTCAAGTTTGTTCAAACAAATTTTCTTAAGTCTTAAGTATAATTAGGATTTTATTCCAAACCGTGCCGTGAGTGTATTTATACGTGAAAATTGAGCATAACTCGACTTTATTCCTCTTGATAAATTTATATTTTTAATTGGGTTTGGTTGCTAAGCTCGAGTTTAGTCATTATTGAGTTATTTTTGAAGTTAAAATCAATTCATTATGTTTGGAATAACAGCTTAAGTAGAGATAGGATCTAGAAATTTTAAAACAATGAAAAGGAAAAAGAACTATAATGTTTGTTTTGTTTATATCTCTTAACTTAACTGTTTTTTCAAATTAAAATATAAAATTGCTAACATCGAGCGTACAAAGGTTAGCTTAATCTAAATTCCCTGATTTAAAGCAACGATTTCAAACTTAAAAATGCTCTCCTGAAAACTTGCCGAAACCGAGTTTAACTGTTATTCCCTGTGGGCACAGACATACTCTATATGTTTAATTTGTTGTTTTAGTTAGTTCATTTCCATCTTAAAAACATGTCAAAGAAATGCGTTCATCTAGTAGATCTGAATCTTTTCTAAAAAAGTATTGTCCTGAATTTCATCAGAAGACTCATTTTGACTCTTGCGAAATTCACCAAATATTTCAATTGAATAGAATAATTTTCATTATTTAAAAATTGTTGATCACAACTTACCAACAAAGGATGCGCTCCATTTATACATACATCCACTTTTTCATTATTATTTGTGAACATCTTAGTTAACAATCCTTTACCTTTTCATAAATTCTTCGTCTCCTTCCTTCACACCATAAGGTGCGTAATTTTATAATATGCGCTGAGACATCTAATTCTTGTTGCAATCGAATTGAGGAAAGTCAATACATATTTAGAAAACCTGGTCGGGTTCTCTCCCACATCGGCCAGTCTATCTTCTTTTTGTAGCTTTAAATGTTTTGAAAAAATCTATGTTTCCGATAGGGAAAGATCTATTTAATTTAAAAGTTGTTTTTCAAAGACCACAACTGCCTTGGCCCCATAACCTTTGTTTTTATTAAAGAAAAAAAATTAATATTTAATAAATCTTCGGCCTTTTAGGCTTTGTTATTACTGAATTGAATATATAAATAAAATGATATTTATAACAACAATACTTTGATAATTCCGCACATTTTTTTCCACATAAAATACAGAACATACCGATAAAAAATTTTTTAAAGGGAAGCTTGTGCTTTCACTTGCAACTAACGAAAAGCAAAACAAAAACAAATTCAAACTTTTAAAAACGTCGACTGTTGAAAGTGCTGCGCAATAGAGATGAGCGATATTTCAGTACCTGTGATTTAATCACTGTTACTGAAAAATATGGCAACGAAGAATTTGACAGCCGAATGAGATTAAAAATACAAGCAGCGAAAATAAGCAAAAACTAATTACCTGATCTGTCGAGGCCACCTGTTAGGAATTCATCTAGGATCAGTGGCCATTTTAGCATTTTTCAGCTAATTTTAGCATTTTTTATTTTGAATTAGCTGCAACAGGCTGGTAATTTGTCATCCGTGGCTATCAAAAACAGTTAGAAAGCAACCTACTTTTTGCGTTAGACGCGTCTACGCGTTTTACACAATTTGCAAAGCCAGATGATCAGAGATGCCATATTTTATTATTTAGTATGGCAATTTTGAGAGGTGTAAGCTTCCAGTTAAAAACGGAATTAGCACAAATTAAATTTATTTTCAGATTAATTGATTATAGTTTCAAACTAAGATTAAATTATTATTTAAACTAATTAAAAATCTGTTCTGTCTTGGACGTCCGTTTGTCTGTATGTACGGATTCTGTATGTGGTCACGATAACGACCGAAGGACTTCACTAATCGAGTCCTTTTTTACGCTTCAGTATAATTAGGAATAGAAGTCTAAATGAGATTATGAGGCGTGCACTTTTGGATTTTCCAAACTATTATTTTGAATAAGAGAATACCAAAAATTTTAAATCGCTTTGAAAATGAGAAACTTACTCGGATTCGGTTTACAGAACATCTCTACTGAAAATGTTGAAATTTCGGTTATTTTTCAGAAATGTTCTTCTTTATTTACTTATTTATACCTTAATAAAAAATTTAATTTCCCATACGTTGTAATAACTACTGTAAAATTTAATGCATATGTGATTCATTCAATAACGGCTTTCTGACAGATAATGCACGTTTAGAGGTCCACTTTTTAGTCACTTTATTTAAGTGTAGAGTAGCGTTTTATTACTTTACCTTATTAGTTTATTTTATTTTACTCAGTCCGATACGGCGTGTATTAAAAAATAATTTGCATTTGGATGACCTGCGTCTGCCTCACAAGCTACATCTGGCTCTTAACGTCTTCGAGCGGAAACACTTTTTAAACTGGTTCATATGGAGACATTACATACATAAGTATGTAATGTCTTCAAAGCATCATTGAAAATTGGATTTCGAAATGGACCATATAAAGAGCAGTTGAAGAGAACATTTGAAAGGAAATAAGTTTTAAAAAAATTAATTTTAAGAATCGTACATTTGTATGACAATAAACAATATCATATTGTATAATAATAAAATAGTATACATTTAGCGTTATTTTAAGATATCTGTAAAGAAGTCACTCATGTAATCGATTTTAATTTCTTCTTTTGCAATATCAGAGACTGTCATTATTTCATCTTGTATGGTAAAACTTTGCATTTTTTCTTCTTCAAAAGAGATTTCATCTGACAAAAATTCTGACTTTATATTTGGCGATTTCTTTGAAGAAACTCCTGCTAGCTTATTTAGATCTTCCGTTTTAATAGCTAACACCTCACTTAAGTCTTCGTGTTCTTCTACCAATTTGTAAGCTTGAATCACATGTAAATCATGTTTTCTGCGATAATGACGTTTGAGATTTACTTTATGACTGAATTCCGTACTGCATATTTCACATGACAACTTCGGAATATCGGAATGGAACACTTTGTTGTGTTCTGCAAGTAATTTATATTTCTCAAATCTAATCTTACAGATTTTACAATGGTAATTCCTTGTTTCACATTCCTTCTTTCGTCGAAATGGCATTGGCCTTATCAACCTCCTATAATTGGGATGTCTTCCATTTTTTAATGTTGTTTCGACAGTACCTTCATTCGCACCATGAAGTAATCGCAGATGACGACTTAGACTTGATTTTCTCAATTTCAAATTACATATATTACAACTGACTTTTTCTCCAGTATGTTTTTTCATATGTACTTTTAAGCCTCCTTCAATTAAAAATTCCTTTCCACATATCTCACAAATATAATCATATTCTCTTTGATGCATCTTTAAGTGAAGTCTTAATTTTCCATTCTCAAAATAAGACTTTGGACACAGGTGGCACTTGTATTTTCTATCGCCGTGGGTGATTTTATGATACCTTAAACTATGAATGGTTTCAAATTCTCTGTTACAAAGTTCACATTTGTATTTGCCTGGCTCTTTACGAGGTTTTATATGGTATTCCGCCATATGTTTGTTGTATTTATTACGTCGAATAAACTTCTTATTACATTGTTCACATCTAAAGACTTCGTCGTAATGTGACAAAAGTTTGTGAAACTCATATTCATCATTTTCTTTAAAACATTCCTTGCACTGTACGCATTTGTAAGGCCATTGCAAATTGTGCTTTTGTTCTTTTAACAGGTGGCGTTTCAAATCGAAATCATTTTTGTAACATATGTAACAGTTAGAGCAGCGTGCATAAGCAATTTCATTCACAGAAGAAGGCAGAAAAGCCGCACATTTGTCGTAAAAGCAAGTATATTCGTGAATATTTTCAACATTTTCATTTGGGAATAAGTAGCAGTAAAATCTTAGGACACGATTAATGCTGCGTCGCATTTTTAAGCTATCGATATTTAGCGACCATTTGTCGTTTATTATTTTACACATACTATCGATGGCTTTACAAAAGTCTTCATTAAATGGTTCGTTATTAAATTGCCACAGAACGGGATAATCTTTCATACTATCCAGCAATAAATCTACTATAACGCGTGGTGTATACTCGAAACAAATCTATAAAAAGAATGTACAAGATGTTATCGAAATAAATAATATAGTATATGGAGTGTTCTAATTACTTCTGTGGGCTTTTGCTGATTAATTTTGACCGAACCAGATTTATCTTCCTTCAGTTTATTTGTCCTTTTGAGACAGCGACTTAAAACTGTACTTTTTGATGCTTGCTGTAAAGATATGTTTTAATTAATTAAAAACTCCTGCGGCTCTTTTAACAATGTATGATTAAAATATAATGTGGACTTTAACCGCAAGTTTTGTATGCCGAACTTGCCGTTAAAGTCCACGTTAACTTTTAATCGTATATTTTGAAAAGGGCTGTTACAGTCGTCTGCATAACAAGAACTTGGCATGAAGATAGCATAAGTTATGGAATTGAACTGACTACACTCCACAATGATTTTTAATTAAAAGTTGTGTTTGATTTCATCACTTACTTTAAAAGAATTGTTTTATACTTTTTATAAAGCATTTTGCGTTATTATAGTACAGTAAAACAATGTGTTGATTTTTTTCTCGCGTTTGTTAAAAAAGAGGTCACTCCATAACAAACTGATATAAAGAATATAATTTATTTACTACACAGAAAAAAATAACTTATACAAAGGAATTTTTTCATAAATGCTACGAATCGAACATTAAATTATTTTCCCAATTTTTTTTCCTTCAATTTCGGAACTTTTACATAAATCTTTTCATATTTCATTTTAAAAATATTTAAAAAATTCAGTATTGAACTTGTATAGCCTGTAGTACTAGGCACAACTCTTTCCTTTCTGCCAAAAGACTATTTTAAATTAATTGTATTTTTACTTTATATAAATAGAAAATCATTTGTTGACAAAAAAAGTTGAATATTTTTTTCAAAGCAACTTCGATTTCATAAATTTATTTATTAAAAACTAAATTCATACTGCGCATGAAATAATTCCTGTTTTTATTTATAAATTAATAAAATATATGAATAATAGATTATGAACTTTTTTCACACTATTTATGTTCAAACTTTTTTCTGTGCAAAAGCTTTTTTAAATACAAATTTTGTATTGAAAAGAGCTTTCGGTTAAGTTTGGGTAACTTCGGACAAGTAAAGAAACAGACCTAAAGTGTCAAACATTTTTCAAAGCAACTTTGATTTCATAAATTTATTTATTGAAAGCTAAGTTCTTACTGAGCATGAAAAATGCCTGTATTTTATTTAAAAATTACTAAAATATATTAACAATAGATTATGATCTTTTTTCATACTATGTATTTATGTTCAAACTTTTTTCTGTGTACTTACCATTGATTTATTTTTCGTTTTGTTTATGTTGAAGTTCTTCTGTTTAGATGATTTATTTTTTAAGTTTTTAAAACTATGCGATAAGTTTTGTACTGCTTTCTTGGTACTCCCAAATTTCTTTATTATCTCAGTAGGTGGCGTTGAAATTGATCTATTACTAGTTCCAATAAAATTGTTTAAAATATCTGCATTTATCGAAACCGTCTTATCGTCTTGTGTAGAATTAAAATTGGATTTTAGATCCATAGATTCTTCTGAATCTACCACAATCACCGAACTGCCAGATCCAATCAAATAATTTAAAATATCCATATTGTTTGAAACAGTCTTGTTCCCATCTGGTGTATAGTAAAAAGTGGGATTCAAAACTATGGATTCAATTGGGTTATGAGTAGGTTCATCTGCGTCCGATAAAAATGGCAACAATGGTTCAACATTAATATCAACCGTTTTAAAAGAACGTCCTGTTTGAGTGGATGAAGGAACATTAACGGGAGTATAATCGTGATCTTCGGAAACATATTCTGAAACTTCAAATGCCTTTTCTATTTCAAAGTGTTTGTTCTTTAGATGATTTACGAAATCTTTCCAATTTTCCAGCGGAAATACCTCGGAACAATAAAAACAATTAAAACGGAATTCATATCCATACTCTGAAGCTTGTACCAAGCCACAAAGGCGTGTGTTGGTTTGTGTTGACCCTGTACAAAAAACCGATTTTCTGATAGGTAATTCCATTACAAGATTTTCTTGAATTTGTGGAGGCAGAATATTGTTATTTCCATTAAATTCAACTTGTTGAATTTCTTCTTCTTCTTCTTCATCTTCATCATCTTCATCTTCAGAAACTTTATTTTTTTTATTTTTACTTCTTCTAAAACATGAAATTATATAAGAAAATACAAAACATAATAAATAAAAATTTGCAAAGATGTCAACTACTGTCAACTAAAATGCAGAAAACCTTAATAATTTCACTGTGTTCGGATTTCGATCTTTTTTTTTTTGACCAAGGTTCTTATAGTTCATCTTATATTATTTGGGGAATGGTGTTCACCGCTTTAACAGAATGGACCGAGTTTTCAAGATATTGATATTTTAATTTTTTCTTTGGGTACCCTAATATTCAGAAAAAATCAAAGAAAAAACGGTTATATTTTTATGTTTACATTCAGTCTGTTCCCGTACGTGTACAAGGTTACCCAAACTTAACCGAAGCTCTTTTCAATACAAAATTTGTATTTAAAAAAACTTTTGTGTAAGTTTTGGTAACTTCGTGCACGTACGGGAACAGACTGATTATGTAAGATATAACAAAAAAAATGCATTTTATCGACAAATAAACCGTTAAAATGCGAAAAAACGTTTAAAAAAAACCAAAACCAAAAAAACGCCAAAACTAAAAAAAAACGGCAAAATAGCAAAAATCGAGAAAAAACGAAAAAACCGCCGGAAAAAGTGAAAAAACGTTAAAAAAAAGCCAAAACTAAAAAAATTGGCAAAAAACAACGAAAAATCACCAGAAAAAAATTAAAAAATGGCGAATATTAAAAGCACCAAAATCAAAAAATCACGAAAAACAACGAAAAATACTTAAAAAATGAAACACTAAAATTAAACAAAAAAACTGCCAAAATGAAAAAAGAGGCAAAAACGAAACGGGATATACATGTGTACGGAACCCTTCGTGTTCGAGCCAAAGTTTATACAAGAATTATACAAAAATTAATACGTTTTTCGATTTGTAAGCTACGTTATCTTCAAAATTTAAATGATTCCGATATACGTACTACATACATGGATATGGACTTACATAATATGTAAGTATTCATTCCCCTTATTCTGTAACTATTTGCCGACGGCACGTCAAGACAGTACAATTGACTACCGCTGAAAGCCTCTTACTATTCGAATAGTCAGAATAATCAGAGATCTCTGATACCCAGAAAATATCAGGAGGGTGTTTAATTACTGTCGACAACGAGTCCTATTTTCGTTTGTTTGTTTTTCGATTTTAAGTTACTCCAGTTGCAGAGTCCACCACTGAAGATTTATTTGACCGCGTTGATACATAAAGCCATAACTAATTCTGGTCCCCTGGACCCAAATAGTATCTGCATTGGTAAATTCCTTATTTCTAACGTTCAATAAGTAGTGTGCTTTTGTATAATCTGCTAATAGTCGGTGTCTTCTAGAGTGCTATTTCTATGTTACAAATGAAATTCGAGATCTCATCCAGTCCGCACAGGCCCTCGCCCGCTACGAAATCCTGTAACGAGTGGTACCTTAATATATTCGGAAAATTCTGTCTTTCTGTGGTAAACTTGTCACACAGGAATAATACGTGTGATACATCCTCTGTGGTGTTGCATCGACTACAGTCATTCGATGAGATGACGTTCATCCTTGCCAGGGTATCCGCGCAAAAGGCGTGCCCGGATAAGATTCTGTTGATTTGTCTCTTTCTAGCCGAGCTCATAGTCTCGCCGCTGTCCCCATCCCCAACGAACCACGGTCGTGATCTGATGGTAGGGAACATGTTGCCGTATTTTACACCCTTTTGTCTCTCTGATGTTGTTTTAGTCATTCTGCCAATCAGTCAGTATTACTTTCTCGTTTTTTCGGCATGCGTCAGGTAGGGACCACCAGGTGTCGATGAGTGCGCCCGATTGGTGTGCGGTGCGTGCCGCTTCATCCGCTCTTTCGTTGCCCCTTATCCCCGGGTGACCAGGGACGAAGTGGACTTCTATGCATTCAATCCCAGCGTGTTTTATTTTATTGCGAATTCTACTTACTAGATAATTCGAGTGAAAAGGGTTGCTTAGTCCTATTTTTGATATTGATATTGTTTTGACGTGACGTCGACAACTAATTGCAGAATAAGGAGTAGAAAGACTAAGTTTAACGAATTTAATAAATTTACCTTGAATTTAAAACTTTCCTCACGCTATTCTTTTGTACTTGACTATCTTTTATCGGAGGAATGAATGGAACAGCATTGGGCGATAATAAAGTTTTATTTCCAGATCTTATTATTTGGGAAGGTAAAAAGTGATCTGCACATAGCCAGGCAGTCTTTTTCTTGAAATCAATCAAACAAATTTCACTCCATTGCTTTCTTCTATGTTCGTCCTTCGGAACCTTGAAGAATGTTTTTTTATTTCCAGGCTTATCTTTCGTTTTAAAACACAGTGAACAACAAAGCATTTTTCCTTCTTGTGTGTTTCAACATGAAATACACAATTATGAAGTATTGATAGTTTGTCCAGCCTTTTTTGGAGAAATATAAAACCTTTCATGAAGTCCTTTCGATTTAATCCTTCTTTTTAAGAATTTTACTATAAATATCGCAACGTTTTTGATTACCACAAATTTTGTTAAAATCCGCAAGTTTCATCAGAACACAAGGTCGATTTATTCACAGCCGGCCAAAAGCCGCTGCCAATGCTTTTTAAAATCATGTCTGCAGCCAGCCAAGGCGAATTGACAACCAGGTGGCGTTCGATTTTTACAAGGTAGATCAACACGAGGTAATCGCATAAGAATTCACCGTAGAGAATTTAATTTTGGGCTGTCAAAAAAGCTGACACATTAACCATTGATAACATAGATAGAAAGGTCTCGTACTGTCAATAAAACACCGATTGCGCGTGGAGACCGCCAGTAAACATTGACATGACTAAATCAATATTAAAAATGTTAAAGTACTTAGCATGGTGAAATAAGTATACAGGTGGCAGCATAACGTCAGTTTCTAATTTTTTGCTCTGCTAGTTTTGTGCATAAGCCACGTCCAAGTCGTATATATTTTGACAAGCATCATCTAGTTAACAAGTACATGTCTCGCTTCCTTCAGTTCTCGCGGCAAAAAACAAATAAAATTGCCGAGGCCGATAAAATCGGCTCAGCCGGCAAAATCCGCCGACGCGCCGATGGAATCGGCGCCGGCTTGAGTTATGAATTTTAATCGGCGGTGCGGCTTGCTTCTCTGGGCTGCACGCAACTTGAAAGCAATGTTGTAAAACAAAATAAAAAACTATGGCAGCAGAATATTTATACAAGAAAATTGTAATCAGCTGTTCTTGAACGTAAATTGAATCACTCAACTTGAAAGAGAAATTGAAAGCAAGTTCGTTTCAATTTTTAAAAGTATTGGTAAAAAAGTGTGAGTGTATTAAAACTTGAAGGCAAAATTTGATCGTGTGGCTGCTAAAGGCCATTTCACATTGTACTACAAGCTTTGAGATTTTTATTAGATTTTGTAAGACGAATACCAAATCAAAATCAGTCTGACTGTCAAAAAATCAAAGAAAATTTTCTCATTACATTTTGTTTCTACACTATCAAATTCCAAATAAAACGTAACATAAATAATTTGCAATAAAGCTAATTTTTTCGTTCTTCCTTTTCTTTATTTGTCCTGGCAAACAAATACACAACTGTTTTTGTTACAGACCAACCTAAATTACGTCGCAAAGCGCAACGTAATTTAACGCTTAACTTTACGCTGAAATGAGTAACCTAAATTAGAGCGTTAACGTTGCACCAGAAACAGTAATGTTTACTCACTTTAATTAATAAAAAACTCTAAATAGAAATAAGAAATAGAGATGAAGACGCTTAATTGACCTGAAAGTAGCTAAATTTACATTACTTATTTGCAAAATATGTACATATGTAGGCATTAACAAAATAAACAACAGTACTTTTGCAGCCAACTTCACTTCTTTACGCGCTGTCAAAATTGGATTTTCCAATTGCAAAGCGTTGACGCCGCGTTATTTCGGTTGGTTTCATACATTTTGTATGGGCATGAGAAATTTTGACAGCCAGAAAACGCTTTGCGTCGTAATTTAGGGTGGTCTGTTATTCCTATGTTTATTTGTACAAAACACAAGCCCTGATCAGAGACCTGCGCCGAGCGATTTCGTCGACGGCTCCCATTCGGCTTCAGCCGACTCCGAACTAATAAGATAAAAATCAAATTTAAGATAAAAACATTAATAAAAAAAATTATTATTTCATAGTGTACAAGGACAATCGGCGGCTAGTTTTCAGGCGAAGTAAGCCGAACTTTTCTCGGCGGCGGCGTGACTGTCTAAAATTATCGGCGGCTCGGCTCAGCTGGCTGTGAGCCGTCACGGCGCAGGTCTCTGAATAGATATGACATATTTCTGGTGTTTCTACAAAACAAATACGTGTGTTTTTTGGTGTAGTATTTGTTGTCGTTGTGATGGCACCTGTATTATTGTATCATGGCACAGTTTATTAAACATTGAGACTGTGATTTCAATAAAACAAATTAATTTAAAAACCTACTACAAACAACCACAAAACAACTGTTGCTGCGAAAAATGTTAGTCTGTCGTATTTGTAAAAAGAAGTATAAGAGTGGTAATGGAACGTTTTTTGCTGTTCCAAAGGACGAAGAAACTAGAAATGATTGGAGTGAAATTTGTGGGATACATATAAGAAAACATGATAAAATATGTGAAGATCACTTTTTGCCTTCTCATATAGTAAGGAGCAAACGTTCACTGTTGGCTTGTGCTGTTCCTTTTGTTCGACCGTATCAGCAGTACGAAGTTGAAGTCATTAAGTAAGTTCACAACTAATACGTTTGTTCTCAGGGGTTTTTTTTAATCAAGACACATCAAAGAATAAAGTACATACATATATTCAAATCGAATTCAGTGCAACAAAGTAAACGGGAAAAAACCAGAGCAAAAAGTAGAGTGGAACAAGATTTTACTTTACGTCAACCTAACTTGGGAACAAATCTAGTTTAGCCAAGTAGGTCCAAATGAAAAACAAAATAGACTATCTTATAGGAAAGTGAAAAATAAGAAGACAATATAAAATAAAAAAGTTGGTGGCAACCCATATTTTCCGAGGTATGGGCCTCTGAAATTTTCATATACAACTGTGATTATCTTCTCTATGTATGTAGAATAGTGGCTTCCATGAGTAAAGATGCTCTGCACAGCCTGCCTTCGGCCGGGGTTAAGGATTTTCTCCTCCATGTATGTCGAACAGCAGCTTCGCTTTGCTGCACAGCCGGCCTTCGGCCGGGCTTAAGGATTTTCTCCTCTATGTATTTCGAATAGAGGCTTCGCTGAGTAAAGCTTTTTTGGACAGCCGGCCTTCGGCCGAACTTAAGATTTTCTCCTCTGTGTATGTCGAATAGCGGCTTCGCTGAGTAAAGCTTTTCTGCATAGCCGGCCTTTGGCCGGGCTTAAGGATTTTCTCCTCTATGTATGTATGTCGAATACCGCCCAGGCAGAAATTGCCAACTGTACAAAAATTGTAGCACTGGGAAAGCACTTTTACAGAAGAAACCAAAACGGTTTTCCAACATTTTAGTTTACAACCTGAAAAATGGTTTGCCAATGCTTTTTAATAAACAAATTCTTTTACTTTTTATTTGTTTTCGTTTTTTATTTATTTCAA
The DNA here is from genome assembly GCA_956483635.1 of Panzeria rudis. Lineage (NCBI taxonomy): Eukaryota > Metazoa > Arthropoda > Insecta > Diptera > Tachinidae > Panzeria > Panzeria rudis. Next base: position 4,145,252 of record OY101450.1, on the reverse strand, counting down.
TATAAATGTGCATGGGTATATATATAATTTATTTATGTAAAAGAGTGATAGCAACTGTCTTGTTTTGAAATTTAGTAAGAACATGCTCAACATCTACCATCTTTATATCTAGTTCAATTGTTTTCTGCTCTAAATCTTTAACGATATAAAATCCTGTCCCTGGATGACAGTGGATACTCAAAAAAATCTAAAATTTTGCTAAAAATATTGCTTTTTAGGTAAATATTATCAAATTTGTATATAGAAAGTTTACTACTGAAAATTTCTGATACAACCATAACATTTCCATTATTTAATAAACAAATATCAGGAGGAGCGGTTGTAATTTTATATCCATAAATGTTAACAAAAGAAAATAGTGTTTTGGATTCTGTATAATTTTTCCAGGTGAATATTTTCTTTTTTTAACAAGAGGATATAATAATGGGATATTATTTGAGGAACTATTAGCAAGGAAATGCAAGAAGAACCCGTTAAAGTTGCATATGTGTATATGCATGCATATAAATTTACTTTTAACCTTTAAACTTAAAAAATAACTTAAATAATAAGTAGTATTAAAAATATGTGACGTTTTGAATTTGTACAATATATTATTTTTCTTTATTGGCATTTTGTAGAGTGAGATATTGGGAAAATGTTTTACTAAACAAAATTATAGTATTGGGGAAATGTTCTAATAAACAAAATGATGATATTGCTCAAGGACTGAATTTGTAGTTTTCACAATGATTGGCCATCGACATGAAAAACAATCGGCCAAGCGTGGATCGACGTTATCATTTGCGTGCTGGCAAAGCTCTTTAAACGTTGAACGTCGTACGTTGGCCCGATTGTATTTTTCTGAATGGAATGATGTTGGGAAAGCACTGAATTTTTAGTTTTCGCAATGCTTGGCCATCGACATCAAAAACAGTCGGCCGAGCCTGGATGGACGTTATCATTTTCGTGTTGGCAAAGCACTTTAAACGTTGAACGTGTTACGTCTTGCCAACGTTTGAACCACCATAGAAAACGCTTTGCCAACGTTGGCCCGATTGTATTTTTTTTTCGTAATTTTGAATTTTTTTAGATTTTTTTTCAATGTGACTTGCCTGAGAGTGTTCTTAGCTATGTTTAAAGAAATTATGCTGAAACTTCAACTGTGTTGGCGGATTTTAAAAATTTCAACTTAATGTTATTCTCTATTTCAGACAAACAGTTAATGTTCCTGCAGCTGAAAATTCGGAAAATATAGAAGAGCCCATAATAGAAATGCCAATAATGCCTTCACAACTACAAAAAAACCACATAATAGAAATGCCTCCACAACTGCAAGAAGAATCCATAATAGAAATACCGATAATGCCTCCAAAACTGCAAGAAGAATCCATAGCAGAAGCACCGGTTTGCAAAACGCTTTTTTGTGCAGCTTCCACACAAACTAATACACGTCTTTGTGGTTTAGTAGAAGATTCAGAATTGGCGGAAGAATTTCACTTAAAATGTTTCTATTGCTCTGAAGCATTTCCGTTGGAAAAATGGAAAGATTTTGCAGGTCATTTAAGAAAGAAACACTCTGAAAGAGAAGAAGAATTCAAAACTGCAACACATGTGTCCGAAGATCACGACTACACTTCTATAGATTTAAATGCATCCTCTCCAGAAATCGGTGCTATCAATTCCAAATCAGACCAGCCTCTTATAGTAGACCCGCTGAATGCAGCAGAAGAAGAGTTGGAATTGACCGAAGAATGTGAACCAGACTCAATTCAAATTGTTCAACAAAAGTCCACAGAGGTAACCTAATTAATATTTTAGCCATATGCATTTTGATAAACGGCGTATCTATTAGAGGGCTGCTAAGACAACTATTTTGTGTCAAACAGTTCGTGGTTATGGGAGTGTTTGAAACAGACGCCTTGTGAAGGCCTCTTAATAGATACATATGTACATATCGTTACCTTAATATAGAAACGCCCTAACTCATTTTTTTTTCAAATCGTTTTTTTGCACATTTTGATAGATAAAAACTCGATTTGAAAAATATAATAAGTTAGAGCGTTTCTATATTAAGGTAACGATATATTTCTTTAACAGATTGCTTTCGAATATACACCACGTGAAATAGTAGAATTACTGCTGAATAGTATGAAGAATTATCCAGTTTTGTGGCAATTCGATGACAATCCATATAATGACGACTTTTATGAAGCTATCGAAGATTTGTGTAAAATAATGAATGACAAATGGTTTCTGAATATTGATCATTTAAAAATGCGGCGAAGCATAAACCGTATACTAAGGTTTTACTGTTATTTATACCCGAATGATAACATTGAACATATTGACCAATTTACTTGTTACTATGACAAATGTGCTACTTTTTTGCCTGCCTCTATTAACGAAATTGCATATGCACGCTGTTCTCACTGTTATATGTGTTACAGATGTGATTTCGATTTGAAACCTCACCTATTAGAAGAACACAAGTATTTGCAATGGCCGTACAAATGTGTACAGTGCAAGGAATGTTTTCTTCAAAGTGATGAATATGAGTTTCACAAACGTGTACCACACTATGATGAAAACTTTAGATGTGAACCGTGTAATAAAACATTTTTTCGTCGTAATATGTACACTAAACATGTATTAGAGAAACATACAGAAGATGCTGAAGGTGAATATAAATGTGATGTATGTGAAAAAGTATTTAAACATCGTAAATATTTAAGCAATCATAAGCTCACCCACGGAGAAAAAACCCACAAGTGCCACCTGTGTCCGAAATCTTATATAAATATATCGTTATTAAGACTTCATTTAAAGCGGCATCGAAGGCAATATGATTATATGTGTGAATTTTGTGGTCATAAGGTGTTTTCTATAACATCATTAAAAGTACATATGAAAAAACACACTAAAGAGAAAATCACTTGTAATATATGTAACTTAAAATTAAGAAAATCGAGCCTGAAACAGCACTTAGAGTTACGTCATGTGGCATATGAAGGCACTATTGAACAAACATTAAATGGAAGACATGTCAATTATAGGAGGCTTTTTAAATCGATGCCATTTCGAAAGAGAAACCAAAATTCATTAAAAAAATATGAGTGCAGAATCTGTAAAATGAGCTTTGAAAATCAGGAATTAGTTATAGAACACACCAAGGAGCTCCATCCTGATGTTCAGAGATGGTCGTGTAAAATGTGCGTCATGGATTTTAGTTTTAAAAGAAACCTAGAACGTCATTATCGCAGAAGACATAAATTAGAACGAGTTCAAATTTACAAATTGGTGGAGGAAAATGAGGATTTAAATTTAGTGTTAGCTTATGATAAGGAACAATTGGACGAGTTTGTCAAAACACGTAGTTATAAGAATAAACAGAAAAACCTAAGAAAATCAAATATCAAAAAACCAATGAAATCAGATTTATTGGACGATGAGATTTATGATGTAGAAGATCAAAAAGACATTTCTACAATACAAGATGATATAATGAATGTTGATGATAATATGAAAACAGAAGATTACTTTTTCATAGAATACTTAGAAGAAGAAGACTCATAAAAGTTAAACGAAATATTTAATTTCCGAACTTTCCATTTTATTGGACATGCCTGCCACATTTCGATCGGAATGGCTTTAATTTCGTACTATTCCTATCGTTTTTTCTCTGCATTCTTCCGATTCTGTTTGTTTTATATTTCGAATTTACAGTGATAGTTTTTATTCCTTGAGGCCAAGGTAGATCTATAAGGTATGTATACTTATCGGCGAATTGATACAATCAGGCATGTTCTCAAAATCACATGTGATTTTAAAATCAATTATTTATTCATTTATTTTATTTATGGTCCTGTAGACGTCTTTAAAATCATATACGATAATTTACTTTCAGACATGATATTTCATGCTCTATACAATAGAAAAACTAAAAAAAGAGAAAAAAATATCTGCATGACCATTATTGATTTTAAAATCACATGTGATTTAAAGCCATGTGATTTTCAGAACATGCCTGAACAAAGCAACTTTTTAGTAATAGTGGTGTCAAAAATATATGAGAAAAAAATCTAAGTAAATATTAAAATGTGAGTGTTTGGTAAAATATACTAAAATTTGACATCTTGCTTACCGAACACATGAGCTGATGGACATACCTTATATATCGACCTTGCTTGAGGCGTTTGCTCATGATACGATAATACAAGGTAAAACTGTCAGCGCAACTGTAGTTGCGAGTTTACCCTACGTCTATACCTGATAATAAGTGTGTTCGAGTACCCAAAAGTTTTTACAAATTTTTACTGAACTTTACTGCATTTTACTAAATTGCGTTCGTTTACACAAAATACAGTAAATGAGAACACAAATTGAGAGAGTAAAGTGACAGTTCATGACTGAGTAGTTACAAATTTTTACTGCAGAAATTTTTGCTAGTAAAATGTAGTAAAATGAGAAACATATGATTCAGAAGATAAACAAACAAAAGTAAGCAAAAAAAGTATACAATTTTTGAAAAAATTTGCGGAAGAAAGACAAATTTAAATAAAAGTGGAACAAAAATAAAATGTGAATAATGTTATGAAACTTTTCGCTTGTAAATTCAAGCATAAACCTTTAACCATTTGCTTTGTTTTGTTTGTATTACTTTAATTTTCTAGTGTTGTGAAAGTGCTAAGTACTTACCTACTTAGTCTTGCACTTGTTTTTAAGGTAATCAATAGCAACAACAAATTATCATGTACTTTTGAATAAATTTAACTAAACACAAATTAGAAAAATCAAATGAAGTCTAAAAAACAAATGGAAAAGTTTAAATGAAATTAATTATTTATATTTTCTTAAAATGTTCGTGTTATAAGAAGTATTGTATCGATTACCAATAAGAAAAAGAGTTGAGTAGTCAAAAGTGTAAATGTTTTTCAGCACTACATTTATTTGCCAGCAGCTGTTTCCTTAATATTACGAAATTTTACTATTTTTCCGTTCGCGTACTTTTTTGACCAATAGCTTTTTTTGACAGTAAATTTTTCAATTTACTCAGTAATTACTCATTTACTGCATTTTACTGTAAAAGTAAACAAATGGACCTAATATTTTTATCATGACAAAAGTCAAACTTTATATCGAAAAATATTTGTTTTATAAGGTATATATTTATTTTAGATAAGGTACATATATATTTCAACACTCCCACAAACTCAGAAAAACCAGAAATTGCATGTGTGGACTGGGACTCAATGAATTAAAACAAACGATGCATTTTTCACAGCCTAACTACATTTAAGAATCGTAACAAGCCGATGTATTTTGTAGCGGCTCGAATTTTCTACGGCGGCAGTCGACTTAAAACGGTCGACTTGTTGCTCTGTTTTTGACACTTAGGAAACATTTTACACTAACAAAATGCCTGTTGTTTTTGTATTGATGTAATTGTTGAGGGGCAGTTCTACCCAAGGCATATTCATTACAGGTACCACCATAACTAAAACAAATACAACAGCAAAAAACACATGTATTTTGTTGGTAGAAATACCCCAGAAATATGTCAAAACCATTATCTGTGAGTCCAACACATTCATAAGCTCTCTCAAATTTGCTAACACATGCCCGTTGTTGATAGAAAAATCCCAGACATGTGTCAAAATCTATTGTCTGTGTGACGCACACATTCTCAAATTTACTAAAACAGCTGTTCTTGTAGTGGTATCTGTTCAATCTACCTTGGTTCTACCTGTTTTTATTGTATCATGAATTTGCTTAAACTATTATAATCGGCCACGTCAATCAGCCACGTCGAACACGGAATTCAATCCACCCTAATATGTCAAGCCCTAGCTGGAGCATACCAGAGCATAGTAGCGCCGCCAACAGTGGACACGTCTGACACATTTTCGTATTTTAGTTTTCTTTTTTAGACACCAGCTGCTACAAAAATGCGGTAGGTTGAATTCCGTTTCCGATCGGAATTGAATTTGTATTGTTTTATTTGAAACAAAGCATTTTTATTTTTCATTTCGTTTCATTTTCTTTTCGAAAGGAAATAAAATAAATATCTTAAATGAAATATATTTGCTGATGTTTAAGCATAAGATAAGGGGTTTGTCACTGTTCAAAATTGTGTTTGAAGTCTACTGACGATTTGGTGAAGCACCAATGAAATGTATATAGACAATGCTTAAACACTAGCAAATAAATTTCATTTAAAATAAAATTATGGCAATATGTCAAATAATAAATTGCTTAAAATAAAAATAGTTTATTATCGTTCATGATATTTTCAACATTTTTCATCGGATGAAAAAAATTTATATGTACTATAATTAAAATATGTTATAAGAAAAAAAAACAGTAAAATAATAAAATCTTTATATGCACATTTAGAACACGTTTTGAATCAATTAATAAAAGGAAAGCAAAAAGATTAATTAACGTCCAAATTAAAAAATGACCAAAGAGTCGGGGAAAATCGCGAAAATTACGAAAATTCGCAAAAACTTTATTGTACATGAAAGATTTCAATGTTACGATTAATTAAAAGCTCCAAAAATGTAAGAAACCATAAACTTTGGAAAATGGTCGCCTATCGCAAATATAGCATGGTACTCTGTTCATTATTTCGTGCGAAATGCTGTCAAAAGTCCATATAAAAAATTTACACGAATTGCTCATGGAAAATTGTTGCTGAAATAGTACTCTGTTTACTTTGTGAAAAATATTTTAATTTATCTACAACATTTTGAGTCTTCATGCGGAATAATATGAGCACCACTTTTTTCGTGTGGAGTTTACAACAAACACATTGGGTTTTTTTACTAACGTAAACAATTATGGCATACTTTCAAGGGCTAGCTATGATTGGTTACTTGTCAAATTTTTCGTATGAAAAAAAACAATATTGATCATAATTTTTTGCAAATAGCGAAAATAGCTTATAGCGAAAATTCGCAAAAAATTGCAAAACTTTAAACAAGCCATAATTTTGATTAAAAATTGCAAAAACTGTAAGGAATGAAAAAATTTAGAAAAATATCGCGAAAATGGCGAAAATTCGCAAAAACTTGCTAAAAGTGGAATGATACCAAAGTCTAATATGGTTTAAAAATCGTGTAAACTGTAAAGAACCTAACAACTGGCAAAATGTCGCTCCTATCCTATTCGCGAAAAGAATAACTTGTATTAATAATAAATAAATATTTTCAAATGTTTAAAATTTGAAGAGTTTGAAAAAACAATCATTTGAGAATTTTTCTTTTCTGATGTTTATCGTTGACGACTTCTTATTTTTTCATCATGGATGGATATATATGTATATTTGAAAATAAGTATAAATATTTTATTCAAATTGATTATTAGGCTAAGATTCGTAACGTTTTAATTCAGAAAGGATTCTTTTTTAGTTTTTATATAAAAAAGAAGTCTTCCTTCATTATTAAAAAAACTATCCAAGTCGAATTATAAATCGCTGAATAAGCTCCACTTCCTAAATCAGAAATTTAACTGCTTTGGAAAAGTGGTTAATAATAACAACCATCCTAAATGTAAAATGTATTGGATTTACTTCACCAATAAAAAAGCACGCCTTATTTTAGAGTTTTTATAGCAAATAAAAAGTCAATTTTATTAGCTTACGGGGTGGCAAAAACAAACCACTTCGCTCCAATGACTAATGTAAAATTCACTACTTTTTGCTCGGAGTTTGAAGTGTTTCGTATCAGTAGTTGTGGTGCTGTTTATACTTCTTTTTTATCGCTTTTTTTGCTGGGAAAAACAACTAAATAATAAAAACAATTTTAGCTATTTGTAATAGAGGAATCTAAAATGTAGAAAACATGAATAATTCCTCCAACGCAATTATCATTTAACAATGACAAAAAAGAATATAACGCATAAAATAATAATAACAACAACAACATAAACCAACACGTATAAATTAATATAAGATACTTTCAACATGGTATAACATAAATAAAGCAAAACAAAAATTGAAATATTTTTAAATCTTTAACATTAGTTGGACTTCAATAAGAACAGCAGGCCCTTAAATTACTTAAATAAGTAAATTTTATCTATAGGAAAGACAATACAATAGAAACAAACTGAAAATGAATTTAAATGTATGTGGTCCATATATATTAAAAAGTGCTCCAATTTTAACTCTAAGAAACTAGAAATATCCAAATAGTCCAAAAAGTAATGTGAACCCATTTTTAGGCCGATTGCAAAAGTTCCAACTTTCTGAAGTCAGACTTGTCGTAACGAATTCGTTAAGACATTTCGGTAGTTTGTCTGAAATCAGACTTACTTTTTTACATTTTTGCAGATTCATGCATTAACAATTAATTATAGCCAGACAAACTACGTAGATGAAAACAAAGAAATATTGTGACTCCGCAAAAAAACCGACAGCAAAAGTCATTAAAAAGTCATTATATAAACAATTATTAAAAAAGTTGAAGAAAACTAAACGAATTCGTTAAGAAATCGTATCTACATATCGTTACGATTTCGTAACTACATATAGTTACGAAGTCGTGTCAACCCTTCCATACAAAAATTGTTATGATTTCGATTCCGAAATCGGAAGATGTTACCGAACAACCGTTACGAATTCTTTACGAAATCGGAACATTTGGTTTGGTAAAGAATTCGTAGCGACTGTTCGGCAAAATCTTTCGATTTTGGAATCGAAGTCTTACCGAAATCGTAACGATTTTTGTATGAGAGGGTTGACACGACTTCGTAACGATATGTAGTTACGAAATCGTAACGATATGTCGGTACGAATTCGTAACGACGTGTAGGTACGAAATCGATACGACATGTCGGTATGAAATCGTAACGATATGTAGGTACCAGATCTTAACGAATTCGTTTGGAGTTTAAAAATATATTCCATAATTTTATTTGTTCACTTCAATATTAATGATTTAATTTAATATAACATAATAAAACTATAATTTAAGTTGAATTAAGTTGAAAAATTAAAGTCGTAAGTAAGACTATGTATTAGATTTAGTATTAATACTTGTCAAAAACTCAAATCTTAAGTAAAAATCCAACAGTGTGAAAACAAATTGTTATGATTTGTCAAATAATACGTAAAGAAATTTGACAGTATTATGGCATTCTTCATTTTTAGATTTTTGTTCTGAGTCGGCTGAAGCCGAATTTAAGCCGCCGCCGCCGACAAAATCGCTCGGCGCAGGTCTCTGTATCTATTCTGTGTGTCGCACACATTCACAAGCTCCCCCAAAGTTACTAACACATACCAATGGTGGAATAATCGGCCTGATTGTGTAAGGCGTTGGCGTAAACGCCTATGTCGTTTTTTGTAATAGATTAAAGTAACACTCTACCCGTGTTCTTTAATCTACTACAAAAAACGACTAAGGCGTTGACGTCAACGCCTTACACAATAATGCCCAATATACAAGGTAGCTCTGGAACGCCAGCTGTTTATTTTTGTATATACTTTTTTCATGTTACGAACTATCAAATGTTGTGTATATGTGAAATAAACGTTGCACACACAATACCACACGTGTTTGGGCGAGAAGGGAGAAATTTCAGGAAATAAAACACAATCAGTTTTTTCATACAAATATTAAATATCTTTGTTTTTATTTACCTTTATGAAAGACTGAAGATGTTTGGTAAGAAATATCCAATAATTTTTTGTATTTGTGTGCGTCGCACTTTAACAGATATCGACAAGTGAAGTAAGTTATTTTTCATAAAGATGGCGAAAGCAATATTTAAGTGAACCGTTAGCGGTTAACTCGCTGGACAAAAACTAGGTACTCCGAAGACCAAAGTTGTTAATTCCAGAAGTACATTTTTTTTATCCAAAAAGGAATAAAAATAACCCAACTAACCAACTTAAATATAAAAATATGTGAAGTAACATAAATTGAATTTTGACTTAAGCAACACGTATGTTTGCCGCTTCTGATACACAAACACACACATACCCTCTCTATTAATGTTTGACATTTTCTATCCCAAAATGTACATTTGGATTAGTTATGCGGCTACCTGTTATATTATTCTACCATGCACATACCCGTTGCTGATAGAAAAATGCCAGAAATGTGTCAACATCTATTGTCTGTGTGATGCACACATTCTCAAATTTAGTAGAATTTAGTTTAACCTATGCTAAATGTCATTATTATCAGCTATTTTTATACCTTGTTGCTATGGACCATTACAAACTGGTACGTCGGAATCGGAAGAGTAATAAATTCGAAGATATATTGTCTTATGAACTTTCAGGAATCCTGTCGGAAGGCTGAACGAAAGTCCGTTAGAAATTTGGTAAGACTGCAACCCAGAATTTCCAAAACTAAGTACATAAAATCACATTTAAATATCTGATGATTGTGGGAACATCGGTGCCGTATGAAAGACCATTTTCACAGGCGGCATAGGTGATGAAACTGATTGAGTGGCAAACGTTTTTGCAACAAAGTCTTCATAAAGGCCGTTTTAAACTATAATACAACATTAATAATTTTGAGGAAAGTGAAACTCCGACATGATGAGTTATTATTGTTTTTTGAAATTTTTCTAACACAAATTAAATCAGGGAGGCATTTTCGCCAAAGGTATTAATACTTGTGTTATAGTCTGAAACAGCGTTAAGAACTATAGGGATATATATTATGTTTTATAATTGTGAACGTAATAAAGCTTTTGGATAGTAAGTACATCAATGTTTTTTAGTACCCCACATTTATATCTATAAAACTTGTCAAAAAGCTTGTCGCATTTGACGCAGCTTATACACAAAAGTACTAGCGCAAAAAATAAACACCTGCCCTCGTGCTGGCACCATAAACTTATTACACCACGATTACAAAACAACTGACATTTTCTTTGTCAATCACAATTGCCGACGATCAAATAATTGCTCATCAAAACTTTTTAATTTTCTTCAATCAGAGCCGACAACGCGTACGTGTAGCCGAAAAAGCACGACCGCACGCACACACTTAGAACGTTGACGTGATTATTTGACCGTCGCCAGACCCCTTATGACATCGATGCCTCTATGCGATGTTTTTTTCAGTGTGCTAGTGATCATCGATTAGGCGCCCATAGTTCGAGGCCGAGGCCTTTTCATATGGGCAGCGCAGACAATAATGGTCGGCGGCGGTGACGTTTACAACAATGATTCGGCGACAGCTTAAAAGTCGGCTTAAGCGGCCCATCAATGGTAGAATCAAGGCGAATTCAGTACCAGGTAGCCTTTTCATCACAGATGATCATCAGCTGATTACACCCCATCAGTCTAACTCTATATAAAAAAAGAGAAAAACTTTAACCCGAACCGTCAAAGTACATATAAAAACAGCCCTACACCTACTTTGTATGTGTGTTATTTTAATGATAAGGCCACTTGATATTAATTCGCTTTGGGTAGAATAATACACAAGGTAGCTCTGGAACGCCAGCTGATTAATTTTTATTTGCTTTCGTGGTACGAGCTCTCAAATGTTGCGTATATGTTAAATAACTACGTCATAGACTACTAAAGCAGAGGCCACATTGCAAACTTGAGTGACAGTCAAAAATTCATCATTTTTGAAGGATACTTTTGACTGTCCAGACTATCGATCATGTTCGACACTTAAACCATCATTCAAGAAAAAAATGACACGCAAACATTGAAAATAACAAAATTCGATACTGACACTTTTTGATTCACACTATCAGTCAAAAACCAATATGGCCGCTGACTGCCACTCAACCGTAAAAATTTTTGTGGTTGAATGATGAAATTTGCGTCTACGCTATCAAGCAAGCCAAAATTTGTGCAAAACCCAGGGGTGTCTAGAAACCAATCTTATCGGAATTGGATTTGAAACCGAAAAAAAAATACTTTGGTGTCATGGAATCCAATGTTGTCGGGTTTTCGTTCGAAATGTATTTTGCTTTGAATTTTGTTAAACAATCAATTATTTCTTTAGTATTTTTGTTGCCTAAAATTAGCTCTGTTTATTTACTTTCCTAGCAGAAACTAGCGACGAGAGAGTAAAGCAGAAATTTATAAAATTACTCTCCGATATGAAAAAGTAAATGAACGCTTTACTAGCAAAAATTTGCAATTAACACAATAAACAGTTTGTACGCCCAAAAAACTTTACATTAGCTGTTAGTACTTTGCATGAAAAGTTAGACATTTCGTAAAAAATATATGAAAATTTTATCATTTTAAGGTACATGAACACAACTTTGGATAAAAAGGGTTACCTTTTTTTAACTGTTCGTAAATAAAGCTTTGTGTGTAAAGTATTTAAATAGCAGAAATAAAAATACAACTGCTTATACATAAGGATTTTTTAGTTAAAATATCTGTAAACAGTAGAAATAAAGTTAATTTCAATGTAATTGTGGAATTTTTTTATTAATTTAGTTGAATTTGTTCTTTGCAGGAACTTGTCAGGTTTTTTTCTTATATTTGACTCACATAATATTTCGAGTGTAACCTTTATGATTTAGCCTTAAGGTGGAAAATTTTCTGTCACCCAATTCAAACGTTTTAAACTCTTTTAACGCCCACTACTGCAGTCAAATTAAAGAAAAATATCCAATCTTACCGTAATTAATATTTTTGACTTCTTAAAAAGTATTAATTTCTTAATAATTCATTAAAATTAGAAAAAGTTTACTTTTTCATGAGTTTTTCCAACATTAATTTTGTAAACAAAAGATCTAAACAGCTGTTTGGCTAATTCCTGCTAGTAAAAATTTTACTAGCAAAAACTTGCAACAATTTTTTTCTCTCAACTTTTTAAGCTCTTTTTTCACTCTCTCGTTGCTAGTTTTTCGAGTACGTGTACACTTTCCAGTAACAACTAGTAACAATTAGTCACAACTTTCAGTTATTGAACAGACCTATTATAATTTTTCATTTGTTATTGTTTATTTTTCAAACAGCTGATTGTTTTGCACTTTACACAATCTGCCCGAAGAAAAAGTCCGGGCTGCTTCGTGCAAGAAGAAGAAGAATGTTATGTTCTCAAAAGCGCTCTCATTTACCCAATTTTCGAGTACGGGAACGCTTTTCGTGCAAGTTTTGAGTACGGGAACACACTTAATATATAAAGCGCTATATCGCTACCTCAAAATACGGATGTCGTATGTCAAAATTTCCGATTTTGGAATTATATATTCACAATAAAATTCGCACGCTCTTTCCAATGGTGTTATCAGTTTCTTTCTGAGCCTTATCTTTTCGCAGATGTGCAGTATGCATTATATTGTACGTCACAAAATTATGTATATTATTTTTCAAAAATCATTAATAAACGTTTTTAATAGATGTCCATTGGTTTCCATAAAGTTATTTTTAAGGTTTTATCATAAAATTTCCAATTTTACTTTGGCAGATTAAATGCTTCCAGTATGCTTTTTCTCGTATGTTCAAAGAAAAATTTACAGTATGTTAAAAAACGTGACATACGACAAATGCATTTTGAAACAAAAGGCTAATAACGCCTTTCTCATTATGGTGACAGTAAATTTGACTCATGCTGATGAAAACAAAAGACTCAGGTTATACATATATACTATAAAACTGGAGTGAATCCTTTAGGCCATTTTAAAGATATTTGATGTTAAATATTAAAAACCTTCTCCTGAAAAGTTAACTTTTGTTACATACGACATCCGTATTTTGAGGTAACGATATGCTTTTTAATGTTTTTTCAGCCAAACCACACTTTTGTGAATAAAAAACAGCTGATGTCATATGCTTTGTCAGATGAAAACAAAGATAAAGATAAATAATTGGTTTTATTTACATCGCCAGAAAAAATTAACATTGACCAAAAATAGCCCAAAGATATAAATATATGGAAATATAAAACACGCTCCAATTGAAAATTTTTTACATGACTTTGCTTCTGTAAAGGTCATCTGACAACGTTTATTATGTTTCACACGGTATGTACATACATATAACTTTTGCAGTGGGAAATTTGACAAGTCGCACGTAAAAACCATGTCGTATAAAGCCATCATTATTTACATAAAAACAACACTTGCTACATAAAGATATACATATCGTTACCTAAAGCGTAAAACGCCCTAACTAACAAAAAATTCGAAGTAGACTTTTTTACAAATTCCGATGTATTTCACGAGCATATATCACTGTAAAAAAATTCAAACTTCACGGAACAAAAATAGCGATTTAAAAAAATCAAGAACGGAACAGGCCTCGGCAGTAACATTATTCGTCTATACCCCATTATAATACACATACTGTGAAAATTTTAAGCGTCTATCTGTTATGGCTCACAAAATATAGCCCCGAAAGTCAAAATTACATTTAGCATGTTTTTTGCTTCTCCTGTAAAATAACGAAAATGTTAGCTAGGTCCTTTTGCGTTTCAGGTAACAATATGTAGATTATAGAAAACTCACAGCTGATCCATTAACTTCATCCACACGCTTTATATGTATAAATTGTTTTAAGACTCTTCCTGTAAGAGTTCTATTAAAAAACCTTCCCCTGCTTCGATATTATCAGTAGCATTAATTATTTCATCTTGTATTTCAGAACTGTTATTTGTTTCTTCAAAATAAATCTCATCTGTCAAAAACTTCGATTTAATTGGTCTTTTCATAAATTTTCCGACGTTGTCCCGTTTAATTTTAAAAGTAGTATGTGTTTCGGCCAGCTCATTCAATTGCTCCTTATCATAAGCTAACACTACATCTAAGTCCTCATTTTCCTCTACCAATTTGTATACTTGAATCGGGTCTAATTTATGTCTTTTGCGATAATGACGTTTCATATTATTTTTAAAATTAAAATCCAAGACACACATTTTACACGACCATATCGGAATATCGGGATGGAACTCTTTGTTGTGTTCTACAACTAAATCATAATTTTCAAAATTCATCCCACATGTTTTACATATAGAATCCTCAATATATTTCCTTCTACGTCCAATTGGTAATGGCCTAGCCGATCTCGTATTATTCACATGTCTCCCTTTTAATGTTTGTTCAATAGTACCCTCATATGCCACATGTAGTGATCGTAAGTGCCGGTTTAGACTCGATTTTCTTAATTTTAAATTACATATATTACAAGTGATTTTTTCTTGAGTGTGCCTTTTCATATGCACCCTTAGTGATGCTTTATCAAACATTTTCTGTCCACAAATTTCACACATTACATCATATTGTCTTCGATGCAACTTTAAATGAAGTCTTAATGATGATATATTAATAAACGATTTCGGACACAGGTGGCATTTGTGCTTTTTTTCTCCGTGGATGAGTTTATGATTCGTTAAAGAAACGCGACTTGTAAGTACTTTTTCACATACACCACATTTGTATTTCGCTTCTTTGGGATGATGTTTGTCTAAGACATGTTGATTGTATTTATTACGACGAAGAAATGTTTTATTACACGGTTCACATCTAAAGCTTTCATCATAGTGTGGCAGACGTTTGTGAAACTCATATTCATCGCTTTCAATAAAACATTCCTTGCACTGTACACACTTGTAAGGCCATTGCAAAATCTTGTGTTCTTCTAAAAGGTGAGGTTTCAAATAGAAATCACATTTGTAGCACATATAACAGTGAGAACAACGTGCATAAGCAATTTCGTTCACAGAAGCAGGCAAAAAAGTAGCACATTTGTCGTAGTAACAAGTAAATTGGTCAATATTTTCAATGTTATCATTCGGGTATAAATAGCAGTAAAACCTTAGTATACGATTTATGCTGCGTCGCATTTTTAAATTATCAATATTCAGAGACCATTTATCATTAATTATTTTACACAAATCTTCGACAGCTTCATAAAAGTCATCATTATATGGATTGTCATCGAATTGCCACAAAACTGGATAATTCTTCATACTATCCAGCAGTAATTCTACTATTTCACGTGGTGTATATTCGAAAGCAATCTATTGAAAGAATACATGTACATACATATGTATTTATTTAGTTAAGCGTCCATCTTATGCAATGAAAATTTCATACAGGATTGTAAAAATAAAAATTTTGATATTTCAAACATAATATATTAATTACCTCTGTGGCTTTTTGTTGAACAATTTCAATAGAATCTGGTTCACATTCTTCCTTCGGTTCAAGCGTCTCTTCTGCTGTAGTCAACGTTTTAAGGCTGCAACTGAGATTTGTAGATTCTAGTGGGTCTACTAAGGAAGACAGGTCTGTTTTTGAATTAATAACAACAGTTTGAATAATGGCCTCTGTCTGTGTGGATACAGTTGAATCTGTAAAAGTGGATTTGTGATTTTCAGAAACATATTCGCAAGTTTTGAGTTCATCTTCCATTTCAAAATGTTTCTTCTTCAAATGGTTTGCGAAAATTTTCCATTTTTCCAATGGAAATACTTCAGAACAATAGAAACAATTTAAATGGAATTCGTCTGATAAGTCTAAAGTTTCTACTAAGCCACAAAGGCGAGTATTGGTTTGTGTAGAGCCGGCAATAAAAAGCGATTTGGAATCCGGTGCTTCTAGTATAGATTCTTTTTGTAGTTGTGGAGGCATTACAGGTATTTCTATTATAAGTTCTTCTTGCAGTTGTGGATGCTCTACAATTTTATGCGAATTTACTAAATTTTGTGTAAACTCCCCTTTTTGATGTTCAAAATTTATACGTTGCGAGTTTTCAGGTTTCCTAGACAATATACGAAAAAAATGTAATCAATATTAAAGTTATAAAATGTATATTAATATTCTACAATGAATATTCTGGAAAGAATTTTAGGTACATATCGATGGTTTAATATAACTCGATTATTTTTCTAAATACTTTTTTTTTTAATTTGGAAGACAAAATGCTGATGTAAACGGTATATTTTATGAAAGTATGTACGTATGTATGTAGTAGATCGATCATAAACTAGTTTGCAAATTACAGAAGTAAATGCACTATTACTTTATTAACCCTACAAGCCTAACCTACACCTACGAGGCGTACACAAATTTAAAAACCTATATTTTTTAAACGGCTAAAGTTAACACTTTGCGTTTTTTAGTCACCCCAGCAATCGATGGTAGCTTGACGATAGTGCATGTGTCGCTAAGTTAAACTTAGCTATTTTTGAGTTATTGAGTATAACATGCTTTCGAGACCTATGTTTAGGCTTTATGTAGCTTCTATGATGTATGTGTAGACGGCATGTTAATGACTAAAGCCTAACATACGCCTGCGAGGCGTATACAAATTGGAAAATTCCTATATTCTTTAAACGGTTAAAGTTACAGGTTCAATTAGACGTGCCATAACCAACAATATAATTGATTATAGGTGACTTGCCATAACGCCATAGCCATAAACATAACCATAGAAACCAAACGAATTTTGGTTTCATAAGCTGAGAGAACGAATTTATTGTATATTTTTTGTTTTATTGTTTATATTCGACGAATTTTTTAATTTATATTTTCGCTTGTACTTCTTTGTATATTCGTAATTGTATTTTGAAATTTTGTCGTTATGTTCCATTCAGAGGGTACTATATGTGAAATTTTTTTTATCACATTTGGAACCCTGTTGTCGTATGCGACATAAAACGGAAGTGATGATAAAGCCCGTTTCAGACTATAATACAAGTATTAATACCTTTGAGGAAAATTAAATTCTGACATGATGAGTTGTTATTGTTTTTTTTAATTTTTCAAACAGAAATTAATGCCCCGATTGCCTTCACGCGATCGAATTTTTTTCAGTATTTTGAAACACAACAGTTGTCGTTGAAGTTATTATGGCGTTACAAACTTAAAATAATAAGTTTGAGGGAAAAACAGACAATTCTTGTGAAATTTTATGGAAATAAAATACTCTAACACGAGCAAACTCAGTTGAGTTGAGAACGACAATAGGGGGAAGCATTTTCGTTTAAAGTGTTAATACTTGTATTATAGTCTGAAACGGCCTTAAGGTGCATGTAAAAATATGCGAAACTGCGAATTGTGAAGTTTTTTATTTTTTAAATTTCTTACACTAAGCCAACTATTTTTCCCTTTATTATCCGAACATTTGAAATAAAAAAAACCTTTTGGATGATTTTATAATGAACAAAATTTAATAGCGTACGTGACAGATTTTTCTTTTATAGTATTCTTCAGTAATGAAATATATCGCACCCTAAATACAAAAGGGTCACAACTCAAAATACTAAAATTTTCAGGAGAGACAAAAACTGTTTATGTAAAAATGATTGTAATATTTAAAGAAAATATTGTTCCATTATGAAAAAAATTCAATATTGAAGAAGGTTCTGCTATACTTTTTTAAATTTTATATTATGTTTGCGAAAATAAAATAAAATTTTGATTTATCACTCTTTAACTGAAATTTTTTCGATTAACTAGTGATATTATCTCAGGTTGTGCCTCTTCAACTGATAATTGAACTCACTTTTTCCAACTAAAGAAGCACAATGCAAAATAATATACCACGAAATTTATCACTTTTTACAGTAATAGAGGCAGAACTGAAAATAAAACTCTTTATGTGTAATAAAAGTAATCAGTTGCTCTTGAGCAAATTAACGCAACTCAAAATAATTCTCTTTAGTTCATCGTGCAGAAGCAACACACTAACATAAAAATAGACATAATTGTTTTTTTCCAGTTAAAGAAGATAGTGATGTGAAAGAAATTTTTGCAGTAGTTAGATGTGTACTCTGAATTAATTTATGGAAAAAAGTCAGTTTTGGAAAATTTTGAGTTGTGACCCTTTTGTATTTAGGGTGCGATATGTTCTGTAAATATATGTAAACAAAAACTTAAAACACAAATTAAAATTTATATTTTTGGTGATAATAGCAATACAAACAATCAAGATTCAAGTTCATTTCATACTGCATACTATGTACTTGGTCGCTGACCTTAGCCTACTACAGCGCCACCTTAGCCTACTACAGAGTAGTACATAATAATTAATTTGAAATTTTTTCGCTTAATGAATACGCAGTTCGATATGATATGAAAACGGATAGTTTTTTTATTTTCGAAATTTGATGGAAATTTTGCCATTTTTCATTTGCATTTAGTTGCATTGGCAGTACTACAATAGCGTACGTGACGAACTTTAAATGCTTATAAAATTTTTATTACACCACATCGTAAAAAAATGTCTATCAACATTTGTTTGCGACAAATATCTTGCCTTAAACTTTTATTTTGAAACAGTTGAAATAATGTTTTTGCACTACGTACGTACATTAGAATAGCGTCAGGGTTGGCTGCCCACTGGGTAACCCAAAAAAACCCACCCGGTTTTTTATGGGTATTTTGTTTAAAAAAACCCAAGCGGGTTTTTTACGTTATATCCATTCAAACAAAGATGAAGATAGTTTTGAAGTTTCAATTACAGAAAAATAAAATAAAATCATTATAAAATTCATATAAACGAATAACCCAAGTACATACACATGTATTTATATGTATGCCCATTTGTGTGTATGCACATTTAACCCTAGTGGGTTTTTCAGTACTTTTAATTTAAATAAAAATATTTGATGTATTCACACGGTGTCCCATCATGTCATATTGTCATAATGTCCTAAAATGTTAAACTAGTTTAAAATTATTTTTATTTTCTTTCATACAAAAGGTGTACTATATTAATAAAATTTTCTTCAGCCTATGTTTATGTTACAGTCATAACTAATTATTTTCCTTTTTACTTTTCTTTTTCGACAAAATGTCTAATTATGTTTAAATACTCGTATATGGCGGGTTTCTTTAGCAAAATTTCTACTAAAAAAGTTATATATTTTCAAAAATAGTACAAATTCGCAAGGGATTAATAAAGTAGAAAAAATTCTCTGAAGCTGATTATATAAACCGCAAAAAAGCAATAACTCGAATATTGGCTTACAGATATAAATCGCAAAGCTTTAAAATTTATTAAAAATCGCTAAAATTGTAAGGAATGCCAAAAACTTGGAAAAATTTGCGAAAATGACGAAAATTCGCAAAAACTTGGTAACATCAAAAAGATATCAAAGTCTGATATTGATTAAAAATCGTTAAGTGCCAAAAAGCAAATAATTGGGAAACAATCACTTTATTGCGAAAATAGATAAAATTCGCGAAAAATGGCAAAATTGTAAACAAGTCCTAAAATTACTTGAAAATAGTTAAAGATCTAAGGAATGCCAAAAACTCGCAAAAAATTGTCGAAATCACGAAAATTCGCAAAAATTTGCTAACATCAAATTATTAGCAAAGTTTGGCATGGATTAGAAATCGATAAAATTGTAAAAAAGGTAAGGAAGGGGTGGTTAAAAACTTACTTTTATCGCGAAAATAGTGAAAATTTGCAACAAATTGCAAAAATGCAAACAAGCGCTAAACTTGTTTAAAAATAGCTAAAACTGTAAGGAATGCCAAAAACTTGGAAAAATTTTGCAAAGATGACGAAAATGTGCAAAAAAAAAATTGCTAGCATCAAAAAGATAGCAAAGTGTGATATTATTGAAATGTCGGTAGAACTGTAAAAAGGCAAAAATGCCAAAACATTACTTCTATCAGGACAATGGCGGAAATGGCTTGAGTCAGAGCTAATTCGTTAGAATTATGCACAAGAGCAATAAGTTTTATTTGCAAATAAATTCTGAAGTCTTAAAATTTTAAAAGGATAATGCTCGCAAAAATTTTGTTTTACATATTGCAAATATTACAAAAATTCGCAAATAATTTGCGGATACAGATATAAGCCGCGAAGCCGCAAATATTATTTTATTTTTGTAATATTTGTTCTGATTTGTTTTGTATCATCTTGTTTATGTTTCAAATAGCACATTAAAATATGACGGGTTGTTCACAACAGTCATATTTTTTAATTTTTTAACTTATGACTTATGACTTTATGATACCGTGTAAATCCCCTAATTATATAAAAAAATGTAAGACAATAATTAAAAAATTCATAAAAAACAGTAGTCCAAACACGTAAACAAAAAGTTATTTTAAATCAGTTACCACTATGGTGGCTCAGATTTTAAATGCCCTTTTCATAATGTACTATTAAAAGTTAACGCGGACTTTAACAGCAAGTTTTCTATGCCGAACTTGTCATTAAAGTCCACGTTAACTTTTAATCACACATTGTAAAAAGGGGCGTAAGAGAGCTAATGCTTTTTCCAATCTAAGGCCATTTCAAAGGTTACTCCATATTAATGGTATATCATTGATGGTGGCAATTCATTACTGTTAAACATTATTAATTTTTGTCTTTTAATATCTTCAACCATTGTTTTTTTTTGTGGAGTGTTCTGCATCTTTAATTTTAGATGCCAAAAAAAAAAGCGTGCTAAAAATGGGGTGCTTTTGACTTACGCGTTCTTTTACTATCTTTTCGCTCTCTTTAGTACTTACTTTGCCCATATATTTGGAATGCACGCTTTTTAACAAAATCCTGTTTTGACAGTAGTATATCATTGTTCAACAAATTACAGTCTAGGCACCCTAAATAGCACAAAAAACTAAGTTGTACCTTAAAAATTTTAGTTTTTTACCGGTTAGGCTATATTTTTATTGAATTTTTTTACTTTCTTTGTTATTGTTCCACTTCTTATGTTGTTGATTTTAGTATTTGCTATTTTTTTATTGTTTGTTGTTGTTTTGCCAAATATTGTTAGTGAAAAATGTGGAGTCGCTGTAAGTTATGTAATTGTTTCCTATATTTTTCAAAAAAAGTGCGCAAAAATTACTTTTTTTGCACAAGATGTTGATGAAACACAATATAACATGACAGAGAATTATGCAATTGAATATACTATTTAAAAAAATGTTAGCATAAACAAATAGTGAAAACCCAAAATTTTGAAGGTAAAAAGTGACGTGTGAGCTATTAGGGTTGCTAGTCAAGTTCAATTGTATTGGTATGTTCACAAAATTTGTTCAGCTCTACCGAACTACAAGTTTGTCGAATATTGTTAGTAAAATATAAGGAGTACCAGTAAGTTATTCTGAAAAAAGTGAAAACAAATTTTTTTCTTAATTTTTTCAACAAAAAGTGGAAGAAAAAAGTTTTTGCCATTAAATGGTAAAAAAAACTATTAAGCGGACTCTTAGCTACATTATTGCCATATACAGTTAAGCGGTATCATTAAGTTTGAATTGGCTGTTGGCCAAATGATGACACCGTTTTTTGAGGTCCCACTGATTTTCAGGAATTTTGGAGGTCCATGAAAAAAATTGGTCACCAAATTCGCGAATTGAGTATAGGGTTTTACTACCCCGTGGTAGTAAAATCGAAACTGTACTGTTAAGTCCTTGTGTTTTTCCAAAAGTCTTCATTTGTCGCATAGTTGTATTAATGATTTTCTTAATAAGTCTATACCGAAAAGAGCTAATTTGACAACATTGCTTAGATCATAAAAAAACCAATTAAACCCAATAAAACTAAAAAAACCAGGCAAAGCAACGCTTGAATTTCTATGTGTTTGTTTGGTGAAGAATTTATATGAAAAACAAAAACAAATTTTCTCTAATTTGTTTTTGCTTTAATATAAATTTCACTTCGGTGATGTGATTTACACAATTAGGGCCTTAGTTTTTTTATGAGCTTTTGAAAACAAAAAAAAATTTAATTTTGCATGACAGAAAAGTTTTCGCCGCTAATTTCTGAATAGCTCTGAAACAGTTGGATATATAAAAAAATTTTATATAAATTTCTTAAAAAAGATGATTTTATTCCGCTTCTTTATTTATTTAAAAATCGAGCAAACAGTTCACGAGTTATGATGAAATATTTTAGGGTGGCCGCCATATTTCGTGTGCTATATTTGTCATGCCCATAAAAAATCTGTGCCCGATAAAAAAAAAACTGAAAACGGATTTGCATTTAGCGCACTAAACTTTATATCTGCACCTCGAAGTTAAAATGCACTGTCATTTTTGTTAACTTTTCAGTACGCAAGTTT
The DNA here is from genome assembly GCA_956483635.1 of Panzeria rudis. Taxonomy (NCBI): domain Eukaryota; kingdom Metazoa; phylum Arthropoda; class Insecta; order Diptera; family Tachinidae; genus Panzeria; species Panzeria rudis. Next base: position 4,122,306 of record OY101450.1, on the reverse strand, counting down.
TAATGTTGTAAAATACATTGAACAGCATTGAAAACCGTACTTTATTTCTTCTGCTATCCTTAGTCGTGGCGTCATTAATATATGTTTTAAGTAATTCCCTGAAAGGTCTCGATGAGCTGAGTTCAAAAATGGACTTTTAGAAAATAGCGGAATGTCGAGTGCAGTAACCTCCAAGATACAGATATATTCCACATATTTTTACTTAAAGGCTCAACATTTTTTTATTTTTTGCGGACCATTGTTACATACATATGTACATCCGTATGCATTATGAATATTTTTTATCAATCATTTATGTATATAATAAATATTGTTATGCATACATGTATAGCAATTAGACTTACATTGAAAATGATAGCCAAGTGTTTGGAACTTGCATTTTAGGTATTACAACGGAAGGTACAGCACTGAATTTTATCAAACCTTCATTTTGATCATTAGAAAGCTGCCGGTAGACATTAGACTCACTGCCATTAAGTAATTCCTTCGGGACAACACCAGAGGGTTGGTTAACAAGGCTCTGTTTAACCGATGGCCTATTTTTATTATCAATCAGTAATCTATATAATATATATTGTTAGATGTTGCAAGTTGACTTACATTGCCAATGATATCGAGCTGTTTGAGACTTCCATTTTGGATATAACATTAACGGAAGGTATATTAACGGAAGGTACTGCGCTGGGCATCAGAGAATTTCTTCGACCTGTTACTATATCAGCCGGAGCAAAGTGATCCATACAAAGGAAAGAACTGGATGTTAATTCAACTTGGCAAATTTTACTCCACATGTTTTTTCTGCGTTCGTCTTTTGGAACACTAAAGAAACTTTCATTTCCTTTCTTCTTTTTTCTGCACAAACAACAGCGACGCATAGTTAACTTTTTGAAACACTTTAAATTAAATTTTTTCAGAGTTGTTAAAGTATCGAGTGTTTGGGTGTTGAGTACTCAATACAGGCAGTTTTTTTAAGTACTCGATACTTAAAAGTAGCTACCAAGGCGAATTGATACCAGGTGGCCCTATTAGTAAAAACGAACATCAACTGACTTTACCAAAGTGTCAAACTCTATGTAAAAAAACTAAACAACATCTTTTTAAATGTGCATTTAACATGACAGATTGGTAAAGTCCAGTTGTTGTTGCACTAATAAGGCCACTTGGTATTAATACGCTTTGGTAGCACAGACTTTGTGTTGGTCAAAGCGAATTAATATCAAGTGGCCTTATCATCAAAACAACACACATACAAAGAAGGTGTAGGACTATTTTTATTTGTGCTTTGACAGTTCGGGTTAAAGTTTTTCTCTTTTCTTATATAGAGTTTGACTGATTGGGTGTAATCAGCTGATGATCATCTGTGATGATAGGGCTACCTGGTACTGAATTCGCCTTGGTGTTGGTAGCTACTCAATACTTTCAGAATTGCGTTTTCCAGCGCATTGCTCGTTTACCAACAAAAGTAGTTGATAATTTTGCTATTTATTTTTTTTTTGTTATAAAAATAAAAGTCAACTATGTTATTTTACGATTTATTATAAATAAATAAATGGCACATACATATTTACCTCTTATTAAAACAGATTCAAACGCATGATATGTTTCGTTTGGCAATATAATAAAATAAAGTTATTCCAGCTGATTGTCAAAGCAAGCAAAAAGATGAGTTGCCGAACTTTTCGCTTCGCGCTGCGTTAAAAGTGCTTTATGTAGCATGTTTCGTATAAGTATGTACATTTCATCTTAGATGTCAAAGCGAATCTGTAACGCAACGCGAAGCAAAAGTTTTATCTGACATGGCCTTAATTGCTGGTTAATGTTCGGTAAAATGAGAGTAAGCAAGAATTACTCTCACTAAACACAAAAGTACGGGAACAGCAAAAACAAAATTTTTATCCCAAAAAGTAACATGAAAGTGTTGTGAAAATAAACAAAAAAAAAGCAACATACATTTTTTAAATAGAATTTTTAAGGCTCCGTTTGCCGACCGGAACGGGATGTAGCTGAAATGTAACAGTAACGTAATACGTAAAAACGATTATAGAAAGTAAAAACGTATCAAATATTTTTGACATAAACCAAATAAACTATTATAAAATCAACAAAAAGCACACATTCATGACATTTTAATTCTAAGATTAGAATTAAGCAACAAAAACGTTTGAAAGATATTGAAATTTCCACAATGCTAGCAGTTCCTTGCGAATTTTCGCCATTTTCGCAATCTCTGTGATCTATTGAGATTTTATTAATCTATACAGCTTTAGTGATTTTATCCACACAATAAACAATTTTTGGTGAACTTGCTAGTCTACGTGTTCTCCTCGAGTTTTTTTGGTATTGTAATAAATTTTAGGGCTCATTTCCGATTTTTTTTACTTTTCGCGAATTTTAACAATATTCGCGATAAAAGCTACTTTTTGCAAGTTTTCAGCTTCTTTACAGTTTACGCGATTTTTACACAATATTAGACTTTGCTATTGTTTTTTGCGAAATTTTGCCATTTTCGCGATTTTTTACCGAATTTTTGGCATTCCGTACAGTTTTAGCGACTTTTAATCATTACTACCAGGTTTTTAATATTTTGCAAATTTTCGCTATTTTCACGATATCGGTAATTTTTCAAAGTTTTTGGCTTTCTTACATTTTTAGGGATTTTTTTTAAATATTACACTTCCAAATATTTCAAGTTTTAGCGTGGTTTTTGGCGATTTTTCCCGAGTTCTTGATATTTGTTACACTTTTAGCGAGTAACAGAGAAATGAATACACGTTTCTCTGTTTTTCTCACAACTGAATAAGAAGCTGATCAATAAGACTTGCATAGTGTAAACTGGGACTAACATAATAATTGTGATTTTAACTTATTTTATGTATATTTAAAAAGAATGTAATTCATTTCTTCATATATAGATGGGGAATACAGTTGGCGTCATTTTATAACACCAATCTTATTAAAAAAGTGATAAGGTTATTTTATTTTGATTTTGTTTTTAATATTTTCAGCTTCAGTCCCTGAAAGATACATATATCGATGGTCATACGTTGATAACACGTACATATGTAACTGATTTTTTCAACTTTTCAATTGAAGTACTTCATTTTGGTTTTTCTCATTTTGAGGAAAGGAACGTGTTGTCAACGTATCACCATCGATATGTACACAGTATTACAGAAAAATCACAGCAGATTTAACTATCCATTAACATCTTTTTTCCGTCTTACATAACTTTTTTAAGACTCTTGCTCTAAGAATTCCATTAAAAAGTCATTTTTTGATTCGATATTATCAGCAGCAATAATTATCTCATCTTGTATTTCAGAACTGTTATTTTCTTCAAAATAAATCTCATCTGTCAAAAAATTTGATTTTATTGATCTTTCCATATATTTTCCAACGGTGTCCCGTTTAATCTTAGAAGTATGTGTTCTGGCCAACTCATCCAATTGTTCCTTATCATAAGCTAACACTACATTTAAGTCTACATCTTCATCTACCAATTTGCACACTTGAAGTTTTTCTAATTTATGTCTTCTGCGATAATGACGTTTAAGATTTTTTTTAAGGCCATAATCATTGTTACATATTTTACACTTTGAAATATCTGGATGGAACTCTTTGCCGTGTTCTAAGGCTAATTGATAATTTTCAAAGTTAATCTTACATATTTTACAAACATTTGAACATCTTCTTTTTCGGAATGGTAATGACTTATCGAATCTCGTATAATTGGCATGTCTACATTTTGATGTTTGTTCAATAGTGCCCTCATACCCCACATGTATTAATTTCATGTGCCGGCTTAGACTCGATTTTCTTAATTTTAATTTACATATATTACAAGTGATTTTTTCTTGAGTGTGTCTTTTCATATGTACTCTTAGTGATGATTTATTAAACAATTTCTGTCCACAAATTTCACACATTAAATCATATTGTCTTCGATGCAACTTTAAATGAAGAGTTAGTCTTCCTTTTTCACAAAAAGATTTCGGACACAGGTGACACTTGTGCTTTTTTTCTCCGTGGATTCGTTTATGATTTCTCAAATAATGACGGTTTTTAAATATTTTTTCACATACATCACATTTGTATTTAAATTCTTTGGGATGTTTTTCTGATACATGTTTGTTGTATATATTACGACGAAGATATGTTTTATTGCATGGTTCACATCTAAAGGTTTCATTATAGTGTGGGAGACATTTGTGAAACTCATATTCATCGCTTTCAATAAAACATTCCTTGCACTGTACACACTTGTAAGGCCATTGCAAAATCTTGTGTTCCTCTAAAAGGTGAGGTTTCAAATAGAAATCACATTTGTAACACATATAACAGTGAGAACAACGTGCATAAGCAATTTCGTTCACAGAAGCAGGTAAAAAAGTAGCACATTTGTCGTAGTAACATGTAAATTGGTCAATACGTTCAATGTTATCATTCGGGTATAAATAACAGTAAAACCTTAGTATACGATTTATACTGCGTCGCATTTTTAGATTATCAATATTCAGAGACCATTTGTCATTAATAATTTTACACAAATCTTCCACAGCTTCATAAAAGTCTTCATTGAATGGTAAGTCATCGAATTGCCACAAAACTGGGTAGTCTTTCATACTATCCAACAATGAATCTACTATGTCACGAGGTGTATATTCGAAAACGATCTGTTGAAAGAATACATGTACATACAATAGTATTTAGTTATTTATGCGTTCGTCTTATGAAACGATAATTTCGTACAGAGTTGTAAAACTAAAAATGTTGAAATTCCAAACAGAGCACATTAATTACCTCTGTGGGTTTTAGTTGAACAATTTCAATAGAATCTGCTTCACACTCTTCCTTCGGTTCAAGCTCGTCTTCAGCTGTAGCCAATGTTTTAAGACTACAACTGAGATTTATAGATTCCAGTGGGTCTATTAAGGGGGACAGGTCTGTTTTTGAATTAGCAACCTGTTCAAGGTCATCCTCTGTCTGATTGTTTGCAGTTATATCTGCAGAAGTACACTTGTGATCTTCGGATATATATTTGCAAGTTTGGAGTTCATCTTCTATTTCAAAATGTTTCTCCTTTAAATGGTTTGCGAAATTTTTCCATTTTTCCAATGGAAATACTTCAGAACAATAGAAACAATTCAAATGGAATTCATCTGATAATTCTAAACTTTCTACTAAGCCACAAAGGCGAGTATTAGTTTGTGTAGATCCTGCAACAAAAAGCGATTTGGAAACTGGTGCTTCTAGTATAGATTCTTCTTGTAGTTGTGGAGGCATTACAGGCACTTCTATTATAACCTCTTCTTGCTGTGGATGCACTACAATTTTACTTGAGTTTACTAAATTTGTTGTAAATTCCACTTTTGGATGTTCAAAATCTATACGTTGCGAATTTTCAATTTTCCTAGACAATATACGAAAAAGAAAATAATGAATATTAATGTTCTAAAATTAATATCATTTTTTATTTATTTATTAAATTGAAAATGTTTCTTAATTGTGAGCTTGAGGTCAATTATTTTTATATAAAAAACGTTACAGTTTGTTTGTTTTTTTTATCAATGTTCGAAAATTTACCTTATATAATGTACTTTAATGTTCTGTACGGTAGAATATTGTAATACACAAACGCAAATTGGTTGTGTAGGAAATACATTAAAAAAGAAGTACGGTATTTCTGTTTGTGATCTTGTACCCAACAAAAATACTGTTTTTAACAAACTCAATATAAAGATAAGAGCATTTAATAGTGTTCTGTTATTCGTTGAAAAACAGTACACTTCGGTGTGTTCGGCACGGAACATTATTCTTAATGTATATTTTGTGTATTTAGCATTAGTATTCGTTTGGCTCTCGTGCATGTATACTTGAGTGCGTAGTTGTATATGATGAAAAAAGAACACTATAAAACTCTAAAATATAATGTTTGTAGTACGCAACCACTACAATTGTAGTTTTTTGACAAAAACAAAACGCTACATAATGTTTGTTACTTGCGTTAAAAAATCGTTATGTGTTTCTGCTTGTGTATTCAGGACACTAAATAACGTTCGATTTATTTTCGAATACTGTTTATTATTCGTCGATATTTCGCTACTCCCAAGGTAGATCAACACCACAGGTAGTCGTAAGCTGATACATTAACACTGCTGACAGCCCAAATGTGTAAACATTTACGTAAACATCTGGGCTCTTGCGGCCACCTAGTATGAATTTGCCTTGGCTACTCCTTTGTGTAGCTTCTTCACGACAATACAATAAACGTTAATTATCAACAATATTAATAAATTAAGTATAGTGCGCCTTTGGCTCGCACACGAAGTGTTCCGTACGCATACACATATAAATATCCCTTTCCGTTTTTGAACCTTTTTTCATGTTGGCAGTTTTTTCGTTTACTTTTTGTTTAATGTTAGTTTTTTATTAAATATTAATAACTGGTTGGAAAACCAAAACAAAACCTCACTTTTAAACAAAAATAGATATATATTGATAATTGGTTGGAGAACCAAACAAAAACTGAATTGCGAAGAAGCAAGGAGTGGATTTTGGGAGTTCCGGCTTCGTGTGCGAAGGTATACGTCGCTTGGAATTGTCTTGGAAGAGACTCCTTTTAGAAATTGTTGATGGCGGTATAACCTAAGGTTCAGCCAAGTAAACCTCCCATCCCTTGTATAGCAAGGGGGCACGGAGAAATTCCAAATCATCAAAAAAAATTATGGCAATATGTCAAATAATAAATTTCTTAAAACTTTTTAAATAATTTGTGGTTTTAATAAACAATTTAGTAAAATTTTCTATTGTGACTACATACATATATCGCAAATTGTATGTATGAATTTGTCTTTGTGAACCGCAGATAAATGGCATATGTCAAATATGGTTATATCGCTAATTGGACGAACATTTTCTATGAAATTTGGTGATAGAGGCAATAAATACAGATAAAATGGACTATATCGATAATGTGGCTATAAACGGTAGTAACTATAACGAAAAGTACTATAACATACAAATTCGAACAGTTTTCCTTCCGAATCGTATTACAGAGTAACCCCCCGGTTAATTGTTGTCCACGAGTAGGCAAATGACAATTTTTGATGTGTTTATGTGACGTCGACAACGACATTAATAATAGGGGGATTGTTAAATGTTGAAAGTTGACTTACATTGCCAATGATGTCGAGTTGTTTGGGACTGCCATTTTGGATATTGTATTAACGGAAGGCATAGCACTGGGCATCAGAAAAGCCGACCGTCTACCTTTTACTATATAAGCCGGATCAAAGTGATCCATGCAAACGAAAGAACTAGCCGTGAATTTAACTTGGCAAATTTCACTCCACTTGTTTTTTCTTCGTTCGTCCTTTGGAACACCAAAGAAACTTCCGTTTCTATATTCTTTTTTTTTGCACAACTTGCAGATACGCATATTTAGCTTTTAAAATTAACTTTTTTGTTGTTATTCAGTTTCTCCAACAAAGAGACCTGCGCCGAGCGATTTTGTCGGCGGCGGCAACTCGTGAGAAAATCGTCGGCGGAGGCTCAAATTGGGCTGCAGCCGGCTGATAGGGGAAGTTGCCACACTCATACAAAATAAAGGACATTTTTTTGTGTTGGCATCTAATAAATTATTCGGCTTTTACACAGCAGTTTTTCTGGAAGCAACTTTTATTTTTTATTGAGAAAGAAATACATAAAATATATTTCTTTCTCGCTCTTTCTCACAAGAAAATAAAAGTTGCTTCAAGAAAAACTGCTCTGTGTAAAAGCAGACATGATAAAAAGTACAAATCCTTACCGGCGGCTGACTTTAAGCCGGCTTAACTCAATACACTTTCGGTGGCGACTGTAAAAAATAATCGGCGGCTTAGCTCAGCCGTCTTAGAATTGATACCAGGTGGCCTTATTAGTAAAAATGATCATCATCTGACTACACCAAAGTGTCAAACTTTATGTAAAAAAAAACAGTAAAAATTTACTGGATACTGAAAAAAATTGCAGTAACCAGTAAATGTTACTGCAATTTGTTTCAGTAATCAGTATTACTGGTTACTGGAATTTGTTTCAGTACCAGTAAAAATTTGTTATTTTTCTCTTAATTTCGTTACTACTATTCGCTATGTATTCAGAGGTAATTAAGGTTGAGTAATGTAAATATGAAATCAATATACTATTAGCCAATTCACAAAGTCTTTTAGGGCCATTATTATAACTTGCCAATTGCTAAAGTTAAGATGTTTTCGGACAGACAACTCGTTTTTCATTATTATAAGTAGACTTTAGGCAAAATCTTTCCGATAAGCTAAAGGAAAGTTCTTGTGTTTAAATTTAATGTGAGGTTTATGCTATTGGAGCTGCCATAGTTTTTGAAAGTATTCAAATAAAAGAAACATTGAAACAATTTTCGAGCATAGTTTTAGGAGGAAAAATAAACATTTTTTTCCTTTGCTGTGTGTATTAAAAGTATTTTAAAGTGACGCCTAAAGGTTGTAATCGATGTTTGCTCTGGTATTGCCATGTTTTGAAATAATATAAATTTTATTTTACATGGAAATTGTAATGACGAAAATAGTTGCAGGTCACTGTATTCCTCATTTTAGCTATGGTTAACTTTTACAAATACGTACTTTAGAGGGAAGTTGTAATAACGGGCCTTAAAGTGATAAGTAATAAAGTACTATTTAAGGCCAAATAGCACTATTGTGAACGGCCTGCTGTAATACCATATAAATATTGTCATAAACGTTAAAAGTAATATAAAGTAATAGGTATGTTTGCTTACTGTTGCTGTAAAAGTAACATGCAGTAAACGAGTAATTACTGAGTAAACTGAAAACTTACTGTCAAAAAAAGATTTTGCCCATAGAAGCACGGGAACGGAATAATTTTTAAAATTCGTAAGATTAGGAGAACAAATGAGGCAAATAAATGAAGAGTTGAAAAGCATTCGCCACTTTTGAAGTTTCTAAACATTTTGTTTGTTTGTTTGTCTAAAACAAAAAGTTTCATAATAATTATTAACTTTTTATATTTGTCCAGTTTTATTTCAATTTATTCTTTCTTCGATAACTTCTTTCGAACGTAGCTAATGTTGAAAATAAATTATTGCTTTGAATTTGTAAACAAAAAATAGTTAACTAAATAGCACAATGAAAAAACATAGGTAACAAAATAGTATTGTCCTATAATATTTTTATATGAAAAATATCAACAACATTTTTATGACTGTCATAAAATTTTACCAAATATTACAAATAGGACGCAATAGTACACTTTGTGAATTGGCTATTTGTGTATAAAAGTTAATAATACGGGTATGTTCTGTATTTCATGTGGAATTATCAAAGCATTGTTGCTATAAATATTAATTTACAACAACAATGCTTTGATAATTCCGAACATTTTAGTTCCACATGAAATACAGAACATGGCCGATAATATCTAAATTGATTATTAGGCTAAGGTTCGTGATTAATATTTCAAGGAACAAGGGAAAAATTAACATCAACTTAATTTTTCAACGTACACAACAGAACAGAGTAGCGCCACTTTCGGAAGCCGCTACACTTTCATCGTCAGTCCTCACGTGTATTTGCTTATCACCACTTGTCAGGTGGCTCTGTTGAATATGATTTTAATTCTTATATATACAACTTTTTCGTGAAAATTGAATACGAGAATTAAATCACTCTCAAGCTGATATTAATGTGCACTTTCCTGCTTATCACCACTTGTCAGGTGGCTCTGTTGAATGCCGATAATACTTAAAAACCCGGTGTAAAATTTATTACCACTTCTTTATATTCTTATGTTAAAAATTTTCACGCCGTAAGTTAAAGGTTAATAAAATAAATTGGCGATTTTGATTTCAGATATTTTTTATTGGCCGGCAAAGCAATGCTATATAATATTATATTGTATAATATAACATACTGTCCCAGTGAAAATACTCGTATATACTTAGTGAGGCTTGAGTAGATCATTTTGCCATTTTAAAAATTGCAATATACCCTCAAAATTAGAAGTTATCGATACAAATTTTTTTTGGATTTTTTATAACTTCCGATTTTAGGGTGTATTACAATTTTTTAAAATGGCAAAATGATCTGCTCAAGTATGCATAAAAGCCACACTAAGTCGTTTTTCACGAGTAAAAAAACTAGCTATTTTGTAACAGCATGTAATTATACACTGTTAGCTTTTCTTAACACATACCTAGTTTATACGCAGAGCTTATTATTATTTTTTTTATAATGTGTTACCTTCTTTGGGAAAGGAATAGTGTAGAGAGAAAAGGTGGTGCAAATAAAAACGTAAAATGCTGCCAAATCCTTTTTTATTGTAACTTATTAAATCACTGATTATTCATCTATTTATTAATATGTTTATCTATTTATTAATTTTTATTAAAGGTTGCATCTCAAACTTCTTATTTGCAAATAGTGCGTTAATCATCAATTGTTTTCGTGAGTTAGTAAGTTAAAATAAAAATACATACTTGGCAGCACTACGTTTTTATTTGCAAATAAGTTGTGCGTATAAACGTACTAACAAGTATTTAAAAATTTTTAGAATCCGACCGAATATTCGGTCTCGGATTCGTCCAAAATTGTGGTTTCGGCTGATATTCGGTTTAGGCCAACTTTTTGGCCGAATACCGAAACCGAAACTTTTTATTCTCTATAAATAAGGAAGTTAATCGAAATAGTATTTTCCAAATATAAAATATGTCACCGCCATGAATCTGTTTTTCCCGTCCGATATCTTTTCAAAATTAATGAAAATTTTACTTAGTTTTATAAAGCGCAACCAAAAGATATACATAGTAACATAAAGTATTCAACTGTTTGTTGCCAAAATAAATAGCATAAACTAGGGAATGGTAAACCGATTTCGATTCCAATCGAAAATCTGTTTTATTTTATAATAAATCGATTTTTCGCAATCGAATTTACTTCTGCAATTTTGCACTGATTATTTGTTTTTTAAAATAGAATTTTTAATTAATATCAAAATATGAAGAAAGTTCATATCAATCTTCACGATAAATTCAATACCGTCGAGAAAAATTCTTTATTGTGTATATCATCGATAAAACGCGGGTTTAAACAAAAAACTTCATTTTAGTAAACATGAATGAAATCGTATAGATTTAGTGTCAAAAATAGGTATATATTCCACTTTATTTATTTATTTTATTTTATTTTTATTATCCATATTGTAATACTTTATATCTTTTTAGTTATTCGGACTCAACTTTTTGATTGGTGCTCTTGTAACGTCATCAATAGAGTGAAAAACACTCCTCAATGTATGTGTACCGAACCCAATATTCAGTTCTATTAATCATTTAAGCTATGTAGTTTCATGCTAAATGTTTATTAGTCATATGCGCGTAAATGTTTAAAGCCAAAATTCCGTGTACTTTTCTTTTGGAACTGCGTACTAGCAAACGGAAATTTCTTTAAGAAATTTACCAACCTGAATTTCAGTTTGTTTTTTTACACATACTTCTTATGGCAGCCTGAATTTCAGGCAGAGCTGCATACTACGCTTAAGCAGTATATTGTTTTTATTTTATATAGGTAATCGAAATTAGCGAAAAAACCATATTTGTTATTTTTACAACAATTGGCGGAGAAACAACGATAAACATCCGCTGTTTCGATTTGCTTAATCCTAGTCCATACGAGTCAATTTTTTTAGCAGCAACTTTTATTTTCTAGCAGCGTTACTATATATTTTTTTATAAACTTCTTATTTCTAAAAAAAACTTTTTTGTCCAAAAACCTTTTTTCTTCAAAAGTGCCAAAATTTTAAAAGGAAACACAAAAAAGTGTATTTGGTATTCATTTTAAGGGATGTATTAAAACGGCATAGTTGTAGAGGGAGTAAACACAATTAAACACTGTTGCGGTAATAAGGGAGTGAGAAAATATTAGATCGTATCATTGCATAAACAGTCACTTAATATTTTCATCCGATATACTATACTGAAAATTTTAAATTATGTAAAAACTTTATATAAAATTAAAACTTTTTGGCATCTCAAAAAACTTACAAAAAAAGGGAAAACTTGACAAATTGCAACGTTGTTTTCTAGTGAGAAAGAGAGAGAGGGGGAGAGAGAGGAATACAAATGGTGTATATTGCTCTGAAAATTTTTTATTATTTCGGCTTTCTAGTTCAATATTTTGAATTAATATAAATTCAAATTATTTTTATTAAGAGTGGAGTGTTGGAATATTCAAATCAGATTAGCAGAACGGATCAGTACTACTGATTTCGACAGCCCGCTACACCGTCTCATCGGCGTTCTTGTTCACTTTTACCACTTATGAAGGTGGATGCTTTTTACAAGGAAGCATCAGCTATTTAACTAATTTTTGCCAGCACATAGACTTCTTTTAAATTCGTGCCATGCATTTTTTTTATTTTGACTCAACTTAGTTTTTGCCGAAATTTCCCTATCTGATTAATAATCCAACACTCACAAATTTGTTATTTGTTGTCTCGCTCTGATGGGCATTTTTTTAATACCTACAAAGCTGCAACAAAAGTTGATTCGTATGGACTATGACTTACAATACCCACAGAAAAGACGCTCACACTTTGTAGTTAACAATCCTAGCATACATCGGGACCTATAAGGATCCAACTGGATTGGTTTTAACCTTTTAAATTGGCAACCTGTGCCTAATCTAAGAGTGGGGTTTTGGATACGAGACTAGAAATTAAATTCGATTAGAGATTCAATTGAAATGTACTGCCAAACCTGAAAACAGTTAATGTAAAATATGACTATTTTCATGTTATATCGAGTGAAAAATTTCATGGACATGTTTGCTAACCTTATATACATACATACGTGCTGTATACATACATACGTAAATTCAGGGAAGAAAAGTTCATCCATCCTCTTAAAATTGTTAAAATATATAAACAATTGTATGTTAGTTGCATTTCCTTAGCGCTTTATTTTTTAAATGTTCTTATCAGAAATCTGTAAACATATCATCAATAATATCGTTTTTAATATCTTGTGTTTCAATATTATCAACAGCATTCATGATTTCATCTTGTATGGCAGAACTGTATATTTTGTCTCCGTCAAAATATATGTCATCCGGCAGTAGATCTGCTTTTATTGGTGCCTCAATATTAGATTTTGTCGTGTTGCCTGAATTATTCTTTGAAAAAGTAAGAGCTCCGAATAATTTATCAATATGTTCCGTGTTGATAGCTAACACTGTATTTAAATCTTCATTTTCCTCTATCAATTTGAATACTTGGTAGACATGTAAATCATGCTTTTTGCGATAGTGGCGTTTTAGGTTTAATTTTTGATTAAACTGCGTACTACACATTTTACACGGCCACTTTGGATTATCAGAGTGCAACTCTTTGTTATGTTCTACGATTAATTTATATTTATCAAAGCTAATCTTACAGATTTTACATTGGTATTTTCTTTTTTCTCCGCATTTTCTTTTCATACGTCGTAATGAGTTTGGCCTTATCAATCTTCTATAATAAAGATTGTTTCCTTTTATCGTTGTCTCGACAACGCCTTCGTGTACCACATGAACTGTTCGTAGGTGCCGCGATAGACTCGATTTTCTTAATTTTATATTACATATATTACATGTGACTTTTTCACCAGTGTGTTTCTTCATGTGAGTTCTCAGACCCGATTGAAGAATAAATTCCTTTCCACAGACTTCACACATATAATCATAGTCTTTTTGATGAGTCTTTAAATGGAGCTTTAGTTTTGAGTTTTCAAAGAACGATTTCGGACACAGGTTGCAGCTATATTGCTTTTCACCATGAGTTTTTTTATGAATCCTTAAACCACCCATGGTTTGAACTACTCTGTCACATAGATCACATTTGTATTTGCCATTTTTATTATTCATATGACATTCTAAATTATGCTTTTTGTAACTATGAAGACGGAAAAACGCTTTATTGCATGGTTCGCATCTGAAGATTTCGTCATAGTGTGGTAGATGTTTGTGGAACTCGAATTCATCACATTCTCTAAAACATTCTTTGCATTGTGCGCATTTGTAAGGCCATTGCAAATAACTATGTTCATCGCCCAGGTGAAGTTTCAAATCGAAATCGTTTCTGAAACATACATAGCAGTGTGAACAGCGTGCATAAGCAATTTCATGTACAGAAGGCAGAAAAGTATCACATTTATCATAATAACAAGTGAATTGGTCAATATTTTCAACATTTGTATTCGGGTATAAATAACAGTAATATCTTAGAATACGATTTATACTGCGTCGCATTTTTAAATTGTCAATATTCAGAGACCATTTGTCATTAATTATTTTACACAAATCTTCAACGGCTTCGTAAAAGTCTTCATTGAATGGTTCCTCGTCAAACTGCCATAAAACTGGATATTTTTTAATACCATCCAACAGGGAATTTACTATGTCACGTGGTGTATATGCGAAAGTAATCTGTAAAAAAATTTTCACTTGTTGTAGAAACAAATATGTACATACATATGTATGTAATATGCGAAAAATATCACTTTGGTTACCTCTGTGGGCCTTCCTGGAACGTTTGCAATATAACTTGTTTCATATTCTTCGTTTACTTCTAGTACCGACATTTGCTCTTCTACCTCATTCGTTCTTTTAAGACATCGATTTAAAGGTGTTATTTTTGTTGATGTGTGCTATAAAAAAGCGTTCGTTTTAATTAACTCTGAATATGTTAAATGGTGTAATCTTTAGCGTTATTCTCACCCGTATTGAACCTCCTAAATGGAATCTGTCGGAAGGCATCATCTAAAAAATAAAGGTTTCATTCAATTAGGACACAATACGTTGTTTTATTTACGTCCTCTTTGAAATATCGCCTCACCTTTGACTTGAAACTCCATTTTTTATTCGATGCCTGTTGCGAATGTCGCAAAACTGAAGATTTTAATTTTTTCTCAGGTCTTCTCAATTTATTTGTTATCATAGAACTGGTATTCAACGATCTATCATTTTTAATCAAGTTGGAAACCATCTTATTCTCGTCTGGTGTACAATAAAAAGATTTTAAATCCATAGATCCAATTGGGTTGTGTGTAGACTCCAGTGGGTCCACCAAAAATGATTTAGCATTATACACAACCGTTTCGAGAGAAGTCTCCGCTGGAATGGGTGGCGCTAAGTTTATAGCAGTGTAATCGTGATCTTCGGAAATATATTTAGAAGTTTTAAAGGCCTCTTCCATTTCGAAATGCTTTTCATTTAAATGATTTACGAATTTTTTCCATTTTTCTAATGGAAATACTTCGGAACAGTAGAAGCAACTAAAGCGGAATTCATTTGCAAAGTCTGAAGTTTCTACAAAGCCACAAAGACGGGTATTGGTTTGAGCGCTTTTGGAACAGGAAACCTCTTTTATAACAGTTATTTGCATTATAGGTTCTTCTTGAGGCATTTGCATTATAGGTTCCTCTTGCAGTTGTGGAGGCATAGCATTGCGGTTATTTGAAGTTACCAGTTTTTCCTTAAATTCTCTTTTCTGATTTCCAAACACACTATTTTTCGTATCTTTAGGTGTAGCAGTATTAAAATGTTTTCTAAAATATTTTAATAGAAAAAGTAAAAATTGTTTATTGTCCGAATTGAAAAAAAGGAGAAGGTTATCAATTCGTTCTTATTTTCATTAAGGTACGTTTCCTGACAACTCTGTCATTTATAAATGGAGGTATACTGCCAGATTGCTTCGGTTGTTTTATTTAGGAGTTATTCTCACTCCGTCCATTCTCCCTGTTTTGAAGTCAGTTATTTCCAAGAATTTTTTTTTAAACAGTTTTAACGGCCAAAAAATTGTGATCGACAAAAACAAAATTTTATAGGAAAACTATTTTATTAACAAAAAAATTATATGGGATACGGTTGACCTTGCAGGCAATCTCTGGAACTTCCCGCTATTTTCAAGTTCAAACCGCTGGGAAATCTAAAGATTTTCGGAGTAATTAAGAAACATAAAAACTCGAGCTTCAAGAAATTAGGCAAGATATTAATATACGCATAAAGTTTGAAAAACTTAGGAGTAATTTTTATATCATAAAAAAAATCAAAAATTTCGACCACGACATCTCTCGAAACACTTAACCGATGTGTATCAAATTTTGCGGTATTCGCCGCAGTTTTTCAAGTAAAAAAAGTAAATGAATTCTTAAAATCGACTAGACAAGAACTTTTAGAGTCGTTAAAACAAAACGCTTTTTTCAACAATTTTGTCAACGATATATTCGAACAATTCAACCAATTAAAATAAAATTGCAGCAGTCGACGTTGTTTGTTGATCACATTTTGGATCGGCTTAGCACTATATTTATTTTCGAAAGTTCTCAAAATCTACCGAACCGAATCGGTTCATAATATCACGAAATCTAGGTGAGGTCAATATCTTTTGAATGCCGTAAATATGGTTCCGGTCGGTTAAGCCCTTCTTAAAATATCAGAGGTATACATACACACACATACACCCATACATACGGACATCATCGTTAAAATAGTAAGAATAAATTCCCATGACCTGAAAACGTCGATCTAATGAAAACTCGATTTAAGAAAATCGGGGTGAAATCAGTAACTTCCTATCTTGATTGCGGGAAGTTAAAGCAAATATAGAAATATCGAGAGTATATATTCAATAAACGTCAACTCAAAAAATCTAACTTCTCAGGAGAGCGAAAAAACTAGTTATATCGCTTAATGTTGTAAAAATAAACAATGTAGCTTCCATAAGATGGTTTAAATATTCTTAATACTTTGAACATATGCAAAAAATTTTATATTTTGCACTTGTTTGCGTATTTTTTGAGATAGCATATTTTATTATATCAAAAAACAAATATTTTTCAGACTTAGCTTTACTTGTTCAAGTAAAATTTCTATTAATTGAAAAAATTTTGTAATTTCTACATTTCAAAGTTGAAACGGTTGACTCAAGGTAGATCAACACCAGGTAGTCGCAAGAGAATTCGCCGTGGAGAATTGACATTTGGGCTGTCAAAAAAGCTGATACATTAGGTCCGTTCGTTTACTTTTGCAGTAAAATGCAGTAAATGAGTAATTACTGAGTAAACTGAAAATTTTACTCTCAAAAAATGCTATTGTCCAAAAGAGTACGCGAACGGAAAAATAGTAAAAATTCGTAAATCTGAAAGTCCATAAGACGCGTTACACACGGTAACGCGTTATAAGCGGCTGTGAAAAAAGTAGAATCAGTGTAAATGTATGTGACGAGTTACACAGCACAAAGCGTAAAACGCCTGACGCGAAAAGTAGGTTTACTTTCTACTTTTGTTTGCGTCGCATGCGCCATGAAAAAATGATAGCTGTTTTTGATAGCCAGGGACGACAAATTATATTATTTTCAATGTTATCGATATATATGTTTGTATGGTGGATTATTTTTTTAAATTTTTTTTACAAAAAAGAAGTCTAATAAAAACCCTATCGCAATAGAGTTTTTAAATGTTTTCAAGAATAAAATATATTAAAATTAATTTTTTAACACAATTCTTTCATCAACAAAATTTTTATTTTATTTACCGATTAATTCTATGTAATAAGTTTCATCTCTGTTATTTTCATTCATTTTATCACTTTATCTTTATAGTTTATTCAGTATTGTACTGACACAGTTAAATTTAAATTAAAGTCAAGAATAGCCTACAATCTGTTGGAATAGCTCTTGCTGAGTTAAAAAAACCACTCACCTCCCGTTCCAAATGCAAGGGACGCACCTAAAACCGTCTCGTTTTATTTTGGAGCCCTTGTTGCACAAAATATTATATTTATAAACTCAATAAATTCCACAAATTCTTTTAAAATTTGAATTTCATTTAAAATTTTTGCAAAAATTATTTTTATTTGATAAAAATATTTACACTACAGCTGATCAAAACATAAACATTGGCGCACAAAAAGCGTTGCATGTAACTTGAATTTAGAAAGGCGTCTAATAAATGGCAAATAAATCTAGCGCTGAAAAACATTTACAGTTTTGACTACCCGACTCATTTTCTTATTGGAAATCGATACAATACTTTTTATAACACGAAAATTGTAAGAAAATATTAATAATTCATTTTATGTAATCTTTTCCATTTGCTTTTTTTTACACTTTATTTGATTTTTCTAATTTGTTTCTAGTTAAATTTATTCAGAAGTACATGATCATTTGTGTTTGCTATTGATTACCTTAAAAACAAATGCAGTACTAAGTAGTCAAGTACTTAGCACTTTCACAACACAAGCAAATTAAAGTAATACAAACAAAACAAGCCAAATGGTCTCTAAAACGTTTATTTCCTTTTTAATGATATGTGCTTGAAGTTACAAGCGAAAAATCTCATAATAACTATTCACCTTTTATTTTTGTGCCAGTTCTATTTAATTTTTTTCGCTAATGTTTTTACAAATTTTATACTTTTTTCTTGTGCTTGAAGTTACAAGCGAAAAATCTCATAATAACTATTCACCTTTTATTTTTGTGCCAGTTCTATTTAATTTTTTTCGCTAATGTTTTTACAAATTTTATACTTTTTTCTTCTTACTTTTGTTTGTTTACCATTTGAATCATATGTTTCTCATCTTACTAAATTTTACTAGCAAAAGTTTCTGCAGTAAAAATTTGTAAATACTCAGTCATGAACTGTCACTTTACGCTCTCGATTTGTGTTCTCATTTACTGTATTTTGTGTAAACGAACGCAGTTTAGTAAAATGCAGTAAAGTTCAGTAAAAACTTTTGGGCAGTGTTCGAAAGTTTACCTTATATAATGTACTTTAATGTACATTATATGAATATTGTAATACACAAACGCAAATAGTGGTTGTGTAGGAAATACATTAAAAAAAGAAGTACGGTATTTCTGTTAGTGATCTTGTACCCAACCAAAATACTGTTTTTAACGAACTCAATATAAAGATAAGAACATTTCGCGACCTTAGTATTGGTTTAGCCCATATGCCAAAAAGCCGGAATGGAGAAAAACAACAAGGAAGATTTACATAAAGTTTTCTCAAAATATATCCGATAGATTTTTTTGTATTCTCACCACTGCTCCCGTCATATGTTTGGAAGAAAAATGTACATTTTTGTGAACTTTCATCAATCCGATTAGAAATTAACATCTTTTTACTGAAAGTAAAATATCTTGTTTTGTGCTCCAGTAACCACTTTTTTATATTATTTGTAAAAAGTAGCTTTTGTTGCTCCATGTGTATACTAACTGCTGTGTATTGAGTAACTTGTTATTGAGATGAAATTTTCTACTTTTTATTGAAAATGAGCGTTAAAGTTAATAAAGTTAAAAAAGTTAATATTGATGAAACTTGGTATTTTACTTGATTTCCGATTTTTATTTTTTTATTTAAAAAAAAATTTTTTTTTTACAAAAAATTTATCAAAAATGATGATATTGAGCACAATGAATGCTTGATATCTCAGAAACCAGGAACAATTTCGCGAAACTGTTTTTGGATTCTGAAAGAGGGTATTCAAAATATATATATATACCCCATACTTAACTCAATTTTTTTGAAAATGGTCGGTGCGCCAAAACAATACTAAGGTCGCAATTTAATAGTGTTCTGTTATTCGTTGAAGAACAGTACACTTCGTTGTGTTCGGCACAGAACATTATTCTTAATGTATATTTTGTGTATTTAGCATTAGTATTCGTTTGGCTCTCGTGCATGTATACTTGAGAACACTATAAAACTCTAAAATATAATGTATGTAGTACGTAACCACTACAATTGTACTGTTTTTTGAAAAAAAAAAAAACAAAACGCTACATAATGTTTGTTACTTACATTAAAAAATCGTTATGTGTTGTGTTCGAGTTGTGTAAATATACACAAACACTAAAAAGATAGATATCGTTTCTGCTTGTGTATACAGTACACAAAATAACGTTCAGTTTATTTTCGAACACTGCTTTTGGGTACTCGAACGGACATATTAACACTGCTGACATGCCAAATGTGTAAACATTTACGTAAACAGCTGGGCTCTTGCGGCCACCTAGTATGAATTCGGCTTGGGTTGACTTAAATCTCTTTACTTTATATATTAGATCGGATGTATTCTATTCCACAACATCAATTTTATACTTATATACATAATTTTTTTCTATCATGTAAATATTATATTTGTTTGATATTAGTGAAATTTATATATTAATTTGTTATCTTTTATTAAGCAATATTGTCAGCCTACTAACCATATACGGCCTTCATGGGCTCGGTTAGTTAAATGAATTGTTAAATAAAATAAAAAATAAATTTCTAAAGTTTCGAGCTGTCTACCGGGTACTACTACGGCTATCATTTAAATATTGGTGGCTATTCTGAAATACGCGTCGACTTAGTGAAAGTTACATGTAAAACAAAAACAAAATAGCATAAATCTAAAAAAATTGTTTTTGTTTATCATACAAAACTTACCGTTTTTAAAAGAGAGACCAACGCGTTTAAGTCCTCACGTTTATTTCATATGAGATATGTAATGTAATGAATTGGTGAAACGTTGTTTTTGTTTCAATGCAAATTTTCACTTCTTCGACGCGTTGTAAACAACTATTTCTTACTTCTATGAGAAATTTTCTGTCTTTAGTTTTTATAAATTGTGCACACTAGCGGGCTTTTGCGGTTCAAGTTCGACAATTTGAGAAAAGTTAATACTATATCTGATGAATAAATTGAACTAATATTACAACAGGTTGACCGATTTGAGCGAATAGTAACTCAAATGAAAGCCTAGTTCTTCTGCTTTGAGAAACTTTCTAAAAGTATACTGTCTCTATTCAAAAACTTTGCGCAAGCTTGGCGAAGTCTAAAACAAACTTTATTGTGCATGCTTGAAAATGGTCATATCTTTAAAAAAACTCGCCGCTCGATATCTCAATTTTTAGTACATTTGAGTTCAGCATGTTCCATTAAATAAGAGTTGAGGTTAATTTTAAATAATTTAGTTCAATACAAAAATGTTGTCAAATTACTATGGGAGTTAACATTTATTAGAAATTTTCTCTAAGCGTGGAGAACACGTTAATACACTATTTGGCATGAAAAACTCGTTTTCTCCAATAATTCAGTTGGCACATTTTGAATATAGAATCTCGATATAAAAAATATACTAAAAATGTTACTTAAGTCTTAATTGTTTTTGTTATATGTAAATGTATAACGGCACATGTTCTCCACGTTATGAAATTTTCAGATATGATGTAAATGATCGTTATTTCTGTGGTCACAAGCCTTAACCGCCTAAGTGGGTTAGGACGAAACTGAGTTATTGGTGCTATCGTATTCGGCATGTATTTGTAATTGTATCTTATTTGGTATAACATCTATACAGAAGACCTAATAGCTTAAGTAATTTTTTTATATTATTGTTTTGGATTAACAGCTTAACTCATAATTCACCGACGTTAGTTTCCTAGCTCAAATTAAGTGTTTCATAGTTCTATATTCATACTTTGGAATATGATAATTAGAAACATACAGTTTTTATTATTAATTATATCAAACTTATGTCGTTATTCCGCTGTAGAAAGTCAATATTATATTTTCCTAAGTTAAGTTATTCCGAATTCCGGATAATCGAGGTTCAACTTACTCAGTATGGGATTCTTTTCCTTTATATTGTGGCTCAGGAAATTTTGAAGCGGCAGTGGTCGTCAGTTCTTCATACGTAAAAAACCGCAAATCCTGTAGAGACGTCTGAGGTGACTCCAATTTAGCATGGCTTTCCATTGGGTAAGTGTATCCGAAGTTGTCTGGGAGCATGTTACTGCTGATCATTGCTGATTCCTCTTGCTGTGGCAATATAGGCATAGCTCTGGGCAACAACATATACCGACTTCCCGTGGTTAAAATATCGTCCTTAGAGAAGTGTTCAAAGCAAATGCGGGTGCTTGTATTAAATTCCTTCTTACATAGTTTACCCCATTCCGCTCTTATGTTTGGGTCCCGAGGAGCATTAAAAAATGTACCATTACCGGGTACTGCCTGCTTATGGCATAAAATGCAGTAACGCATTTTCACTTGTGGTTTTAAAACTTGAATTAAAAAGCACGCACGCACAAGCCGCCTGAGTTTTTTCTTATTAAATTTAAATGAATAAAATAATCACTTCAACAAAATACAACACCAGAGACCTGCGGCATGGTTTTTCATCACCGGCGGCTGCAGGAAAATCGTCAGCGGCGGCTGACAGGAAAATCGTCAGCGGCGGCTCAAAATTGGCTGTCGGACGATATCTAAAGGGCATAATACACAATCAATCAGCTTGATGTCAGATTCGTGTACGTGTGCTTGACGAAAAATCAAAACCAAGTAGATTTTCAATCAATCGTCTTCGGTGTCACTAATAGTAACGAAATTTCACACATACTATTACCACGCTTGTCAAGCATGTTGACTGTGTATATTGCCCTTAAAAGAACAGGCATGGTAGAATAATATACAAGGTAGCTCTGGAACGTCAGCTAATTATTTTTTATTTGCTTTTTTCATGGTACGAACTGTCAAATGTTGTGTATATGTAAAATAACTCGTTGCACACAATACCACACGTATGTTTGCTGCTTCTGTTATACAAACAAACACATACCCTCTCTATTAATGTTTGACATTTTCTATCCAAAAATTTACATTTGTATTAGTTATGCGGCTACCTGATATATTATTCTACCCAAGGTGGATTTATACAGGTGATATTATAAGCACAGCTGTTCTACTTTTATTCCGCAAATTAGATGCTCGTATGTCAAAATATGTATACGTTGACATAGGGGCTGAGATGTCAAATGTTATTGTAATGTTGTCGTTGTTTTAGAATCAACACATGATAAAATTAAAGCTGTTTTTAGACTATTATACAAGCTGTTCGACTTCTGCACAAAATGCTACCCTGATATAATTTGTTATTGCTTTTTTAAAACTTTCCATAAACAACACATTATATCAGGGTGTCATTTTGTGCAGAAGTCGAACAGCTTGTATAATAGTCTAAAAACAGCTTTAAAACTCCATAAACTCATTAGATCAGGCTTGCATTTTCTACAGAAGTCGAACGGATTGTGAGATGGTGTAAAACAGCTATAAAAACTCACATGGACAGCAGACATCATTTGACACCTCGTGCCGTTGCACTTGAAATATGCGTTTGTTCATGTGAATGCTAAGCGGCTAGTGTTGTGACGTTTGCACAAACAATCTGTGTTTAACGGTTTTGGTTTTCTTACATTTTTGGTGCTTTTAATTAATCACAACATTTTAATGTTTCATATATAAGCAAGTTTTTGCGAATTTTCGTAATTTTCGCGATTTGTCCCGAGGGCTGATATTCCTTGTAATTTGAGCGAGTTTTAATTATAAAACTTTGCCGCGCAATGTGTTCGTTTATTAAATTTTCGACAACAAAATTTATACCCATCCTTTGGTTAAATACCGGAGTATTTATCCATTTCTTCCCAATTTGATCATTTTATCTACCTATATTCAAACCTCTTATCTTATGCACAGGCTTTCAAAACCATTTAAAAATTTACAAATAATTTTTTTGAAAATCACAATAGAACAAAATAATCGTAGTAGGCTTAGAAACTTATACAAAACCCAACAAAAAATGAATACTTAACTCTCGAAAAATCGCTAAAACGCAAAAAATCACCAAAACTAAAAAGATCGCCAAAAATTACAAAACGCAAAAAACCGAAAAAAGTCGTCAAAACGAAAAAAACAATAAAGCCTAAAAAATCGCTAAAATTAAAAATATCGTCAAAAAAACGAAAAAAATCGTCAAAAATTAAAAAAAAAAATCCCCAAAACGAAAAAATGCACCAAAACAAAATAAGCACAAAAGCTAAAATAAAAAAAATCGCTAAAACTAAAAACACCAAAAACCGAAAAAATCCCCAAAACCGAAAAAGCGCCAAAACTCAAATAAATCGCTAAATCAAAAAGGGAAAAAACACCAAGACCTAAAAATCGGCAAAACGAAAAAATCATTAAAATGACAAAAGCGCCAAAACTGAAAAAAATCGCCAAATAAAAAAAAGCTAAAAAATAAAATTAAACGCAAAAGCAAAACAAAAAAATGCCAAAATAAAAATAAATTAAGTAAAGTGCGACTTTGGCTCGCACACGAATGATTCCGTACGAATACACATATCGCTACCTCAGTATTGGTTTGCTCCTTTCTAATGCTTTTTCCTCTGTTTATGGAGCAAACCAATACTGAGGTAGCGATATATCCCTTCTCATTTTTGGGCTTTTTTCATTTTGACAATTATTTCGTTTCGCTTTTTTGTTTAATTTTAGTTTTTAACTTTTTTTCGTTGTTTTGGCGTTTTTTCGTTGTTTTGGTTTTGGCGCTTTTTTATTTTGCTGATTAAATAAAATAAATTTGAATATTGGTTGGAGAATCAAACAAACAATCAAATGAAAATCAAAAAGGACCGGATTTTGACAGTCAAGGCTTCCTGTACGTGCAGCATTCAGCTGAAAAAGTTTATAAAAACAATTTTTTAACATTTATTTTCAAAATAAAATAATTTATTAATGAAATAAAAATAAAATTATTTATTTTTTAATGCCAATGTTTACTTGCAGTTAAGAGCTCCAACTAAAAAATTGTTCCAACCATGATACAATGATATAAAAGTAGAACCACATTTGACGTAAAAAATAAATGTTAATAAATCGTATCAGGGTTCCAGCTAAATTTAACTGAAAATTAATGGATGAGTTAGTTTTGTGTTAATAAAAAAAAATAAATAAATTTTTACCAACCAAAGTTTAAATTTTCAGGTTATGTTAATTTGGTTATTGTTAACGGCCGTTATACATTTTAAGACTCTTCCTCTAAGAATTCTATTAAAAAATCTTCCTTTGTTTCGGAATCATCATCAGCATTCATTATTTCATCTTGTATATTAGAACAGTCATATTTTTCTTCTTCAAAATAATCCTCATCTGCCGAAAAATCAGATTTTATTGGTTTGATAATAGATTTTCCGACGTTGACCCGTCTACGTTTAGTCTTGGAACCAAGTGTTTTTTCAAGCTCTTCTAATTGTGCTTGGTCGTAAGCTAACACTACATTTAAGTCCTCATCTTCATCTACCAATTTGTACACTTGAAGTGGTTCTAATTTATGCCTCCTGCGATAATGACGTTTCAGATTCTTTTTAAGGCCATAATCATTGTTACATATTTTACACTTTGAAATATCTGGATGGTACTCTTTGTCGTGTTCTAAAGCTAGTTTATAATTTTCAAAATTCATGTTACATATTTTACAAACATGTGAACGTCTCTTTCTTTTTCGGAATGGTGATGACTTATCGAATCTCGTATAATTCAGATGTCTCCCTTTTGATGTTTGTTCAATAGTGCCCTCATATGCCACATGTACTATTTTTACGTGCCGGCTTAGACTCGATTTTCTTAATTTTAGATTACATATACTACAAGTGACTTTTTCTTTAGTGTGTTTTTTCATATGTACTTTTAGCGATGATGCAGAAAACAACTTGTGTCCACAAAGTTCACACATAAAATCATATTGTCTGCGATGCCGCTTTAAATGAATTTTTAGTAATGATATATTAATATACGATTTCGGACATAGGTGGCATTTGTGGGTTTTTTCTCCGTGTCTTTGTTTATGATTCCTTAAATAATTACGATGTTTAAATACTTTTTCACATACATCACATTTGTATTCACCTTCTTCTTCTTCTGTATGTTTCTCTAATACATGTTTATTGTACATATTACGACGAAAAAATGTTTTGTTACACGGTTCACATCTAAAGTTTTCATCATAGTGTGGCAAACATTTGTGGAACTCGTACTCATCACTATGAAGAAAACATTCTTTGCACTGTACACATTTGTGAGGCCATTGCAAATACTGATATTCTTCTAATAAATGACGTTTCAAATCGGAATCATTTGTGTAACATATATAACAGTGAGAACAGCGTGCGTAAGCGATTTCATTCACAGAAGGCAAGAAAGCAGCACATTTGTCATAATAACAAGTGAATTGGTCAATATTTTCAATATTATCATTCGGATATAAATAACAGTAAAACCTTAGTAAACGGTTTATGCTGCGTCGCATTTTTAAATTGTCAATATTCAACGACCATTTGTCATTAATTATTTTACACAAATCTTCGACAGCTTCATAAAAGTCGTCATTGAATGGTTTGTCATCGAATTGCCACAAAACTGGATAATTTTTCATACTATCCAACAGTGAATCTACTATGTCACGTGGTGTATATTCGAAAGCAATCTGTTAAAAATATATACAATGTGTATTATACATTTACATATGTAAATATATTTATTAGCGATCTGCACAAGTAAATATATGTATTTGTTAGCGATCCAACAGTTTCGACGAACATATTACTGCAAAATACGTTTGAAAACAAATTTTTATTGAACTTGTAATTTACGAAGAAGGTTTCCACGCATTGTACAATTTTAAGAAATTACTTTTATAATTCAGCTGTCTAGTACATGTTGCTCGCAGCAATGCTGTTGCGAAACTGTTTAAAACAAAACAAATTCCTTAAACACGCCTTCAGGGCGTCTTGTGCAGGCCTCTAATATATCGTTTATCAAAATAGATGATATGGGCAGAAAATTATTTACATTACCTCTGTGGACTTTTGTTGAACAATTTCAATAGAGTCTGGTTCATATTCTTCCTTCGCTTCTAGCTCCTCCTCCTCCTCCTCCGTTTCATTTAGCGTTTGAATCGATTCTGGTTCACAATCGTCATTCGCTTCTAGCTCATCTTCCGTTTCATTTAGTGTTTTAATACAGAAACTTAGGTTTATAGATTCCAGTGGGTCCACTGCAAGAGGAAGGTCTGCTTTGGAATTGGTAACAGCTGCTTTAAGAGCGGTATCTGCTGGAGAAGATAAATTTAAATTTGTAGAAGTGGAATCTTCGGAAACGTGATCGCAAGTTTTGAATCTTTCTTCTTTTTCAAAATGTTTCTCCCTTAAATGTTTTACGAAAAATTTCCACTTTTCCAACGGAAATACTTCAGGGCAATAAAAACAATTTAAGCGAAATTCGTCTGATAATTCTATAGTTTCTACTAGACCACATAGGCGTGTTTTAGATTGTTTGGATCCTGCACGGGAAAGCGATTTAGAAACCGGTTTTTCTGGTACAGATTCTTGTTGTATATCTACTACAGGATCTTCTTGTAATTGTGGAGGCATTACCAAAGTTTTTCTAAAATATAAACAAAAAATGTAATAAACGGTTATGTTCTGTGTCTCACAAAAAATAAAATAATGTGAATTCTCATGGCATTTTTGTTATAAAAAATTTATTTATAACAATAATGCCATGAGAATTCACCTAATTTTATTTTTTGTGAAACACAGAACATGCCCAAATGATTTAAGTTCTGCAATTAATTTTAGGTACACAGATATGTATGTTTTAGAGCCATTGGCGTAGCTAGGTACCTTCTGGGAGGCAATGCCCCCAGACTTCATTTCACCCCCTCCCAGAATTATTGAAAATAAAAAAAAAAATTAGTAAAAACTTCTTTATGTGTGGAAAGGATATTCATATTATTATTCAAGTCACCTAAATAACGTAAATGTATTCAATTTACTTACAGAAATCATCAGAATTTTTATAAAAATTTCATTTCCAATAACTGCTAAATATTTGTTTATTAAGTAAAAACCCTTAATAAAAACGTATATATATACGGCCGATATTTTTTTATTTTGATGATGTATTTTTGTATTAATTAATTTAAAACTTCACGAAGATGACCTGCGAGCACATTCAAATGAGCCACATAATGGTGGTGATAAACAGATGACCAGATAAACACATGACCATTAATGATGGGAGTGTGGAGATTTCCCAAAACAACGTGTATTTTGAGAATTTTCTTTTGATCAACACATAAAAACAATTATTCACAAATTTTATTGAATGAGGAAATTCGCCCTGCACTGTCGCCCCTGTTCTGACACGGCAGAAAATATGTAATGTAAAAAATAAATTAAATATAATTCTATGTAAAGCATACAGAATCACTTGAACAGGTTCTCAATTTTTTATTAAAATTATATGCTAATGACTTAATTCATAAAAAAAATTTTCTGACAGATTAATAAAACTAATTTTCATAAAAAAATTTGTTTTATAAGAATCTTATTAATCAAAAATTTTTTTGTGAATTAGGTTGTAAGAATTTCACTACCTTACACTACGTATATACCTGATATATTTTTATCATGATAAATATCAAATTCCATGTAGGAAAAACAGCTAACATAGAAAAAAACTATTTTTCAACATAAAGTTTGACATTTGTCATGATAAAAATATATCAGGTATAGATGTAGGGTTACAACGAAAAGGTTTAAATTTCTAAGCGTTTTTTAGGGTGATCGGATGTGCTAAACACGAAAAACATTAATAAATTCAACCACTGTCCAGATAATGACACATTTGTGTTTTTCGATGCACAAATACTACGTATATTATACATACTTATGTACATATCGTCACAGAAAATTCAAATGCCTTATCTAACATTTTAGAAGTTTTACAGGAGAAGCTTAAAACTTGTTTAAATGAAAAAAATATTTTGACAATTAGTGCAAAATATTACAATAAATATATAAATTTGTTGGTCCTTCTTTACTTGTATTGTAAAACTTTGCAATAATTGTCAATGCATTTTTCATTTCAACCAGTTTTATACTTCTCCTGTAAAACTTTTAATATGTTAGATGGGGCTTTTTGCATTTTCTGTGACGATATATATTTCTCTTTAAAGCGACATCATGAGTCAAAGACTAATTCGATGATCGAAAATGACAACAATGGTTGATAAATAGTATCCGACCGATTAATCGGCTTCGGCTTCGGTATTGTCCAAAATTTGCTAATTGGCCAATAGTCGGTGTTCGACATTAATTTTTACCATTATTTGCAAATGTTACAAAACCATGCAGAAATAATCAAACAAGAAAAACACAAATACAAGTAAGAAAAAAACGGTAATTTAATTGTGAAAAGACGCACAAAAGAAGAAAAAATTAATTGAAGTTTTAAATAAATAAGTCAACATTAAATTATATATTCTTGTGTATAGTAAGTTTCGAGTGTAAGTAATAGTATTAACATAAAAAAGAAACATTTAAAAGGGGTTTTTGAACAATAGCGTCTTTAAAGAACCCAATTTGCGAATTTTTTGAAAGAAATGGTTAAAAGGCTAAATGCAAATTCTGTGACAAATATATATCTTTGGGAAGCAAATTGCCAAAAGCACAGGCGACAAGCAACACAAAAAAGCATCTACAAAAGATTCATTCCACAGTGTATATAAAATACAATAATAAAATACTAGAGAAAGAACAAATTGCTACAGCAAGAAAGTCCCAACCCATCCAGGAAACTTAGCCATCGCTATTACAAAGAATGTCGAAAGAAATATGGCCTGATCACAAGGTATCGAGAAATATAGATAAATCTATTATGGACTTGATATTAGTTGATATGCTCCGTTGCGACATTGTGGAGGGTGCGGCCTTTAAAAGATTAAACTTTGAAAATCCCGACTTTTCCAAATATAGAAAAAAATCAGAAAAAATTTTACGAACAAATCTTATGACTGAAACTTATAAGAAGATTAAGAAGAAAGTATTTAATCAAATTCAAACTGCAGATTGGATAAGTTTCACCACTGATATTTGGAGTAATAGCTCTAAAAGCTGTTCATTACTCAGCTTTACAGCTCATGGATCCAACAGATTGAAATTAATACTACGCGCGTCAGTCTTAAATGATGATCATACTGTGACTTTTAATAAATAACTTGTTCATTATAAATATATACTACGTTATTCTTAATAATTGATCAAAAGTTTGAGATTTATAAAACAATTCTTTATAAACGTTTTATAAATTTTTGACAAGTATGTATGTAATAAGAACAACGTAGTATATATGCAAGTAAAAATTCTATACATAAATAATATTTATGTACATATTTTTGTTCAAGGCGCATACATTTCTGATAAATTGACGGAAATAATTGCAGAATATAATATCAAAGACAAAATTCATATTGGCATTTCAGATAATGCGCGTAACATGAATGCTGCAATGCGAATCGGTGGTTTTGAATCGATGGGATGCGTTGCCCATACAATATCGAAACAAGATGGAGTAGCACTTATTTAATGTTACAGAGATTACTTGTAAAAAAAATGCTCTGTGTCTGTACAGCATGAGAAAAGCGAAAATTAATTCTCTTTCGGCTAAGGAGTGGGAACAAATCAAAGATCTCGTAAACGTGTTGGAATGTTTTTATGAAGCCACGTTAGAAATTTCTGTAGATATTACATCGATTTCAATAATTCAATATCGGGCTTAAAAGATTCACTGAAAGAAATTTAAGCTTTCTTTGAAGGTTTAACTTCATTGAGCACAAGAACTTTTTGAGTGTGGCTACTCTTTTAGATCCACGTTTTAAATCATAATATTTAACAATTGACCAATTTGAAAAATCTAAAATGGATCTACAAACTTTTTTTTTCCAAATTCGGTTGTGAAAAGTAATGTTGTTTCTAAAAGAGGTAAGCAAGTTATCAATGTCGGAAAGAAAAATAGAGGAAAATAAATTAAAGCTTCTACATGTGAAAAGCATGACTAAATTCCACACATTGAAGTAGAAGAAAATATTCTCGAAAAGGAATTACGTATTTACGTAAATGAGCCCCAATTTGCAGTCTACACCTAACTTAACTTGACATTAACTTCAAGTTAATGTTAAGTGTAGACCGCTCAAGTTAATGCTTTTTTCATGTTATAACATAGATGTTAGTGCAATTGGTTTAACAACGCAGTCATAACTTCAAGTTACAACAGCATTACAAGTTTCCAGTACTTTATGCAAGATTTATTCTACAAATATATATTTACCCCTGAGGGTTAATGCCTCAGGTATTATATGGGCTTGAGGTAGTTTCAGGTGATACTGCTACGAATTTTAAAGTTATGGAACGTATTGTTAACACAGTTGTGAGATTTGTTTTCAACATTCGGAGGGCGCATATTTCTATGCATGTAAAAATTTTTTTGGGATGTTATTTCAATGAGATCGTGAGGCTAAGAAATTTAGTTTTCTTTTATCGCATCATAGACAGTGGTATTCCTGTTCCCTTGTGTGATAAATTCTCTTTTTCACGTTCCTTTAGGAATAAACAGATAATAATACCCAGAATAAATTATTCTTTGTTTGAAAGATCATTTGTTGTAAGGGCTGCTCGCTATTGGAATGGTCTGCCACTTGAGTTATGTCTTTCGGCTCAAACTAATGAAATTTTTTTTCGAATGATTAGTGTGTTTTTTCTTAGTTGTCACTGATTTCGGAAAAAATGTTTTGTTATTTATAATATTAATTTAAATTTTTCTATACGTAACGGCTGGGGAGCCATTAAACGAAATGAATTGAGCTTATTCGAATGGTAGTTTAAGTTAATAGTTTTTTATGCAATGAAATTGTTTTATTAATATTAATATAATTAGTTTTAGTTAGTTATGCAGTTCTGTTGGTACTATGTAATACGTATTTTTGGCCTAAATGGCTTTGTATTACAATATGGATAATAAATAAATAAATAAATAGTATTGGAACGCAAGTCCATTTAACAACTTAAAAGCAGTAGCAATGAAATATCTATCAGCACCACCAGCTAGTGTTGCCAGCGAGCAACTGTTTAGTGCAGCTGGTCAGTTTTACTACAATCGCAGAAGTAACCTTCATGGTATCAATGCAGAAAAATTATTATTCTGTCATTACAACATAAAATTTATGAATTTTGAATACTAAATATGTATGTAGTACATACACACTTATGTACACATATTGTGTTGTAACTACTTGTTAATAAAAATGTTTTTTGTTTGTTTTTTATAACTTGAAATTTTTATAAATGAATTTTTTGTTTGTTTAATAAACTAATTGATCTCTAAAATTTCAAAGTTACTTGTTGTGAATTTATATAAGTAAAGTTCGGCTTTGGCTTCGGTTCGGCCGAATTTAGAAAATTTGTCCGAACTTCAGCTTCGACATCGGCCTAAAAAAGTGGCTTCGGTCGAACACTAGTGATAAACATTAAAAATTACATAGAATTTAAACTTCGATCCACTACAAACTGTTCGTTTTTTATTCAATTAGCCAAAAAGCCTTTCAATCGAACCAGTCTTTGACTCTGAATACAACTTTAAAAAAAGAGAAGTATACATCGAAAAACACAAATATACCGTTATCTGGACAGTGACCAAAATAAACTTTTTTTATTCTATTAAACGCAAAAAAACATCTTAATTATCCTAAAAAAATGCATTAGAAAATTGAAGCCTTCAAAAAATAAAAATTTGTTTTTTTTAGTGGTATTGTAGTATAAAAAAATATTTTTTTTTCGTGAGCTGAAAATTCTCTATTTTTGTAGTCCCATTCGATGGACAATAAAACTTGCCCATCCGAGCCACCAGTATTGTAATACTCCTCAAAAACACTTATTTTTCAAATTTTTCCGAAGTATATAGCTGATATCATTATTATACACCACTAAACGCGGCTTCAAAAGAACTTTCAAATGATATCCTAAGGTACATAAGTAGTCTTATGAGCAAATGCAAAAAAAAAAATCATATACTGACCGGCTCACGAACCTGATATATTTTGGAAAACGTCATAAAACAAATCAAACCAAACAAATATGCGCTGTTTTGATATCATATAAAATGAGTTTTTTTTACTACCGTTAAAATTGTAGTTTTTATGGAACATCTCATTGTTGGTGACACACGACTGAAAAAAAGTTTAATTGTCCATTGGACACGTCTTGAAAAAAAAGTTTCAAAGGATTTATTCCATTAACGTCCATAGCTAGAAACCCAAAATGTTTTGGGATTTCTCGTAAGAAAAGGCAGTTTTCATATAAGGTGTCGCAGTAATATACATATTGGGCCTGATTGTGTAAGGCTAACCCTTAGCAAAAGTAGTGGTTACATTTTTTTTGGCAAATATTTGCCAAGTGTAAAGGTACCTTAAGTTGTTTTTTTGTAGCAGATTAAAGAGCATGGGTTGAGTGTTGCTTTAATCTATTACAAAAAAACGACATAGGCGTTTACGCCAGCTCCTTACACAATCAGGCCCATTATGTATGTATATAAGTTCAGATTTCCAGTAGTTTTACTTGTCGAAGACCGAAATGAAAAAAACTTAAAATAGTTGAACATGCTAAGAAAAGACAGTTAGTGAAGTTCCAAACATTTAGAAAAAGTTCGTTAATAGATGCGACTCGCCGCGAGATGGCGACAGTCTGTTAATTGAGCTTACTAAAATTAGTAGGATTTTCGCTACAGTGTTGTTGCTACTGTCGCTGGTAGTGTAGGTAAAGAGCTCTGATGAGTAGACTGTGGTAGTCTCGAAACAGTTGTCAGTTCAACCTTTCGAGCATCCAAATTTTTCTTTGAATGTTCAATATTTACATGCTTTAGAATTTCTTTCTTAAATAAAAAATAGTTTGATCGAAAGATTAAATTGAAAATGAACTTATGTTAAACTAATTAAATAACTTTGGATAAAATCTCAAATTTAAGGTTACAATTTTTTTCAATTTTTCAGTAAAAAATCAGCAAAATGCAGAGAAATCTGCAAATCTGGCAACAGTGAGTGAAATGGTTTTATTGTAATGAAACATATTACTGATGCAGATAATGCACTAAAAGCTAAAAAATAATTACGTAGTACCAGGTACCAGCTACCACACCACTCTCCTCACCAACATGGGCATTGATCAATAAATAAAAAAAAAATCGTGAAGCGTTGTTATTGGTAGAGATTGGCGAAAGTTACAAGACTTTTAAAGCTTTCCACATGCGAAGCGGTTAGTTTTAGCCCACTATAGAGTCGTTAGTACATATTCTCCAAATTTGCGCAAACTATATTGAGCAAGTACAGCATCTCATCTATTGATAAGTTAAATTTCAAATAAATCTAAACAGTAGTTTAGCAGTTATACATTTTTTACCACTTATTTTGTGAGCAGCTCCAAAATGCTGTGGGAATGTGTTGCATGTATAATTTTACATTGAAATTTTGTTAAAAAAATTTTAACTTTACTAATTCCCAATAGATTTTAATAATTTACTTTTTAACAAAATAAAAAAATAAGTAGGTTTTTCAGCAGCGTTGCAAAAAACTACGCAAAATTAAAAAAAAATCGGAAAAATTAAAAATTCAATTTTTCATTTGATATTTCCATGAAATAAAATCTTTTAAATATACACTGAAAGATTAAGTCCTCCTCTATTCGACGCCGTTTAAAAATTAAAAATCGGTGTATAAACAACGCAGTGAAAATTGTTTTTGCCCGTGAATTGACAAAATATTGTTTTTTTTTATCGATAACTTCCGAGTTAGTGTATTGAAATTTTTTAAAATGCCATAATAATCTACACAACAAGACCTCAATAAGTCGTTTTCCACGAATATTTTCACTGTTACAGCGTGTTATTGAGACTTAAATAAAATTATTTATAAATGCGCTGATTTTGAGTTCACAATTGACGAGTTTTTGCCCGAGCTATAAAAGATTGCAACCGACTTAATTCCAATCATATGATTTCACGTCAATGATTCCTAATTTTTTGGTTGCATTCAAAATCGTAAGTTGATTTTATGATTTCAATTTGAAATCATTAAATCAATATAATAAATGAATAAATATTTTTTTTAAATCAATTTATATGTATATTAATTGATTGCAATCAAATCCAGAAATTAAAAATCAAAATTAAACCACTACAGTTGATTGTAATCGTATTATTTCAACAAAAATTTTAATGCAATCAAATTGATTGCAATTAAATGGCATTCAATCAGCCCTGTTCTGTAAACCGAATCCGAGTAAATTTCTCGTTTTCCAAAAACAAAGAATGCCAATTAAAGTATTTTAAATTATATATATATTAAATTCTACTATCCTACTACGGAATCGCTATATATACTACACTCCCTTCGTCCCTTTTTCTTTTCACTTCGTTTTCTCTTTTCGTTTCTTTGATCTTTACTCAATCATACTTGAACTGTAAATACTTCTAAGAACATGTAATTATTATTGTTATATTAAGTAAATGTTATACTACTAAACAATCATAAAAGGCCTAAGAAAAAGGCTCGGTTGTAAACTGTGAATTATGAAATAAATATTGCAATTTCCGCGATGTTAGCAATTAAAAAAATTAATTTCGGAAATGATATTTGAAGCTCTAAAAAAAAAGAAACTGCAAAAATATCTGCAAAATTTTTGCTATTAGTGGATTTAATTTCTCTAAATCGACGGTTTTGAAATCGATTCGATTTACAGAACAGGCAGGTAAGATTAAAAGAAATTATTTTGCAATTTTGACAAGATTTCATTTCATTAGTGACGAAAAATTCACTTTTTCAAATTAGAGGCCAAACATTTTACATTATTTATCAGAAATTTAAGTATATTAGGAATAAAATAATCCATAAATCATTAAAATCTATGGAAAAATTTCATTTTTATTCGCAATTAAGCGAGGGGACTTAATTAACAAAAATTGCCATTTTCATACAGCACACTAATTAACATTTTACTGTTCTATGGAAATCGTGATTTTTATCAATTGAGTTGTTTCACTTAATTGGGAACAAAATCGATATTTGTCAATCGATTTTACTGAAATCATTTTGAAATCAAAGAGTGAAATCAGTTTTGTTGAAATCATTTTGATTACAATGCCAATTGATTGCAACTTTTTATATATCTGGTTGTTGCGCTCTCCTCAAAAGTAAAGATTTTTGCATTCGATATTTGGACAAGGTAGGGACGATATATCGAATAATATTCACGCATAAGCTAAAACCTAAATAGTTGAAATTTAATAATACTTACATTGGGACAGCACTAGGCAACAACAAAACATTTCGGCCCGTTTTGATATAGCTTGATGCCGCAAAGTGGTCGGCACAAATTAAAGCGTCCCGGGAGAAGTCCATGTTGCATATTTTGCTCCACTTGGCTCTCCGATCATCTTTTGGAACGGTGAAAAAGCTTCCGTTACCAGACATTTGTTTTTTATGGCACACACAACACTTTTTCATTTTTTTAATATATTTTTGAAAATGTTTATTTAAATTTTAATTTTAAAATTAAATTATCATTTGACTTTTCAAGTCTTAATTTATTTATTTTTTCCAATTACTTTTTTCTTTACACTTCTTTTATTACTTCAACAGGTTGTAAAACAACAACTTTTGACAGTTCTAATCATGAAAATAGATAAACAGTTGTGTTTTCACCACTAAAAGTCAAGGTAGATTTATTTGCCAGGTACTCTTGATTCCACAGCTGTTTACTCTTTCTTCTATTTATGGCTGTCAATTTTGTATCAAAGTACACAAGTTATGTGTATGTGTTTTAATAATTTGACATTTTCAAGGAACTCCGACTACCTGGTAAATAAATCTACCTTGACTAAATGTATTAATATACCTTGATGTACTCATGATCCAATAATACAGGTCTGTGCAAGAGATCAGCTGCTCCCTTTGTTTTGATTCTGTGTTTGTCAAACTTCATATAAAAAAACAAACACTATTTTTTATATATAGAGTTATTTTGACAATCACAGCAGGCAGGCATTTTTGTTGTACTACTGCACAGACCTGTATTTGTGGATCATGGATATACTCAATATAGATTAAAGGCCCTTTTCACAATGTATGACTAAGAGTTAACGTGGACTTTAACCTGAGTTTTGTATGCCGGACTTGCCGTTAAAGTCCACGTTAACTTTTAATCTTACATTGTGAAAATGACCGTAATACAGGTATAATTATCCGCACAGCTGATAACCTTTTTTATTTTTTGAAGTATCGTTCGATGTCTAATTATTTTCAGTTATTTACATTATATTAAAAAATAATTTCAAATTGTAAAATATTGAAAATTTGTCTGTGAAACATCAAAATTATACATAATTATTAAGCCGGGAATTATTAATTTAACAAATGAGAAGCTGCAGTATATGTATGCAAAAAATATATTGGAAGCAGGCAATGGACCATGTTTTACTACTCCAAAGAACGAAAAAGGAGGGCAAAATGGAGAGCGATTTGTAAAATGCAATCCACGCCAACATCTCGCATATGTGGTGACCATTTTGACTTCCCAAATAATAAGAGCTGGTCGAAAGTGCATGTTACTACCTACATAACATTCGTTTTTTATTTTCATTAACGTTACCTTCTATTGGAACTATTATAGGACGACGTTCGCCCCACACCAAAGATAACAAGAATCCACCAAGACCAACTGAGGCGGCTAGCTTTCTCCCGCCTAACGATCTTTAACTTTCAAGAAGAATTCTCGTTAACATTAGAGCCATTATGATTATTATTATTAGCCCGTTATGGTTATTTTTAATAAATATAAAATCTCTAATTTCATAAAAAAAAATTATATTGGTCTTTGCAACGTTAAATCTATGGTCACAAGCATTAACCGCTCAAGTCGTCTTCAATTTTGTATGTTTAGTTTCAAGAACTCACTTTCATCTTTACAGATATTAGCTGTCTTTAAAAGTTACAAGGACGAAGAATTGAAAGCAAGCAGATTTCTACACGGATGGACACAATCGCAAATGTCACAGTACACAAATGCATTACGTAAGACCATGTTGTGACTAGCCCATTTCAGCTAAAGTGGACGACGTAGTCCAACTATTTTACTGTAGGATAAAGCGTGGTATGGAGTTCTTAAGGAAATTCACATTCGCATGACAACTGTGTGTAAAATTCCTTAAAGAAATTTCCGTTTGCTAGTACGGAGTTCCAAAAGAAAAGTACACGGAATTTTGGCCGTTACAGTTTATCACAGGGATGTTACAACTATAAGTGGAGACCTTTTTCCGTAAACTAATGTTCAAACAATTGTTTGGTCACGGAATTTTTGACTTTTCTTATTTTTTGCAAGTTGTAAAATTTTTTAATGTTTTGGTGTGTTGTAAATTAAAAAATTGAAACATTATTCTCTACAGAATGCTACACGATTATTTTTCCGTGTAGAAATAAATGTAAATTTCCAAATGTGAATTTCCGTAAGAAGTTCGTACCAAACTTAAGTAGTGAAGGGTTGTAACCACAGAAATATTTATGTACATATCAGAGAAATGTATGAGTTGATTCACTTTCGCTTTCCACACACATTTACAATGCTTTTGATATGTTTTTTAAAATCAATATGTGCAAATTATATTGCTTGCAGTGTTAACTCTCTTACAACTGACTGTCCCGAAAAATTGCATATTTACAGGTAATGCCTAAGAACTCGGAAAAATCGCGAATATGACAAAAATTCTCGAAAAATTGACAACATCAGAGTCAGAAAATCGCAAACCACCTCTAAAATTGATTAATCATCGTTAAAACTGTAAAGAATGCAAAAAGATCAGAAAAAATGCAAAAATTATTAAAAATTTTTTTTAGGACAATAAAAAAAGTTGTACGATATCATTTATTATTTTTATTTTAATTGCATACATATATTTTTACCTGAGTTTAGACATTTTCGTTTCTGATGTGTGCAAGATTTTGCGACTTTTGACAATTTTAACGATTTCTTGCGAGTTTTTGGCATTCCTCCCAACTTTAGCTATTTGCAGCAATTTCATTGCTTTTTTGCAATTTTCTAATTTTCCGCGCCTTTTCGCTATTTTTGCGATAGAAGTGATTTTCTCAGTTTTTTGCCTATTTTGCAGTATCACCGATTTTTTATCAATATCTTTTTGATATTAGCACGTTTTTACCATTTGCGTAATTTTCGCGATTTTTGCCGAGAGCTTTTGGCATTCATCACAATTGTAGCGATGTTAAATCAATTTTAAACTTTTTTTGCAATTTTGAATATTTTGTGATTTTTCAGGATTTTTGGCTTCTTTTCCACGATAGTCAGATGCGATGATATAATAATGTTACTCTTTTATACAATTATAGGTATGTGCAAATAAAAATCTTATATAAAAATCCCGAGATCTACAAAATAAAAATCTTTCGTAACTGTCATTTAAGGACTTAGGGCCTGTCCCACCATGTCGACAAGTCGAAGTCGTTCTCCTATTTATATTGAAAACAATAATAAAAAAATTTCGATGTTTTTGTTTTCAATATAAATAAGAGAATGAAATCGACATGTCGACATAGTGGGGCAGGCCCTTACCGCCTGTCCCACAATAACGACAAGTCGATGTCGTTCTCTTATTTATATTGAAAACAAATTTAAATTTTTTATTATTTTTTTCAATATAAATAAGAGAACATCGACTTGTCGACATCGTGGGATAGGCCTTTAAAAATGAAAAATCATTTATAAAG
This sequence comes from Panzeria rudis, assembly GCA_956483635.1. Taxonomy (NCBI): domain Eukaryota; kingdom Metazoa; phylum Arthropoda; class Insecta; order Diptera; family Tachinidae; genus Panzeria; species Panzeria rudis. The sequence goes on along the minus strand of OY101450.1, from coordinate 4,082,761 downwards.
TGCTCAAGAAGACATAAAAAATAAAATGCTTTTATAACTGTTATTTAAAGGCATAAAAAAATAAAAAGCTTTTATTAAGGTCTCAAGAAGACCTAAAAAATAAAAATCTTTTATAACTATAAGTGTAAAGTCTGTACACAAGTTAAGGGGTTTGTAACTGTTCAAAATTGTGTTTGAAAACTACTGACGATTTGGTAAAGCACCAATGAAATGCATATAGACAATGCTTAAACATCAGCAAATAAATTTCATTTAAAATAATATGACAATGACCCTTATCGTGTTTGGCGATTTTCACCTTCGATTACATTTTTGTAATAGATTAAAGAAAATGTAGCGTGCTGTCTTTAATCTATTACAAAAATGTCGCAGTCCAAGGCAAAAATCGCCAATATCATTTCTGAAAGAAAATTATCGTTTATCGTGGTGTGATGGAAATCGCTCAATTTGAAATCGGCGCCGATTTCAAAAACAAATTCTACTGAAAGATGACTGACTTATTTACCGCTTTTAATGCTTTCAAGGCTTAAAATATTTTATTCAATTTTTTTCGATAGAAAACAATAAAAAACGTAAATAAGTCATCTTTCAGCAGATTTTGTTTTTTAAATCGGCGCCAATTTCAATCGATCGATTTCCATTACATAACATTATTTTAAAAGCGTCTGCAGGACCATTATTATTTTAAAATAACATGTGATTTCAAGCCATGTGATTTTCAGAATATGCCTGATACTTTTGTATCTATTCGGGATTTTTTGTAAATGTGGCAACTGCGTTTCACTAAATGCTTCCCCGCGTAAACGCGCAAAAAACAACTTTGCAATGTAACTTGCGCACTTAAACGCGGACTACTGTACATATTTTAATTCAAGACAGCTTATTGAGACCCGTATCGACGAGGTCACCTGATATGAATTATCGCTGTGAACAGGCATACTTAAATATGTGCATAACGCTATGTTGCACCAAATTGTAATGTTCAGTTTCTGATAATCTGCTTACTCTGTATTATTAGTTCGGTATTGCCCAACAACAGGCTCAGCACTTGGCAAGAGACGGCATACGCTTGATCCGGCACCTACAATGGTTGAAGGCAAAAAGTGATCACTACATATGAGGGAACTTGGTTTAAAATTCCTCCCACAAAGTTCGCCCCATTTGCTTCTGATTGCCTCGTCTTTTGGAACAGAGAACATAGTTCCTTTTCCCTTTACATACAGCTTTTTGCACACCGAGCACGAACGCATTTTTTTATTTTACACTATTTGTGGGAATTGTTTAACAACTTTTCAGTTCTTATAAATTTTTCAATTAATTTCTCACTTTGACCACAAAACCTACAGAGACCTGCGCCGAGCGATTTTGTCGGCGACGGCGGCTCGCGAGAAAATCGCCGGCGACGTCTCAAATTCTGCAAATTTTTTGTGTTACCATCTAATAATTATAACGAATGATAAACAGCACAAAATAAAGGTAAGACCGCACTTGGCGACGCGACACTGCAGCGGAACTGCGCGACATTTTTAGTATATCGCACTGGAACTGCAGCAACGCGACACTTCGCTGCAAAATTGTTAGATTACATATGTTTAAATCTTCAAACAAAATGGATGTACATAGTGAAATTGATGTGTTAATAGTTTCATTTTTACGCGACGAAGAAGAAAACTTTGGACAAGAAAGAACCAGAAAAAGGCAAAAATTATGATGGTGTCTTGTATAAATTCAAGACAATTGTGTTTCCCAATAGAAACACAAAACTTACATTGTTCGTTAATATGTCCTAAATCAGTTTTTCCTTATTGTAAATATTCATGTAATTTTCATTTGTTAAGTCATATAATTTCGCATATTCGCTTCTTAAAATAATTAATTTTTCTTCCTCAAACGGCATTTTTACCCAATTACTTAAATTGAATAGTGAAATATATTGTAACGTCGCTGGCTATATCGCACTACGCGGCAACTGAACTACGCGACGCGGCATGACGCGACATTTTTGCCTTTTTGTTCAAGTTTGTCGCGTCGTTCAGTTGCCGCTTATAGCTATTTTACACTATCTCACAAGCCATTCGACTTCTGTAGAAAATGCAACCTTATCTAATGAGTTTATGGAAAGTTTTAAAAAAGCAATAACAAACATTATATCAGGGTAGCATTTTGTGCAGAAGTCGAACAGCTTGTATAATAGTCTAAAAACAGTTTTAGTGCGATATGCACCATAAGAATTAATGCAAATAATATTTTATCGTGCTGTGTCGCGTCGCGTCGTGTCGCCCAGTGCGGTGTTACCTTAAAGCATATTAATGCAAGTGGCAACAGTAACTGGCATTGACCAATCTGTCATGTTAAACGCACACATAAAAAGTTGTTTAGATTTTTTACATAATTTGACAATTTGGTCAAGTCAGCTGATGACCGTCTCGACTAATAGGTCCACCTGTTATCAATTCGCCTTGGCAGATATCATACAATCCTGGAGTAAAAGCCTGACCGGCGGCTGATTTTAAGCTGGCTTAGTAACAATGCAGTTTCGGCCATGGTAGAATAATATAACAGGTAGCCGCATAACTAATCCAAATGTAAATTTTGGGATAGAAAATGTCAAACATTAATAGAGAGAGTATGTGTGTGTTTGTATAACAGAAGCATCAAACATACGTGTGGTATTGTGTGTGCAACATAGTTATTTCACATATACACAACATTTGAGAGTTCGTACCATGAAAAAGCAAATAAAAATAATAATCAGCTGACGTTCCAGGGCTACCTTGTATATTATTCTACCATGGTTTCGGCAGTGACTGTAACAAATTATCGGCGGCTCAGCTCAGCCGGCTCAAGCCGTTAAGGCGCAGGTCTCTATCCCAGTGATGCCAACTTTTGGAACCCAAAACGCACAAAAATGTTTGAAAAGTTCTTAGTGGAAGAGACACGTATAAAGTAATACCCAGTAATATTTTTTGGAAAAAGCGAGAGAGCTATCTTATAAAACACGTTAAAATTTTGGGACCAACTTAAAGTCTAAGCCAATTTTTAAAGTAATACAAATGTACCAGACCAGACTTCACCACGCTAAGCAACCAGTGCCCGAATACTTTTCGTCATTTTCACATATACAACACGAGTGTTAACGAAAGTCAATACAAAGAGTGTAAGATACTATAATTTTATTCAGCTTTCAAACAAGCAGTTCGCCGTCGCTTTTTCATGATAAAACAAAAACAAAACACATAGTTGAGATTGAAAAGAAAAAAATAGATATCAACTGAGTAGTTTCATGTCTCATTTTTCAGCATTTGCAAAAACAACAATACATTCTCATTTTAAGTGCTTCTCTTTGTGATTACCTCTGTTCTAGACTATTATTCTTTTTATTACTGGTACAGCAAACTAACAAAGAAAATGAGTAAAAACGATGTTGTTCACAAGTCGATATTGCTAGAATAAAGGAAGAAATAGTTCGCAAAAACGAAAAATGTACCCATATGGACCAAAAAGTAAAAAGGGGATAAAAGAACTAAGATATAATTTTAAAAAGTTTGGCGCTAGAATTTTTTTTCGCGTTTTGAGTAACTAAAAACAGGCGAAATCTAGCCCGAAAAGTTGGCATCCCTGCTCTACCCTATAGTCTGCTACAAAGCGAATTAATATCAAGTGACCTTATCATCATGTGCTTATGTTCTACAAGCACACACATGCCTCCTCTATTAATGTTTGACATTTCGTACCCCAAATGTACATTTGTATTAGTTATGCGGCTACCTGATATATTATTCTACCATGCTTCCAGCCAAGGCAGATTGATCAGGTACCACTACAAGAACATCTGTTTTTGTAAATTTAAGAATGTGTGCGTCACACAGACAATAGATTTTGACTCATGTCCGGGAGTTTTCTATCAACAACGGGCATGTGTTAGTATAATGGATTTGACATATTTCTGGGGTATTTCTACTAACAAAATAAATGTGTTTTTTGGTGTTGTATTTGGTTTAGTTATGGTGGTACCTGTAATGAATATGCCTTACTTCCAGCTTTACAAAAACTTGCCAAAGCCTCTGCTCGCTCTACCGACCATGATGAAATAATATTATTTCATCATGCTAAGTTCCCTTTTACATTAACAAAGTTTACTTTGCAGTCTTGCGTTTGCTGCAGAGAAGGGAAAAACGAAGGGGGGTGAGTACAGACTTTGATGTTCTCGTAAAGATGCTTTGTTCTTCGTTCGTCGTCTATACATAGTCGTATAAACGACAACAAAACAACACAAACTTTGCAAAGTAAACTTTGCGTGTGCAGAAGTGAAACAAAGTTTAAAGAAAAATTTAAAAAACTTTGTCAAAGTAAACTTTGATAGTCTGAAAGGGGACTAACGACGCTTTGTTATGATGTTTCTATCAGGTATAGACGACAAGTGAAATATAAATTCGAACGTCTATACAATTAGCTTTATAGAATTTAAGTCGAGAAAATTTACCTTGGACCATTCAACGACGTTGTTGGTTTCGCATATCTTCGTGCCAATGAGTCCTTTTGCTTCTGCACTATTGGTACAGCTCTTGGCATTAAATATAAGCGAGTCCCCGCAGTTATGATATCAGCCTTAGAAAAATGGTCAATACATATTCGGGTGCTTGCATTAAATTCCTGCGAGCATAACTTGCTCCACTTTTCTCTTAAGCTGGCGTCCTTTGGAACTCGAAAAAAGGGACCACTTCCTTTTGCCTCCTTTTTACGGCATATAAAACAGCGACGCATTTTCAGTTTTAAGCACACAAAAACTATGAATGAAAACTTTTTTAATTTCTAAAGCATTTCCACAATTAGTCCAAGGAACGAAGCCGACGATATTTTGTCGGCGGCGGCTGAGTTAAATAGTAGCGGCGCCTGCTTACGGCTGAAGAACGATCGACGGAGGCGCCTAGGAATTCGCTTTGGTAAATACCCAAGGTGCATTAATACAGGTACATGCATTAATATATTTTTCTCATCTAGGTTTTCAAATGTTGGTGTGACTTGTTAAAAACTACATAATTAAGCTGTTTTAGACTTATATGGTGTTCAGACATGGATTCTTAATTGAGACAATATTCGGTCAATAAGCAGTTGACAGCTGGAAATAACATTGTTTTTATTTTTTATTTATAAATACTTTTTTTTGTTTTGTTCTATTTTCTTCACATTGCCATTGTATATAGTTTTGCTCACTAAACACACTTGTGAACAGTGTTGCATTTCTAGTTTTACTCAATATTTATAACAATTTCGCACTTATTGAACAATAACTAAATTAAAATTTTGTATGGAATATTGAGCTCAATAATGCCATTTGTCTGAACACCATATTACACAAGCTATTCGACTTCTGCACAAAATGCAGCCCTGATATAAATGATGTTATTGCTTTTTTAAAACTTTCCATGACCCTAAGTCTCCACGTAGTAATTTTTATTGCTGGCAATTGTTAAATTTCATATATTTCTTTCAAGGCGAATTCACTACAGGTAAACACAGCTGCTAACTTTTTTTAGCATTTTCTTCATGGTCGGATGTCAAAATACACTATTTGCTTTGTTAGTTTGAGTACGAACAATGATTTTACAAAAACAAAATGCTTGTGGTTTTTGTTACATGTTGTACTTGTTTTATTAGTGAGATTACCTGCAAAATTATTTTATATGAAATTGAAATTCCTGGGTGTTTTTAACTATGACATTAGGTAGTTTGTAGAATACATTTTACCTAAATTCCAAGTTAATTTCCGAATCAGATATCCGTATGATTCGTACACCCTCAAAATTTCGAGTAAATTGCGATAAACTTTATTTTCCAAAATTGTTTGTTTTCCCTAATTTACTTGAAATTGGGCAAACGGACCTCAGATTCGGATTCGGCGCGTCATAATAAATATACGTAGGTGAACCAAGTCGAATGTACACTTCTGTTTTCTTGTGTGCCGGTCATCATCATCATCATTTATTCTAACTATATCGTGCAATGTTGTCTCCTAAAACCGAATTGGTGGTCTGGAACGCATCCAGTACCATTCAGTATGGGAGTTAGCTTACTCATAAGCAGCTTTTCAAATAGTTTTGACATGTTACACAATAGGCTTATAGGCCTATAGGATTCCACCTTCGTATGATCTCTTCCTGGCTTAGGTATCATGACAATCAGCGAAACCTTTAATTCTGCGGAATAGCATTTGAGGCGCAAAATACCGTTGAAAATAAATAGAATGATCATTTTTGCAGTATAGGCTAGCTCTAAGAGCATTATATTGGTTATTTTATCAGCACCTGGAGCTTTTTCGAATTTAAGACCGCAATACAGTGTTCAATCCCACGAGTATTGAACCACAAGGTAACATCTGGCATAGCGAGGACTGGTGGGAGCTCAACTATAGTATCAGACGTATTTGGAGTAAATACTTTCTGCAAGTGGTTTACAAACAGACTACCTTTTTCAGCATCAGTTCTTGTCCAGTCTCCATTCGAAGCTCGCAATGAAGGCTTATATATCACAGGTCTTTTGAGCCCTCGGGCTGCTCTCCATAGCGAATAGTCTGTTTGAGGTGTTGCGTTGAGCCCATTCAGATATTTTTGAAGAGAAGCGGTTTTTTACATTTTGGTAGAGTTTTAAGCTGTTTAGTACATTCCTTCAGCCTAGATTTTAGCTGAAGGGATCTGTAGCGTTGCCATTCTCTAAGAACTCTTCTTTTTTCAGATAGAAGCCGTTCTACATCTGCTGAATGAATTTTGTTATATCTCACCTGAAGATTTGTAGTAGTAGCATTTAGAGCAGCTTGCTTAAGGTTTTCCTCAAACATTCTAATAGAGTCATCTATGTCAGCGATCAGTTGGCTGCCCACTTGATATAACATTCAAACGCATTTTAGAAATTGTGTTAAGCAAAACGCGACCCTTTGGTGTGATGAGACGAGATCCCCAGAATGTGTGAAATCACCTGGTTTTGATGAACAGCTTCAATGCAGATATTAGTTGCTTGAAGATAGTCTTCACAATGATCACCCATTAAGTAGTGTTTTAATCGCGATTTTGTTAGTATGGCCGAACCACCACAAGCTCTACCCTGGCGGTCCTTTGTATCGTATAGAGTATATTCGTTGATTTTAAAAAGCTTCTAGCCGTCAAATGTGTGTCAGAGATAAGCATGACATCAATTTGTTTATCCATCATGAAGTACTCGAGTTCGCCTTTATGTTGGCGGATGCCGTTTGCGTGCAGAAACAGATTTTTAAGTTCATGGCTTGTTCAATGCAGCCTGCAATAATGTAGACTGCATTTTCAACACTTCCTGCATCATGCAGGTCATGTTGGTTGTAAGAAAATTTACTGTTTGTATTAAATTTTCTATTGAAGCCTCAATTCGATCAAAAATGAAACCAGTGTTTTCGTTGGCAAGAGACCGTTTTTGAGCTGTGGGCTGGTTAGGCTTCAATGCATTAGCGTATGAGAACTGACTGTTCGGTATTTTTTGCGCTATGGCCTGGTTTGCCTTAAAAGTGTTGGCGTATGAAGGCCGGCTGGTAGATGGTTGGCGCAACTGGGGATAATTGGTATTGTCGAAATAGGTTGAGCATAGGTGTGGCCCTCTACAGTAAATCGTCGGCGCAGTAAATATCTTAAGCTATAAATGGGGTGTACTTCATTCTTTTTTAATTTGTATTGTAAAAATAGGTTGAGCATAGGTGTGGTTCCTTGGCAGTAACTCGTCGGCGCAGTAATTATCTTAAGCTATAAATGAGGTGTACTTCATTCTTTTTTAATTTCATGTCACCTGGTTCCAGTCCCACACGAAATAGTGGTTGGGGAGCTCGCTCTCTATTTTTAATATTTTTCACTTTAAAATTATTATTTAGTAGACCAGCTTTTACTTATTCTGTATCCACATATGAATCGATGCCTTTTATCACTACTTGGAGGCATTTTGCACTTTTCAGTAGATAGGTGTAAACATTTTTATTTTGTGATTCAAACTCCGAAACTACTGTGCGGTAATAATTTTCTTCATTTACTTGAATTTTTGTCTCATCAATCGCGCCGCGTTTTATCGGGACTACGTAAAACGCCTCTTCACCGATTAATTGTACTAGCCTTTTAATTAGCACATTTAAGTTTTTCTCCCTTAGTTCCCGTCCAGTCTTGCACTTTTTGTTGCAGAAACTCTTAAGCTTATAAATGAGAGAGGTGAGAAGATTGAGGAGGGGTACACAGTTTCATGTGCTCTGCAATTCTCTTTTGCTTTGAAATTCGCACTGTCAATTTGAAGTTTGCTGTAGGTGTATTTGACGTTTTATTTTATTGCAAAACTAGAATTTCATAATGTGGACACTAATGCAATTCTGCAGCAGAATTTAAAAAAATTGCAGCAACAAAAATTGCAAGTCTGGAAGGGGACTTATAGTCTGTTTCCACTATCTTTAAATTACGTAGATTTAGGTAAATTACTTCGAAGTATTTCCACTGAGCTTGTGAGTGATTTGGTGTTCGAATTTTCGTAGTCAAACGATGCAATTACTTTATAAGGTGTGCGCAGCAGCTGTAATTGAATTTTTTTCATATATAGTTTGACATTTAAAATTAATTAAATATTCTTTAATGTAATTTTTTCGAAATTATCAATCACAATTGATGGAAATTTAGTTTACTGGATATCTCGAAAACTGTTTCACGTATTAAAAAATAATTTTATATTTGTGTTCATCGGACCCAAATTAAGCTGCTGGAGCAGCTTTATCAAAATTTTATTAAAGCTTCATAAAATTTGAGATTTTCAGTGCAAAAGCTAATTTTACTCATACAGTCTGACGGGCTTTAGCGACTGATGAAACAGCTGGCGCTTGTTGCTTGCAACTTCACAATGAATGTACTAAGCCATAAAAAATTCAACTTTTCACGTTATGCTAAAGAAATAGAAACAAATCTATTCAGAGTTCGACGCGTATGGCGAATTTCGTCCCATGCCGTTATTATTGTGTGTATTTTCATATACACAAATATGTTTTATTTTTGACGACGACTATTCGCGGCCAAAAATTCGTTGTGTTCCTAGCATTAAGTTGTTTTTTAATTATTTTTTGCATTTTGAAGTGCATCTGATGCAATGAAGCGACTTACCTGCCAAACTGCGTTACCCTGATTAAAATCGTCAAAAGTTTCCATCCTTATACGCATACCGTTATTCAAAAGCTCACTACCTCTTGGACTATGAAGGGAAATATCGGCTACAGCCGAATTTCAGCCGCCGCCGCCATTTTTCTGCTCCGCCGCCGACAAATATGCGAAGAATTGGACCTCTGGTCATGGCTCGATATATGAGAGGCTTAGTGCAATAATTCGGTAAGCCACAAAAACATAATATTGACTAAGTCTACTTTCAAGCACAGTCTACCTTTCAAGTTTAAACAATAATTAAAATTTTATGGTTTTTGGAACTTTCTACTTTAAATACGCTGCATAATTATTTGCAAAATACTAGAGTTTATCCAAAATTTTCTCCAGGATGCAAAAATATGGAGCATATAAAACAAATAGCAAGAGAATGAACATATAAAATTAATGTTGGATTTCATTTAGCTTATCGAGTTATTGCACTAAGCCCTTAATATAACAAATTAATTTCAGATAAGCTATAAAAAATAGAAAACTACAAAAAAGTCTGATACAATTTTGCTATTACTGCATTTAATTTTTCCAAATCGAGTCGTTTAAAATCAACTCGAGCTACAGCACAGGCAGGACATTTTAAGTTTCGAACGAATAAATTTTAAGAAGCGAATGAAGAATTTAGAATTAAAAACAGTCAAATTTATTTTTCAAATTCATATTCCTTCTTATTCAAATAAAAGTTACTTATTAAATAATATTTAAAATATAAATGAAACGTATGTTTTAAATAAAACATTTACCTTCAAGTGCAGCTTTGAACTTTCAAAATATTACTCTTCTTCAATAACTTCATCTATATATTCTTCAACCACAATGCTCTCCTCGACTAGTTCACCTTCGACTAAATCATAATCAATACTTTGTACATAAAATTGATCATTCGGAATATAATTATGAATTTTACTATCGTTACTTTCAATGTCATAAGGCAAATGGACAATTTCGTCCTCACTAGTATTTTGAGAATACAACTCAGTTTTAAGCCCATCATATTCCTCATAATTTTGGATTTCTTTTTCTTCAATGTAGTTGTGTTCATTATTGCTGGCATACTCATGTTTGTTAAATGTATCCTCGCAGATGTAATCGTGATCTATGATCCCGTCAACGTACACGTTTTCTTCTTGCGGACATTCTACGTCTATTTTGATCAATTCCTCCTCTAGTTCTTTTATAGCCATTGATGTCGGTAAATTTTCAACTGCTTTGAAAGTTTCGTCTTCTAGAGTTTGTACATTTTTAGCTGGTTCCAGTTTTTTATCTTTAAGTAATTCTTCTAAGAGTTCCTTGTAGTTTGCGCTAGCTTTTAATAGTTCGATTTCTTCTTTGCTCAACAAGTTAAAAATGGGTTTAGTACGTTTGACTAATCCGTCAATTTCATGCCAGGCCACTTTATGTATGTCAGCATAATGTCGGCGCACAGAGTTCGAGTTAGATAAGAGCATCTTCGTGTTGGGCAAGCACAAGAGACAAATTACAGTAAATTCTGTGATTGGATGTTCAATTTTATTGTGAAGCACTTTTTCTTTGCGTGAATTAAAAATAATTCTACACTTACAGCAGCCAAAAAATTTTTCACCCGGTTTCAGCAGCTTTTTACGCATCTCGCGGCGCCAGTCAAATTCCTGCCTTGCTTCGTTAGAAAAAGGAGTCTTGGTATCTGTGCGTGCTCTGCTTTTCTTAGCTACTTCTTCCACTGTACCTGGTTCCACGATATGTCGTTTTCTCTGATGTTGCACTATGCGCCAGTTAGAAAGTGCTGTAAAATTGCAAACCACGCATTTATCTCTTTGATTCAAGTGCTTATCTTTTTTGTGAGTATTCAAGGATCCAATCGATCTATAAGAAGCACCACAAATTTCACAAATCAAATTAAATGTAAATATCTTTTTAGGCCATATTCTTTTGGGTGCATTTGAATCTGAATTATCTACTCTTATATATCTTGATCTATTTGTATTGTGAGAACATCTTTCGACAAAATGCTTAAAATGGTACTTTAGTGAGCAAACACTGCATTCAAACTGCGGTGGAAAGTGGTAAACTTTATGGCGTTTTAGATCGCATATACGTTTGAAAACTTTGCGACAAATATCGCATTCAAAACTTCCTAGGTAAGTCTTAGTGCGCTTTTTACCATCGTTTTTGGGCACAACTTTTTTTTTCGGAAGTTTGATTTCGTCAAATTCTTCTAGCACTTCTTCGTCGCTACTTTCGTTATCGTACAAAGTATCTGCATCAAATTCTATAAGGCTTTCAGCAGGCTTATCTGTACTTTGATTATTATCTATTTCTGCTGGAGCTGCAAGTGACGTGTTAGAAGACAATGTAGTGGGTTGCGGGGCCATTTTCGTAAATGTATTTGATTTAAATTGTGAACTATCTAAAATAGCATTTGCATCTTGAAAATCGGGTGTTAAAAATTGTTGAAGTATTTCAAAGTAATTTGGAAACTGCTGTTTATACGGTTCATTATTATTCGGATTTTTCTTGTGCTCGTAAATATTCTTAAGCATACGGTAGTACCAATCTTTTACACGCTGTATACTTCTGCGCATTTCGATCTCCGTTATGTCCAAATGAAAACGACTATTGAGATGAAAACATAATTTCTTAACACTTTCATCGTAATTAGAAGATACATTATTTATTAATTGAGAGCGCCACAGCGCAGGAAAACTTTTCAGCTTAAAAAGAAATTCTATGACCACCCTTGAGTTTGTCACACCGAATAAAATCTTGTAGATTAAAAAATTTAAGTATATTTCGATTTAAAATAAAATATATGTATACTTACACCGCAACCTCTTGTAGGTTTTGGCATAGATTCTTCATTTTCATCATTCGAAGGCATATCATCATAGTCATTCCTCTTAGTGTTATCTCTTCCCGACGATTCCTGCACTTTCTTAAGAATCATGCCTTGAGAAATATTTAAATTTGGTAGCTGGAAAAACGAGATGAGTTTTTTTCTTTTCAAATAAATAACACTTAAAATTTAGATACCGTTTGTGTTGTTGGGAGTTTTATAATTTTTTTAACAACAAAATATCTTGGTCTGGTACGACCATTATTCTCTAATTGCTGTGCTGTTGGCTTAGGTAGAGTTTTAATAACTCTTCGTATATTCAAATTAGACGGGACCTTTATGAAGGGTTCTTTGAAAGACGACGATTCCGTGGCTGGCTTCTTAGTCTTAAATCCAATAAACCAATTTTATTTCAAGCTCTAGTTTCCAATAAATTTAAATCACTTACATTTATCGATTCCTTAGGTAATGTTCGATAGACTTTTTTTACTGTTATATGTGGCAAAGAGGGCAACACAAGGTTTACATCATTAATTCGTGAAACTCTATTATTCTGCAAGCAAAATTATGTTTATAATAATAAAAAGAACTTGTGTTTAATTGTAAAGTATTTCAAATTTTATTATGATTAAGGCTAACGCATTTTTCTTTTTGTAAAACAGTGATCTTTAGGAGTTGAGAGACACTAATACGGTTGGTTGGTCTGGGATTAAATTTTACGAAAATAAAAATGCTTCACGAAGAGTGAGTATATGGTTTGAAGGCACTACATGTATCTACTCTCTTAAAACATTTTTTTAAATAATCGCAGGAGGAAATAAAGACCTATGTATGGTGAAAATTGCTCGTACGCTTATTAAAAAAATTTAGAGAGTAGATATATTATAGTGCTTTTAAATTCTATACTCACTTTTCGTGGAGATTTTTTTTGTAAAATTCACTCCCTGACTACAAAATTTGACTTCGGGATGACAAAAATTACAATTTATAACTTCATTTATCGCCTAAACATGTATAGCACTATTGGAAAAAGAAAATATTGATGGGACTTACCAAATCTGATTGATTGGTGGAAGTCGCTCTATCTGCCTGCAAGTCTTTTACCACAGTTTTAGTAGTAACATCATCAATACCATCTATATCTAAATCGCAGCCATCACTATCATCCAAACTTATGATTTCATCAGTGTAAACGTTACTTTTATTATTCGTTAATTTTCTTTTAGATGATTGTCCGAAAACTCTGGATTGGTTTAATAGTTTTTCAGGATAATAGGTAGTTTTCGATGTAGAGGATAATGGTTTGACTGGGTCTGTGTACGTTTTATTTGCGAGTTTAGCAACTAGTCTAGGTTCTAGTGGTAGTTTCTTAAATACTTGTTCCGTGGTATTTATTTCTTTTGTTATACAATTTCCTTTATTTAATGTAACATCTTTATTCATTGGTTTTGAAATTGTTGGATTCATAGTTTTGGTTACATTGATATTTTGACGACTTGAGTTTAATTGATGATAGTTTTGAGAATTATAATTATTAATACCTGCATCTAAATCTGATTGATTTTCCTTTTCTTCTACGTGATGAACTAGTTTAACATGTTCTTTAAATTCTAACCACTTATGGAGAGGAAATATATCATAGCAATAAAAACAATTTAAATTAAATTCATCTGAATCTATCAAACCACAAATGGAGCTGTTGCAAGTAAACCTTAAGAATTTGATATATTAAAAGTAATATCATACTGTTGGTATTAATTAATAACTTACTTCGTTTGTACCGATTTAGTGTGATAGATAATTCTCTTTATAACTTCCGGCTCGTTTTGATTTTCGGTAGCTGATAACTCCAAGTCTGACTCGGATTCACTACACGATATGGTGTCACTATCTGAATGACTCTCGCTGGGAATTTGTTCTCTTTCTGTGACTAAGTTTTGTGTTAAAATTTTGTTACATGTCTTAGAGTTCGACGTATCTAATGGATCAGTTCCCGAAGATTGCTGTTTAATAATCAAAACTTTTGGGGAGTCGACAGCAACGGGAGTATTAGCTGCTGATAAATCATGTGGTACTTTAAAAGCTTGAATGGTAAAAGTTCTTGGGTCTGAGTTGCTTGGTGGCCCAAAAGCTACACTAGAGGTATTTGTAGCTGCATTGAAAACCATTGATTGACAAGGCATTTGGTAGTGAATGGGGTCAGGCGAAATTAATTCTGGAAAAGCATGACCGCGTGAGTGTGTGCCTTGACAATGATAGAAATTTGTAGATCCAAATGGCACAACAGCCTGTAGATTTATGGAATTTTGGGTATAATTGTTGCCTAATGTAGTTGGTACAGCTTGAGAAACATGAGGTGGAATATTTACTGGTGCTTTGAATATAAAGGGATTTCTGGAATTTGATTGCGGGGTTAATGGTAAATCATATCTTGTTATTACAACGTCCGGACAGTTATGTAAAGTGGATGTTACGGGATTGCATCTTAGTCTTGTAGCTGCTAGCTTCTCCTGTAAGCTGCGTCGATCAGACAAAGAGCTCTGGGTAGTTGAATTTATTTCTGCTGTATTAGGTAAAGTGGTTTCAATAAGTTTTTTCGCTTTCACTGGACTTGTTTCTACAATTCTACCACGCAAGTTTGTTTTAGCGCGGGTAGATATATTTGGCCTAGAAATGGTTCCTGCTATTGTCGTTTTTCTATTGTTCATCGATTTACGCGATAAATGAATTGATTTCGATGATCTCTTTATAGAGCTGTTTGGGTTGGGACTAAAGGCAATTGGTTTTTTATACCTTAAGTTTTTTTGCTTATCTCTTATTTCTTTTTCTGCATTCTTTATCTGTTGCAGTCTTAATCTTTTTTTCTTTTCGAGTACTTCACTCAATGGTTTATTCACGTGCAAGGCAAAATACTGACCAAAGGGAAGTTGTTTATCTTTTAAACGTCCAGACGATCTGGCAGGAAGCGGCGTACTGCAAGCGTATTTAATATAAGTATAACACTTTTGTAATATATGAATAGACAAACCTCAAGGACTTCTTTTTACTTTTCATATTATGTTTTGCTAAAACGTTCCGCGGTAATTTCTTGATCAAAACTCGAGCTTTCTTAAGTTTATAAAAAAGTGGAGGTGTTGGACTGTTGCACTCATCGCTATCGACTTCGGTTGCGGAAATAGTTATGCTATCTTCTTCATCAGCTTTAAAGTCCATAAAAAATTCTTCTTCCGAATTAAACATTATAAATGATTCAATGAGACAGAACTAATTACATATTATAAAATGCTATGGCGTACAATGTCAAGGAATCAGAAATACAAGAAAATGTTATTGATCAGATATGAATGCTGAAATTATATGTATAGAAGCAGCTGAATACTTCTAAAGAACAAATTCAAGCATTATTTAAGCAATATTTCTGAGTAAAAAATTTTCTCTTAATATTATTAAAACACCACAATGTAAAACTGAAGAACAGAGCGCGAAGCCGGTCGGCTAATAGCCGGCTAAAAGCCGCCGCCAATGATTTTCACAATCACTTAGCCGCCGCCGATTAGTGCGGCTAATATCAACTAGCGGCTAAGCCGATTTTTTAAAATAAAAAGTGGGTATTCACTAACCTGCGCATTTAAAAATATTTAATTTAGTTTTGAAATGTATGAAGAAAATTTCTTATGAAAATTATTTTTATAAATAAGGCAGTAAATCGTCCAGAAAGGCAAGTTTATTTAGATTTGGGCCGAGTATACCTGTTATATATATGCCGTGTATGGAGCCGACCGTTAGCCGATACTTTTGGGTAGCCGCCGGAGAAAAATTTTCGGCTCTTAGCCGGCTAGTAGCCGCAGCCGAGTATATTAGGTCTTAGCCGCCGCTGACCCCTATTTTACATCGGCCTCCTCCTCTGCTGACGACTTTTCTATATATTATTTAACAGCTGAAACAACAGGGTGCGTCAAACAAACTTCGGTCAGTTCGCCTTAACCAAATCACGCATGTGAACAAATCATCGGCGAGTACAAATCAAACTCACCACTACAAACCGTTACAGTTTTCACATGAAGTGTGAAACAAAAAATTTCATCGTTTCTCGATTTGTGAGTAGAAACTGTTTCTGTATTTCAATGCGAAAAGTCAGTTTATATATTGGAATATTCCAATCATTCAAGTGTCAAACAGAGCAACAAGCCGATGAAAAAGTTTTGGCGGCGGCGTTGAAATATTTTCATACAGAACTATATTATTTCTTAAACAAAACACACTTTATTGAATATGTTCTACAACTTTTATCTATCCAACGATGATATGCCGTAGCTTAAAATCATTGTAAAATACTTTCGTCTTATTTTCAACGCAAAATAAAACGTGTTCGGCTTTTGCATTCGGCGGAGCGGGATCGTAATAAAAAGAACAGTCGGCGACTAGACATCAGCCAAGAGATAATTTCTATTTTCTTCAGTACTTCTAGTTTCTTAAAACAAAATAATTAAGTAAACGAACTTGCTTACATCATCCATGTATAGTTTCAAAATTTATAATTTAATATTTTTAATTTTAAAAATACTCGCATCGTTTTCAAATGAGAGAACTTTTGACGGCGTTAGTGAAAAATGTTCCGCAAAATGTTGTTACAGAAACACTTTTTCTCACATCCTTCCAATAACTATTGGAAAATAACTTAAATGACAGATAGTTCTTGCATTGTAAAGATACAGAAACACTTGTGTGAGAAAACTCCATTTTTCTTTCATTTTACTTCGTTTTTGTTTCAATTCACACGTTTCATGTGAGATATTTTACGATGCGAAAAATACATTTACGTAAACAGCTGGACTCTTGCAGCCACTTAGTATGAATTCGCCTTGGTTCTTAACCAAGGCGAACTAATGTTAACAGGTGGTGTTTTAATTCTAAAACAATTACAACATTACAATAACATTTGACATGGTGTCAAAAAATGTATGAGAAATAAATCAAAACAAATATTAAAATGTGAGCAAGGTAGATCAACACCAGGTAGTCGCAAGAGAATTCGCGTAGAGAATTTACGTTTGGGCTGTCAAAAAAGCAGATACATTAACACTGCTGACAGGTTAAATGTGTAAACATTTGCGTAAGCAGCTGGGCTCTTGTAGCCACCTAGTGTGAATGTGAATGTGAGTGTTTGGTAAAATATACTACAGTTTCACAGCACAATTACCGAACATTTGGGATGATGCACAGACCTTATATAACGATCATACATGTCAAACACCATATAAAAAGACTTTAGGTAATTGCCGCCATATTCTTAACATTTTAAATGAATTTCAAATGTTTTTTCTTTAAAAATTTTCATACAACATTTTCTTGACATAGATTTCAAATACATATAATTTTTTTATGAATATGGGGGTTGGTGTTTAATTATTTTATATGATGTTTAAAATGTTTGCGGATCATGCCAAGTGACTACAGCGAATTGTTTTATTTAATTTCCTGGCCAAAGTTGCACGAACTTTTTTTCGTTCTTGTTTTTCTTTTTAATAGGAAACACAGTGGAATACTACTAACATATGCTCATAACCATACGTCTATACCTGATATATTTATATCATGACAAATGTCAAATTCTATATAGGAAAAACAGCTAACATAAAACAAATTATTTATCAATATAAAGTTTGACTTTTGTCATGATAAAAATATATCAGGTATAGACGTAGGGTAAGCACTATTGCTATATTAAAAACTCATTTCTCTCGATATCCAGCACTGGTGTACACCAGTGGTAGCCATGAAACAAAACATACAAGATAACTCATTCAGCTTGTGAAAAAATTCAATTTCTCCGCATCTACGTCACGTAGTTCATAAGCACAAACACCATCACACAAACACGAGTATTTGATTTAGCGAAATTTTGTTTACATTTCGATTTCTACGTCATTGTGGCGTCACTGTAGTACCAAAAAGTTAACGGATCTGCGCAATGTGCTATCTCCCTGTAAAAAAACGCGACTAGTCCATACATGCGTGTAAGGACTACTCCATAATGGACCAGGACTAGTCCAAACGTATGTAATAGACGTGATCCATTTAACACTACGATGTCCTAGGACTAGACCACATGGTCCAGCCTTACATCGGACTAGCCCAAAAACTAGTCCATGTAACTACTCCATGTAACTACCCCATGGAGCACCTACAGGGGCTAGTTTTGAAACTACTCTATGTTACTACTACATGATTCACAAACAGAAAACTAATTTTCATATATATATATATATATATATATATATATATATATCTATATATATATATATATATATATATATATATATATATATATATATATATATATATATATATATATATATATATATATATATATATATATATATATATATATATATATATATATATATATATATATATATATATATATATATATATATATATATATATATATATATATATATATATATATATATATATGAAAATTAGTTTTCTATATATATATATATATATATATGTATATATATATATATATATATATATATATATATATATATATATATATATATATATATATATATATATATATATATATATATATATATATATATATATATATATATATATATATATATATATATATACATATATATATATATATATATATATATATATATATATGTATATATATATATATATATATATATATATATATATATATATATATATATATATATATATATATATATATATATATATATATATATATATATATATATATATATATATATATATATATATATATATATATATATATATATATATATATATATATATATATATATATATATATATATATATATATATATATATATATATATATATATATATATATATATATATATATATATATATATATATATATATATATATATATATATATATATATATATATATATATATATATGTATATATATATATATATATATATATATATATATATATATATATATATATATATATATATATATATATATATATATATATATATATATATATATATATATATATATTAGGGATGTAACGAATACCGATATATCGGCGATATTTCAGATTTTCCGATACATCGGTATCGGCGATATTTTACTGTCGATACGACGATACTTTTAAACATTTTTTCAGAGTTTTTTTCTGTCAAATTATTTATTTTTTGTTAATTTTACCATGAACTAAACTCATTTCCTTATTTTTTAAATCTTATCAATATCAATTTTAAAAATTAATAATATTTTATACTATTATTTTGTAAAAAAATTATTTATTTTTTGTTAATTTTACCATGAATTCAAATTCAATTCGTTGTTTTTTAAATCTTATTCCAGCAAAAAAAAGACACTCCAAAGTAGTCATGAAAATGTAGAATTCGCGATCCGTAAGTATTGCAAATTTAGATCATTTTTAATTAGTGTTACATATCCTTGCCATTGCAAGAAGTTCTGTTTTTCGATTACCAATCACCGAATTGGAAGCGATGCTCGGACAAATTTCTTTTTCGGTGTTCTATAATGATTTTTTCTCAAGAAAAAAGGATAAAAAATTACCCATTTTCACAATTTTTTTAATGCGAGTATGGCGAGAATTTTTAAAAATTATAAAGGAATTAAATTTTTTTTCTTGCTTTTCTACTAATTACACTATGCGATAAATAAAGACTTTTGGAAAAACACAAGAACTGGACAGTAAAGGTTCGAGATTGTCCTACAATGGCGTAGTAAAACTCTTTACTTAGTTTGGCGAATTTGGTGACCAATTTTTTTATGGACCTTAACTGTATATGGCAATAGTGTAGCTAAGAGTCTGTTTAACAGATTTTTTTTAACATTTCATGGCAAAAAAAGTTTTTTGTTAACTTTTTGTTCACAAAATTAAGGAAAAAATGTTTTTTCACTTTTTTCAGAATAATTTACAGGGACTTGTAATTTTTAACTAACAATATTTGGCAAACTTATAGTTACGGTAGATCTGAACAACTTTTGTGAACATCAATACAATCTGCACGTATCTAGGCACTCTAATAGCTCACACAGACCACTTTTTACCTTAAAAATTTCAGTTTTTCACTATTTTTTTATGCAAAAAAATTTTTTTTGTTGAAAACAGTATATTCAAGTGCATACTTCTTTGTTGTGTTTCACTAAGATTTTGTGCCCAGAAAAATAATATGTTCCTGTACTTTTTTTGAAAAAAAAATTATTTTATTCACTTTTTTCAGTATAACTTGTAGGGACTCCAAATTTTTCATTACCATTATTTGGCAAAACAACAACAAACAATAAAAAATAGTAAATACTACAATCAGCAACATAAGAAGTGGAACAATAACAAGGAAACCAAAAAAATGCAATAAAAATATAGCCTAACTCGTAAAAAACGAAAACTTTTAAGGTAGAAATTAGTTTTTCTGGGCTGTTTAGGGTGCCCAGATACATTCAGATTGTATTGACATGTTTACAAAAGTTGTTCAGCTTTACCGTAGCTATAACTTTGCCAAATATTGTTAATAAAAAATTACGAGTCCCTGTAAGTTATTCTGGAAAAAGTGAAAAAACATTTTTTTCCCTTAATTTTTCAAAAAAGGCGCACAAAAAAAATTTTTTGGCATAAAATGGTAATAAAATCTGTTTAGCGAACTCTTAGCTACATTATTGCCATATATAGTTAAGCCGTATCATCGAGTTTGAATTTTCTGTTGGCCAAAAGTTGATGACACCTTTTTTTGAGGGCCCGCTGATTTTCCAAAACTTTGGAGGTGCATAAAACGAAATTGGTCTCCAAATTCGCCAAGCTAAGTATAGGGTTTTACTACCCCGTGGTAGTACAATCGAATCTATACTGTCAAGTCCGTTTGTTTTTTGGACTGTTGCACTGTGTTATCTGCATATTTTTAATATAGATTTATTGGAAGCAAAGAAAATGTAGGTCCTTAAAAAATACTCGCAATTTTTTATACTGGGTTAATATCAATTTTAAATATTAATAATCTCTTACACTGTAATTTTGTATAATAAAAAAATTGCACTTGAGTTTTGTTAATCTATACTTGATCTCAATTTCAATATTCGTATCGGTATCGGAATCGGTATCGGCGATATTTATTTTTAAGTATCGGTATCGGATCGGCAAAACGGAGTATCGTTACATCCCTAATATATATATATATATATATATATATATATATATATATATATATATATATATATATATATATATATATATATATATATATATATATATATATATATATATATATATATATATATATATATATATATATATATATATATATATATATATATATATATATATATATATATATATATATATATATATATATATATATATATATATATATATATGTATATATATATATATATATATATATATATATATATATATATATATATATATATATATATATATATATATATATATATATATATATATATATATATATATATATATATATATATATATATATATATATATATATATATATATATATATATATATATATATATATATATATATATATATATACATATCAGGCGTGTATCCAGGGGGAGGAAAATGGATATGTCCCCTCCCACAACTAATAAAACATATTGCCTTTCTATTGACTTTCTAAAAGAAATTTTACAAAATGGTAGGTTTGATTTAAAAGTTCCCTCCCAAAAACTTAAGCTGGATCCGCGCCTGGTACATACATATGTATATAAAAGGAGTAACGTAAAAAACACACAAGACTAAAACAATTGCATACGTATCCATGTTTATCATTTGAAGATTTTCAAAATCAAAATCTTCTGAATAATCAGTTAATGGAATTTTGTTGTACATGTTGTTTGTACTAAAAAGAATTAGCGTTTGAGAAGAAAATGAATGATTTTGGTGCTGAAGAAATAGATTTCAAATCTCCAAAAAACTACTGCAAAAATAAGGGATTTTCCTCAAAAAATCTCCTGGGGATTTTCACGAAATTTGTATCCCCAATCACAAAAAATCCCCTATTTCGGGACTAATCCCCAAAACTGGGAACGCTGCATTATACTCACGTGATTGTACATTAGTGTGAGTTAACACAGCGGCTTCACAAGCAATTGATTTGTCTTGACAAAACTCAAAGTCGATATGAAAAAATAGAACTAACATTTTTCTGATGTTTTAATGTATGAAGTTTGACAAATGTTAGAACAAAATTATGGCTCGTCAAGACGCTATGTAAAAGGCAAGGCCGTGCATGAATAATATTTCCATCGAGGGAGTGCATGATCGTGAGAGAAAAGTTATTCACGGTTCCATCTCTAGATGAAAATAGCGTATAGACAACTGTTACATGTACATTAGGGTGTACCTTAACAGAAAAAGTTTGATTTTTACCAGTCTCGCCCCCCACTTTGGTGAATTTTGGTAAAAAAAATCATCCTGAAAAAATTTCAGGTAAATCGGTTGGGGCTAAGCCATAAAACTTTCCTTTCTTGCCTCATAACTTCCAAAATGTTAGTTTCACAAAAAAGTGTTGCTTGTGAAGTTTTCAGCATTTTATTTCCTAAAAACCTTTTTTGTAGATCTAATGCTTAATAAAATAAATATAAAATTTTCAAGCAACATTAGCTTATTTTAATGTTTCATTCGTTCTCCCAGCTCATGGAAACTGAAACAAAAATTTACAGCGTTTTGGAATAGAACAACTAAAAACGGTTTTTTTTATGTAATTTCAGCCGCTGAATCTGAATCTGCATTCAGTTTATTTATTTTTTGGTTCTAGTTTTCGAGATACACGCTTTTTTCAAAATGAAGCAGTTGCACTGCAAAAGTTAACATTACTGGATAACAGGTTGCCTCATTTATTTGAAACAAAAAACCCAATTCGTTAACAATATTATCTTTAAGTCACACGAATTTTGTTTTCTAATCTGCGCATTAGTTTTAGAGATATCGTGGAACTTGTCGAAAATTTGGTTATCAAAATTGTTATTTTTAAAACAATCATAATTAATTTAAAAAATAAAATTGGAACTTCAGGTATATTTCTACAGCTCATAGCAAACTATATTTCAAACAAAACAAGCCATATTTTATCAGAATCGATCCAGAACTTTCGATTTTGCTCACAATTAAATATGCAGAAAATTAGAAGTGAACACTTAAAAAAGTGCTAATTAATTTACAGTTAAAAGAAATGTTAATATAACTGAAGAACGCGTTGTCCTATGCAATTAAAACAATAAACCCAAAGTTGACAACAATATTAACTTTAAGTTGCTCCAATACCGTTTTCTATCGGCTCAGTAGTTTTAGAGATATCGTGAATTTATGAAAAGTTATGAAAATCAAAAGCATTTTGATGTTCTTCAATATTTTCCCTCAGTATATGTGTAATTTTTTTTGTAAACAAACGCACACAAACATATATTGAAGTATTGAAGCTAAATATTAATCTGTCTAGCACCCGCTTAGTCTATCACCATACGAGTCAACTTTTGAGTTTATGGGAGAGAGAGGTGAGAAGATTGGGAAGGAGTACACTGCTTCGTAATATTAAGCAACAACAAATTCTATGTAAAAAAAACCAAATCTGCGCAACAAGAATTTCATTATATGGACACGAATGCAACTTCGAAAGGAAATTTAAGAAAGTTGTAGAAGCAAAAGTTGACTCGTATGGACATAGACTTAAGGATGCAAGCAAAAACGTATGTAGGGAAAGGGTTCTACAAAGAATTCTATGGAGCTTTGCTAACAAAATCAGAGGGCTAGCACCAGTTGTTTCCAAACTAAGATACCTTTATTATAGGAAAAATTATAATAAAAAATAAATTAAAAAATCAAAAAACCGACAGCATAAAAAAACTAAAAATAAAATAACAACAAGTCTAGTAGTGCGGAACATAGGGGATTTTTACTGCCGAGAGACATTATTAAGAAGATTTTATTTTTAATGATTCCCGACTTTAAAAGTCGCTATGTTCCGCATTAGTAGACTTGTTATTTTATTTTAATTTTTTTTGTGCTGTCTGGTTTTTTGATTTTTAAATTTATTTTTCATGTTTTATATTTTCGTTTTTTTAAGTTAATTTTGTGCACAGTTTGGTTTTTGATTCTATGTTCAAAGTTAATTTTCTACGCAGTAGGAATTTTTATTTGCTAAGCAATTTGTAACCAATTTATGATTCCCAATTAAATTTAAGCATATAACTTATATTTATTTTTGTAGTCCCTTTTAATTTCTTTATTTTGATACCCTACTCGATAGTTTGGTAAAAACAAATTTTTTAACGTACTACTTTTTCGCGCCAAAAATTCGCCATTTTGTTTTTTCTTTTCAAACACCTATCTAGGAACACTTGAGTTCTTAAGACGAGTACAACGATGCCTTACCTGTCGAAATACATGCAGGATGCAAGAAAATTATCATATTTCTATACTTGATATATTTTTATCATGACAAAAGTCAAACTTTATATTGAACAATTTTTTGTTTTATGTTAGCTGTTTTTCTTATATGGAATTTGTGATGATAAAAATAGATCAGGTATAGAGGTAGGGTTACAAACATATATACAAGAAACGCGCGAAAAACATGACCCTTCCAAGGCGAATTAATTTTATAGGTGGTGGTAATAATACAACAAACACAATATCAATTCCCCTGGTTGGCCGTATCTGTCAAAAACAGAAGACGAAAATTTATTAAAAATATACTTTTAGCAACTGTGATTACATTTCATATGCCTAAATAAATATCTTCTTCTGTTTATTGCCACATAAAAGTGTCTATGCGTTACTAAAGGCCCTTTCACATTGTAATACAAGCTTCGAGATTTTTATTAGATTTTGTAAGATGAAAATCAAATCAAAATCAGTCTGACTGTCAAAAAATCTCAAAGAAAATCTTCTCATTATATTTTGTTTCTACACTATCACATTCCAAATAAAACGTAACATAAATAATTTGTAATAAGGCAAATTTTTTCGTTCTTATTTTTCTTTATTTATGTCGGCAAACAAATACACAACTGTTTTTGTTATTCCTATGTTTGTTTGTGCAAAAGACAACCCTGATAAAATGAAAAATGTGATTGTTTAGAAAATTTCCTAAAAATGACGAATACCATAATACTGTCAAATTTCTTTACATATTATTTGACTGATCATAGCAATTTGCTTTCACACTGTTGGATTTTTACTTAAGATTTGAGTTTTTGACAAGTATTAATACTAAATCTAATAGTCTGAAGGCCGCTTAATCATTTAAAAACATACGATTAAAAAACAATTGACACATACAGCCAACGCGGCGAAATAGTCATATGTGCTTTCAGCACGACCTGTATTATTAGATCATGGACCCTTCTTGGCAGTCGGGTAAAAAGTGCTTGAAGCAGCTTGCCTCAATACATAATGGCGTATGAGTATATTTATTTTTAGGTATTGCTGAAATATTAAGTATACGCCAAAATGATTCAAGGCCTTTTTGTATTTTTTTTCACAAAATATCAAGCTTCAGCTATAAAATGGAAAAAAGAAGTAACCTGCTTTCTTTAAATTTGAAATACATATACAGATATATCGCAATTTTTTATCACAGTACTATTGCATACAAAGTTTTTAATTGCAAGAAAGTAATGTCATTCAACTTTGCTGTATTTTTATGCCTGAAAACGAAATAAGGAAGCAACAACAAAAAGAATTGAAAAAATTGAAGATTTCTCGTAAATAGTGTCTACGCACATGTTGGTGACAGCACTTTACATTCATGTAAACAAAGACATCTGACGTAACAATAGATACAATATAACCGGAAAGATTTTAAACAAAAAGGTTAAAAGAAATCTGCATGCCTATAACAGCAGGCGAGCTAAAGCCATTTTCTTTTGTTATTTGGAATGATTTTTCATCACAGAAAGGCGAAAAAAGAAGATCTATTAAAAAAGAAAATATTGTTTAGCAACTACTCAGGAAATTGTTAATCCTTTAGACAATAAACAACACAAAAACTATAACAATAAAAATAGCATGCCCAGTGGTAAATTAAACGAAGTACCTAGATAATAATCAATGATGTCAGGATAATGTCATCCTAAGCGAGCAACCTAAGTACTAAGATTGTAATGTACGTGCAATCTGACATGTCAAGTAAAACATTGTGGCCTACTGCTAGGCTATATTTTAACAACAAGCTCGCTTACAGTTCCACTTATTATGTAATCGCACAGTAGCGACACGTACTGACATCGTAGCTTACTTTGTAAGCGAGAGCGACACGCTTATGATAAATTTAAATGGGAAAACAAGCCAAATCGTCATCACTATTAGCTACTAAATATTGCTTACATCAGCGATTACGTTATGGGCATTTTTACCACTGGATATTTAAATTCCCAGTTCGGAAAAAATCAAAGAAGTTATAATCGTTATGCGATATAAGCTCTTTAAAGTATCAGGTAGTAATTAAATACAAAATACGGGATAGAGCAATATGGAAGCTTGCTTCGAATTGCTGAAGTATTTTCTTAAAGTGATATTTTTTTTAATTCAAATGTATTTTATTAAATAAAAATGTTCAAGAAACTATAAAAATATTTTTGAGGGGAGTTTCAGTTAAAAAATAGGGTGTATTCGCTTTATTCAGGTAAGGATATTAGTACGTAAATTGAAACTGAATCTAATTAATTTACTTAAATTAAACTACATATTACATAAACCTTTACATATAGGGGGTTCATTCTCAAAACAGGCTAAATTTAGGGGGCTTTAGAATATTTTGGGGTAAGAAAAAAAGTTACCTGGCAACACTGGGTGATAGCACGAGTGTGCCTCCTTCTCAGACGACTTGTCTGAGACGAGTGTGATTATGAGGAATGTCTCAGTTTTTTCCTTTTGAGAATTCTTGTTTTTTGTTTCTTCAATATAATAAAAAAAAAATAAATACCTTGAAGAAACCAAAGTGATTTCCCAAGGTGTAGCCTCGACAGCATAGGTGAATATTTTTGCCTATTTTCTTCAATTGTATTTTGGATCTTACTCCCTTTGTGACGCCTTTATTATACTTGAAGCGGTTTGACGTATACTTAATTTTTTCGCAATTCGTATTGCTAAAATATTAAGTATACGCCGCCAAACTACTTAAAACCTATTTGTAATTTTTTTCTATAAGAAGTGATTTGGGAACCACTGGTGCTAGTCCTCTCATTTTTTGGTCAAATGTTAGTTACACAAAACTGAACTGCTATACTAATTTTTATTATAATTGAATTTGGTGGATGTCAAACTTCATACATGAATAGCCAGCCCCTAGTGCAAAATGTAAATAAATACAAATCAAAATTTTTTAATTTGAATTTTTTAATTTTGAAATCCTTTCTGTTTCTGCTACTAAATCGAAAGAAGTAGAAATAAATGAACAACTTGGTTTTAAGCAGACATCGAAAGACAATGAAAATGTAAAACTTTTCGTAGCCGCAAAACTTTATTGTAAAATTTTCAACAAATACACGTACTATTAAATAAGAAGAAAACGAAAATGTTGTATGTTGTGTTGATCCTCTACTTCATATTCTGTTCTGTTCCGTGTTCCTCAAAGTGCCATGTTATTTTCTTAATCTTATTTTATTTATTTTTTATTTACTTGTTATTTTTCTTTTACTTCCTTTTGTATGCTGTTTGACTGAAATGGCTGTAAGTAACAAAATAACGAAAAAGTTTCGTTGAACTTAAATAAAGTTGTTAATTAGCGTGCTATTGGCATTTTATGTCTAACACTTAATGAAGAAATGTTTAATTTGAAATATTTTTATTAAGTTTTTGGTACTGAGCTTTAGTTTTCTTCTTTTTTTTTTTTGCATGTTTTAGCAAAAAACCCATGATTAATTACTGCAATATAACAATTTTATTACAAAGGAGAAATTTTCATTAGTTGTTTTTAAAGGTTGATTTTTAATTTGCTTGCTTTGCTAGTAAATATGAAAAAGTGCTATAAATCCTCCTTGACTTGCAAATCCAATTAATATTAATCGTGTTACTATTTGATTTCTTTTTGCGTGCTTTTTAATAAACACAAACTTTCGTAGTGTTTTTTTTTATTTTGCTTTACATTTGGAATGAATGGATGGATGGTTGGTTGGATGGATGGATGGATGGTTATTTGCTCGACTGTTTGAAAATCCTTTTTGAGCAAATTGATTTTAACCCTTCTCTTATTTAATGCTTTGGCTGGTTATTTACTAACAGAATTTAGCTATCAAATTCTGTTTTTTTAATTGAATATTTTTGGCATTTTAAGATCAAAAGTTTCTTTACTTAACATCATTTATTTAATGCAAACTTTCACTTTGTGCCATTTGTGCTGCTGCAACCAACCAAAAACAAGGACGTTAAAAATTATACAAAAAAAAAAAAAAAAAAAAACTGAAGAGAAAGAAGTTGAAAAGTACATATTTGTTTACTAAAGTAAAATAGAGGGTTAAAAATGCAAAACAGTTCATTGATAGCTTTGGATTTGTTGCAA
Organism: Panzeria rudis; assembly: GCA_956483635.1. Classification (NCBI taxonomy): domain Eukaryota; kingdom Metazoa; phylum Arthropoda; class Insecta; order Diptera; family Tachinidae; genus Panzeria; species Panzeria rudis. The sequence continues at coordinate 4,054,191 of OY101450.1, read as the reverse complement.
AGGAACTTTTTTTTAGAGGCGGAGATTTTTAAACTCAGTACCGTTTTCCCTTGCTTTCATTAATTATCTCAAAACAATTGATCGCTATAAAACCGCCTTTCAAAGAAAACCATGTTGTCAATTTAAAGTTTTCAGACTCCGAAAAAAATACCCACTTTAAGATGGCAAAAAGAAAATGAAATAAATAGTTAAAAAGGTTGAGTACATAGTTTGTACTTTTTTAGGGTTTCGTACACCAAAAGTGTAAGGAAACCCTATTGTTTTCGCTACGCTGTCCGTCTGTCTGTCCGTCCGCCTGTCTATATGTCTGTCACAGACTGTTTCTCGGGAACCGTAAGAGCTACGGACCTGAAATTTTCACAGAATGTGTAAAACTTTGGCCGCTAATATATGGCAAATATATGCCAGTTAAAAACTAAAGGGTGTTCTAAAGCGAGCAACGAAAAATGTTGAAATACTAATGTAATATACATACACTTATTTATATAGAGACACTTTAAATTTTCAAAGTTAGTGTTAATTGGTGTAGTCTGTAGAATAGACTACACCAATTAACACCGATATTTAAAACAATAAATATTAAAGGCTGTTCTATCGGTTAATGTAATTTTGACTATGTAATTTAGACGATTTGCTGTATCTTGGAAACCCGTAGGAGGTAAAATCTTCAAATTTAAAAAAAACGCTAAAACTAAAAAATTCCCAAATTAAAAAAAAAAATGTCAAAACGAAAAATCGCCAAAATGAAAAAAGCGCTTAAAGAAAAAAAGCACCACAATTGAAAAAAATTGCTACAGCGCAAAAAATCACCAAAACTAAAAATATCACCAAAAAAAACGAAAAAAGTCGTCAAAACGAAAAAAGTACTAAAACATAAAAAAAGCGCTAAAACTAAAAATATCGTCAAAATAAGAAAAAAGTTGCTAAAAATGGAAAAAACGAAAAAAAAGCGCAAGAACAAAAAAAGCGCCAAAACTAAAAAAATCGCTAAAAACTGAAAAAATCGGCAAAAACGAAAAAAGTGTCAAAACCAGAAAAAGTCGCTAAAACCAAAAAAAAATCACCAAAAACCGAATAAAGCGCCAAAACTGACAACAAGCGCCAAAACTAAAATAAATCGCTGAAACTAAATAAATATATTGTCAAAAAGCGAAAAAAACGTTAAAAAATACGCCAAAACGAAAAAAATCAGCAAAACTAAAAAAATCGTAAAAAAAATTGTAAAAAACGAAAAATCGCAAAAAAATAAACACTTAAATGAAAAAAGCGCAAAAAAACGCTAAATCAATAAAAAAAACTTAAAAATAAAAAAAAACTAAAATTAAACGAAAAAGCAAAATGAAAAAAATTGCCAAAATGAAATAAGGGCAACAACGAAAAGGCATATATGTGTACTCGTACGGAACCCTTCGTGTGCGAGCTAAAGTCGCACTTTACTTAATTTTTTTATTGAAATTTACTGTACATTATTTTATAAAAAGGTTTTCTATGTTCAAATTGTGGGTAGATTTTTTTCTTGTACAAGGTGGATTTCAATTTAAAAAGGAACAAATCTAAAACATGCTGAAGAAGTATGCACGTGACATAGAAAACATTAATTTAAATTCCAAACATTCTTATATTTCCATAAGAAGCAAGCAAGACGAAAGCAAGTTGTTATCATTTAACGTTAATAAATAGCAATGGCTTTAAAGTTTAAAAAACAAGCAAGCGAGATATATTAAGCGGCCGGGCCCATCCATTATACAATATCAATGAATATATTATAGTACATATTATTGTCGTTTTGACCCATACTATACAATAACTAGTACAATACTTTTAAGCAAAATATTGCCAAATTTGGCTGACAGTAAAAAATTAAACATAACACTGAACAATGTTGCCAACACATTACGCAATTTTCTTGATTGTGCAATAAAAATCAAAAGCCTTTCAATTTTGGCCAATATATATTCTATTCTAATATGACATAAACATTGGCGATATTATTGAATAATATGAAAAATTGCGCAATTACATACATTGCAAGTGGGTGGGGCACTCAAAGCTATGCCGAATCTTGCATACCCTTCACATATACGAAAGAGAATCAATGAAACATCTATATGAATCCAAATTGAATTGGGCATGATTAATATTCCAAGGAACAAGGGAAAAATTAACATCAACTTCATTTTTCAACGTACACAGCAGAACAGAGTAGCGCCACTTTCGGAAGCCGCTACACTTCCATCGTCAGTGCTCACATGTATTTGATATCACCACTTGTCAGCTGGCTCTGCTGAATGTGATTTTAGTTCTTATATATACAACTTTTTCGTGAAAATTGAATACGAGAATTAAATCACTATCAAGCTGGTATTAAAGTGCAGTGTTGCCATCGGTTTATTTTTCTTCATTCAAATTTTTCTGATTTTTGTTCTACTCAAGACAAACTTTTTTGAAAGTGGCGCTACTCTGTTCTGCTGTGTACGTTGAAAAATTAAGTTGATGTTAATTTGGAATATTAATCATGCCCAATTCTTTCTGAATATAACGTTACGAACCTTAACCAAATAATCAATTTGGATTCACAAAGCAAATACGTTCGAAATAATCATATTAAGAAACATCTATATATCTATCAGTGTTGCCCCGGGAAGAATACAAAAATTACGCATTTCTTTCAAAAAAGTTATGATTTTCGTCAAAAGTTACATTTTAAAATATTCCTTAAATAAATAGTAAATTTATGTGATTTATATAAAATAAATATTTTTATTCCATATTTCAGTGATAATCTAGTATGTGATGCAAATCGATCGATTTCAAATCGCGACATTTCAACAAACAGATGTTTTCTAAATCGCACGATACAGTGGAATCGAATCTAAGTTTGAATAAAGTACTCTAAGTCTCTCAAAAAAAAAATAAACATGTATTACAGTTTCAACATGTTACGTTACTCGCTTTAGCACACCCTTTAATTGTTAACTTTCATGAACTTATGCTATTTGTTGTTGTAACGACCATAGTAACACAAATTTTGTGAAAATGTTGGGTCTGTAGCTCTTATGGTTCTCGAGATAAAATCCTGTGACAGACAGAGATACAGATAGACAGACGGATAGCGTAGCGAAAACAATAGGGTGCCTTATAATATCAGCCTTTCTTTAAACTATTAAACACCATATTTTATATAGTGTTGGACTTTAAGATTTATTTCCGCTGATCGTCTTTCAAAGTTTTATGACATCTGTTATATTAGTGGAAGGAAAGTCGAATCTCTTACAAGGGTGGGCCGCGGCCTTCTATTGGGGATTCTGTGGAAGAAGCGGAGAAATTAAAATCGGACCAAAAAGGAGGTCTTTTTGAAGATCTTAAGTAGAAAACCGTTTTAGTTTTACTTCTAAGATATTTTTTAATAAAGAGCAGATGACTGAGAAAACTTTCACCATTAACTCGGTCTCGTGTTACTTTCTTTTTTAAAATTTAGCCGTTTTTTTGTAGTTATTTCTTTTTGTTTTCTTTTCATATGACAATTCTTGCAAAAAAAAAACTGTTTACAAAATAGGCGTAGCACTGCCCATAATTTTTATCATAATGCTGTACTTTCACGAGAACTAATTGTGTGCGAAGATTCATAAGAATCGGCTAAGTAGAAGTGGTTTAAATGAATATTTACTTTTCATGGGCGTGGCACTTCCCACATTTCTAACCATAATGTAGTATTTTAACAATAACTAAATGTGTATACAAAGTTTCATAAAATTCGGCTTGATAGAAGTTGTTGAAAAAGAATATTTACTTTTCATGGGCGTGGCACTGCCTACTTTTTAAATCATGATGTAGTATTCAAACAGACGCTTGATGGGTGAGCAAAGTTTCATACGAATCGGTTGAGTCGAAGTAGATAAAAAGGCATGTGTATTTACTTCGCATGGGCGTGAACCGGCTCACTTTTCAACGGAACCAATCTGGAAATACATCCTTTTAAATAAAGAAAAAAATCCGAAATCGGTTTTTGGGGGAACATCCTAAACAAAAAATAAAAAATACATGAGGGATTAGTGCAATAACTCGGTAAGCCAAATGAAATAAAAAATTGGTTTTACGTGCTCATTTCGTTGCTAGGTACAATAGCTTTGCATCCTAGATAAACTTTTGGATAAATTCTAGTGTTTTGCAACTAATTATGCTTCGCATTTAAAATAGAAAATTTTGAAAGTCGATTTGTTTCATATTTCATTTTTGTGGCTCATCGAGTTATTACACTAAGCCTCTCAATTGATAACCTTTATCCTTTTATTTTTTGAAGTCGGTTAAAAAGAAAACTTGTTTTTGTTTTAAAAGTTTTTCTTTCACTGGCTAAAAAAAGGAAATTGTGTGAATAAGGATGCTGGTTACTACTTGGTTAAAGGAGCAAAATGTAAAAACATGCAATTTGCCACCTGTTGCCAACTTTTTACTTAATAGACAAATATTTGCGTGAAACAAGTTCTCGATAGACAGACAATCTTGTGTTTTAATTTTCTATACAAAAAAGTTTTTCTTCATAAAAAATTCATTATGAAACTACTAGATTCTCAGGTTTTCTACAATGTTGGCTTAAGTATTGTAAAAGCAGTTAAACAAAGTGCAATAATGGCAATTTACTGCAGGTAAGAAAAAAAAAATGAGAAACAAATAAATAAAAAATAAATGCTCTTACATATTCGTTTTTTATACGAATATATTTGATTGATGACGGTAAGCTTCTTAAGAAATGTATGTGTGTGTATATAACTATTTAATTAGGCATATCCATTCCACACTGTTGACAGTTCTCTTTTAAGCAACTGTCATGTATAACTTCAATTTGTATGTTCTCCTTCAAATTTAATCTTAAGGAAATCATCTCAAGAATTTCTAAAGCTTTTGTTATAATTTAATTAGCATGCATGAGTGCTATAAACAAATTAGCCCAAAATCCATTTATTTTTACAGCTGACATGTTAACTTTCCTTTTGCTAGGAGCTACCTAGCAAACGACGCAGTGGTACAGCACAGCACAGCACAGCACAGAACAGCACAACAGAACTCTGCTAAGCTGTGATCTGATCTGCTGCCTGCCTGTTTGCCTTGGCTGGGTTTGATATATTACAAAAAAAAATTTGCAGAAAAGTTTAGAATTTCTTATTGTAATTTGTAGAAACAAAAAAGAAAAAATTCTTCTAGGTTTATAATTTCATTACACATTACTGCTCTCTCTCTCACCTGTTGTTTTGTTGAGGCGCATCAAAAGTGTGTATGTGTGTATGAGTAAAGTTTTCGACAACGTCTATTGTAATTTGATATAAATTTCCCGTTCTGGTACATGGAAACAATGTTCTTTGATTTGATTTTATTTTATATGTATGAAAACGACAATATTTAGCAACTACATGATGTATGACAGTCATGTTCGTTCTGGTGGTGGGTTTTCTACATCCGCTGGTTGCTTAGTGTGGGATAAATTCGTGTAAAACATTTTAGTTTATTATTCATTTGTAACGGAAATTTGATATAAATCTCATAAATTAAAAAAAGAATACTAACAATAAATTGCGATTTAGAATCACTCACGAAGGGTTCTGTCTGAATACTATATATAGATACATACATATTTTTTCTTTTAAGCGATTTTTGAAGAATTTTTGGCTTTGTTTTTTTTTTTGTTTAAGCGTTTTTTCCTTTTAACAAATTTTTACGTTTTTAAAATTTTTTTATTTTTTGAGAATTTTTTTTCATTTTAGTGCTTTTTTCCTTTTAGTTTTTTTAGATGTTTGCTGTCTTTTTTTGTTTTTTAGCTTTTAGCGATTTTTTTTGTTTTTATTGTTTTTCGTTCTGTTGCATTTTTCCTTTCATCGTTGTTTTGTGATTTTTTTCGTTTTAGTGCTTTTTAAAGTTTTAGGCTGACACCACATGGTCGTTTTTAAAACGCAACTTTCGGCAATTTTGAATAAAATTAATCATTTTTGGGCATTACGTGATATTATAAAGCAGGGGTGCCCACAAGTTTCTTATGGAAGAGCAAACACTAATACGTTTAAGGAAAAACAAATTTTTATTCCATATTTTTTGTTGTAAAAACCAATGCATACAAAGAAAAAAAATATTTCATATATTTATTTGTTGTTCCTTTGCACTTGCCTGTATACAGTGAAGAACGACAAAATAAAAAAGTTGTTTGTGTATTTCGTATTGCTAGTGCTGAGTGCTGTATGCGTGTATTAAAACATACAGCCTAACACACACGTACTGCTAGTGCTGAGCGCTGTGTGTGTATTAAAACACACAGCCTATTGCTAAGTGCAATGAGCACCAAGCTCATAGGGATTGGGCAACTCTGTTATAAAGTATTATTTTCAGCTAAAGTTGAATGAGGGTGTGATGACACGTCGACTAAGTGAAAACTACATGGCAAACAAAAACAAAACTGCATAAATTTCAAAAATTTGTTTTTGTTTGTCATACGAAATTTACCGGTTTTAAAAGAGAGAGAGAGAGAGAGACAGAGAGAGATAGATACGCGTTAAAATTCTCACGTTTATTTGATTTTAGAAATGTATAGAAAACAAAAACAACTTGTGAAATTTTGTTTTTGTTATCATGTAAATTATTCACTACTTCGACGCGTTTTCCCGAATAGACACCAATGACTTTATTTTTACAATGACGTTTAATAATTTTTAACTTTCTAATATAAGAAGCTTCCGATTGCATTGCATCAGATATCGAACTTTTTAGGTTTACGGAGTCCAGAACAAGTTTTGTACCAAAAACCTTCCACACAGCTGTCCACCCACTGATGCAAGAAATGCAGATTTTTTACGATATGACAATAAACCAGATGATATACTGTGTGTCATATCGTAAGTTTTTTACGATATGACAACGCTGAGATATCCATACAAGCTGTATGGATACCTTAGTGTTGTCATATCATAAAAAACTTACGATATGACAACACAGTATTTCATACCGTTTTTTGTCATATCGTAAAAGAAACAGCATTTCTGGCATCAGTATGTCCAACTTTAAGTTTCACTGGTGTTAGCACACTGCCGCGTTCCCCCCGACACTGAAAAAACCTCATTTTATTGTTCTTGTAGTGTATTCGATTTTTCTCCCTCTTCCCTTCTCAACCACTCTTTTTGAATGTTTCAACGCCATTGTTTAGAAATATTATTACCTTGTGTAAACTGAGGTCCCGTTGTTGTTATAGTCATTGTACTGTTATTTTTTTATGAGAATGTTGTTTTACAAAAGAGAATTGCAATTGTTGTTATTGTGAATATATTTTGTTTGTTTTTTTTTGCTTTTGTACACGTTTTTAATACATTTTTATTTTATTATCATTTTGTGTGTAGTTTGGCAGACATATTGGCGTTGGTGTTTTTCTTTGTGTGGAGTATACAGTAGGGTTCAAAATATTACATGAAATTTATTGGTAAAGTTTCAAGGCCTCTGCGATGCAACGCATAGTGGTATTTTGGGGACAATAAACCAATATGAAATTTTATGTAAAATTTTTTTGTTGAAAACATAATTATTATTTTAGTATTTATGGCATTTATTCATTTAAAGATATATGCGAAGGACACGAATCCTTGTGGCGATATGAACCATATTTTGAATTTTTATAAACCTATCCCATTTGAACAAATGTGCCAAATCTTATCGCTCTTTCTCCTTTTTGCCGGCAAATGTATGAAACCATACCACTGTGCAGCGCTGTGGATGCTGTTCATGATGCTGTTTCTGAAGACGAAAAACACCCCAATGTGCTTATGGGGAAGTAAAACCATTGCAAGCGAATAATTTATATTGAAATTATTTTTATTCGAATAAAGTTTTTCGAATAATTTAATTCGAAAAATTTTTATTTGAGTAAAATTTTTCGAAAAATTTTTTATTTAATTAGATCTATAATTTTTTGTTTATTTGGAACATCGTTAATTTTTCAATAATAGCAGCTTTCCTTCTGTCTTGCCAAAGACAGAAGGAAAGCTTCTGTCTAGGTGGCCTTTGTGCGATAAGCGTAGAAGTTGAATCCCCAAGGCTCGCCGAAAAGACTGTTAGGCAAAGTAGTCTTTACTCAGCCAATTCTTTAATCGATATTGCCGTAGCAAAGTCACTTTTAAAACTTAATTCCCCTTGGCAGTGTGAAACAGTATAAGGCAGTATAAACCCTCCAGGCTAGCTAATTACAAAGTGAATTCGCACCTGACATGATGAACAGACGCTTCCGAGCCACATTTATATAGCCGCTTGATACAAGTCAGACGCCCGCTTCAGCCGCACCTTACACGATGAACAGACGCTGGTTTATTGGTTTTGGTTCGGGGTATCTATTTTAATTCGATACTGCCTGTTGCTGGCATTCCTTTCCCTATCCGCCACCCAGGGACCCGTCTGCTAGGACACCAACAACTCCAAGAGACAGTGTCACACAGTGGTTCCAATTAAAAAATAAATAAAAAAATTGGTAAAAAAACTGTATCTTTGAAACTTACGATACGATTATAAAACGATGCATGTAAAAATTATAGAGGAGGACATAAACCTTAAGAATATTAAGCTTTTGACCACGGTGTTTAAGGACACGCTGGGATACAGGGTGTCAAAGTTGAATATCTCGTACATCAAAAATCTGGTTGGCCTCATAACTTTTACAAATATTATCGGATTTTAATGAATTTAAACTTGTTGTAGTGCTGGCAATTTCGGCTACTTTTAATTTCTCAATACTACCCAATACTTTTCGTTTGGGTACTCAATACTTACTCGATACTTCTAACGCTTCTAACGCTTAGAAAATGTTATACTTCTATATGAAGAGTTGTATTTTGGCTCTTTATTTTTCATTTCATTTAGTAATAAAAGTACGAACCTAAAATTATCGAGTATATATTTTGTGTATTGAGTAGCAAAATTTCGATAGTCCTTACAAAATACTCAATACTTTGTAAGCACTAGTTTGTTGTAAAGTATATAACTAGTTAAAGATAATACAGTTTATTTCATATTTTTCAAATATATTTATCTTTGAATTTTGAAATTTCAGTTCTTGTCCTCCACTTTATGCTATACTTCGTAGTATAATCTCTGATGATATGGGCATTTGCACAGAAAGTCACCATTTTGTCACGCTACGTCACCCAGCAATTAAGCTTAAAGACATATTTTTAACGCTGTATTACACTATATCGCAAGCTGTTCGACTTCTGCAGAAAATGCATCCCTGATTAAATAAGTTTATGGAAATTTTTAAAAAGCCAATAACAACAAATTATATCAGGGTTGCATTTTGTACAGAAGATGAACAGCTTGTGGAATAGCCCATAAAAATCTTTATTTCCATTTTTTGTATTTTGGTGTAGCTCGTAATTAGCTCTACACTTAGTTAAAAGTGGGGAAAATGTGGAAGCATGACTTTAAAATCCAAGCTAATTGCTTGGTGACGTCACTTGACAAAATGGGGACTTTCAGTGGAAATGCCCACGTGCAAAAATACCTCAATTCATGTGCTCATGAAAAAAATCAAAGTCAAGATAACTTAATTTTTGCTATTGGAGGCACTGTGAATCAGTAGAAAATGTTTTGGTCGCTACTGCTTACGAATATAAAGAATATTTTTACATAATCTTGAATAGATTTTTTTTTAGTTTTATTGTGCTTTATTATTTTACTTCATAAAATAGTCTGTTGTAAAATGTTTATTATAAACAGCATTACAATGCATTTTAGGAAAGAATATAATGCCACTCTTTCATTGTATATTTTTTTCTTCAACATTTACTTTTTCTTTTTAAATCGTGCCATATTTAATAGTGTATTCAATCGGTTACCCGTTAATCGGTTAATCGACTAACTGGTGAAAACCAAAATTGGCCGATTTTTAGCCGATGAAGCCAAAACCTTGCCTAATTGTTCGAGCCATTAACCGATTAAAACAGAAACCCGATTCATTGAACACCCTTATATTTACACAATGCAACTTTGTTTTATACAACTTTCTTTCATCAGTGGTCAGGACAGATTGGAAAGACAAAATGTTTTTATACATTTCAATATCACCAAATCTCACTTCAAATAAAAACTACATACAACAAAGTTGCGTAGTGTAAAAATGCAACTAGTTGAGTTTGCAACAGAATAGAAACACATTTTATTATTTTCTGGCTTAGTTACTATAATGTTAGCAACAAATTTCGCTAACCTTTTTTAAGTGAAATAATAAATATTAGCGTAAACAATAAATATTTTGTGTAAACAATAAATAATAATGAAAAAAAAATCACACAACAAACACAAACGTGTTGTAGCATAAATTTTTATTGCTTGTTAAAAATAAAACTTAAATTTTGTTTTTAGTATAAAGGGATTTAAAGATAAAAAGCAAAAACTTTAATATAAAGAAGTAAATGAAGCATTTCTAAGCTCACAAGTAATAAATAACACTGAGCAACAAAATAAAATTTTTCAAAATAGCAATGATTTAAGGACTGATTCTTGTAGAGGGCCTAAACAAAAAATATGCCTTTATCAGCGTTTTGAAAGTTTATGCACGGGATTCATTTTAGGGGTAGATAAAGTTCTCCCCCTTTAAGCCTTGTTATGGGGAATCGGTATAGGAAAGCTTGTCATTCTTATATTTAAAGTATAAGATTTGTTCACCACGAGAAAAATGTTTGTGGAACATTTTAAAACTTTTACTGTTCGCTTTATGGGTCTTTTTATATCTTAAATAAGAAAACATAACAAACTTCCGTTTAACGGCAATGTAGTGGTCTGAAATGCTCTACAAAAATATTTGCCATCGAATTATAAGTCTTGAAAGCTCATTCAAATCTTAAAATGTGTTTTATAGTTAATTTCGAACTTATTCAGAATTATTACTAAAATATCCAATAAAACCGACTTATAGGAGAATAGAATAGTTAAGCACATTTTAAGTTTTGAATGATTTCTGACGCAGAATTTTAGTTTATCTTTAACAGCCATATTCATAAACGATTGTCAAAGTTAATGTATGCATTAAACCAGATTTTCCCATACAAAATTCGGTCCCCTAAAATTAATCCCGTGAGTAAAATTTTAAAACGCCGATACACGTATATTTTTGCTGCTCTCTACTAGAATCAGTCGTTAGAACCATGTTAGTTTTTCTTGTGTTCTACAGTGTAATTTCTCTTACAAGAAATTGTCTTTGATTTGTTTTTTAATTGTTCTGAGTCTGAGAGATAATTAAGATAATTATTCTCTTCATTACTTTTACAGTTTTATTTGATTGCAAAAAAAAAACTCTCATTATGTGAGAAATGTGAAAAGCAAACAAACAAAAACACACACACACACACACACTGATACACACACTTGAGTATATTTTGACGGAAAACGGAAACAAATCACTGCCTGGGGTAAAATTTGCATGTGTTTTGTGCTTCAAATTCTTTCTACTTCTTGGGTATTCTAGAAATGCTCAAGCTATTAAATATTTATTTGAATTTCTTTCTACTTTAAATGCATAGCTTTTTGTTGTTGTTGTTGTAGTTCTGTTTGAATGATTTGTTCGAGGAACTAAAGTTTTCCTTAAGAGGCCAATAAAAAGAGAATGTAGTTTTATTTTGAATTAATTAAATAAAGTTGTGATAGAGGAAAGTAAGTGAGGTTCAATTTAATTGAACTTAGCAGCAAAAAGATCAAGTGTGTAATATGGGAATTTTAAACTTTTGAAATTTGTAGAAATAGAAAAAAATATTTAATACAAAAATCGCTTTAAATTTGTTACTTAGGACCAACAAGCAAATTAAAAATTTATTTTTAATTTTAAATTGAATAGAAAAACTCGTTAAGATCCATTTCAATTTCTTCACTTATTCCGGTTGGCCATTAGACTGGCCCTTATTTATAGAAAATTCCTTCGATTTCCGATTGCTGGGCGTAAAAAGTTTCCTTTTGAAACCAAATGCTTAGCATTAAAATTTGGTAGCGATCGGAGAACGTTTGAGCCTGCCGCCCAAGACTTAAAGTTTGAAAAATCGAAATATATGGGAAAAATCAATGTTTTTATTGAAATACTTAAATTTTAATACATAAAACTAGTTTTAGTTGTTGATTTTTAATATTTAATTGAATTGCCAATTAAATTACCATTTCAACGAGCTTTATAAATCCAAAATTTAATGAAAAATATCAAAGTTAGACAATTTTATAGCTGAAAAATACTAAATACAGGCAAATTTAAGTGAGTGTGGATTTCTTATGTGAAGGGAATTTCTGACGATATGACTCGACGAACTGAAATACCAATTGTTTTTGATTTTCGTCATTTGTTAAGATTCGATTGTAATCTTTCATGAATTTGACGCCGCGTTCGGCAGCATCGTTTACGACGAACAAATTACGACAAAAGTCCAAAGCGTCTTGATAGTCATCATCTTCTTCCCATAACGATGGATCTTTTTCCAAAAAACAGGCAGACAAACCAAATGCAGTGAAAAAATATTTTGTTTTATATGATACTAAATCGCTCAATGAACTGGAACGTAAAACTTCAACGTTTGCAATTCGACGGTTCTCCAATAGGTTTACGTTCGGTTCACTTGATTGGAGACATTTGATAATTTTGCGCTTTGCTTCATCTGAAACGGAAGGATCAAAAAATGCTAAAGCAACGTTTTCTGGTGCTAGATACCACAAATGGTTTTTGATTTTTGATAGAACTATGTTGGACACTGCTGCATCTGTTTCAGCGTATACGATCGAGTCCTTTACAAATTGTAGATCTTGATTTGGAGCTGTGATGGAATTTGGGCATCCATACCAGACTTTGACATATAGTCGAACTAGAAAAAAACATACATCTCGCAGCGCGCTCAATTGTCTATCTGTGCATTTGAATTGTTCGCGAAAAAGAAATATTTTCAGGCAATAAATTGCTTTTCCCATAAACCTTGCATGGGACGTTGAACTACACGTCCGAAAATTGCCACCGTTTCCACCAAGGAATGTGACTGTGAGCTGTAGAAATTCTTTATAATCAGCGCGAATTTGATCTTTTTGTAAATTTTGATAGCAGACATGTTTGACTTCATCACAATCCTCTTCGCTTATTTTTGAACGGACAATTTCGTCGTCGAAACCGCATTTGAATGAAGTTTGATTGAGATTGTCCCAAGCTTCCGCAAATCGATTGAAAATAGGAACTTCGGGTGCACTGGTCAAGTCAAAAACACTTTTCAAGACAATTTCGAAAATATGATGACGACATGGAAGTTTGATTAATTTCCGCTGTAAATATTGTTGTAAGAATGCGATTGCACCATTGTTAGGACCAGTGTTTGAAGAAGTAGTGTCGAAACTCATCGCATCAACGCGATCAATGATATTCCAACTAATTAAAGCATTACGAACAGCGCCCGCAATATTCTCTCCCGTGGCGGGTTCTACAATTGCTGCACTGAGAAATTTTGCGGTGCCTTTATAACTGACGAGAATTGCGATTCGCTCAACTTTTTTTTTACCAACTATTGCTTCCATTAATTTGCCATCCCAATGAACAACTAATGATTGTGCACTATTTATCTACGGAAAAAAAATATATATATAATTAAAATTAAACCAAAAGTAAAGTAAATTACGTCTTCGACGAACTCGGCCTGAATCTTCTCAAATTCTTTTTCACGGTGCTTTCTTCGTAAATTTTGGAGAGACGTTCGATTGACAACATGCTCATCAACGTTGACACGCAAGGCTTCTGCCACTGCCATTATTATATGTATTGCTTTTCTATCGGAAACCTTAGCATCATCCAGAGCGGCTGAAAGACGTGGTGTTATCAATTGCGTACGGCCTCTTCTTTCCTCTGGTTGAGAGTCATAATCGTCCACGTCCATTGTTGGATCGTTGTCGTCGGAAATATTATCGCTTTCACTAGCACTATTGTTTTCTTCAATCGCTGAATGAAATCATAAAAGAAGTTAGGAATTCATTCATTCCAATAATTGATATGTATTATACAATGCAAATTAAAAATATTTACCAATATCTACGTTTTGAGACTCATCGTGCTTTCGCTTTCGTGACTCTTCTCTTGCTCTTCGCTCCTGCGATCGCTTTTCACGGCTGAATAAATGCATATCGACTCCGATCATGCATCCGGGGCGCCCTTTTTGTCTTTGTTTCAATAAAAATTCCCGATCATCTTCAATGCGAATCATCTGCAACGCGTTGTTGTGAGCAATGTCGAAGAGATTGTCCAAATTTTCGAGAAATTCTGCCTGATCTTTGTTCGCTTTCCCTTTCGACGACTTTTTAGAAACACGTCGCCATTCATTGTACAGTTTTATCAATTTATCAGCACATTTGTACAAATCACGGATCGGTAAGCGGGCTTGTAGCCAAAAAAGGGATGCAGCGTTCACTGCCAATCTTGCACTTTCTTTCTGCGATAATTTAGCGAATCGAATATTATAAAAATAGACTTGCAATAATTGTCGATTGGAGGGTAATTTAGCTCCACTTATTTGATGTGTCACATTGCCAATCAAATATATTTGACGTAATACTTTATCAGACGTACGAGTAATCAATTTTGATGTGGTTGGTTCCATTTCGGCAAAGGTTGATGGTTCGTCCGACTTTATATTATCAAGCTGCAAATCAAAAATGCAATCTTGGTTACAGACAATTTAATTATTATATTAATTATTGCCAATTAATGGTAATTTAATTGGCAATTCAATTAAATATTAAAAATCAACAACTAAAACTAGTTTTATGTATTAAAATTTAAGTATTTCAATAAAAACATTGATTTTTCCCATATATTTCGATTTTTCAAACTTTAAGTCTTGGGCGGCAGGCTCAAACGTTCTCCGATCGCTACCAAATTTTAATGCTAAGCATTTGGTATCAAAAGGAAACTTTTTCCGCCCAGCAATCGGAAATCTATTTTTAGTGGCCAGTCTATTGGCCATGTCTTTCAGACATCTTGCAAGACCGATGCATGACAATGTTAAAGCGTCAATGACTTGTTGGTGACAGCTAAAACAGATCATTGAGGGCATTTTCGAACAAATGGCCGCTAAGTTCATACACGACAACAAGAGCGACACTGTCACCCATCTTTTGATTAATGACCATGCAAATGACAAGATCCTCAGAAATGTCCCCAATACATATTTTCGTTTGCTTCTTTTTTGCACGTGTTCTACAATAACAATTTTAGGAATTTGTCGCTCAAAGAGTATTTAATACAAGAAGTTTTAGTAGACATTGTAACAGAACTTTTCATCAGCTCGATTTTACTCAATTTTAGCAAGCAGGAATGTATCAAAATAATTCAAACTAGTGACAGACTGAGCGACAATGTCTACAAAAAGTTCATTTGGCTAGTTGGCATGACCAGTTGAGTAGTTTTTCTTTTATCCATTCGCTGAGTACGGTTTCTCTTAGATTGTCTTAAAAGAAACTTTAATCGACAAATATCGTGCATGACAAATGTCGTTATGCATACGATAATATTTACTACAAACTGCCTTAAACCTGCTAAATTTTTTTTCAATGCCTAACAAAATTATGCGTGTTTTTTTATTTTATCAGGTTGTTTGATTTGTGTCGTGCGATAATGACAATGAATCCCTTTTGCATATAATTTGATGCCATCAATTAACTGATTCATTAAATATTCCAACGTGTGTTGTTTGCTTTTGTTTAGTATAAATTTTTCGTTTGACTTCAAATAATCATTTAGTATGTTTTATCGTTTGTATGGCCCCTAAGTGGCTTCCAGGCATAAATCAATAATTAATTGACCGTCGCGACATATTGACTTATCATTTTATAGTCTATTGTAGGAAAAGGTATTTTCCGCTCTCTATATAATTGTCTACAGTACAATAATATTAATATTTGTAACTAAAATGTATAGAGCATTTCATTGTTAAATAGCTAAGGCTCTAAGAATCATTAGATATTTTTGAGTTGTAAATAAATGAGTTGAAATATAGACATTTAATAATGACTCTTATAGTAAAATTCAGTTGAATTTTTAAAGGTAAACGACGAAAATTTGACGTTAATTAATTCCATACTACACGGTAGAACATAACAGCGCACAGTGGCGACTTTCGTAAAATAAATTATAATTAATGTGAAACTGTTAAATTGCTGATTGGATTTATCTGAAACTTGAAACATCTTTAGAGTAGGACAAATAAAAAATTTTCTGCTGTATGGAAATTATGATTTTAATCAATTGACTTCTTTCAATTAATTGTAAATAAAATCGACATTTGCATACCAATTTTAATGATTTATGGCTTTTTTTATTTCTAATATATCTACCTTTTTAATAAATTATAAAAATGTAACAGTTTTGCCCTTTTAACTTTTTTTAAGATCTTGAAAACGAAAAAAATTTAATTTTGTATTAAAAAAAATTTTTTTAGCCTTAAAGGTAAATTTATCCCAAATCTACGGGTGCTTCTCTCATCCAAATCAGACAAACCGTTCACGAGTTATGATTAAATAAGTATATTAGTGTGATCGCCCAGTGTCATTAGTACTAAGTACTCTTACATGAAGAGCATACATAAACGTACAAGATTGGAAATGTTGTTTTGTTCTCTGGCGGGAATTCCCGCCGTTCCCGGACGTAAAGCATACTCTTTAAAGCTGAGCCATATCCCAGTTATTTTTTTATGAGATAAAACTTGTTTTAAGTACTTATGTATGAAAAAACAACGAAATATTGTGTTAAGTCAATTAATTAATAATATTTTCAATAACATTATTTTATTGAATATAATTCTTGTATTATTTTCTGTGCATATATAAAATATAAAAAAAGACGTAGAGCAAATGTTGTTTTTGTCATTTTCAATAATAATAAAATAAAAAGTTATTTTTCGCGAAAAGTATTTTTTGACATATTTCTATTTATATTAGTATAACTCGGGGAAATTTTGTCCGATTTTGTTGAATAACAAATTCGAAAATCTCTAAACTAATTACCTTTAAGTCGTAGTTATATAATTTTTTATCTAAGCAATAGATTCGGAGATATTTGCGAATCTATTAATAAAATCTAAATTTTTTAGCAAAGATCTAAAAATGTTAGTTTGTTTTTAAATGCAGAAAAAAGGAAACTTCATGAATCTTGTTATTACTCCACATACTTAAAGCTTAATATGTAACAAAAAGAACGAGCTTTATTTCTCTACAATTGAATAACAATTAGCAAAAGCTACAACTTGCATAGAAGTATAAAATCAAATCTTATGCATCGATGTCCATAAAATATGATTATATATATTTTTTTTCTTTTGCTGTCGTATTGAAACTCCCCTCATATGGCACTGACAAATCAACTCTCCCTTTTTTATTTATAAAAATTATAATGCATTTGAATGAGTTTCCCAAACTCCACCCTTTTCAACTTTGATGAATGCTATCGTCGTCTATTTAAAAGTGAAAAATTTATTCGTTTATTCAGTGTTATATTTCAAATTGAATGGCCATTAGTATAATTAGCCTGTCATTCAAATATTTTATAGGTGTATGTGAGTTTGTTTGTGTAAGATTGTAGAAATACACACACACACACACACACACACATGTGAATGTTTAAATGCCCACCTGAAAGTTTAAACCAGGTGTGTTGTTGTTATTTACTTTTTTGTGTGATTATTTCTTTTTTATTAATTGAAATAATATAAAACTGAAACTAATGACAGGTATTTATTCATAGTCAGACCGGCTTAAATAATACACAGTGTAATTTATAGTTTATTATTACTTGAAATGTCGTTTTTTCATTTTAGTTATCTACAATTTTATTTTTATTAAAATGCTTCCTTTAAAAATGTCATTATGAAGTTATGAAAGAAAGAAAAAATATGATATTAATTATAGTTTTAATTGAGAGGAAATGAATATGAAATGGTCAATTAATATATATTTTTATTCGTTTATAAAAATGTATATAAAAAACTATATAAAAAAAATTATTCTAATACTATTGAGCGAGGAATTAATAGTACGTTGGTAAATTATTTTTAATAAGGGAGGAAAGAACTAAGGATTTACTCTAATATTATATTTCGCAAGGGATTTTTGGGGATTTGAAATCTATTTCTTCTGCACCAAAATCATTCAAGATGCCAGTAAACCAACAAATATGTTGTGGTGTTTGGCTTACAAGATATCTTTAAAGACATAAAAAAAGACCTTAAGAGGCATAGTGAATCAATCAATCAGTCAAACACATAAATAGCTTTGAATCGATTTATACAAAAAACACTTTATAAATAGTTCAGTTTTCTTCCAAAATGCTAAAACTTTATCTCAAGATTGTTGAAAATAAGTAGAATTAGTAGAATTAGGATTTTATTCCAAACCGTGCCGTGAGTGTATTCATAAGTGAAAATTATGCTTAGCTCGAGTTAAGCCATTATTCCGTTTGATAAATCGATATTTTTTAATTAAACCCAAATACGAGTTTAGTCATTATTCAGTATTTTTGAAGTAACAGTCAATTGATTAAGTTTGGAATAACAGCTAAATTACAAATAGGATCTGGAAATTAAAAAAAAAACAAAAGGGAAAAAAACAAACTTTGTTTTGTTTACTTCTCTTAATTTAATTATAAATTAAATTACAAATTAAAGAAACGGTATGTACTAGAAACCACAAATATTATTTACTAGCTTCACCCGGCGTGCTTCGCTACCCCATTGTTGTACAGATATAGAAAAATTAATTAGCTCATTTAAAATAACCATAAAATTGGTTAGTTTTTTTGGCGATCTTTTTAGTTTTGGCGAATTTTAGCGTTTTGGCGATTTTTTCATATTGGCGATTTTTTGTTTTAACTTTTTTATTTCTGGAATTTTTTAGTTTTAGAGTTTTTTAAAATTTCAAGAGTTTTCCTCTTACGGTTTCTAAGATAAGTTTAAGCTACATAGTCAAAATTACATTAACTTTCAAAACACCCTTTAATTTTTGTTGTGTTAAATATTCTACAAACTACACCAATTAACACTAACTTAGAAAATTTCGAGAGTCTATATGAAAGTGTCTGTATATTACATTAGTATTTCAACATGTTTCGTTGCTCGCTTTAGAACAGGTTTTAATCTTTAGCACGTAGTTCTTGCGAGAAAACAGTCTGTGACAGACAGAAAGACAGGCGGACTGACGGACAGCGTATCGAAAACAATAAGATTAATTTACAGTTTTGGTGTACAGAGCCCTAAAAGGAACCTTTTCCAAAAAGTAACCATTTTCAAAAGAGTACAGTTTTCAAAAAGTACCCTTTCCAAAAAAGATTTTTCAAAAAGTACCATTCCTTAAGACTACATTTTTAAAAAAGTAGGTTTTCGAAAAAGTACCTTTACTTTAAAATATAAACGGTTAACAAAAAAAAAAGTACCAAAATTATATTTTTACCCTTTTTCGGCCCCTAAATGTACAAATTTCAAAAAAAATACAAAACACATATCCACACATTTTTCTATCTTATTATGATGCTTTTAGAATTTTATGTCTACCTTACTTAGATTCGGAGATATAAGAACGTCGAGTTTACCCGTTTTTACCCGTTTTAATCCCGTTAGAATTTAAGTTTTCAAAAATTCATTCTTAGAGAATATATACAAACATATGCATTCAGTATGTGTATCAATGCGCATAAAAAGTAGTTGTATGGAAAAAAGTACCAAAAAGGGCTACCAATTTTACCCGTTATATATTCAAATTTGAAAAAATACAAAACTGTTTTTGAGGGCTTTTTAAGGAGAGAAGAATGAATTTCAAGTTTAGTTTCTAACTTTATTACTTTAGGAGATAAACTGTTAACAAAAAAAGTACCAAAATTATATTTGCACCCTTTTTCGGCCCCTAAATGTACAGATTTTAAAAAAGTTTCAGACACTTGTCCGCTCATTTTTCTATCTTATTATGATGCTTTTAGAATTTTATTTCTACCCTTACTTAGATTCGAAGATATAAGGTTACCGATTTTACCCGTTTTTACCCCTTTTAATCCCATTAGAATTAAAATTTTCAAAAATCATTTCTTAGTGAAAATATACAAACATATTCATTCACTATGTATATCAATTTGCATAAAAAATAGTTGTATGCAAAAAGTACCAAAAAGAGCAACCAATTTTACCCTTTATATATTCGTATTACAAAAAAGTACCAAAACATGTTTGAGGGCTTCGTGAGGATAGAAGAATGCATTTTAAATTTGATTTCTATCATCATTACTTTAGGAGATAAACGGTTAATAAAAAAAGTACCAAAATTATATTTTTTCCCTTTTTCGGCCCCTAAATGTAAAACTTTCAAAAGAAGTACCAAACACCCATCCGCTTATTTTTTGGACTTATTATGCTGCTTTTGGAATTTTATGTCTACCTTAGTTAGATCCGTATATATAAGGTTACCGAATTCACCCGTTTTTACCCCCTTAGCGCTTGAATTTCCCAAAACCCCGTCTTAGTGGATCTATACATCCTGAGGGCAGCCCACATACGAGATTTCAACTTTCTAGCTTTAGTGGTTTGGGCTGGGCGATGATGAATCAGTCAGTCAGTCAGTCAGTCAGTCAGTCAGTCACTCAATAACGTTACTCTTTTATTTATATAGATAGATGAAAATGCATGGGAACAATAAACTTTGAAGCTTAATTACACATAATTTTCATTTTTGCACTTGCCCCCCTTTGCTTTTAAGCCCATCAATTAATTTTCTCTCGCTGTTAATGTGGTATGAGTATTTTAATTTAAATATTTATTATATATTAATCATACGTAGTGCTAAAAATTTAATTTACTCTCAAGCTTCCAAATTTTATTCTTGCTTAAATAGTAAACATTCTAAAAATATCCAGAGCATAATTAATGACAATAATAAAAACTTGGCCATCATAACACCAAATGTACATACATAAGTGTCATTGTTCACCAGCATAAGCAAACACAAGACACAGCAGTAGAAAAAATTCAAGAAATAGTAAAAATTAAAACCAAAATTCCAAAAAAAAAAAAATTAACTGTGTGGCCATAATGCATAAATAGGTAAAATAATCATAAATTCTATAACACATAATGTCTATAATGGATCTCTTGACAGTTTTTCTTATACCCAAAACACAAGTATTCAAAATACCACAACTTGTTTTCAGTTTGTTTAAGTTATTCTTGCCAAGCCAGTTAATGTTGAAAATGTCCACCTATGTGAACATAATGTTTAACTTCGGAATGTTATAGACACATTTCAAAATCAAATACAGCAACAAAAAGAAAATAAATTAAAGTACAACACAACTAAGAATGTTGTAGTCGGCTATGACGATTTCTATATATCCTTCAGCTATAAAAGTTTAAAGCAGTTTATATTGCAAAAAAGTGCGGGTGACCGGTTAAAAACTAATTTCATTTTGGGTTACTTACATGTCATATATCGACACAACATTTATATGTAATATATGGGTTAGATTAAAAAAAATTTGTTATTATTTTGTCTCATTTAATACTATTCCTGCGAAAGTATTGAATAAAGTTATTAAAATCTTTTATTTGTTGTGAGTTAAGCCTGTCTAATGCCTGTATTTCATTGGTGCTTTACCAAAGTCTACTGATGATTTAAAAACCGAAAAGCAGGCATATAGATATGCTTAAGCAACAACAACTAAAAATTTTTTTAAAATAAAATTGAGAGAAAATAGCAAATAATAAATTTATTAAATTGTTAAGATCTGAAAATACTGTAGACAATATACCTACTTTGCAATAAATACATCGTCTTAACTATACGAAAGAAGACTTTTTTTAAATATATTTTTCTACCCACAAAATTTTTTTGTCTCCGCTTTAGGATGTACATAGTTTTATGTATTGCATAATATATTAAAAAAAAATACAAACATAAATAAATGTAAATAAAAGTAAACATATCACTCCGTTTCATTTCTCATTTCCATAAAATAGAATAAATTCAAAAGAAAACGCTTTGTTTTTTATTTTAATATTATGTCTACAAATTGTTTGTCATTCGTGACTTTTCTTTTTAACATTAAATATTGTTACTAAATAAATCGATAAAATAGTGAGTGGTATAACTTATTTGAAATTCTATGAGTAATAATTGCAATGAAAAAAATATTATTAAAAACATCTGAAATTGAAGAATTTTTAGCATAAGTTTAATCAATTTGCTAAGAGTTTGTCATTCGTTACTTGTATATTTATTCCAAAAATTTATTCCAAAAATTCAGGCAAAAAATTTTCGAAAAGGACAATTTGTAGAGCTTCAATCGTAATAATTTGAGTGGCAAATAATTCAATTATATCAGCCCATTTGCCTGAAATGTGATTGTGAAGAAAAAGAAAGATGGAAAAAAATTGTAATTCGTGACTTCAATATTTTTTTGGATTTTGTTATGGTAGTTTCTAATATTTCATTTTGGTCATTTTGTTATTGTCTTGGGTTTTAAGAAGAAAATTAAGTTTACCAAACAAAGCAAAGGTCCAAAAACTTTATAGGAAAAAATTAAAATTAAAAGAAAATGCAGAATATAAGCAAAGAGCAAAGGAATTACTCTTGAAACAGTTTATTTCATTTATTAGTTCTTTGGCTTTGATTTAAAGGAGTTCTAATCAATTAAAACAAAATAATATAGAAATCTTATCCTTCTAAAGTGAGGTAACGAATGACAAAAAAATTATGGTAAAAAATATCATAAAATACAGTTTTTTTTTGCAAAGGTGCAAAAGTACTCATAAAACAAAGGAAGGGAGGGTTAAACTGTTCTACAAAAATGTTTATTGTAGTGTTTTCCAAAAAAGCTCTAAATACATCTTAAAGCTTAAACGTAAAGGCTTACAAGATTTTCTATGCCTATTCACTACAACAATGTGCAAAGGCGGGGAAATTTAGCTACCCTACAATCAATCTTAGACGTAAAATTTCAAAACGCCGTTACACGTATATTTTTTTTCGTCCATCTACCACGATCAGTTGCTAGAACCTCGTTATATTTTTGTGTTATACAGCGTAACA
Source organism: Panzeria rudis (assembly GCA_956483635.1). Lineage (NCBI taxonomy): Eukaryota > Metazoa > Arthropoda > Insecta > Diptera > Tachinidae > Panzeria > Panzeria rudis. The sequence continues at coordinate 4,031,109 of OY101450.1, read as the reverse complement.
TATTCTAAGCGGGAGTTACAGGGGATTCAAACCGAACATATACAGATGGCGAGATATATAGACGCATAACTGTATATCGACTAGCTTATCTATAAGGTTACTCACGAAATGACAAGCTTATGCATGCAGAGGCATGCATAATGTATGTATATACTCTTATCTTTGTGGTGAAGGGTATTAGAAGAAAAACAAAAAAAAGAGTAAAAATTTTCTGTTAGTACGAGAAATAAAGAAACATAAGAGCAAAAACAAAATTTATACGAATTACCATACTAAAGTGTGTGTGTATTTGTGTATAGAACAGATACTTTTTTTGCAAAGGTGTGTGGCCCTCTCCTAGTGTATGTATGTATGGAGAGGTGTCTTTAAAATATGCAAGTATGTATATTGATTTTGTAGGTACTAGGGTATTCATTTTAATCGACTTTTCAATTGTTCGATTAGTCAATTAATCGAAATTGAGTTTTTTAAGTTACTCGAGCAATCGAGTAATACTTTCATTTCGTTCGAGTTATTCGAGTAAGCTTTACTGCTAAAAATAAAATTATTCGAGTTAATCGGAAAATGTTTGAATTTAATCGGTTTTTTGTACATTTTTGTGAACAAAAATAAAACAAAACAAGTTTTTTCGCGTTTTTATATATTTTAATAATAAAAACAAAAGAAAACACAACATTTCTACATAAATTAGATCATGAACTGGTCCTTTAAAATAGTTTTTTTTTTCACTATTCAAATGTCGCGCTTTGAGTAAATTTTCCGCCAGGAAATATTTAATACCATTCCGACCTGTCCTGTATTCAATGCAGAAAAAAAGAAATAATCGGAATTGGTATAACATTATTGTTGTTATAAATATAAATACGGTTACACTTTGGAAATATTTGCCCAAAAAAGCGTAACCACTACTTTTGCTCAGAGTTAGTTTGATTTAACTTGTTTTTTATATCACAAAATTTTTATATTATTTTTAATAAATGCAAACCCATATTTAAAAAAATATTGTAATTAAAGGAAATACAATTTTAGCTTGTCTGTGGGTTACGTTTTTTTCGGCAAATATGTACCAAATGTGACCGTACCTTAAGGCTTTTATAATTCCGAACATACATTCGATATTTTACGAAACATCTAGTTAACTAATTGCTCTCGAAATATCTTCTTTATTTCAGGTAATTTTTTTTGTTTGATGTTTATATTTCCGAATTTTTTAAAAAGACATTAGATGTTGGTTGCTTTCTCCCTATTATTGTTACTACATTATTTACATAATTTTTTGATCATGCGGACTATTAGTATGAAATAACGTTCGAATTGAGTGGCAAATTTCATATAAATTAAAAAATTTTTCCACTTTTTATTCAGAAATCTATAAACACCCATTAAAAAAAAGAAAATTTATATAAAATTTTTTAATCAAGTTATTCGATTAATCGACCTAAATTACTCGAATAAATTTTTACTCGAAATTAAATTTTTTTGTTTGATCGACCATTATTTGACTTTAGTTATTCGATTAGTCGAGCAAACATTATTCGAGTGAATACCCTAGTAGGTACACGTCCATAAGAATATTTACATACAAACATGTAAATATTCATTTATTTACATGCATGTGAGCTTGTAAATTCTTAATTTTGTTTTTTTGTTTTATGTGATAAAGTGACATGTTTCATTTTTTGACATTTTGACAGGAAAGGCATAAACTACAACAAAAAACGTACAAACAACAACAAAATGGCAGAGCAACTTGAGTAAGAAATAATAATATTTTGATTTTTCTGTTGTATGCTGTATTTTCTGGTCAAGTTAAAATTGTGCAAAAATTGTATTTCTTGTCTGTTTGTAAGAAATTATACTAAACGAATGCACAAGTCAAATGAGTTAAATGTAAAAGGATTTTTAAAAACGGAAAAAAACAACATATAAAGAAAACTAAGTCAAATTGTTGTGCTCTATGAAAACAAGTTTTATTTGAAATGGATAAATGTCTTAAATGTAATATTTAAATGAATGTAAGAAATAATATTTTGATATGTGATTAAGTATTTTTTATTATTAAATAGCCCAAGGAGAGTAGAGTGTTAGTAAAAATTTATGAAAATGACCGTTATGTGGACCGCTATGTGCGGGAGTTATAGGGTTAATATGTTCCACAAAAATATTTTTCTTCATAATTGCTACAAAGTTGCTGAATATATCCTACATCTCAGATGTAAAGAACACGTAGTTTCATGTACCGATATACTGCACGAGCAAGCCAAAATTTTGGAAATTTTAACCCCCTCTAAAATAATACTCCGCTATTGCAAAGTAAGTGTATTGCCCACAGTAAAGATTATTTTTATCCAATACGTTGGAGAAATATTTTTAAAAATTGATGAGACAAAATATATCAATTTGTTTTAAATCTTACCCATTCATTTCTGCCTACTGAAGTCAAGGGTGTATAAAACTTGTCATAGTTGAATAAAACTTTCATACTTTTTACCTTTAAAAACAATATTTATCTCGTAAATCTTTAATTTTACCATGAATATGCGTCATCATATGCGTCATCATATGCGTCATCATATGCATTATAATCGCCATAAAATATTTCCCTTAGTAATGATGCATTTGCTCTCACTATTCCGTTTTTCGTGATTTACATACTCACATATTTGATTTTGAAAACAAAAAAAAACCACAACCAAAATTATTCGTATTAAACTAAAACAATGAATTAAGCCGGTTATATTCGCATACTAAACATGAGTTTACACATAGCAACACAAATAAAAGAGGAAACTGCATACGAATATATGATGGAAGCGGAAATTTTCAAAATGTCTGTGTATTTTAAATGCGGAGGAGATATGAGTAAATGTTGTGGTTAAAAACTTTTACTTGTAATCGAAAAGTATGCTGTGGGTACTTTGTAATGTATAGACTGAATTTTTTTTAGGAAATAGTTTATTGTAATTCAATGAATTATTTTAAATGAGTTCAAGTTAACTAATTTTTTTTTCAATTCTCTTTCTTAGCTTGGTCAATACTAAATAAGAATGCTGCTTGTCTTTTTGACACATGTCACGAAACAGAAAAGAGACGTTATCAGCAAAACAAAAAAAAAAGAACTAAATTCATAGCACAAAAAAGTTACCCTTTACTCATAAAATATTACAGAGTTTTCATTTGCACAGTCTGTAATATAAATGATTTAAATAAATGATTTAAATAAATGAGTATTGGCTTTTGTACAACGAGGCGTATCATTGTTGTGAGTATTTTACAAGTAGCAACACACAGTGGGGGTATTATAAAAAAACATGGAGATAAATCTGCAGTTTCGAAACAATATCCCTGACTTGAGCTTAGGTTCTAAACTTGGTCTTTATACGCCTTAAGGCAACTTAGCCACAGGATCCCAAACTGTGCCACTTCGTGTGCAATAAAAATTCCAACGTAGACAAATTACACTGTACAACAAAAGACATTTTGCTCCAAAATACCAAGGTTCTAACAACTTATTCTGGTAGAGAACACACAAAAAAAAAATACGTGTATCTGCGTTTTGAAAGCTTGCATCTGGGACTCATTTATGGTGAGTTAAATTACCTCGCCCGAAATTAGCTCTTTTTTTAAGTTTTGAATGATTTCTGACATTCAAGTTGAGTCTGGAGCTTGAATGTCTTTGAAGACCAATAACAACATTTTATGGCAAATACTTTTGTAGAACATTTTAGCCAGCTATATTGTCCCTTTTGTAAACTTTCAAAACGCCGAAACACATATATTTTGTATAGCTGCTCTCTACCAATATTAGTTTTTAGAGTTTTGTTATTTTGAAAAGTTTTAATTTTGTTGGACAGTGTAATCAAAACTATTTTCTTAGGGCTTGAAATTCTGTGAGCTATGCGGCAAACCTTCTTTGCGCCGGACTTCAAGTGAGTGTGGTAAATATCGCAAAAATACTGAAAGTCCCATTTTAGGGATGGATTTTTTAAAATATATTAGGAACTATGGGACTCTCAGGCACGAACCCAAAATTTTGTATTTGCTTCGTATTAATTTGGACAAAACGCCAGGTAGACCCATTTCTTGTCTTACAGCTTTGTGAAATTTTGTTCAAATCAGAAAAACAGCAGATTTATTGCCATTTTTATAATTTCCCCACTGTGCCACAATATAAGCATGCCCAACACTCATACGCCCACAGGAAATTGTGAGGGAACACACCCAGTACACATTTTTTGTAGAATTTTCTTTTTAGCAGAAAGCGCACCTAAAATCATATGAGTGGTTGGGCAGAAACCGGACCTCTTTGTCTGAGGAAATCCTTGAAACTTTTTTCGACATGCATATATGAGAGATTTGTGTACGAATTCTGAAGTAATTTTCTGGGAAAATTCTCAAAGCGAAAACGTTTACACAACGTCAGAAAAATTTTCGACTTTGTTGATACTTTTTGCGACCTGTCACATTAATGTCTAAAAAAATTCTTGAATAAAATTAGAAATTTATCAGACTTGTATGACTCTTCTTGCACCATGTAATTATCTGCTGCTTAGGGCAAATCATCAGAAACCAGTTATTCACATTTCTAAGGTCATAAGCAATAGTCGCGTAAGTCCAAAAACATAGTTTCGAGAAAAACCACATTTTATATTCGGATGCGCTTTTGAAAAAATGAGAGGGCGCAAAATTTTATGCAAATTCAAATATTATTAAAAGCGCAATGCTAAGGTTAAGAAATGGCTTTAACATTGCATTATTTTAGGAGATATTTAATAAAGAGATAGTTAGTACGTTAATGGAAAATGTATAATACCGAAATTTAAAAATTATGTCGAGTTAGGCTTTTATTGTAAAGTAACATTTCATGTATTGGTTGAAATATATTGAGTTAGAAGATATGTTTTAGACATTTTCAATTTGCAATAATCGCTTATCTCTACTTAGGCTCTTAAGAGAACTATTTCTTATACATAAATTAAATTAAAAAAATAAAAAACCGCTTAAGCCATCTTAGGATGTTTCAATAAAATATAATTTTGTAGATATATGACCATTTGAATCCTTATTGCACATGCTGTCGGTCTTCATTACGACTTAAGTCAATAAGTTTTTATAAATATCTCTTGAAATTCCATCGTTAGAATATAAATATAATGCTTTGTTAGAATGTAAATATAATGCTTTGTTAGAAAAAAATGGTAGCATACATAACTCAATTCCTTCATAAGTCGACTTATGCGGTTATTGAATATGACCACAGATTTTACTAAATTCAAAACTTTAGATATTTATGCAGAAACTATCAAGAAATAAACGAGAGTTATTTCGAAAACAAAAATCAGACAATATGCAGTAAGCAGTATCAAATGAAAGTCCGCTGTCGTCAATCACAAAATGTGTTAAATGACATTAAACAAATTTAATTTCCTTCCGACTATATGCAGACTAGTCCGATATTAGCCGGATAATATTTCAGGAAATGTCCAGAAACGTCGTACCAGAAAATTTCCAACTATTCTGCTAAATCTCTAAGGAAGTTTTAGACAATTCACTTAATTCTCTGGCAAGGTTTCAGATTTTTCACCCCTCTCACAAAGGCTCAACACATGACCTGAATTGGTGTAGTTTATAGATAGATATTCCATGGATAATTTAAAAGTCGTAATATTTTTTTATTTAAAAAAAATTCGAGAACTGTTGAATTAATACATTTTTTTGTCTGAAATATAATTAATATTTTAATTGAATCTATGTTTACAGTAATTGAATCTTGTTTTTATATTTCACTGTTTTGATTGTCTGTGAAGTGTTTCAAATTTTTTTCGGCAGAAAATGTGCACTGGGCACTCACTTACTCTCACAAATAATGCATGCAGCACATTGCAAATTATTATTAGACGACACAAAATAATGCAAAATCCACTCGCTTATGCATTCACTCACATACAAATGCACGCACATTAAATTGAATATTTAATTTACTCAAAATTCTCTAAAACTGAATATTTTATAATAAATGATTGACTTTTTTTGTTGTTATTATGTTATTATTTCCCTACAAAATCAGTTTTTTTTAAATGGCTTTTCAACATGGTTTTATTTAAAATCTGCTAATTAATGGTACAGATTAATTAACTTTATTACATTTAGAATTTACAATAATATTTGTAACTAAAAGGATTTTTAAATAAATAAATTATAAAACATTTATCTAGGCTTTTATATGAACATATTCACTAATGAAATGAATTGCGTTGCAATTAAAATATAAAATTAGAACTTAGAAAGTCAACAAATTAAAGAAATTGAAATTTAGCAGCAATTATTTGAGTGGTACAAAAAATTAAGCAATAATTATTAAATATAAATAAAAATAAAATTATCATAAACAAATTATTGCCCACAATATACATAATTTGTTAACTTAACCAGAAACGTTTATATCTCCTGAATTATGATTTCCTTTCTTATTTATTCAAGAATTCCAACTGATTTGTGCGACAATTGCAAATAAAATTGTCATCAAAGCTTAAATTTCACAACAATTATGTTAATTAATCCAAGTGATATAAATTTAATATGATTGATTTCTAACGAATGATTGGAATAAATACTCGCAATAAAAAAAAGTATGAATAAAAAATTACAGCTTCAACAACCACAAAAAGTACGTTTTGTCAACTAAAAACAGTCAAAGCAATCAGAGTAGAAAAGTTAAAAAAAAAAATACACCGACACAGCCACAGAGACAGCAAGTAAAAGAAATCAATTCCAATATTTTATATATTTATGCAGAGATTTTTTTGTTATAGAATTCCATAAAGAACTCTAGTTAAATATCCCAAAGGTCGATTACAAAATATTCTTCATTCGTACTGTACAAATTGTATTAACATGCTTCAGTTGTTAGATAAATTGCAAATAACAAAGTTCTATGATTACATTAGATTTTATTACAAAGAAGCAAAAAATATAATGATGGCGAATGAATACAAATACAGAAACAAAGACAAAATACACACGGACACACACAGACACACACAACCATACACAGAGAGACACAAATATATAATACACACAGACACATAATCAAATAGACATTTAGATAAAATGAAGCGAAATGTAATAAATGTCAATTTATTATTATCATTTTCAAATAATATATTTAGTAATAGAAATACCTACGCAATGCTGAAACATACACAAACACACACACGCTGTGTAGAGCGATAACATTTATAGAACTTCAAACGAAAGAGATCTGACACTTTTACAAGATACTTTGTGTGACAGGTGGCAAGTCTAATCTTAACGAGCTTGTTTGGTGGCATTTACTATAATTTGCATGTGCTCACATTCTTCCTGCTCTCTTTCTCTCTTTATGTTTTTGGTATAACTGGTTTATAATGTTAAATACAATCAATTAGTTTGAGTTCTCTCTCTCTCTCCCACTTCCCCACCTGTTCTCTCTACACTACATTAACCATTGATAAACATAGATAGCAAGCTCTCGCACTGTCAATAAAATAATGACATCTCTCTTCACACGTATAGATGTTGTGAATTCAACAAAAATGAGAGAACACCATTTTTGCATTTCAACACACTTGAGAGACTATCATTTCTCCACTTGAAAATGCACTAAATCGTAACTTTTTTTCCACGCACAAACACTTTTTAGTTTTATTTACTGCCTGGCTCACGATGTCGACAAGTCGAGTTCGTTCTCATATTTATATTGAGAACAATAATAAAAAGATTAAATTTGTTTTTGTTTTCAATATAGATATGAGAACGAACTCGACTTGTCGACATCGTGAGCCAGGCAGTTAATTTTTTTATTTGTTTTAATATAAATTTTATATTTCTTCTTGCTGTAATCTTAAAATAATTGTTTAATTTTGTTGACATTTGTGTGTTGAAATTTATCAAAGTTTTCAACCCTATTTTTCATTGAACAGTATTGTATTTTTGTTCCTTTTTGGGATAAACATATTTTGGACCAAATAGAAAAATTGCAAAATTTTTTTAGCAAATTAATATTTTTTGAGCTCGAATGTATTAAAAAGCATTCTAAATTCATATTTTCTTTAATTAATACAACAATAATTGCATAAACTTCTAAAAATTCATGTATAAAAAATATAAATAGTTTAGAATACTTTTTGTTACAACCAAGTGCGGTTTTAGTGCTGTGGGGGAAATTTTTATTTTAAACCAATACTAATACAAAATGTTCTACTAATACATCCTTAGACTTAGGTTTTTGACAGCACACTTAGGTTTTTGAAGTTTCTGTTTGGCCTCTATGTGCCCTATGACATTAACTGCCTGATTGTGTTACTTTTCTTAAAAAAAAAATTATAAAAATTATTTTGGCTTGAGTTCGGTTTTAATTTAATTTTTCAATAAAATTATATTTTTATTTAGAGATAAATGTGAAGCATGTAGTAGACAAAGAAAAATTCGACTGCGCGGAGGGTTGAACTAACGTGTTTCGATAGCACCCGCTATTCTCGTTAGAGTTCTGTACCGCGTAGATCACTCGACCAAAGTCGGTGGTGTGCAGTCAAGAGTTGAATATCACTACAATACAAAGAAATATATGAATTTTAAAAACAGCAAATCACATTTTTGCCATCGTCACATCGTAGTTATCGTTTCTTGTGTTGTTAACTTGATTTGGCCCAACTTAAGAATTTTTAAAGAAGCACTTTTTGATGTCTTACCTTAGAAATTCGGTTGTAACACAATTAACAACTAAAATGTTTCAGTAAATGTTTCAGTAAATATTTCAGTCTGTAGCAACTAAATATTTATTGCTTCAACGAATAGAATGGGAAGTTAAAGCGAGTCACTCTACTGACGATGATGACGAGATTTAAATAACAATTCAATATTAATTTACACAGTCTTTTAACAAATTTTTATTCATCTAGTTGCTTTCGGTATTATCAATACATACACATGCTCCAATACCATGACAATAATCCGTTATTCCTTAGTGAATAAAGCTAAGCCAGAATCCTGTTTAAGTATCCTTCAAATGTATACAAATAGCAATAGCTCATTCCGTTTCTAATACGCATCATACACGCATACAAAGTTTATAATCTAATATACTTACTTATTTATTAGAGAATTTGTGAATGTGCGTATGCACGTATTTATGATTGTGTTGTACGTACATGTTTGTGTCAACATGATTATATAGATGGACTACATGACCGACCGCATATGTCGATACTATTTTGTAGATTGAACAAAATTTCAGTTCGATGAGGTTGACAAAAGATTTTGCTTGCAGCAGTATGACCGTCCATCGTTCGTTCATCCATCGTCTGAAAGTGTTGATTTTGAATGTTCTGTGGTTGCGGCATTGGCAAAGAATGTCACGAAATTTCACAGATACTTTACCGACACATTGAACATTCATTGCATACAAAATGCGTAGGCAAGTGTGACACAATCAAAAGTATATTTAAGAGCAGAAAATCCTTTGCACAAACAATATGACCATGATTACTAATGAAGGTATTTAACAGGAAACAATTTCGACAAATAATGAAAATAAACCACAATTCAAGGAGAATGCAAAATAAGGATGGTCAGGCACTTTCACATATAGCGTGGGCAGACAGACAGACATACGTCTTTAAGAAAATGTGAGCTTAAATTAGGAGACGAAAATTAAACTCTTTAGACATTTTTACAAACTATTTAAAACTATTTTAAACGACTTCAAAAAAAGAAGATGTTTCCTCAGAACTCCGCCATTTATAATTCGATTTCGGATTTTTTTCTTTATTTGAAAAGATATACTTCCAGACTAGCACCGTTGTAAAGTGGTCACAAAAATTAAGTTTACGCTACAATATACATTTAAATATGATGAAAATACAATATTATTGTTAAAAAAAGTGGATGGTGCCACGCTCAAACGGGGTAAATATTCCTTTTTAACAACATCTACTAAATCGATTCTTATGAAACTTTCCACACACATTAAGTTATCATGAATATAAAACGTTATGGCTAGAAAAGTGGGCAGTGCAACGCCCAAATGTAGCAAATAGAGCTCTTCAAATACTTTTAATTAAATGATTCTTGTAAAACATGGCACACATTAAGTTCCCTTTACAATGTTATATTATGATGAAAAAAGCGGGCAGTGCCACGCCCACACGAAATAAATATTATTTTTTAACTACTTCTGAAAAATTCTATTCTTTAGAAAATTTGCACACACATTAATTTCTCGGGACAATACTACAATATTATGTATTAAAAAGGTGGGCAGTGCCACGCCCATGTCAAGTAAGTATTTTTTCAATAACTTCTACCTAACCGATTCTTATGAGACTTTGCACACGCATTTAGCTCTCGTTTAAATACAAGATTATGATCAGAAAAGTGGGAAGTGCCACACCCAAACGATTCTTATGAAAATTTGCACACGTATTTAGTTGTCGTGAAAATACAGCAATATGAGCCGAAAAGTGGCCAGTGACACGCCCAAACAAAATAAATATTCTTTTTCAACTTCTTTTACTTAACCGAGTCTTAAGTTGCCGGGACAACACAATATTATGAATAGAAAAGTAGGCAGTCCACGCCCAATGGAAATAAATAATAAAGATATTTTCTATATGCCTGTTTTCGCAAGAATAATTTTACTTAATAAGTCTGGTATAAGTCTGAAATTTATTATTTCGGCTGAATTGAATATTCGAACATTTCACTCTTAATAATAATTTGAATTTACATTAATTCAAATAATGAGCGAAAAAGCCGGAATAATAAATTTAATAAATTTAACTCATTTATGTTATAATCACGAAACTGTGTATTATAACTTGTAACACACATAATTACAAAATCACTCAAGAAATATTTTATTTTATATTTTATTATATTATTTAATCGTTCAAATTACACATAAAAACTGTCATAATTATTATGCGAGTATGAATAAGAAATAAAAGTTAATAATGATGTCATGAATACCAGTCAACAGCAGCAACAATGTGTATAAAACTTTCATCAAAACAATTACAGCAACAATCACAATAGGAAAACAATAAAAGGAGTTTCATAAAAGTAATAAAACGAGTATCTCTTTTTAAAACCGAGAAAATAAGAAAAAAGAAAAGAATTATCCCAAAGCTATAGAAATGTAAATGCAAAAGTTCTAATATAACAACATTATAAAGCAATTTAACTTTTTTTGTTTATTGTTGTTGTTGCTGCTGCTACTGAATAATTTCAACAGATTGAGAAGAAGATGTTGGCGATGCTAAGGAACAGTGGTGTCTATTCCATATTCTTTCGGCACTATTGTCAATATGAAATTCACATGAATACTGACGAGGGAGTGTTGCGTTGCGGCTTTTAAAATCAACGTTGTTATCGTCTGCTGTGCTGGTTGTGAAATTAATTAACGTTAAGTTTTCTCTGGATTTTTAATATATTCTCTAATGCCCAATTCTTTGTGGCTAAAAATGTTTCGTGCTTTAGCCTAACACAAAAAAAACTAGAAGCAACCAAAAGAAAATATATTTGTAACCATGGCTGCCAGAAATGACAATTTTTTACGATATGACACAAAAACGATATGACATACTGTGTTGGCATATCGTAAGCTTTTTACGATATCACAACATTGTCAAAGCCATACATCGTGTATGGCTTTCTCAGTGTTGTCATGTCGTAAAAATCTTACGATATGACAACACAGTATGTCATATCGTTTTTTGTTATATCGTAAAAAATCGTCATATTGAATTTGTATAAAAATGTATTGAGCGTTATGTAAACAAATTTTTTAAACATAATTTATCTATAAATTTTAGGACGCTAAAAAATGTTAACAGCAGCTGAAGGGTAGAAACCATATAAGGAACATTATCTGTTTACACATTTTGGAATTCCTTTGAAAAAAATTTTGCTTCTACCGCACTGTGGGTTGTTATATTTTCGAAGATTGTATTTCGTTACGAATAATTATTTGATAGTGAAATAACTTTTAACAGTGCTGTTCGATTTTATTTCAAAATTAGTCTTATTTCAAAAAAGAATTACCATTCTCTTTTTTCATGTATAATCGTTTATAAAGAATTATTTAAAAAGCTAAAATGTTTATATTTTTCCATGTGAACCCAGGTGAAAATTGAAAAAGTGGTCATAACTTTTAATTATTAAAAAAATTTTTTTTTAGAGTGTAGACAGAAAAAACTATATTTCATTTCCAGTAAAGAAATTCAATGGATTAGTAAATATTTTCTCTAGAAACGGACCTACAAACAAATTTGTAAAAATATACAAAAGCATCTACACAATTTCATTGAAAAAAACGGGGTTTTTTCATAAAACAATTTGTATAAAAATATTTACAAACTCTAAATAAAATAATTTACTGAATCAAACAAAAATATTTTCTGGATTTTCTGTAATAATTCAATCAATATTTTGGTCTGAATTTATAAAAGAATTTGCCGGAAAATACTTACAAATACTGTTCAACATAGTTTACTCAATCAAACAAAAATATTTATTGGATTTTTTTGTAAAATATCAAAAAAATTTTTTGGCTAAGTCATCATCATCCATTAAGTATTTATAAAATTTCACGTTGTTAAATGTGTTCAAGTCTGAATGTTTATCTAAAGACTCTAAAAAAATTAATGAGAATTAACGCAAAAACATTAACGAATTGATTCACTCAAGAGTCTTCAGTAAAAACAAACTTGGTACAATCGCACTCCTTTTGCCATAATTTTTGTTGTTCTTATTTGTGTATATGTCGTCATCGGGGTTGTTTTTTTACGACACAGAAAACGGATTTTTGTTGTTGTTTTTAGTGTTTGCGTCCTAAATAAAAGTCAAACAAAAAATTCATTGAATTATTAAAGAATATTTACTGAAAATTAAATTTATTTTTAAACAAACTTTTGTTTGAAAATTATTTGGTAATCATTTCTTCTGTGTAGATATATGAGTAGTATGATGTATGAGTGCTTTCAAACCATATATGTACTAATTTTTTGTAGTGTATTTTTTCGCAAAAATCATTCCCAGAACAACCGCGAAAGCAAATGTAACGCTGAATACACAAAAATGTTAAAAAGTCAAAATATATATATTTTTTTTCAGGATCCATTGAATGACACGAAAACTGTAATATGAATCCTAACTTCTCATATTTCCTTTAGTTACATTGGTAAACAAAAAAAAAACACTAAATGTACGTTTAGAAAGAGAATCACCCAAATACATATTACACCTTAAAAGTAAGATTTACAAGCTTTCGTGTCCAAATTATATGTAAAATTTCAAAACGCCGATATACATATATTTTCTTTTGGTGCCTTCTATTAGAATCAGTCGTTAGAGTCTTAAAATTTTGAAAAAAAAATTAGTTTTGTTGTACATTTGATTGAAAACCTCTTGGTCTTAAATATTTCATCGTGATTGCTTTAATAGCTCCATAATTTATAATAATTTTGCGACTCAGCGCCACGGTGTTTTGTCTGTTGGCGGTTCAAAGTAATAAAATGTAACAAAACTGGTAGATTACTTTCGCAAATACCTTGATGTCAGTAACCCTTTTCCTTTTACACATTCGTCGGTATCATTATTACAGGGAAATAAACTTTTGTCTTAGATCAGCTGAATGTGTGCGAGCTTGTGTGTGTTTGAGTGAATGTGGGTGTCAGCGTAAAAGATGGAATATATGAAAAAGTTTTTAAATTACAATGTTGTAAATTTTGTTGTTAGAAAGTTTTTTGAACAAAAATGTAAAAAATTTCTTGATTTTTTCGTTAAAAATTATTTAAATTTCATACTTTGATGTTTTTTTTGTTTTATTTCCTCTTTTTTAATTTAAGCATATTGCTTTTTTTATTAGTTCTATTAAGTAAAAATCTTTTTTATTTCCAAAAAAAGGGTTGTTACCCCTTTTCTGTTGGCATCTTAAGCCCCCCACGATAATTAATCCTTGATGAAACTTGAATTGATTTAGGAATTTTTCTTTGGCTCTTGCTGTTGCTGGTTCTTGTGGAATGAATCCCTTTTCGCCGTAATTTTTTCGTTACCTAGTAAAAATAATTTAAATAAAGAATTGTTTGTGGCGGCATTTGATTTTGGTTTTACTCAGCTTTGCTTTCGTAACTTTTGCGGCATTTTAAATTTATTCAAATAATTATTTATGTGTGTATGTTGGCATGTATTTAGGTCAGGATATTTGATAGCAACTTTTTTCGTTACTTTTTAAAGTGGAAGTTCATATTTTCCCATTTTCTTTGAAAAAGCTTAGAAGGAAAAATTTCATTTGATATTAATTTTCATTAATGAGCTTTGATATTATGGCGTTGTGAAAAGCTTAAACCGAAACAGGGCTGAAATATAGGCCGTACTTCTTCTTATTATGCAGATAGATCGTCCGTCAGACAGAGGGATTTTCTTTTTGCATAAACATATTTTATAACAGAAAAAATAATTAAAATTTCTTTTTAAAATTTTTCTAAAAATTTTAATTAAAACGAAATATTTGATACTGCATTGAAAGCAAAATGCTAAAAATTGCCATAAAAACCTTGACCATGAGCTTTTCATGTCCACTTTCCATTTTAATTAACACCTTGTTAATACTTGTGTAACTCTTGGCCATTTATTTGCTTGCTGGCCATGCTGGCCGACAAATGTTTTTGACAGTTTGGCCACACATTTTAGTCATAACTTGCTTTTATGATTTGTTACAGTGTCGTTAGAATTGAACAGAAAAAACTACACCCATTTTTGATTTATTATATCTAGGAGTGGAACACATTTCTTTTGTTTGACCAACACTATTTTAATGAGTATTACTGCCTACTTTTATGTTTAGAGGATGTACTTTAACTCAAATGTTGGTGATTTTACTGATTTTACTAAATATTTGTTTGTATTTCCTATTTTGCTGAAAGAAAGTACGTCGCATTATATTTTTATATCTGCATTGGATTCGATGGGCAATTACACTATACAACAAATTCAAATTTTTTTTGTGCCCTCTTTCAGGGGCACCAAAAATGTATATTTTTGTTGGATAGTGCTGTTTAAGGGTCTTAAGGATCACACATGTGAATCTTTCTGCCAAGTTTGCCTCACGGACACTAAATATTTAATACTACATATTTAATTTGAAGATTTTGTTTCGTTTTAATGATTTTTCACTTTTTTCGTTTAGGCGTTTTTTTGTGTTAGTGATTTCTTGTTTTGGCAATTTTTTGGCTATTTGTTTTTTGTTGTCACAATTTTTTCGTTGTGACTGTTATTTTTGTTTTAGTGTTATTTTAGTTTTGGCAATTTTTTTGTTTTCTGCGATTTTTTTCGCTGTGACTATTTTTTCGATTTTGCGATTTTTCGTTTTGGCGATTGGCTTCTTTTTGGTGATTTCTTTTCGTTTTGTTCGCTGTATTACTTGATCAGACACGTAAATCTTTTTGCCAAGTTCTCTTATAAGTACTTTTTTCTTTGCTCTTTAATCGAAATTTAAAAAGAGTAGATTTATTTACCAGGTAATCTTGATTCCACAGCTGTTTACTTTTTTTTTATTTGTAGCTGTCAATTTTGTATCAAAATACACAAGTTATGTTGTGTATGTGCTTTATTAATTTGACATTTTCAAGGAACTGCGACTACCAGGTAAATAAATCTACCTTGTATGGGACCTAATATGGAATTTTTTTGGTTTAAAAAGGTAATATTTTCAAAATTTAATTTTTTTCAAAGTTATTTGTTTCAAAGGTTACTTTTTTCAAAATGTACGCTTTTCAAAAGGTACTTTTTCCAAAGGTACATTTTTCAATAGGTAAATTTTTCAAAAGGTGCTTTTTTCAAAAGTTACTTTTTTCAAAAGTTACTTTTTTCAAAAGATCCTTTTTTCCAACGGTACTTTTTTAAGAATTTACTTTTTTCAAAAGACACTTTTCTCAAAAGCTACTTTTTCAAAAGGTACTTTTTCAAAAGCTACTATTTTTTCAAAAGAATAATTAAAAAAAAATTTTTTTTTCAAAAGGTACTTTTATTTAAAAAAAAATTTCAAAAGGTACTTTTTTCGAAAGGTACTTTTTTCAAA
Organism: Panzeria rudis; assembly: GCA_956483635.1. Classification (NCBI taxonomy): domain Eukaryota; kingdom Metazoa; phylum Arthropoda; class Insecta; order Diptera; family Tachinidae; genus Panzeria; species Panzeria rudis. The sequence continues at coordinate 4,014,992 of OY101450.1, read as the reverse complement.
AGATACTTTTTTCAAGAAGTTTTTTTTCAAAAAGGTACGTTTTTCAAAAGGTAAATTTTTTCAAAAGGTACTGTTTTCAAAAGGTACTTTTTTCAAAAGGTACTTTTTTCAAAAGGTACTTTTTTCAAAAGGTACTTTTTTCAAAAGGTACTTTTTTCAAAAGGTACTTTTTTCAAAAGGTACTTTTTTCAAAAGGTACTTTTTTCAAAAGGTACTTTTTTCAAAAGGTACTTTTTTCAAAAGGTACTTTTTTCAAAAGGTACTTTTTTCAAAAGGTACTTTTTTCAAAAGGTACTTTTTTCAAAAGGTAATTTTTTTCAAAAGGTACTTTTTTCAAAAGGTACTTTTTTCAAAAGGTACTTTTTTCAAAAGGTACTTTTTTCAAAAGGTACTTTTTTCAAAAGGTACTTTTTTCAAAAGGTATTTTTTTCAAAAGGTACTTTTTTCAAAAGGTACGTTTTTCAAAAGGTACTTTTTTCAAAATGTACTCTTTTCAAAAGGTACTTTTTTCAAAAGGTACTTTTTTCAAAAGGTACTTTTTTCAAAAGGTACTTTTTTCAAAAGGTACTTTTTTCAAAAGGTACTTTTTCAAAAGGTACATTTTTCAAAAGTACTTTTTTCAAAAGGTTTTTTTTCAAAGGGTATTTTTTTTCAAAAGGTACTTTTTTCAAAAGGTACTTTTTTCAAAAGGTACTTTTTTCAAAAGGTACTTTTTTCAAAAGGTACTTTTTTCTAAAGGTACTTTTTTGAAAAGGTACTTTTTTCAAAAATTTACTTGTTTCTAAAGTTACTTTTTTTCAAAAAGTGCTCCTTCGGTTGGTCTTTCCTGCTTATTGTAGACGTCTTGCAATTGTCAGAAGCAATTGTGTGATTCTGTCAGAACCATACAGTGACCATTTGTGTAACTTGTAAAAAACCTCTAACAGCCTTTTTGTATTTTCAATTTAAACAAACATTTATATGACTGCATGGAAAAGAAATAAAGTAAAAGATGAAGTGGAACAAAATAAAAAGTTTTTTTTTTAGAGAATACTAAAATGAAATATGACTTTGGCCAACAATATGACAAAATGTTTTCATATGGCAACTGACAAGTAGTTGAAACATAGTTTTGTTGGCCACAAACTGAATCTACTTTTTATTTGAAACAACCTTTAGATAATTTTTTTTTTGTCCTATAAATTTAGTTCTGTATAGTTTTTTGCTTTCTAATTTCATTAAAGATAAATAATTGTAAGCTTGTAAGTTAATAAAAAGCACATTTGTGCCGTTGAAAAGAAAAACCTGGTAAGTTAAGATGTTGAAATTGCATGAAAAATAAAAATTTTAAAAATTGAACTTAAATAAATTTTTGACGACCTCAGAGTGATTTTGGCACATCTTTACTTGTAGCTCATTTGGACCATATGGAAATTGTAGCCAAGATCCACACTATTGGAGAAAATAAGTCGAATTTTTCAATTGTATTAGTGAATCTTTTTACAAAACTTTGAACATTGAACTTAAATCAACTTTTGACGATCTCTGATCTAAATGAATATAAAAAATCATAACAATGACGCTATATCTTGCGATATTATTTGTGTCCAATTGTAATTGGGCTGTAATGAATCACTTCCTTTGTAGCTTTGGTACACTTTATGTTGAATTGGTTATAAAAACTATACAATGCCTATTAGAAGTTTTTTCTTCACTTGGCTGTGTCGAATATTATTTGACCGTTTCTTTTAAAAAATTTTGGAAAATATAATTTTCGACCAAAAAAAATTATTACACATATTTTTTCAAACTCGAAGTCCTTGAAGTTTTGCTAATCTTATGCCACTTTTGAAAAAGTTTTAATAAACAATTAATACAGAAAGTTCATCAAATAAAAATGTTTCATATGAAAGTTTCATTAGCCGGTGTCTGGATGTTAGGTATGTATTGCTATTAAGTTGAAAAACAAAACAAAATGAATACAATAGCTTTTTTCAATTGTGTTAAAGGGCAGAATGATAAAAGAAACTCTATGAACCATAGAAGCAGTTGTAGTATTTCATACAGTACAGCATTTGTACAATTTTATTCCAACAATTTTAAGTTGTTCGTATTCCTGCCATTCCACCCAACCTTTGTGCTGCCCGCTTTTTCTATATGTGTTGCATGCAACACAGTAAAAGGAATTGTAGGAACAAGTCCTTTTGTTTGTTTTTTTTTTCTTTCAAATATATTTATGTTGGTTTATTTGCGACTACAAGTATTCTTTATTTTATTATTTATGAAAAAAAGAAGAAAAAAATCCCAGAAAATGAAATACAAACTGTAACTACTATTTGGAGAGAATTTTAAAGTTAACAACTACCTGAAATAATGCTTTATTTAGCTTAGGGGAGTTGTTTGTACCCTACAGATTGCAAAAAAGCTAGAAATTAAAAAAAGAAAAAAAAAATGCAGGATGAAAGTAATCAAGCGAAACTAGTATTTTCTAATCTTCACTTGAAAACATTTTTTTAATCTTGTAACAGGTTCGAAATTATAGAATAACTTCTTGGTTTTACTTTATGGCATGTTAACGTCATAGTATCTCTGTAGTTGTTATTATTGTTGCTTTTATTTAATGAGAATATTTTTGTTTAAACTTTTTTTGTTCATTGTTTTGAAATTTTTTGAAAATAGTGGTTAAAAGTTTAGAGTTCTTTTACGTCGGTTTTTTTGTTTGTAAAAATGAACTTCATGTATTAAATAAATAAATAAAACTTGTAAATTTAAGTTTATTTTTATTACATTTTTTCATTTAAAAATATAAAAAAATAAATAGTCCTATAACAGGATAAAATTTTGTTAAGGTTTAACCACAACTTTTCTGTCGCAGTTGTAGAGAGCTAAAGTAAATTTTTAACAACTATTTCTCTATATCATTTAAACTGTTGTAAATAACGTGGTTAAGCCAAGGATAATATTCATGGTTGGGCTATTTTAGGGAAGTTTTATGTTGCCAAGAAGACGTATTAATTGTTTTGCGATTTTTAGCTCTTCATACGTTGTTAAATTCTCGTAGAGTGAACTGAGAATTGGAAGGAGTCATCCTAAATAGATAGACACAATTTGAAAGGCTGGTGCTTGATACTAAAGTTTAAAAAATTTACAGTGTTGGAGCAAATTACCAGCATAATATTGCGATACATTTTAGATATGTACAAATATACATATATTCTCCATATATCCTGAATGTTAAAAATTAAATTATAGTTGAAATTTTGTAGAGGATGTAGTAAAATATGATAACTATTTCCTAAATTATACTGCTGAGCTCTATGAAAAATTTTACTTTAATCGGAGCAAGGCCACGCCTCTTTCCCATATATCCTTTATTTTAATAAGTCAAATTTTTGGAAATTTTATTGAGAATGTAGTAAAATTTGGTAACTATTTCTTAAAGTATGATCATAATCTCCGTGGGAAATTTCTCTTAAATCAGTGCAAGGAGATGTCTACCTCCCATATATCCTTTATCTTGAATATTAAATTTTAGCTACAATTACAGCCAGGAGGCAGTGAAAGTTGGTAACTATTTCCTAAATTATGCTAACAATCTCTGTGGTAAACTTCATTTCGATCGGTGAGAAAATTGCTAAGCATTTTTTAAATTATACTGTCAAGCCCTGTGGCTAATTGCATTGCAATCGGAGCAAAAACATGGCTACCCTCTAATATATCCTTAATTTAAAAAATATAATTTTAGCTACAGTCGTGACCAGAATGTAACCAAACTTCGTAGCTATTACTAGAATTATTCAATTAAAATATATAATTTCTTATTCAGTAGGTGCAATGACATACCTTCCTCCGATATATCCTTTATTTCAAATATTTATAACGAAAGTTGGTTACTATATCCTAAATTATGCTGTCAAGCACTACTCTAAATTTTATTCCAATGGGAGCATATATCCTTTATTTACAATATTACATTTTAGCTACGATTATGATTATATTGTACCAATAGTTGATAAACATTTCTTAAATTATCCTGTCATAAATTTTCTATCAATCGGAGCAAAGACATTCTTACGACATATATCCATATATCCTTAATTTTCAAAATAAAATTTTAGTTAGATTTACAAACATAATGCAGCTTCATATATCCTTTATTTCGAATATTAAATTTTAGTTACAGTTACGATCAGATTCTCGAGCCCGTAGAACAAAAGGGTTCCAAATAACATTTTGGCCAAAATGCCGTTTCAGTTAAAAATGGTTCCAACCACGTTGTATCACAACTTTCGGGAACAGAAAGTCTCATATGCTGTCTTAGAATGAAAGTAATAGTTGAAATTGATTCTAACTCAGAGATTTGGTTAATTTATTGGTTTAAAAGGGTTCTTTTTGGCAGTTAGAACACTGGTTTATTCTATTTTACATGAAACCTTTTTATTCTAAGAGCACGCTGTAGCGAAAACTAGTAACTATTTCTTAAACTACACTACCAAGCTCTCTTGTAAATTTTATTTCAGTCGAAGCAAAGAAGTGCCAACCTCCCATATATCCTTAATACTAAAAACTTAAATTATCTACAATTGGTACAATAATGTCACAAAACTACTTAGATATTTCTAGAACTAAGCTACTAAAATCGGTGATAATTACCATATCAATCTGCGCAATGCCACATCTACTTCCCATATATCCTTTATTTTATGTATTAAGTTTTACCTACAATTATGATCAGAAAGTAACGAAAGTTGGTAACTATTTCTTAAATTATGCTGATAAACGCTGTGGTGAATTTTAATTGCAGTCGGTGCAATGTAATGGCTACCTCCCATATATCCTTTATTTTCAATATTGAATTTAGGCTACAATTACGATCAGAATGTAGCTAAAGTTAATAATTATTTCTTAAAATACACTGTTAAGCTCTGTGATTAATTTTATTACAATTGGATCAAAGCCATGCCCGATTCCCATATATCCTTATTTTTAAAAGATTCGTTTTAGCTACAGTTGTGTCTAAAATATAATCAAACTTCGTAACTTTTTAAAAAATTATGCTATTAAGCCTTGTAATAAATTTCATATGAAGGGGTACAATGACCCGCCTACCTCCCATATATCCTTTACTTTCAAAAATAAATTTTAGCTTTGCTTGCGATCAAAATGTGACTACTTCCCGTATATCCTTAATTTTAAATATTAAACTTAAATTACAATTTTACATTTTATTTACAATTTAGATTGTGTTGAGAATGTAACACAACTTGGCAACTATTTCTTAAATTATGATAATAATGTATCTGACAAATTTTATTTTAGTCGGAGCAAAGACATGACTACCTTCCATATATCCTTTATTTTCAAAATCCAATTTCGTCCGCATTTATGATCAGAGTGTAAGAAAAAATTATGGCTGTGTCTAAAATTGTGCTGCTAAAGTATGTATTGAGTTTTAGGATTAGTTGGAGGGTATGTCCTTCCTTAATGTTCCTATCCTTAATTTTAAAAGTCCTACTGCAGCTACAATTATGAAAGGAATATAATCGAGCTTGGTAGCAGTTTTTTGATATATGCTTCCAAGCTCTGCTATAGATTTCATTTCAATCCTAGCAAGGACATGCCTACGTCCTATATATCCTTTATTTTAAAAGTCGAAGTTCATCTATATTTATGATCAGAATGTAATAAAAGTTAGTAGTTGCCTCTTAAATTGTACTGCTATGTGGGGAGTTTCACAATGATTGTCTTTACATCCTTAATTTTAAAAATCCTATTTCAGCTAGAATTATGATCGGAATGTAACCATGTTCGATAAACGAGTCTTGAATTATAATATCGAACTCTGTTATAGATTTCATTTCAATCGGGGCAAAGACATATTTACCTCCCACATATCCTTTATTTTAAAAATCCAAATTCACCTATATTTATGATCTTAAATTGTATTGCTAAGGTCGCGATGAGTCTTGCAATGATTGTTTTAAAGACATACTATGTATCCATATATCCTTAATTTTATAATTTTAAAAATTCTGTTGCAGCTACAATTATAATTGGAGTGCAGCTAGATGATTTTCGTTAGAACATACCAGCTTCCCATATATCCTTAATTTTAAAAATCTCATTTCAGCTAAAATTACGAAACTCTATAAAAATAGTGATGTCGAGCTTTGTTAAATTTTTTATTACAATCGAAGCAAAAACATGTCTACCTCCTATATATCCTTTATTTGAAAAATCCAAATTTAGCTGTATTTAATATCAAAATGTAAAAAAAACTTGGTACCTGTTTCTTAAATAGTACTTCTAAAGTCTGCGGTGAGTTTTACAATGGTTGCCTTAAGGACAGACCATCTTCCCATATATCCTTAATCTTAAAAGTTCTATTGCCGCTACAGTTATGGTCGGAAATCAACCAAACTTGACAACAGTTTCTTGAAATATGAGGTTGAGCTCTGCTATATATTTCATTACAATCAGAGAAAGGACACGCCTACCTCCCATATATCCTTTTCATAAATACTTGATTTTACCTACTATTATCCATCAAATTTAAATAACTTGAGCGTTACAGAGATAAAGTAAAAATGATATCTTTGAAAAATATCTTAAACATGTGAAGGATATTGATCTACCAATTATAATATATTGTGATATTGTTAAATCAAATTAAATATATGTATTTCAATTGAAATAAATCGAATAATAAAAGCAGCCAACACAAATAAAATCTGCCACTTTCTATTATCCATGCGAATGTTTCAAATTACAGAGCAGGCAATTAAGATTATATGGTTTTCTTTCCTTACCGTTTCTCTCACTCACTTTATGCCTAATTAAATTTATGTAAAAACTTGCAAAACATTCCACAAACAGGCAACGAAAGAAAACAGAATTTTTTCTTCTTTTGCTTCTTTTTTTTTAGACAAGTATACAAAATATATGAATAAATTACTTGTTGAGAAAAAATTTATGTAAACTCTGGCAAAAGCAAATAGGAAAAATAATAATAATGATACTCGTACAAGAGTAAGTGAGTACATTAAAAAAATGAATTTTATAAATTCTTGTTAAAGTAAGAAAATATAAAATTTGTTTTGCTGTTCATGCTTTTGTTAGTCGTACAAAAAGAAAAAAAATTGAAAAAAAATCTTGATTGCCACTATTAGCAGCTCGTTAAGCACAAATGTCGCTTTACCACATTCTCAAACTTGCAACACATTTCTTATGGATGAGCTTATGTGTGTGTGTGTATTTACTAACTAATACTTGCTTAAACTAACACCATTTACAAATTACTTGTTCACCCATACAACATTATCTTTATTAAACGTGTAGTTATATGCCTCTGTGTGAGTTGGCATTTGTGAAAATGTCTTTTTGAAAAGCTGTCATGTTTGCCAAAGAAAACTTGCTTAAATAAACGCACACACACACACACACATACAGAGCCACTCACTTATACTCAAATTTCAAATGTAATTTATCAAGCGGAAGTTAAGTAAATCAAAAACAATTTAAGTTACGCCAGCTGCTGCTGCTCTTCTTCCATACAAAGATGTTTCTTGTGGATTTATTTTATTTATTTAACAAACATGGTTGACTGTGTGCGTGTGTATTGAAATACGCGTCTATATGTGTGTGAATGAGTAAAAGTTCAGTGCAAGTGATTTATTTGTTTATTACGAACTTATATGGGCATGTGCTAGTGAGATCGAATGGATTATTGCGACAGTTGTGTGATAAGTTTCAGATCTTAGGCAGAGAAAGATAAAGGACTTATCAGTTTAAAGAAAAACACCCACTTTATTACCAAATAAAAAAAAAGGATTTTAGATTTTTTTATTTTAAAGGAAATTGAGCGGGGTCATGCCTATATAAAAGTAAATACATATTATTTTCAACTAGTTCTACTTAACCGATACTTATGAAATTATGTACTTACATTCCTGTTCCTGCCACGCCCATGAAAAGTAAATATTACTTTTCAACCACTTCTATTGACATGATTAATATGAAACTTTGCACAGATATTTAGCTATTGCAACAATACAACGTTGTGGTTAGAAAAGTGGGCAGAACAACGCCCATAAGTAATAAAAACATATTTTTTTAACTACTTCCAATTAACCGATGCATAGGAAATTTTGCGCACACATTAATCTTCCGAAGCAATACAACATTATTATTAGAAAAGTGGGTAGTGCCACGCCCATGCAAAGTAAATATTTTTTTCAATCATTTCTACTACACCGATTCTTATGAAACTTCGCACTCACATTTAGTTCTTGTGAAAATACAATATTATGATCGGAAAAGTGATCAGTGCCACGCCCAAATGCACAAACTTATTAAATATTTTTCAACTACTTTTAACTAACCGAATTGTTTTGAAACTTTGCAATAACATTAAACTACCGGTGCAATATAGCATTATGATTAAAAAAATTGGCAGTGCCACGCCCATGCAAAGTAAATATTATTTTTTAACCGCTTCCTATGAAACTTTCCACATACATTTAGTTCTCGTGAAATTACAGCATTATGATCAGAAAAGTGGGCAACGCTACTCGCACAAAATACAATATAATTGTTAGAAAGGTGGGCAGTGCCACATCTGTTTTGTATTCGTTTTTTTTTGCAATAACTTTTATTAAATAAGATTTTTCATTTCTTAAATCAAATAATGGAATTTGTAGACAATACCCTCGTACTTTACAATAACAAGTCTGTTGTTAATTAAATAATGTTTGTTTTCTATTTGCAAATTTAGAGGTGAAAAAGATAATTTAAAATAATCCTGTTACTAGATGCCCTCTGAAAAAAAAACGAAAAATTTTTTTATGCAAATTCAAATCAATGTCGACAGCTTCGACATTCTGTTTTTCTTTCAATGAACTTGAAATTTAATTTTCCAAGGGGTTACACCAGCAAAAGAAAGGTCTCAATGTCATATCCTTTTAGTATTTGGCTCATGTTAGAAAATAATCATTGTGTTCAATTGTGGTAACAGGAATCTATAAAATGAATTGAAATTTAAACTAAAGCAAAACCGCACACTTATGTCGATAGTTTCTGAACAAAAAAAAAAACAGAATGAAAGAAATGTTCATACGTGCGGAAATCATTAAGAGGGAGTAAACGAACGAAGCAACACATATGACCACATTTAATTTCCTTTTAGAGAACTTATTATTGCTGGTAAAATAAAGTATTTTTTCTATTTTCCAAATCCAAATAACTTATCCTTGTATTCTTTCTCAACTGGTCGGTTAAGAGCATGAGAGCATGGAAATGAAAACAAAATCTTGTTTCAATATCGAAAATCATTTAAATGATTTATTTTGCATGCAAATGACAATTTAACTTAAAAGAAAATAGAAAAAAACAAACAAATTGTGTATATTAAGACTCTTAAGGGAAATAACATTGGGTCCAGGTTTTACTCGTTACATTGATAAAATAAGTAAATATGTTAACCCACCTTCTACATACACAATCACAGAAACTTATACTCTTACATCCTGTTAACTAAGGATTTTTATCCTTAGTTTAGAATGAACTTACGACAACAATCTATTTGCATTTATTTCTCTTTGTTTAAATTACTATGGAAAAATAAAAAAATGAAAATAAAATAAATCGTAGAAAAAAAAATTTACAAAAACGATATCTATCGTAGAAGACCCTTAAAAGGGCATCAATGATGAAAAATGATAACATCAAATAGCAATCAAAACGATTAGAATTGAAAAATCAATTCGCATTTGATTGAGAAATAGAAAATAAAAAAACAGCAAAACATAAAGAACAAATAACAGAGCAACAGCAGCAGCATCATCAGCAGCAGCAAAAAATTTGTTTGCATTTATATGGAATTTTTCCAATACCAGCAGTTAATCGAATAAAGATATCAAATTAAATCGAATACATTGATGACAACTGAGTGATTCTACGTAAAACGGCCCTATGTAAGGAAAAAAAAATTTCTTATTTTTAATAAAAATCTCTCAACTGATGTTTTTTAGAGCATGACAATTATAGAGAAAAATAATAAAATACATTATTTAATATTTCTTAAGCAATTTGAGGCACTTTTAAATGATCATCCACGAAACATTTTGCTCTCCCTCTTTGTATGTTTAATATTCATTTCAGATTTTCTTTTCTTCCCTTTCTCATTATTAATAAAAACCCTTATCTCTGAAAAGAATATACTTTTTTTCGATTTTTATTGAATTTAAAAAAAATACTCAGCTAGAGTATTTTGCTGTCTTTAATAGAACGGATAGCAAATAATTTAATGTGCTATTATTTTCTTATGATTTTTTATATATATTATTTATATTGATGAAATCAATAAAAAGTTTTATTTCTTCGAATTTTTTAAATTTTCGTATTAAGTCACACCCGTCGGTCACACCCGTCACATTTTAAAAATAGTTTTTTGTTAAGAAAACTGATTTTTTGTCAAACAGGAAATACATAATACAGTTAAAAACACTTTGAGCACACAGCTATACCAAAATTATTGTGTACGTTATAGTAAAAATTTTACAGAATTTATGCTGAAAGTCATAATTCTTTAAAACTAAGATTTGTAAGGTCACACCCGTCGCAGCTTTTTGACGAACATTCTGAGCAGTAATCGTGTTCTTTCAGTGTCTACTCGTTATTCAACGACTTTTATGTTAATGGCCTTGCGAGTCGCAACTTTTTTTAAATAAAAAATTTTATAATTCTTTATTTATAACAAAAAATATTTGTAAAGTGGTCACACCCGGCTAAATGGAATTACTCAACCAGAGTTACACAATTTATTTTATGACAAGAAATCATAAGTGAGTAAAGAGCTTAAGCATGAGGGAAATATTTGTCGACTCAGCAATGTTAATTAAGAGATAAAAGAGAAATTTCCCCAAGACTTGAATGAATTTAAAATATTTATTAACCGACTTCAAAAAAAGAAGAAAAGTTATCAATTCGTCATGTATTTTTTTTATGAAGCGATTTCAGATTTTTTTTTATTATTTAAAAGGAAGTACTTCCAGATTGGTCCCGCTAAAAATGGGCAGGGTCACTCCCATAGTGGAAGTAAACACACGGAAATGAGCTTTTGTTTGTTCTAGACAAAATATATAGAAACTATTCAGACGGGTTGGAGGGTGACAACACTAGTTATACAAACTTTAGCGGGATCCAATGTACATACATAAGTATAAAATAAGAAACGCTTTTTCTTTATTGACCTTTTGGTTATTCAATTATGTACATATTGTGGTAAATATAAATCTTTTGTGTAACTGTTTATCTTTATAGACTTAACACATTGTATATTTGTTATTCTTTATCTTTCAGATTAGCTTTCCTTAGTTTTATTAGTTTCACTTTATAATTTAAAATTTCTTACGATATTTTATTTTGTTGTTTTTAGTATACAGGGGTTTTTCTAAATTAAATTATACTTTTATTAAAAATCCGCGGGTTTGAATCAGCGACTTGTTTTCGACTTGATCGGGTTGATACACGAACAAAATTACTTTAAGATGATGAGGAGATATATTTTTTAGTTGGCTGCAGTTTTTGGGGTTATTGTTGATGTCACCAGGGTTGGGTATTTGTACATTTTGTTCACTGAGGTGAAAAGAAACAATTATAAATTTAATAGACCTGTAATATGTGCATCCGCACATTTTATGGGAGATATCCTACATAAAAGAGAGGTATAGAAATAATTGAATATATCCCTCTCCTATTCAGCAGTTTTGTTTAAAGAAAACAGTGTCCCAGAACCGACATTTGCATAATACTCGCAGTTTTAGAATAAATTTTGTCAGAATAGTTAGGGCCAAGCCACGCTGGCGTTTTTAAAACGTACGTTTCCGATTTTTTGTATTAAATTTGAATCTTTTGAATTTTAAGACTTTCAAATTCAATAAAAATTAAAGTTAGAAACGTGCGCCTTAAGAACCCCGGTGTGGCCCGAACCTTATCGTTGTCTGTATTCTTTAAAAATAATAATTTGTATTTAAAATAAACTGAAGAAAGAACGATTCAGTACTTGTTGTGCTACACCGTTTACTATTAAAGTTTATTCCAATTTCAATGGCCCATAAAAAAAGGATATTTTATATAAAAAATATTTTTTGCTACAATTCTTCAATATCTCTAAAATTATTGAGCAGATTAAAAAATTATTCGATTTGAAGGTAGTTGAAAATTTAATTAAAGCTAATGTATTATGTGGAATGGTAAGGATAATGTTACTTGTGATCCCATTACATATATCTTGGTCATCTTAGACTCTCATTTTTCTATAACTTTAATTTAACTTTAACAACACAATTTTAAAATTTATGTTTCATGTTTTTATTATAACTCTTATTAAACAATCGAAATAAAATCGTTTTACTTTCATTTTTGTTTGTTTTTATTTTTTGCTTTTTAAAACCTTTAAGACAAATCTCATTTATCTTTGTTTTTCTTACATAAATCAAAGTGTCAATTTATTATTTTTATTCGTTATGAAAAATACTTACGATAAAAACAATAAAAATGATATAAAACATAAAACAAAATGTAACCTTTAACAATTTTGCTTGGTTTATTTCTTCCTATTTTTCTGTTCTGAAATCTGTCTATTTTTTTATTAAGTTTCTTACATGAAAAACACTTGAGTGCCGAAACCAAAAAAGAAAAAAAGTTTTTCCACAAAAAAAAAATAAGTTCATTTTGTTGTTTTAACAAATAAAATGCCTGTCAAAATTTTTGAAATATGGTTCTCAATAATACAAGTAGTAATACATGGAGGTTGGTTGGTGTAAAACTAAACTAAAAAATTAAACAAACAAGCAAAAAATCTGACAAAATAAAGCAACAAAAAACAATCTAAAAGAAAAAAAAGAGATGAAAAAACTTAAAATCTCGTTTTGTTGCACACAACATGCATGGATTCAGAAATGTATCTATTAATTTGTTTATGATTGTATTGGAAGTGTATGCAGTTGTATGTATAAACTGTAGTCAGACTAATGTGTGTGTAATTCTGAGTGCACCGAAAAGCATCCCAGTTAGCCACGTCTTTAAGACATCATCAAAGACGGATGTTTATCAATGTTAAATCCTCGACAGCAGTTAAGGGACATACGGAACAAGTCGTCAATCACATTTTCAAATAGCGCGGCCCAATGAGAAACAATATCGCTCAGCTTATGGTTCACATAATATTACTCTGAGTATATGGACGGCGTTGTCGCCAATTTTGTCGCTTTGTCGAAAAAATATCATTGCTCATTTCGTGCCTAATAAACTTTCATTGTCCTCAACAATTTTACTGGAGACAAAACGTAAGACACTGTCGTTCAGATAGTCCTTAACAAAGTTTGATTGAGAACTAAATGTAAGACATTGTCGCTCATCTTGTGCTCAACAATTTAACTCAAGACAAAATGTAAGACACTGTGGCTCATATTGTCCTCAACAAAGTTTGATTGAGGAAAAAATTTAAAACATTGTCGCTCATCTTGTCCTCAACAATTTAACTGAAGACAAAATGTAAGACACTGTGGCTCTTATTGTCCTCAACAAAGTTGAGCTGAGAACAAAATGTAAGACATTGTCGCTCATCTTGTCCTAAAAAATTTTATTGACGCCAAAACGGAAGACTGGAGAGAAAAATTAACACATTGACGCTCATCTTGTCCTGAACAATTTTACTAAAGAAAACACGTAAGACACTGTAGCTCATTTTGTCCTCAACAAAGTTAGATTGATAACAAAATGTAAGATATTGTCGCTCATTTTGTTCTTAACAATTTAACTGATCATCTTTTCCTAAGCAATTTTACTAAATACAAAACGTAAGACAATGTGGCTCCTATTGACCTCAATATGGCTGGATTGGGGGCAAGAATTAAGATATTGTTGCTCATCTTGCACTCAACAATTTTACTAGCGAAACAACGTAAGATACCGCCGCTTATATTCTCCTCAATGAAGTTGGGTTTAGGACAAAATTTAGAACATTGTCGCTTATTTTGGCCTCAACTAATTTTACTGAAGAAAAAACTTAAAGACACTGTCGCTCATATTGTCCTCAACAAGGTTGGATTTAGGACTAAAATTGTCGCTCATTTTGTCCTCGAAAATTTTGACTGAAGACAAAACGTATCACACTGCTGGTAATATTGTCCTCAACATAGTTGGATTGAGGACAAGATGTAAGACATTGTCCTTAATATTGTCCTCAACACTTTTACTCAAGAGAAAACAAAACGTAAGACGCTCTCGCTCATTATTATCTTCAACAAAGTTGGATTGAGGATACAACTTAAGACATAGTCCCTCATCTTGTCTTCAGCAATTTTACTGAAGACAAAATACAACACACTGTTGCTCATATTGTCCTCAAGCAAATTAATTGAAGACAAAACGTAAGACATTGTCGTTGATCTTGTCGCCAAAATGTGTATATGTTAATATTTCGCTCAGATTGTCGTGAACGACGTGTTTCTTTGAATTGTCGGCTAGAAACTCTGATGGACAGAGCGACAATGTCGTGTGAAAGGGCGTGGCCAACTGGGATAGTTTATACTAGTTGTGCTGGTTAGTGGTATTGTTTTTATTTTTACAAGTGGATGTGTAGGTTTTTTAGTTCCTTGTTTGTTTTTTTTATTAGTTTAATGTTGTGTGTTTGTATTGATCATTTTTATTATTACCTTTTTTAGCTACTATTGTCTCTATTGTGGAATAAATTTTTTCCGATATGCTTTATGCAGTTTTTATCCTTTAGATTAACTATTTTTGTTCAGATGAAATTTAAAATATTCTTGATGTGTTTTGTATCAGGAAAAGGTATGACTTGAAAGTATTATAAAATGATGGGAAATGAAAGGTAAAAAATACATAATTCGTTGTGATCAATACATATGCGATCTATAAGTGCTTTGTATATAATTTATCCCAATTCACATATCTTAGAAATGTAATGAGTTATAATGTTGTGAGCCATAAACTTTTAATAAATATCTTCAATAGATCTCTAAAAAAGAAACTGTGCAAATAAATTGTCTATAAGTCGTTGCAATCCCGCTTTAGTTCTCTTTATTTGTTTTTTGCATTTTAACTTGTTTCTTTTTCCCTGTTTTATTCAAGGATTAGCTTATGTCACAAATTGACATTTTTTCCATTCAAACAACAAATGTGTGAATTGCTAAAAAAAAAAGAAAAACAATAATGAAAATAAAACAAACAAAAGAATTGTTTAGTTTATTGGTTTGGCAGCCAGCCATGCCTTAAGAGCCTTAAGAGGTTTATATAAAAGTTTGTTATTGTTTTATTGAGATTTTCCGAAAAAAAATTGTCAATAAAAACCTGTGTAAAAATGATTTGAAATTTCAAATAGAATTGAATTGTTTTTAAATTTAAATACCAGAGAAAGGTTTCAAGCAGTTAAGCAAATAACCTTTCAATTAGATGGGTGTTAAATTTTGTAACGAATTTTATTAGAATTAAAATTAGATTTAAAAATATTGAAAACGAGATCGTTAAATTTAATTAAAAGGATTGAGTTTTGTCATCCACAGAGATGTTCAAATTTGCTTGCCAATTCGTTCCAAGGATACAACGTGCTTAATTGTCGATGTACACACAGATAAACATGCCAATGTAAAATCAACATGCCGAAATGTTGATTGAAAAACATATTAAATTTCTACAAAAGTACAGTTTTTTACCATTATTACGTATTGATTTTGAATGAAAAATTATTAATCTAACCTTAAACATGATTGATTTAACATTTTTCAATGTTAAAACAAAATTGTTCCATATTGAAATCATAATTCTTTTTTATAGTAAAATAAATTTTTATAATTTTAAATTAAAGTTGGCTCTACTTTAGTGAATTAGTAAGAAATCAACGTTATATTTCATTTTAAATTAACATAACTATAAATTTAATTTCAAATAAGGTTTAGGTTAAATCATCAATTAAATGAAGTTGAATTAAAATGAAATTCATGTTCCTTATGATGGTAGTATTTATAATAGTGTATATCTAAAATATATTTAAAGCTGTGATGATAGATGAGTCCGTGCTTAAATCTTGGATGGGGCAGCCAAATACTATACAAATATTTCCGATGCCTTTGCTAATACACATCGCGTTAGTAAAATGATTAATAAAATGGCTATATTAAATTCACGTTGCTTCAACTTGAAATAATTTTGATTCAATATGATATCTTGTATTTTTCCAGTATCAACTTCATTTTGATTTAACTATGCCGCAATATTAAATCAGCATGAAATATGAAAATATACTTGGAAGATTATTGTAAAATCACTACCGAAAAATGTTAAATTAAAATTGTTTTTGGCAATTTTAGAATGAAAATTTTCTATGCATAGTTCATACATGTTTCTAATTCTTAATTGATTCCAAATATTAAAAAAAACGTAAAAAAAATATTGTAAAATTTTGTTGACCAGTGTTATCTTTCAATGTTAACACTTTTAAGTAAAATTTTTTCATTTTTTAAATTTATTTTTTTAATTTTTTATTTTTTTAAGCAAACACAACCCACGAAGCGATTAGCTTGTCTGCGGAAAACACCCAGGGTCTACGGCAGGAATCGAACCCACGACCTCTGGGCTGACAGGCTGGCATCGCTACCACTCAGCCAAAGAGGGGGCCTCTTTGGCTTCCTTTAAGCTTAAATTTAATGATCAATTTTAGTTTGTCATTATGGAGATCACTTGGCGTTGGAATAATATATAATTCTCGTATTATATTTCCAGTCATGTTTTGTACAAGTACAATTTAAGCTCACATACAACTGAGCTAGCTATGCTCTGCCGTCTTGGTTGTGGAATTAATTAAAATTAATTTGCTTTTTGGTTCCTCGGAATATTGCTCTTGTTTAATTCTTACTGAATAAAATGTTATGATAAAAATC
This sequence comes from Panzeria rudis, assembly GCA_956483635.1. Lineage (NCBI taxonomy): Eukaryota > Metazoa > Arthropoda > Insecta > Diptera > Tachinidae > Panzeria > Panzeria rudis. The sequence continues at coordinate 3,998,055 of OY101450.1, read as the reverse complement.
TTTTTGGATTTTTTTTTGTTGACATGTGTTATCTTTTGTTGTTGAATTCTTTTAAATTAAAAACTTTTTTCGACAATTTCAGTTTCATAGAACTTCTAAAAATATTTTTTTTAATATAAAAATGTTGAACTTGTGATTTGTTTTGTTTCATATTTGTGTTTCATTTAACCTCAAGAGATATTTTTGTACTTTCTCTTTAGTTGAGTTTATACATCAACTTGTACCTGTGTGCATTTGTATATTTTAATTAAACTATGTCCATTGAAACATGCACACACATACATATACACACATACTCACATGTTGCCACAAATGCAATATCGAATCTGTGTATTTTGTACGGTAAAATAATAAAACAAGAGAACTACATTTGCAATAACAAAGAATCAGGGATAGTATCTTCAAAAAATAGCTTTAAAATGCTGTTTAAGGCAGTTTTAAAAGTAGGAAATTTATTTTGCTTCTAATATACTCAACAGAATTTTTTCTGGGTAATAAGTTGCTTTCTTACATTTCTATTTCTAAAAGTTTCTTTGAGCCTATTTCATTTATTCTTCTGCAATATTAATGATTATTAAATTTATGAAAACAATAGAATTTTTAAATGTACAGCAGAGCTGAGTGCCCCTTTAGAATCTTCAGTTGCCATCCCTACAGCAAATTAAAATATGAGAAGTTTTGTGAAGAGAAAGAGGCAAAAATAAGTGCAGTTCTTGTTATTGTTATTGCTGCTGTTGCCGTTGCTGTTGTTATGTTTTTACTTTCGCCTGGGGACTTAGTTATTTGTGTTGTGCTCATGTTTTTGCATTTCCTGTTCTTATTGCTGCTTTTGTAGCATTTGTTGTTTAACACAATTTTTTCGTTGCTCGTAAAATATTTTTAACTATTTACCTTTTTGTTAAAGTTAACTTTTTGTTGCAACAAAAATATTTTAAAGTTTTAAAGGTAAATACAGGCTTAGCCCTTTTTTTTTGTTGGGTCAGCAGTTTATATATATAAAAGTTTTAATATGAAGAGTTTTGTAAACACTCTACTTATTTATAGACTAGACTAATGAATCAACTTAGAAAATTGTTGTGAAAAGTTTTTGCAACAAAAATTGTTGCAAATGGTTGAAAATTTGGAAGCGAGATATTTGATTAGTGAATATTTAAAAAGTATTACACTGCACAACGAAAAAACAAAAGTTGAGAAGGTTCTAATGATTGATTCTATGATTCAAAACAAATATACGTATTTTGGCGTTTTTAAAGTTTACACCTGTGGGTTGTTTCTCAAAACTACAAGTTACAAATCTACAAGTAAAATACACACAAAATAACAATAAACTTTTGTAAAAGTGTTGTTATTTTGTGTGTATTTTACTTGTAGATTTGTAACATTTAGTTTTGGGAAACGGTCCCCTGATATTCATTTTAAGGGAAGTGAAGGTTCCCAACAATTTTTGACATTTTTGTAGTGAATTGGTATAGGAAATTTTATAATCCTTACGTTTAAAGTGTAAGATGTGTTCAGCGTTTTTTTTTTGTTAGACGTCACTAGCAATATTTTTGTAGAACATTTTAACACCCTAACGCTTCGCTGTATGGGTCTTTTTTATCTCTTTTTTAAAAAAGAGGCAAAAAAACTGGACTTCAACGGCGATTTAGCGGGGTGAAATATTTTACAAAAATATTTGGAAAAATTTCTACTACAACATTTTAAAACATTCTAAGCTCCAAACTCAACTTGAACACCAGAAATCACTCAAAACTTGAAATGTTTTTAAGGGTTAATTTCGTCCTTGTTGACGATTGGTTCTAAAATATGGTACAGTTTAAGTTTATAATTATTTTATAGTTTATTATTATTTAATGGAAGTTTTTTTGCCCTTTTCCGAGGAAAGGTACAAAAACGCCCATACTAAAAAGAGTTAGAGGGTTGAAATGTTCCTGTAGTGTTTTACATAAAACTGCTGAACGCATCTTATACCTAAAATGTAAGGATTACAAGATCTCCAATACCGATTTCCTCTAACAATCTGTAAAAGGAGGAGCTTCAGCACACCCGTGCGTAAGCTTTCAAAAGCCATAACTTGTCGTATGATTATCATTATTGAATGTACTGATAAAAATATTAAGTATACGCCAAACTATTTCCAGCACTTTATGCAAATGTTTTTAATAATAAAGGCATCATAAAACATTTTGAAAAATTTCTGTTTCCGCAAGCTCCAAATCCATTTTAGACTTAAGCGGCCCACCCACTTGCAATATAATTGTGCAATTTTTCGTATTGCACAATAATATCGTCAATGTCTATGACATATTCGAAAGTGGCACAATATATTGGCAAAAATCAAAAGACCTTTGATTTTTATTGTACAATAAAGAAAATTGGTTAATGTGATGGCAACAATGTTCAGTGTTATATTAACTTTTGCCCTGTTAGGAAAATTGGCCAGTATTCTCTTTGAAAAACAGTGAACACACATTTAAAAAAATATAAGCAAACTAGTTCTCTTTTTTTTGAAGCCGGCAAAAACAGGAAATTAATATCATTTATAATTGTCCTTCAAAATCAAGCCTCAAACATTTTCTTTCACCAAAGCTTGCGAAAGAGTTTAACGAATTTAATTATTTCTACACAAACTTTTACTCTTAAATCAAAAACACTTTAAACTTAAAGTCCTTATAAATATTTGGCGAAATTGTTCAACTCAAATTTAATAAAAATGAAAAATATATTTACAAAAATAAGTTGCAATTGTAAACACTATTACAAGTTCATCAATCATCAAACGACTTTACATGATTTTCATTGACAAACTTTGCTGGTGGCATAAAAAAAAACAAAAAAAAAAAAGGAAAAAGGAAAAAGGAAACGCTTTGTATATTAGCGAATGGAAGTAAGCAACACACCTGCACACATGCAAAGTTACATATACACAGAACAAACTCATCACAACCCATGAAATCTTGCAATGATAACTGCACATTGTTGCCTGTGTAGATAGTAAGCGCCTTAAAATATTTACCCAGCATCACTAGAATTCACCGAATTTAAAAAAAGAAATAACTGCATAATGCATTAAATATCATTGTGATATCGTTGTTGTTGTTGTTGCTGTTGTATTTGCTCATGTTCATTTGAAAAACACAATATTTTCCATTTATCATTTATGTATGGTGTAATAAAAATTTTTTGCAATGTATTCAAGTTATAACCCAGCAGTGGATTCCAGAAGTAAAGAGGCCTTCTAGAAGGCCTCTTAAGTAGACATAAGGCCAGCCAATCCGCATTCCATACTCATTTCATTTTACCTATGCTGTCATTGCGGCGCAGGCCTTCCAAGCCGCTTCCCAATGTAGGGATTCTTACAGGCCTCTTCTGGCATGCCATTTTGATGGCTATCTAAGGAAGGCCTGTTAAAAAGCAAATAGAGGTGCGCATTTTTTTCTATGTGAATATTTTCATAGCGGCTTCTTTCGATTTGATTAATGTATTTTTTTATTTCGAACTATTTCTTTTCTTCCAAAGTAATTTTTTATACATTGAATTGGCTATGATGTAGTCCTGCCGGAATAATGATAAGTTAATCAGCTCCGACATAACAGCAGCATGTGTGATGTCTATTGTATGTCAATTTCAGCCTTATATATAAATTACATGCGAAAAAAGAATACGAGAATGTTTGTTGTTATATCCAAAGCAATGTTTTTACTTTTTAATTTAAAAATACAATACCCCTTCCATCTTTCCTCCTTAAAGAAGGAAATATGGAATGTCTATCGAACGAAAAATACAAAAAAATAAAGTACTACTTCCACCTTCCCTTCTACAAGAGGGCAGTTTGCATGTTTATCGGTCTTGCAGGCCTTTAAGAAGGCCTGAAAATTACAGGCCTGTTGCCTTTTACCGTTGGGAAATGTTTGAATGAATTTGTTGTGTATGCACGCTTATACTGGGACATTGAAGTAGTTTCTGGGACAACCTCTGCTTGGTTGTTGGCTGCCTGTGTGTTTGTGTTCTTGCGTGCGAAAAGTAAAACATATTTTACAATGCCACTCACTCACTTACATCATCACTGCAGACTCGAAGACTGAATGTGCAAACTTGAATAAAAGTTTAAATGAAAAATCGCGTAGAAATGAATTAACTAACAACGTTGTAAGCAGAATTAAAGAAAAATGCGATGGCAGACTGAAAAGGGTTGAACTCAAATAGATAATTTAAGAAAATAATTTTCAGTAAATTGCGACTTTGACTCGCACACGTATGTCATATACATACATATGTTTGTTCATATATCCTCTTTACACAGAAAAAATAGACAAGAATTATATTCAATAACACCATGTTATTAAAAAAAATATGAATTTCAATAACATTTATCTTTAACATAATAAAATATTTCGTTGTAAGTATTTCTTTTCCATGCCGGTTATTTCTTTTCTTTTTATACATAAGTACTTAAAACAAGTTGTATCCCATAAAAAAATAAATGGGATATGGCTCAGCTTTAGAGTGTATGCTTTACGTCCGGAAAGCCCGGGTTCGTATTCCAGCCATGTCAACATTTTTTTAATTTATATATATATTTTTATTTTGAAATAATTTTGTTATCAATATAGGGGAATTCTTTATCACAGGAAATATGAAAAAAAAAATTATTGAATACCGGGATTTTTGTTATCAAAAACGAAACTTATTTTTTTCTGTGTAACGTTTTGTCGACTTTTTTCGTTTTGATGTTTTAATCATATATGTACTATATCCTCTTTTGCGATTTTCCAGTTTTTCTATTTCTTGCAACTTTTTCGTTTTGGTGTTTTTTTCGTTTTAGTGGTGTTTTTATTTTGGATTTTTTTTCTTTTAGCGATTTTTTTCGTTTTGGCGACTTTTTCCGTTATGGCGATTTTTTTTCAAGTTTTTTAATTTTTTTTTCATTTGGGGATTTTTTTTGTTTTTGCGATTTTCTTTCGTTTTGTTCGTTGCATTACTTAAGTGGATACCCTTTAGATATTAATTTTGATTCATGATTCTAAAATGTAATAACTCCGCTAAACTAATGAAAATATTTTATTATTTTGAGGAAATTATTTCATTATTTTAATGAAATCATATCAATATTTTAATAAAAGTATGTCATTGCTTTAATGAATTTATTACATTATTTACATAAAATAAATTGTAATGTTGAGATCGTTCACAGCATCGAATTCAGAATTCCATGAGTGACTGGGTAATAAGTAGAGTATTCACTCGAATAATGTTCGATTAATCGAATAATTAAAGTCAAATAATGTTCGATCAAACAAAAAAATTAAACTTCGAGTAAAAATTTATTCGAGTAATTTAGGTCGATTAATCGAATAACTCGATTAAAAAATTGTATGTAACTGTTCTCTTTTTTAATGAGTTTTTGTAGATTTCTTACTAAAAAGTGGACAAATTTTTAATTTATATGAAATTTTGCCATTCAATTCGTACGTTATTTCATACTAATAGTCTGCATGATCAAAAAATTAAGTGAATAATGTAGTAACAATAGTAGGGAGAAAGAAATCAACTTCAAATGTCTTTAAAAAAAATTCGGAAATATAGACATCAAACAAAAATTATTTGAAATAAAGAAGATATTTCGAGAGCAAATAATTAACTAGATGTTTCGTAAAATATCAAATGTAATGTTCGGAATTATAAAAGCCTTAAGGTACGGCCACACTTGGCAAATACTTGCCGAAAAAAACGTAACCCACAGACAAGTTAAAAATGTATTTCCTTTAATTACAATATTTTTTTTTAAATATGGGTTCGCATTTGTTAAAAATAATATAAAAATAGCTTTTTGCAGCATAACTTATTTTGTGAAAAAAAAACAAGTTAAATCAAACTAACTCTGAGCAAACGTAGTGGTTACGTTTTTTTTGGGCAAATATTTCCAAAGTGTAACGGTATTTATATTTATAACAACAATAATGTTATGCCAATTCCGATTATGGAATGGTATTAAATATTTCCTCGTGCAAAATTTTCTCAAAGAGCGACATTTGAATAGTGAAAAAAAACTATTTTAAAGGATCAGTTTATGATCTAATTTATGTAGAAATGTTGTGCGTTCTTTGGTTTTTATCACTAAAATATATAAAAACGCGAAAAAACTGGTTTAGTTTTATTTTTGTCCACAAAAAAGTACAAAAAACCGATTAAATTCAATCATTTTCGGATTAACTCGAATAATTTTTAGCAGTAAAGCTTACTCGAATAACTCGAACGAAAAAAAAAGTTTTACTCGATTGCTCGAGTAATATAAAACCCTCAATTTCGATTAATTGATTAATCGAACAATTGAAAAGTCGATTAAAATGAATACCCTAGTACTAAGAAAGAGTACAACAACAAGAATCATACAAAATATTTGTTGTTCGCTTGTGGTTAACGACTCCTCAAATAAATAAGTGTGTATTTTTTATAAAAAAATATATATATATGTATACGATTTATTTCATTGGCTTTTCTTAAATGTAATGAAATTTTTCATTAAAACTATGAAATATGTTGGACGAATATACAATTTTTTTAATAATTTCTTCTTTGCTCACAAAATTCATATGGCGGAAGGGGAAGAGTGACATATTTGAATGTAAATATCAAAGGAAAACGTACAAAATTTAGATTTTATTCATATGCAACGACATATTTTCTTATATTATTTATATTTTTCAATTAAATTTGAAATCACAATTGGTTTTGTTGCAATTTTATTTAGTTTAAATATGATCGAACATATAAAATTTTTTTTAGTTTTCTTTTGAACAAATTTTAAATAAATAAATGTTGGTCAGTTTCCATGAACAGTGTGTGGAGAAAAACTGACAAATACCAATGTTTGTCAGTTTTCATGTATGTCATTCATGTATGCGAGTTTATTGGGCCCTTAAGACAAACTAGGCACGCTGCGCTAGAGTATGGAAATTCAAACTCGAATGAATGAATTCTTTGAGTTTATAATCAATACCGTTCTTTAGTTCTTAAGTGTTTATATTAAATATTTTTATTAAAAGCAAATATATAACTATAAAACTTGTTTATACCATTAATAAAATATATATTTATGTACCCTGTCGGAAAATCACTACTCGACTACAAAAATAATCAACTTATAGTTAACTATTCGTAGACGAACTAAAAGACGAACTAAAAGCTAAATACAATGTAATCCAGAATGGAATCCAGAAAATCAATTCTTAAGTTGAGTACATAATCGGACTTGGTGAGAGCCAACAACTTTACTCTCAGCTATTTTGAAACTCATTTCAAGTTTATATTAACTGTTTGCTGTTATTATTTTAAATGGTACCTTAGCTGTGTGGTCAGCGCGTTAACCGACCCCAGCAACATCTTCTTTTAAATATAATATAGCTAGCAGGTCAACTTTAAGTTAGTTGAAAAGTAGTGCAGGGTGGGACAATTGACTACCGCCTAGGACATCTCAATGTTAAAATAGTTAGTTGTTTCCATTGGAAAGTAATCCAAGTGTCAGTCAGAACTAGTTGCGAAATAGTTAGATTAAACCCAGCGGCAAACTTTTGCAGACATTCAAGGCCTATAAGGCCTTCTGTAAGACCTTCCTAGACCTTTTTTTTAGATCCAGTAGTCATGCTCGCTTGCCTTCTCAGGCAGGCCTTATGGAAGGAGTACCTACTTCCTTCTACAGAGGTTGTTTTTTCTTATGTGTATGTATGTATACATACACATTTTGTACACGTACTACGTTTGTAGCAACTAAACTCATAAACCGTTACAAAAAAATTACATTCCAAAGACAAGACAACAAATACAAAAACCTTAAATAAAAATGCAAAGAATGAAAAGAAGAAGGCCTTATACCAGGCCTGTTGGAGAAGGGAACGCAGAAGGCATTGGCTGGCTCGGACATCGTGTGTAAAAAATGCATGAGTATGGAATGGGGTAATAAGGCCTTGTGTGTGCCAAATAAGGGCTTCCAGAAGGCCTGCTTACTACTTCTTTCCGCCGCTGGGAAGTTAACTGCGTTTCCGACAGGGTACATTCATTCACTCACACATGCTTATGCATGTGTGTACTTCATATCAACACTTTTACATTTTTAGTTCTTGGCTCCAACTAAAACGGTTCGCTGATGATGACGAACTGTCGCCATTTTTTTTGCTTGCATGTATGCAAGTGTTTGTAAATATAAATGTGTGTGTGAGAGAGGGTTAGTGTTCTTGTTTACTGCAAGCAGTAAACAGTTTTCTCTGGACTTATGTCAGTGCATCTGTCTGTGCTTTCAAATATACCCAGCGGCAAACTTTTGTAGGCCTTCATTTATAAGGCCTTCTGAAAGACCTTCCTAGACGTTATTTTAGATCCAGTACTCATCCTCGCTTGCCTTCGCAGGAAGACGTTATGGAAGGCATACCTACTCCCTTCTACATAGGTTGTTTTTTATTATGTGTATGTATGTATGTATACGTACATACCCAGCGCCGAACTTTTGTAGGCCTTCATTTATAAGGCCTTCTGTAAGGCCTTCCTAGACCATTTTTTAGATCCAGTACTCATGCTCGCTTGCCTTAAATACATACATTTTGTGCACATGCTACGTTTATAGGAACAAAACTGATAAACTGATATTCCGAAGACAAAACAACAAATACAAAAACCTTAAGTCAAAATGCAAAAAGTGAAAAGAAGAAGGCCTTCTACCAGGCCTGTTGGAGAAGGGAAAGCAGAGGGTCTTGGCTGGCTAGGACATCATGTGTAAAAAATGTATTAGTATGGAATGGGGTAATATGGCCTTTTGTCTGCCAAATAAGGGCTTCCAGAAGGCCTGCTTACTATTTCTTTTCGCCGCTGGGTCTATATGAATTGCATATGTCTGTTATAAAATGATTACAATTTTTGTTTGTTTGTTTGTGTGTTATTTTTCGTTGTTGTTGTGTTCGTTCGCCTTGTTAATGTTAGTTTGTAAAATAAATATTTCCTTTTTATAGCTTAAAGCAAAATACAATATTTATTACTTTAAGGAAAAATAAAATAAGATTTATTGATGTTTATTTATGTTCTCTCTCTCTCTCTCTCTCTCTCTCTCTCTCTTTGCATTAAATTGTATTTTAATATTTTATTTTTAATATTTTATTTATCTTATCTAGTTGTAAAATAAAATCTCATTCACAAGTCGTTTATATTAAGGTACGAGTAAATATGAAAATAAATTGATCTTTTCTACTAAATCATGATTTCGGACGTCGGAATAAGTTCTTTAAGTTTTTTTATTTTATATATTTTTTTTTATAAAATTAACAACCATTAACTTTAGAATTTATGAAATTGTAGCCGGATGAAGTAAAATTGTTTTACGATTTAATCATTAATGTCAGCTGTTACATAAATGTGAATAAAGACAACTTTTTAAGTATAGCGTGGGCCCAAAAATATATGGTCATATTTATAATGTATCTTTTTTTTCTTAAGGAAAACAATTTATAAATGAGAAAATATTTATCGAAAAAGATTTTGCTTAAAGTTAGGATTTTAAGAAACTTTTCAAAATTTGAATTTCTATTGCTTAAGCGAATATTGAAAATTTCTAACTATAAAACACATTTTGTTGTTGTGTTCCTTTTTTTGCTGCTTTAATTCCTCTTCATTAAGCGTAAATTCTAAATTCCAACTTGCATTCAGCTATTGCAAGGATGCTTTACAACTTACTTGAAGGTTAACTTCAACAGAAACAACGATAACTCCTACGGACTCAACTCAATAACTTAGCAATTTTATTAAATCAATAAAGCTGTGTAACACAAACATCTAAATACAAACCAGTTGGCCACGTCTTTCAGACATCATCAATGACGGGTCCACGGCAGTTTTAAATCCTCGACGACACATGAGGGAGAAATGGAACAAGTCGTCAACGACATTTTCGAACAAATGTCGCGAGAATCGGGCACGACTCGATGAGAGACAAAATCGCTCACACAATAGTAGTGTGAACATTGTTGTTTATTTTGTCATCAGTGATTATATAAGCGACTATGTCGCTTATCTTGTCGTCGACGATTATATTGCCCTCAACAAAGTGCCCTCAAAATGTTAGAATTTGTCATTCATGTTGTCTTCAACAATTTTACTGAAGACAAAACTTAAGACACTGCCACTCATATTGTCCTCAGCAAAGTTGAATTGAGGACAACATGTAAGACATTGTCGCTCAACTTGTCCTCAAAAATTTAAGTGAAGACTAAACGTAAGACAGTACCACTCATATTGTCATCAACAAAGTTGGATTGAGGACAACATTTAAGACATTGTCGCTCAACTTGTCCTCAACTATTTAACCAAAGACAAAATGTAAGACACTAGCGCTCATGTTGTCCTCCACAAAGCTGGATTGAGGACCAAATGTAAGACATTCTCCCTCATCTTTTCCGCAACAATTTTACTGAAGACAAAACGTACGACTCTTTCGCTTATATTGCTCTCGACTAACTTGGATTTAGGACAAAATATAAGACATTGTCCTTCATCTTTTCTGCAACAGTTTTGCTGAATACAAAACGTAAGATACTACCGCTCATATTGTCCTCAACAAAGTTGGATTGTGAACAACATGTAAGACATTGTCTCTCAAATTGTCCTCAACTATTTAACCGAAGACAAAATGTAAGACACTAGCGCTCATATTGTCCTCAACAAAGCTGGATTGAGGACAAAATGTAAGATATTGTCGCTCATCTTCTACTTAATAATTTAAATGGAGACAAAACGTAAGACTCTGTCGCTCATTTTTTTCCTCAACCAAGTTTGATTGAGGACGAAAATTAAGACGATCTGGCTAACTGGGACTCTCCTACACTTACAGACATAAATAGTACATATTTGGGGGATTCACAAGGTAGTCATAAAGTCATATGTTTTAAAATCATAACACGAAAAAATATGACTGCTGTGAGCAACCCCTCATAAGTTAGTGTGCTATTTCAAATTTTGTGTCAGCTGATACAAAAAGCAATTATAAATACTTGAAATCAGAATGCCAAGAACAAGTGAAAAAATTAAAATAATAGCCAGTTTGTTTTTAAATTATTCAACTTGTTCATAAAGTAAATAAAACCCAGCTGAATATCTTTTTTAAATTAAAGTAAAAACAAATTTCCACGCACACCGAAAATGAAATTGTTTCAATACATAAAAATAAAGGAAACCAGCTGTTGCCGGTGACTGAGCCGACTAATTTTCCACGCGACTGCTAGCGGAATAACGTTAGTTGGCTGCCAGCCAGCTAAAGTATACGAACAAAATTTTCTCACTTGCATATTTTTAAATGTCTCGATTTTTTTATTTTTACTTGTTACACATCTATAAAAATGTAATCAAATGTGAAGTTATAAAACTGTGATCAATTTTAGGTCATACTTTACTACATATTACTTACGTTCATTTATATCAATGGCGGCGGATTGTAAATATTATCGCCGGCTCGACTAAATAGTTTCGCCGGTTCGGCTCAGATTTTTACTGTGAGTTATGACAAAACAATAAACACAGCACAAAAAGTCTTATTATTTTAAGACTTTTTTATTTGAAGCACAACAACAATGTTTTTAAACTATCTTAAAATATTAGCACTTTATGACATTATGACATGATAAGACACCTTGTGAATACCCCAATTATATAAGTAATTGTTAGTGATTGTGTGAGAGTATTTAACACCAACCGCTATATTGTCACCATCACCAACAATTTTTATCATTATTATCACAAGTAGTTGTTATTATTATCATTGTTGTTGCTGCTACTGCTACTGCTTCGTGCCTTTGTTGTAACAGGGTCATTAAGTGGATTAAGTACAACCATCAATAGCATGTGTTGCAATTGTTTACACACTTTATATCGCTTTCTTTATATCTCTGTCTATGTGTGTCTCTTTAATTCTTTTGTTACTTTATTTTTAGGAAAATGTTTCAACATAAATTGTAAAAAAGACAAAGTGTCATCACATGACGTGCCACGGTGACAACAACTGTGTCAGGTAAGTGAGATTTATTTAATTGTAGATTTTTGTTATTAATTGAAGCTTAAAGTAAATGGAGGTGACAATCACTTGCTCCTCATATTTGTTAAAAAAAATTCATAAACGATCGCAAGAGCAGAACACACAAAATCAACTAAACAATGAAACATGTCATAATGATGATATAATATTCTTTATTGTTCATAGCTTAATTTTCCTTTCGACTTTGCCCATCCTTCATTTCCTGTTGTGCTGTTTTTTTCCTTCAAAAATTTTTTTAGCAAATAATTTAAAATTTCCACAACAAACACTCGAACAGAAACAAATTAATACTTGAAGGAGTAACGATGGCAAGATGTCCAATATTTATAAATTTTCATCTTAAACATAGAAAATTGAGTTTAACTAATATTTGTTGGAAAATTTTTTGTTTTTTCTACTGCTTCAGCATCATCCTTTATGTTCAACGTATTAGTATCCTCTATACAAGCATCAGTTTATTTATAAATGATAGCATGTTGGTGTGCGTGTAAATAAAAAAGTAATAAGTAACCATGTATTGGTAGTGTTTTTTTTAAAGTTTGTTCAGTTTTTATTTGATTTATTTTTTTGCTTTGCAATATTAAACGAGTGCTACTACTACTACAGTGCTACTATAGTGCTACTGTGGCAAGAATAAATATCTTTTAAATATAGATTTTGATATTGTGCTATTGACATCAACAAATGAGTTTAAATAAATAACTTGCAGCTCATTGAATTGAAAATTCATTTCTTTATTAAAAAAAGATGCTTCCTCGTCTTTATAAAGATACATCTCCTGCCGCCACTACTATTAAACAGTTGCTCCTCCGAAAGTCTAATTGTATTTGAAATGGTTGCTACATTTTAGTCATGCCACTAACGTTCCATGATTTAAACAATTTATTAAAAAAAAAAACAACATAAAAAATGTATCATCTATATTTAATAAATATATTTTGGTTTGGCTTCTTCTCTTTTTTTTCTTTGCAAAAGTAAAAAGTTTGCAATAACGTTCGTTGTTCTATATTTGTGCATGAGTTATTATTTGCTATTATTTTGCCAACTTAAACATGTTTATAAATGAAATTTTCCTTTTTCCATCTTACTTTCCAATTAAATTCGTTTTATTTTTATTTAAGTTTATTTGTATGTGCATGTGTGTGTTTGAGTACTCCCTGCCGATAACACGACTAGTCCATACACACTTATAAAATATACGCGATAAAGGAGTTGGACCATTCCAAAGGTAACCCAAATGTAGGTAGAAAACATGGTCCCTTTAACATTACGATGTCTTAGGAATAAACCATATAAGCGAGCTTTGCATTATATCGGAGTACTCTCAGAACTAGTCAATGTCACTACTTGCTGGAGCACTGAAGTGTTCGTGCTTTAACGATTGCATATACTATTTGCAGTCGTTAAAAGTCGTGCAGTTGTCGCTTAACTACAAACTCTTCTTTGCAAATGACATGGTCCATGACTGCATTACATAGGATCATCTTGTAACTAGTCCATTTCAGCTAAAATAGACCACTTAGCCCAATATTGTCTGCAGGGTGACTACTCAGTGTTGAGTTCCTTCATTTGTATTTGTGAAAAATTAAAACATCCGTTTTCATTTAAAATAAAATTTATTATTATTCGTTTTTATTCATAATTTGTTGTAGTTGCTTTGGTCTGTTGGTTGTTGTTAAGTTTTTGCATTGTTGTTGTTGCTGTTTCTGTTTTCTGAAAAATGAAAAGGGAAAGTTTTATAACTTGGTTAAGGCTATGCACAGTGGCTCATAAGGCATACTCGTAGATGGCTTACAAAACATATTAATTTTGTGAAATTTATTTTTTCCTAAAACAGCCGAAAGTCCAGAAAAATTCTCAGAGTCATTGAAAAAACTACATATAGCTTAAAGCGGCCCATCCATTAGACAATTTTACTACACATATTATCGTACATATTATGGTCGTTTTGACCTAAACTATGCAATAAATGGCACAATAATTGCGAATGAAATATTGCCCAATTTTCCTTGCAGTGATAAAGTCAATATAACAATAAACAATGTTGCTAACAAACTACACAATTCTCTTGATTGTGCAAACAAATTAAGAACCTTTTAATTTTGGCCAATATATTGTGCAACCTTCTAATATGACATACACATTGGCGATATTATTGTACAATATAAAAAATTGCGCAATTATATTGCAAGTGGGTGGGGCGCTTAATTTTTTGAAGCTGCAAAATTCTAGATTAAAATCCTAGAATTGGTTACACTGTGCTACAAAATAAATTTTTTTTCAAAACACAGTTGAACTTCCGTACCTTGAATCACTATTATCCTGAAAAGCTCTTCAAATTATGGAGAACTTCAAGTTATGGCATACATTTTAAAGCTTTTAATACCATTTTTGCCACGAGACTGGCTTCAACTTATAGAAGGATTCAATTTATAGAAGTTAAAGTTATAGAAGTTCAACTTATAACAAGGTTCTAACGTCTGAATCTAATACAGTGCACCAAAAAATATATACATGTATCGGCGTTTTGGAAGTTTATGCCTGGTATTCATTTAAGTGGGAGCTAGATTTCCCCCTATTATGCTTATATTTATAATGACACGGCATAGGAAATTTTGTAAGCCCTCTGGTATAAAATTGGTTCAGCAATTTAATGTAAAATACGACGAGGATAATTTTTATAGAAAATTTTAACATACGTTGCATGACTCTTTTCGTCACTTTCTTAAAAGAAGGGAGAAAAAACTCTACTTCAGCGGCAATATAGTGGGATGAAATGTTCTACAAAATTGTTTCCCCTAATATTTTACATAAAAGTCCTGAAAACATATTATATATTAAACGTAAGGCTTGCAAGATTTTCTTTGCTAAGTACTAATTGTGAATAAGTACGAAATTAAGCCTAAAACACATATTAATTTTTTAATGATTTCTGGTGTCCAAGTTGAGTCTGGAGCTTATGTGTCTTTGAGTACTTTTATAGTAAATATTTTTGTAGAACATTTTAGCCCGCTACATCGCCGCTGAAAGGGAGGTTTTTGGCCATTTTCTAAGAAAGGGATAAAAGATATATCTTTTAAAAAATATGTAACTCTTTACAGTTTTTGGAAAACGTTATATAAGATTTTTAAATTATGCAATTTATTATCGAACTATATGGTTATTAATTCCAAAATAATTTTTAGTGTTCAGGCTTTTTAGCTGCTCAATTTACCTTTTTACTAAATTAGTTTAATTAACATATGAATGTTCAAATAAAAAAAAACATAAAAGAATAGAGAGAAACAAAAAGCTCAACACCAGACCAGAAAGAAATATAGTGAATATCAATAACAATCGAATGAAAAAGTTGAAAAACCACTCTAAGATTGACTCACCATAAATTGATTAAAAGTAAATGATATTGAACAACTTGCTTGCAAGCTACTGATTGGTCTAAGTTGTAAAGAACACTGATGAGTAGAGCAGGTTGTCACATAACATGTTAGTTCAACCTTCCGTGCAGTCAAATCTTTGTTTGTCTACATGCTTTACAATATTCTCTATAAATAAAAATATAAATGAAAAATGAAATTAAAAATCAAACTCAAAATCAAAATAAGAAAATTTCTACTTTTACGAAATTTTTTTTTTAAACTGAATGGGTTTCAGTTGTAAAGTTATAATTTCAGCTTAAGCTCATTATTTGAATTAATGTAAATTTAAATCATTATTAAGAATGGAATATTAGAATATCTAATCAGACTAGGAGAATGTATTATTACTACTGATTTCGACGACCACTATCTTCAGTTCAAATAAAACTTTTGTAAAAATATTAATTATGCGATCGGCCTGCGCAAATTATATACATGTTTAATTTCTGATGCCTGTTTGTATACTGAAATAAATGTAAGAGACTAAATGATGAAACAGAACTATGTCTGCAACTTCAGGCAAAAACGCTGCCAAATAAACAGGCTCAAAATTAAATCGACAGCAGTAGCTTTAAAATTCTTTCATATTATTGTTTATTTTCTTTTGTTCTTATATTTCGTGTGAAAAATTTACGAAATTTTATTAAAACACGGCAACATTGTTGAGAGAATGAGTAGCTAAAATTGAGAGCACGAGAAAAAACGTTCTCAAAATAAAACGGTGTATGATTACTGTCAATTTGTATGGAAAAACTCGTCTATACCCAGTTCGGTTTCATCATTAAAAACCAGTTTACAAAAAATAAAATAGCTTGATAAGTGGCAGGAAAATCTATTCGAGCAGTAAGAAGAAAAATAAGAGCTTGGAATGTTTGAAATAAATAATCAGATGGGAAATTTCATACTCACCAAAGTTGAATTTTTAAAAATTCAATATAAGAAGTTATATTACCTCTCGTATTCTATTTCGTTCGTTAAACATATTGGCTAAATAGTTGATGTTCGAAATCAGTAGTATTGATACATTCTGCTAGTCTAATTAAACATTCTAAGTATTCCACTTCTAATAATAATAATTTAAATTTACATTAATTCAAATAATGAACTTAAGCTGAAATAATAACATTTCATAATTAAATTTCTTAGAACTAAATTATTTTATTTACAAAGGAATATTCAAAACATGTAAGAATTGAAAAGTCAAAGATAAATTTTGACAAAACAAGGGTCGAACTTAACATCATAATATTTTCGAGATCAACCACAATCTCATGATCAGAGATCGTTCGTTTCTAACGTCAAGTATTTACTTAAACAGCAATCTTTAAAAATCGAAATTCAAAATGTTATTTAATGTGTCTTTTCTGTTTTTTTTTTCTTTTTTTGGCTTCTTAGTCACTGTAGTACAATTTTATGGTTTCTTAATTAAGTTTTAGTATTATGGCAATTTTCATTATATTTTTTTCTATCCTTTGCTTATTTTGTTGTTCACCTTTTGATTTTTCTGCTTCGTTGTATTAACGACTTTTTAAAATACAAACTTCTGGTGTTTGTTTTTTTGCATTAATTGTTTTATTACAGCCCCACAACTCTGGTGAAAAATAATTTTCTCTTATTACGGAAATCTGAAAGAAGAGTTTCTTGAAAATACCAAACATTGATACTTCCCAAACTGCTGGGCTTAATCCGGGTTATTTATACAAATACATACAAACATTTCAAACATTTAGGCAGGCATACAAACAAACGTACATATTATATTCTCTTTATTAACACCATTCATAAATACAATTATGGCTAAAATGGCTATTAAGAGACAGACACACATACAATCACACATAAAGGCACACAAATACAGCTGTTGCTTCTACTGTTAAGGATTTTAAGCAACTTGCTGTTGCTTCTTGGTTTATTGTTTCTATTAAAAGTAAAACCTGAAGAAAATTTCCACCTTTCACTGCCAGAGCTGTAACGACAGCAACAATAATAATATTGCAAGAAGATAATAAAATTAAGTAATAAGCAAAATAATGTCTTCCCCTTTCTCTCCCTCTCACTCTCTCTCTGTCTCTCTCTCTCTCTCTTTCTCTATTTCTTTCTTCCAGACAGTTAAATAATGAATAAAACTTTATGTAATTCAACAGCATCTTGTAATTTAGCATTGAACATCAGCAAACATTTTATAAGTCTGCTGGATTATTAAGATTTTGTGGAAATTTAAAGTCATGCAACTAAAGAAAACTGAGAAAAATATGGTTAATGAATTAAATTTCATTTACCTGTTATTTGCACGTTATCCTTCCTGTAGATTTCCTGTTCATCATCTTTGACTTTTTACTTTGTGGTTTTGCAAACATCTGCTTCTGAAATACTTATTTCAAATTATACTTTTTGACCATTTAAGGCAGCTGTACAGCGTTTTTAATTAAGTGATTTTTTTTGTCCTTGCACGTCTGTCTGTCTGTCTGTCTTTGGCACCTGGTTTTGGAATTTATGCCAACCATAAATAAGCTTAATTCAATTAAGCTTATTTCATGACATTTGCAATTATTATTATGTTTGTCATTTTTGCCATCAACATCTTTGTCAAATGACATTGTCATTCCAGCCATGATTATTGTCAAAAAAAAGGAGAAAAAATTACAAATGAAATAAAACCTTTGCACTTATTTTGTGAAGTAATTGCTGTTGCATGTTCTTTATGTCTGTTGGTGGCATTAATGTGTTGTACATGTTATAAATTGTCATAAAATAAAAATAAAAATTAATGTAAAGTAATCCTTGGGATTACACAAAATTATTTTTAATTCATTCATTCTTTTTGTTTTTTTCCAGGAGTATAATTTACTTGACAATAAAACATTTCATTATTGTTTTGTGTTTCCTGGAGTATTAAGCTCGATGTGCTAATTTTAAAAGGAAAGGTTGCAAAAACATAAATAGTTTAGTTAAATTATAACCCCCAAATTCATAAACGATTATTAAAGCTAATATGGGTTTAGTGTACGCATTTTGTAGTATGAGAAAAAGGTTTTAATGTATACATAAACTTTAACAATCGTTTATAAATATGGCTGTTGGAATTTAATTACAAAAAATATTTTTGTTGCTGAACTATAGCACAGTGGTTTCAATTGGAAAAAAGGGTAATAAATCTATATCTTTTAAACTGGCTATCCGATTACAAAATAAGCATAAAAAAATTACAGAGGAGGACCTAAGCTTTAGGAATATTGAAATTTGGACTATATAGTGTAAACACACATTGACTTACAGGGTGTAAAAGTTGACTAGCTCTGGCGTGAAAAACCTTCTCGGTCTCATAACTTTTGCAAATATTATCCGATTTTGATGAACTTAAACTTGTTGTAAAGCATATAAATAGATAAAGAAAATACAGTTTATTTTATTAAGATATCTTTAATACATATTTTTGAAATTTAAAATTTTAGTTTTTGGCCTTGACTTTTTTCTCTATTTCATCAACATCTCCGGCAATAGTACAGCCAAAATTTTCAAAAATATGTTTTATGACTTTCAACATAATCCTAGATATCTTGCAGAAAAATTTTTGGTTATCTCAATTCATGTAGTCGTGAAAAGGAGTCAAAATCAAGATTTTGAAATGAGAGTAAAAAATTGCTTAATTTTCGCCAAAATTGTTGAACGTTTTTTTCTCAATAAATTTTCTGAATTAAAATTTTGTAAGTCTGAACTTTTTTGTTTCGGCTTTTAGTTCAATATTCGACTTAAAGTAAATTCAAACTATTTTTATTAAAAGTGGAGTGTTGGAATATTCAAATCAGACTAGCAGAACGGATCGGTACTACTGATTTCGACAGGCCGCTACACCATCGCATCCGCTTCCTTGTTCACTTTTACCACTTATGAAGGTGGATGCTTTTTACAAGGAAATATCAGCTATTAACTAATTTTTGTCACGAAATAGAATACAAGACTTTTTCATATAAATTCTAGCATTCATTTTATTACAACTCAATTTATTAGTTAGCCAAAAATTCCCCTATCTGATTTAATCAAACACTCACAAGCTCTTATTACTTTTATGTTTTTCGCTTTGGTGGGCATTGTGCATGAAAACTGGTCTTAACTTAATTTTTTAATTTTTATTTCTTTACTATTTATTAAATAATATAGCAATCCTTTATTTTTAATTTTTTTTTAGCGATATTTTAAACGGGAATTTTTTATGAGTTCCTAATTCCAAAAAAATATGTGAAGATAACGCGGACGGCTAGCCATTATTTTTAGGACAAAATTGTAATACGAACAAGTGAAAATAATATGATTGTCCCTAATCGACAATGTGATTAGAAATATTCCGGAAATGTAAGGATTACAAGAATAGACAGTTTCAATCCTTCTAAAATGAACCCCAGACGTAAACTTTCAAAATACCGATACATGTATATTGTACATGTATATTGTACATGTATATTGTACATGTATATTGTACATGTATATTGTACATGTACAATGTAATTTGCCTCTTATTTAGCCTAGAAATAGATAATTTCCATAAAGTACAATATATCTTAAAATATGTATTATTTCGCCTTTGTTTTTTTTTGCTATAATTCCCCAACATCTCTTAACAATATTCCAATATAATTTTTCATCATCAAACAGTCTTTTAGGCTCGTAAACATTTTTTAAACTACTGAAAATAATGGGTTCGAAACAAAATTATGCTAATTTAAACAAAGAAACCAATAAAGTACAAGGGGTAAAGCAATAAAAAACAGAAGAATAAGCAGAAGAAACGTTTATGTGAATTTATTTATTTCCTAACAAACTATATGGTTAATATTTTTATAACTCCCTTAAGGACGACCTTAAATGGAAATGGATATATTTTTCTTTCGAATTTTTTATTTCATTTTGTCTTAACGTTTCATTTACAATGGCCAAAAAATTATGTGATGCATGGCATATTAATTTTGAATGGTTTGGTTTTCGATGAATAACAGTTAAACCCCTTTTTTGAGGCTTTTTCTTTTTGGAGGGGTTTGCACATAAAAACCTTTACTTGTAATTTTGTTTAAAGCTTAACAATTTTCCCTCTTTCTCTTTCCCTCAGCAGCATGTTTTGTTTGTAAAAGCTGTAGCATATTTATTTGGTTTTTGTTTCTGTTTAACAGAATTGTGTTGTATGTTAAATTCATGTTAGTTTTTATGCAACAGTGTGTGTGTGTTTATGTATTTATTTGCATGTGATTGTCCCGTTGTTTTTTGCTCCAAGTTTTCAAGTTTTTGTATTGTTGTTAAAATTACCCAAAGGAATAATATTTTCACTTTTAATATTATTTTCAACAATTTTGTTGTTTACTTCGCATGTAGGTGTGGGTGGGTATGTGTGTGTGTGTCGGCTTTCTTAACTAAGGACCCTGGCAGAATATTTTTAAACCAAACAGTGAAGCAGACATGTTAGTTTAAGAGAATAAGTTACTAGAAACCAATAATATTTTTTTCCATTTTATTTTTAGCTCTCCCTGGTCTTAAGTTATCTTTTCATCGTGCGGTCGTGTTATTTGCTACAAACCTATTTTTTCCGAAAATTTATTGCTTTTCAGTTTTTTTTTCTGTTTGATTTTTTTCTCTATAATTTACACATGAGCTCGATTGTTTTGTTTTTCTTTGGTTTATTTTGTATTTTTTATGCTGATGCTGATGTTGGAAATATTGTAAATTTTTATTTATTTTTTATATATTTTTAAAACGTAGCAACTTTAACAAGCTCGAGCTTGTTATTGTTGGAATTTTTGAATACGTTGTTTTTTTTTATTACACTTGAAAAATTAAGGTCAAACTTTTTGCCAACAACTCTTTAGTTTGTGTTCTTTTTTTACTTTCTTTTTAGTTGTGCCACTTTTCAGCCTAAATATTTATTTTCATTCATGTCATGTTTATAGTGATTATTTTTTTGTTTTTGACTTTATTTTTGTCTTTATTTATTTATAAATTTTGTATTTATAAGTAAATATGAATATAGGTGTTTTAGTGTTTTCTGCTAATTTGATATGTCATCAAGTTTTATAAATTGCTTTTATGCATGACATTTTATTTACTTTTACCAGCGTGGGAGACCCATAAATTATTAAAATCCTGCCTGACCCCTGCCAGATTCATACAATTCATGTGTCTGTCTACTTTGCGTCTAAAGTTAAGGTTGTAAAAATGAAACAAAACAAAATTCTTTTCCAACAAGAAATATGGAAATAATGAAAATAGAAGTTTTTCTTTTAATTACACTGTGCTACAGAATAAATTTTTTTCAAAACAACTAGTTACTATTGAGTGATTCTAGTAGAGGATACAAAAAAGATATGCGTGTACACTGTACAGTGTACAGGCTTTATCAAAGCTTAATCCTCGACTCGTTTTAGGGGGAATTAAAATCCCCAATTTTGCACATTGCTGTAGGTAATCGGCATATTGGCAATCCTTGCGGTTAAATATAAAAAGAATTCAGGATTTTTGTAGAACATTTTATCCCTCTATCTTTTCGCCGTATAGGTCTTTATGTCCTTGAGTTTTAAAGTGGCAAGAAGGTCCGCTTCAATCTCAATTTAGCGCACCAAAATATTCTAAAAAATATTTGTCTAACATCTTATTATAAATCATTAAATATACTAAAGTTCCAAACTCAACATTAACACCAAAATCATATAAGACTTATGTAATGTGTTTAAGGGTCATGGCTTAATTAATAAAAGTTATTTCTACAGCTTTCCTTTATTAAAAAAAATTACATAACAGAATATTTTTAATACAAACTAGCCTCATAAAATTCGGTTTTGTGGAATATTTCACTACTAATTTTTCATAAGTACGAACTTAACCCTTAAACACGTTTTAGATTTTGAATGATTTCCGGCATTAAAGTTGAGTTTGTAGCTTTGATGTCCTTAAAGAATTATAGAAGAATTTTTTTCACAAATATTTAAGCCTGCTACATCGCCGTTGCGTAGGAGTTTTTGCCCTTTCTGAAGAAAGCGACAAAAAGACCCATACAACGAACAGTTAGAGGATTAAAATGTTTCACAAAAATTTTCCTCGTAGTATTTTACATATTATACATTAAGTGTAAGGATTATAAGATTCCCTATGCAGAAATGGGGTGACCTTAAGTCAAGCGTACATATATTTATTTTTGATATCCTCTAAGCAAAATCCGTCATTAGAATCATGTTATTTTTTTCTGTAATACAGTGTTATTGCGCATTTCTCAATTATATACGCATAAGATAAATTTAACATTGTACAAAAAGGTAAACAATTTGAATATGAACTTTATTAAATTAAAATCTTAAAATATGTAATGAATGAGCAATTGTCTGTCCATTGTGGAAACATATTAGAAGGGTAAAATAAATATTTGGTCATGAGCTTTCCATGTTAATAAAAAGCTTAATTTGAGCTTTGCATCTAAAAACAAGAGTAAACCAATGCCTCAAGGTATAAAAACTTTATCATTTTAAAAACGAAATACAAAATAAACGGAGTCCAAAGCAGCAAAAATGTACTTTTTCGGAATGACAACTACGGAATCAAAACCAATCCGAATAGAATCTGTGACATGGCTGATTATAAACTATCAGAACATAGTCCATATAAAGAGACAGGTCACGAATTAAAATTGTTTTTACATGTTTCTCTTTCTTAAGAAACACACTTTAATATAATTGAATTATTTAAGACTCAAATTATTGCGATTGAGATAGAATTTGTTCTTTTCGAAAACAATTTTGATTTTACTCAACACTCTCCTGAATTTTTGTAATAAATATTCAAGTAACGAATGACAAATACGTAGTAAATAAACCCCTTCAATTTCACATAGTTTTGAAAATTTTTTTGCATTGCAATCATAGAGTTTTAGTTAATTTATACGAATCACCATTTTATAGATTTATTTGATAAAATAATTTTAATTTGAAAAGAAAAGTCACGAATGACACAAAACTTGCAGACATTTATTAAATATGTAAAAAAAGAAGCCTCTTCTTTTGGATATGATCTATTTTGTTTAAATAAAAAACGAAACTGGCATATTTACTTTTATTTACGGTTATTTAGTTTAGCATTCTGTTTTTGTATATATGTAATGCAATGCGAAAAAGTACATCTGAGAGTGAAATATCATTTTGTAGGTAGCAAAAAAGCTAAAAATTACTTTTTCTTTCTTAGCAGATGATGTATGTATTTATTGTAAAGTAAGTATTAGGGATGTAACGATACGCCATTTTGCCGATCCGATACCGATACCGATACTTAAAAATAAATATCGCCGATACCGATTCCGATACGAATATTGAAATTGAGTTCAAGTTTAGATTAACAAAACTCAAGTGCAATATTTTTATTATGCAAAATTACAGTGTAAGAATTATTAATATTTAAAATTGATATTACCCAGTATAAAAAATTGGAAGTATTTTTTAAGGAGCTACACTTTCTTTGCTTCCAAAAATCTATATTAAAAATATGCAGATAACACAGTGCAACAGTCCAAAAAACACACGGACTTGACAGTATAAATTCGATTGTACTACCACGGGGTAGTACACTTAGCTTGGCGACCAATTCCGTTTTATGGACCTCCAAAGTTTTGGAAAACATGCGGGCCCTCAAAAAAAGGTGTCATCAACTTTTGGCCAACACAAAATTCAAACTTGGTGATACCGCTTAACTATATGTGGCAATAATGTAGCTAAGAGTTCGCTAAACAGATGTTATTACCATTTTATGCCAAAAAATTTTTTTTCGTGCACTTTTTTTTCCAGAATAACTTACAGGGACTCGTAATTTTTTATTAACAACATTTGGCAAAGTTGTAGCTACGGTAAAGATGAACAACTTTTGTGAACATGTTAATACAATCTGAATGTATCTGGGCATCCTAAACAGCCCAGAAAAACTAATTTCTACCTTAAAATTTTCGTTTCTTACGAGTTAGGCTATATATATTTTTATTGCATTTTTTGCTTTCTTTGTTATTTTCCACTTCTTATGTTGCTGATTTTAGTATTTACTATTTTTTATTGTTTGTTGTTGTTTTGCCAAATAATGGTAACGAAAAATTTGGAGTCCCTATAAGTTATACTGAAAAAAGTGAATAAAATAATTTTGTTAAATATTTTTTTTTCAAAAAAAGTACAAGAACATATTATTAGTGAATTACAACAGAGAAGTATGCACTTGAGTATAGTATTTAAAAAAAATACCTTTTTACCATAAAAAGTAGTGATAAACTACAATTTTTAAGCTAAAAAGTTGTCTGTGTGAGCTATTAGAGTGCCTAGATACGTGCAGATTGTATTGATATGTTCACAAAAGTTGTTCAGTTCTACCGTAACTATAAGTTTGCAAAATACTGTTAGTTAAAAATTACAAGTCCCTGAAGTTATTCTGAAAAAAGTGAAAAAACTATTTTTTCCTTAATTTTGTCAACAAAAAGTTCACGAAAAAAATTTTTTGGCATGAAATGTTAAAAAAAATCTGTTAAACAGACTCTTAGATACATTACGAGTTTGAATTAGCTGTTGGCCAAATACTGATGACACCGTTTTTTGAGGCCCCACTGATTTTCAGAAACTTTGGAGGCCCACAAAAAAAATTGGTCACCAAATTCGCCAAATTGAGTAAAGGGTTTTACTACCCCATTGTAGGACAATCGAACCTGTGCTGACCAGTTCTTGTGTTTTTCCAAATGCCTTTATTTGTCGTATAGTGTAATTAGTAGAAAAGCAAGAAAAAAATTTTAATTTCTTTATAATTTAAAAAAATACTCGCCATACTCGCATAAAAAAATTGTGAAAATGGGTACTTTTTTATCCTTTTTTCTTGAGGAAAAATTATTATAGAACACCGAGCATCGCTTTCAATTCGGTGATTGGTAATCGAAAAACAGAACTTCTTGCAATGGCAAGGATATGTAAAACTAATTAGAAATGATCCAAATTTGCAATACTTCCGGATCGCGAATTCTACATTTTCATGACTTCTTTGGAGTGTCTTTTTTTGCTGGAATAAGATTTAAAAAACAACGAATTGAATTTGAATTCATGGTAAAATTAACAAAAAATAAATAATTTTTTTTACGAAATAATAGTATAAAATATTATTAATATTTAAAATTGATATTAATAATATTTAAAAAATAACGAAATGAGTTTAGTTCATGGTAAAATTAACAAAAAATAAATAATTTGTCAGAAAAAAACTCTGAAAATTTTTTTTAAAGTATCGTCGTATCGACAGTAAAATATCGCCGATACCGCTGTATCGGAAAATCTGAAGTATCGCCGATATATCGGTATCGGTATCGGTATTCGTTACATCCCTAGTAAGTATATTGCCTGCAGCAAAGGTTTTAATAATTTTAACCCAATACTGTCTGAAAAATCAAAAAATTTAGATCTTACATTGTGACGCATACAGCAAAAATTTCACTAAACTTTTATAATGCAGGTCATACATTAAAAGAGGCAGAGAATCTATATTATAAAGGAGGTTTTTTTCTTTGTGGCTTATTTTGTATGAGGAGCCTAAAACTATGCACAAACTATTTTTATAATCGAAATCATTCATACGACATGATGAGCCTAAGATTGTGTATGAGCTATTTTGATATTCCAAATCACTCATACGACATGATGCAAATAAAAATAACTAATCACTCAGTTAGATAGCAAACGAAGTGAAATCTTAACTACCTTATTTATAAAAATATATTATGTTTATTAAAGGTTTATTTGACAACTATTGTATAGAAAGTTGTTAAATAAGCTCTTAATAAACGTAAAGTATTTTTTATAAATAAGACCGTAAGATGATAAGGCAGCTGCCTGATATTGCATTTTTATTTATACCATCTTTAATATTCTACCTACCTTTTTTTCATTAGTTTACTCTTACAGCAATCATATTGTCATTATGTTAAACTTTCTTATCCTTTCTTACACTTTTCAAATTAATTTTCTCTTATCTTTATTTACCATCTTGTTTGAAAACCATTGTAGTTTAACAAATTTTGCCATATAATTATAAATTAATTTATTTAATACCATAAATTCTTGCAAGATTGATTGACCACCCAGATAGCATCAAGAAACTTGTTAAAAGTAAATTTAATTTACATTAAATTTCAATTATTTATGGCCCCTCTACAAAAATTACATGCAAACAAACAAAGAGGCAGAGGGGAAAAGATTTATTTACGATGATAAAATATGGTAACCATGCATTTAAATGCATCCTTTGCATTATATATTTTATACTTTAAAAGTAAAAGAAATTGTGAAAAAAAACAAGAATATATTGCTCCGTTAAGCAAGTATGGGCATTATAGGCTAACAGGATATTGTAAACACGAGGATATTACACATATACAGGAATACTATTACTACTATGACAAGAATGCTTAAAAAAGAAAATAATAACAATCTATATGAGCCACTGACCAAGTTGCTGTGTATTGTAACATTCTCTTTCACACACGAGTACAATTCATCGACTGTCCGGGAATAAAATTGTGCTAAAAATAATAAAACAAAAATAATGTAAATAAACTACTTGAGTTGAAACGGGGTTTGGTTATAAAGTGCATGTGTTGAAATGAATTTTATAAAAAATAGTTTGGAAAAAATTCCTTTTACTAAATATGAGACTCTCACATGAAAACATTCTGTTGAATTTATTTATTTTGATTTATTTACAAGAACTTATGTTTGCGGTAGAAAAAATAAATAGTTCATAGGGAATCTTTAAGTTTTAAAAAAATGAAAGGTATTGCACAATGAAAAATTTTTTCGTCAGTTTCATTTATCATTCCCACAAAATATAGCAAATTCAAAAGAAAAGTCTTTGCTTTTTAATATAAAAGTATGTCTACAAGTTGTTTGTCATTCGTGAATTTTCCTTTTAATATTAATTATTATTATCAGTAAACCAATAAAATGGTGAGTCGCATAAATTATTCAATTTCTTTTTTGTATGATTATAAACACTTTCCATTAAAACACAAACTGTTTTTTTTAACTTCAACGAAATTCCAACCCGCCCTCTAAACAAATCAAAGTAATATTATTCATACAATTCGTGCTGCTTATATACTATTTTATATACTGTTTTATATACTCTCTGTTTTAAATAAAATGTAACAAACATTCAAAAGATATTGAACATGAACAGAAGGATTGACAAAGGATCCTTGTAAGTATCCGTTAATATCCAAACTTGGTGTTAAAAGTTAAATTTAAACAAAAAGAGAAATTCAGTGTTAAAATAATGAAATAAAGTGTAATAATAAGAAAACATAAATACTGAACTGATTCAGTATTGAGTATTAATTGTAATTCAAAAATTTGTAGCATGATCTTTATCAGTTTGCTAAGCATTTGTCATTCGTTACTTAAATATTTATACTAAAAATTCAGACAAGTGTTTAATAAAAGTAAAAAGTTTTTGAAAAGTATAAATTGTGTTTCAATTGTAACATATTGAGTCGTAAATAGTTCAATTATATTAAACTATTTGCTTAAAATTTTATTGTAAAGAAGAAAAAAAATATTTAAAAATATTGTAATTCGTTACTTGTCTACTTGTATGAATTTTGTTGTAATAGTTTCTAAGATCTGATTTCGATGTTTTTGTTATTGTTTTCGGTTTTGAATAAAAAGAAAACTAAATTAACCAAAAGCAGAGGTCCGAAAAACGTTAAAACTAGACGAGCAACATAATGCAGAATATGAGCAAGTAGGAAAAAAAGGTAATTGGAATTACTCTTAAAAATAACATATTTTATTTATTAATTCTTTGGCTTCGATTTAAAAGAGATCTAAGCAATTAAAACGAGGTGAAATAATACAGACATCATAACGTCCTAAAGTGAGGTAACGAATGACAAAAAATTATTCATTGATATGGTGAAAAGACAAATTACATGTTTTTTAGTAGACAACCTACAGACAATTGCTCATTCACTACTTATTTTAAAAAACAATATTTCATATGGGTACCTCCGCAGGAAAGTCCACTTTTTTGTCACGTGCAACAGCAAGGAATTAAGCTTGTATTTCAGAGTTGTAATAGTTTCTAAGATCTGATTTCGATGTTTTTGTTATTGTTTTCGGTTTTGAATAAAAAGAAAACTAAATTAACCAAAAGCAGAGGTCCGAAAAACGTTAAAACTAGACGAGCAACATAATGCAGAATATGAGCAAGTAGGAAAAAAAGGTAATTGGAATTACTCTTAAAAATAACATATTTTATTTATTAATTCTTTGGCTTCGATTTAAAAGAGATCTAAGCAATTAAAACGAGGTGAAATAATACAGACATCATAACGTCCTAAAGTGAGGTAACGAATGACAAAAAATTATTCATTGATCTGGTGAAAAGACAAATTACATGTTTTTTAGTAGACAATCTACAGACAATTGCTCATTCACTACTTATTTTAAAAAACAATATTTCATATGGGTACCTCCGCAGGAAAGTCCACTTTTTTGTCACGTGCAACAGCAAGGAATTAAGCTTGTATTTCAGAACCATGTAGCTAGATTTTTCTTAAACTTTTACTTAATGTATATCACAAACATATTAAGAAATAACAAAAAATTTTTGTTTTCTTAAAAAAAAATATAATTGCTTAGTGTCGCACGTGACAAAATGTGGTCTTGCCTGTGAGAATGCCCATATGTAATTTTTTTCCTTTTTGTACGTCGCGACATGAAATGAATTTTAGCCATATACGAATGTCAGTCCAAGAGGTTCTAATGGGAACACCTTTCGTCACATTTTGAAATAAAACATATATTCAATTAATTTATATTTCACAAAGTGCCTTTTTTTGTCAATTTAATATATTCCAAAAAATTATTTTTATTAAAATGCATTGAAATTTAGTTTTATGCAATTTTAGTCGTATGCCTTTCCTACAACAACACCAACTCAAAACAGAGAAAGCATGTTGCATTGTTATAGAATTTTATGATAAATATTTTTTTAGGACATATTACCCTGCATTATCGCTGTTTAAGGATGTTTTCTCGCCCACTTTTTCAAGAAAGTGAAAAAACAATATTCTGTTCGTGCTTTTAATTACAAGCAGATTTGAAAAACTTAAAATTTTTTAGACATGCCTGCCAATTAGTCCCATATTTTTCTTATTCGTCTGTCTATCTGTCGGTCTATCTGTCGGTCTATCTGTCGGTCCATCTGTCTGCTTTTACTGTCAGTATTTTTTTTACAAGAACTGATTTATTTATTTAATTTTTATAAAAAAAAGAATAAAAATTGATTTTAATAACAACATTTGGTTTTACTTTCGTTGGTTATAAAACTGACCATTAATTACACCCTCATTAATATGTGGGTCATTTTGAGTAATTAACAAACAAACACATGCATAAATAAATACAAATTATACGTTTTTGTATGTACTGGTAAAAAAATAACACATATTTATACTGTTTTTTTGTGTCTGTATTTAAAAATGAATTAAATTTATTAACCAAAAGTTAATTTATTAAACAAGATGAAGCAATCAATGAACGAATAGTTAAAGCCTTTCTCTTTAAAAAAAGCCTTGAAATATGCAATGAATTTGTTAAGTTTAACAAGTCGTTATTAATGCAAACTTGTAGGAAAAACAAATACTCATAACGTCTAATGTGCTGCTGAGAATTTGCAGAACAGAAATTGTTCTACTTTCAACAAAAATTCTCTGTTACAAATGCATTAAAGATTTATTTTTCATTTTCTTAATTATAGCAATTTGTTAATACGTAAAACATAATTCTGTTTTAATTGCAAAAAAAAATTTAATGGAAAAATATGTAAGTTTTTACTTATATTAATTACATTGGCCCACTCTCTGCTACACTACTGTATTCCCCCTTGTTTTTGCTTCTCTAGCATAAATTAATTGTTTTACAAATGAATGCATAAACAATGGAATATATTGTGCAATAAATGTAAATATTTAATTTTTATTGTTGCCTGTAGATTTATTTATTTATATATTTATTAAGTCAAAAATATGCAACAAGAGAAAACTAATAACAACAGCAGAATTAATTTGTTTATACATTTGTATCTGTAAGTTTATACATTTTCATATATTAAAAGTCTCTGTATGTGTATT
Source organism: Panzeria rudis (assembly GCA_956483635.1). Classification (NCBI taxonomy): domain Eukaryota; kingdom Metazoa; phylum Arthropoda; class Insecta; order Diptera; family Tachinidae; genus Panzeria; species Panzeria rudis. Next base: position 3,967,400 of record OY101450.1, on the reverse strand, counting down.
GTTATTGCAATAAATTATAAAACTTTTGTTGCAAAATTGTTATTAAATTTTTATTAATGTGGTTTGTTAGCTTTTAATTAATTGCGGCAAAAAAGAAGATGAAGAAAATTTGCAAGCCAGTGAACTCAGAAATAAAAATTATAATTTTAAATTTATTTTAAAGATTTGTTTTTAAGAGAATATTTTGTTTAAAATATTCAGAAATACGACAATATGGCACATATGTACATATACGAGTATATTGCACCGTAAAAAAAACAACGCACGGTGTTGTGAGGCATCGGGTAAAAATGAAGTTCCTTACATTTTATTTAGTTAAACAAATAAAAAATAAAATCTCTATATTATGTAAAGTGAAGCTTACATAACATCACATGATATGACATGACATTTGGTGACATAAAATGCCATAACGTGACATGACATGACATGACACGACACGACATGACATGACATGAAATGACACGATACGACATGATATGACAGAGCAAGACATGATGTGACATGACAATACAGGACAAGATATGATGTTACATGACATGACCTGACATGATACCACCAGATGTAGCAGTACCACCCTTCCCCTTAACAACCACCGACTGTTTAACTGATGAAGGCTAATGGATAATAAAGCGCTCTCTTTGTCGGTAATGTTACCAAAATCGTCGGCAAAGTAAAACAATTAATAAAGTGGCTAAAAATAAAAGTTTAAGAAAGTTAAGGCGTCTACTTAATACCAGAGGAGCCGCAATTACTGCTGTAAAATTAACATAACGTGCAATATCAGAGTTCTAAAACGAATTAAGCTTACTAATCTAACTTCACCATCTGATCTCTCTACTCTATCCCTTTCCCAAGAGAATGTAAAAAATTAAGTAATTAACTGGTAGCCATTAAGTGCTTCTCCTCAAACTCATATTCTCAGCTTTGAGCTTAATCAAGAGAATCTCATACTCCATTGAAATAGTAGCCACTTAACGAGCCAGGCCTCTATCTACTACATCCGCTGGCAATAATCAGTGATCCAGTGATTTTTTTCTATTCTATCACGCAATCACCACTATCATTAATCCTACCGACATTAACGGCCAACTTTTTAGTCTGCCAATTACACTAGTTCACAAATTTTAAACTTTTTGCGATCACCTCAAAAATGTAATGTTTTCTAGGGTAACTTGGGGTCACTGAACACGAATATGACATTCATATATTTCTCTTACTTTTTTTTTGCAGTTTATAAGGCTATTTCCAAAAATCTGGAGTACTGTTTACTTGAGCAAATTTGGCATTGTTTCATAGATATGCTTTTCCTCTTTCAGTCCATATTCAAAATGTGTTGATCGGATCAAAATTCAATGAGTTACAAGTCTTTAGATTTGAAAAAACTTTATTTTTTCCACGTTTTTTTTTAATTTACTAATTTAAGTCTCTCCAGTAAGGCAAAACAAATTTTTAAAATTTATTTTTAAAATTTATTTTGTTCCAAATATAGCAAGCGTAAAATTAGTTGCATCGGACCAAATATGAGAAAGTTACAGCATATTTAGTGAACACATCAACATTTCAATTTTCATTCGTTGGTCCTCAGCTCAGTACGAGTTTTTGCTTCCATTCCATTACTTTTACTCGTTTGAAAAAGAAAGGTCGACATATCGCATATCAAAGTTACCAAATTACAAAATTTTTATGAAAGACTTATGGCAAAACAAGTGGAAAAATGGTGCTATGTGGTGTTTTGTGCACATTAAATTTTTTCTTAATTCTATAAAAGCGTTCATTATTGATATTTTCCAATGAAAGTTCCAATAAATCTAAAAAATAGGTCGATTTCAAAAGGATGCATGCCCACCAAAAATTTTAAATTTGATTAAGTTGATTTTCTAAAATCATGTCTGTGAAGACACCTTTTAGACATGTATATAATAATTATTTGATCCTTGAGAAACAAATTTTATAGAGAAAACAATTATGGTGCTTTTTTGGGCAAAAATTGTCATAAATTCAAAATATTTCAATTTTCAAATTAAAGATTGTATATTTTCCTACTCTGAAAGAATACTTCGATCAGCTATTTTTTAACTATTCGAAATTTTGTCATGTAAGTAACAAAGAAATAATTGTGACAATCGGCTGTTATTTGGATCCGATATCTTAAAAATACTGGACCAAGGATTTGAAAAATTTAGAAATTTTAATACTAAAATGAGTATACTTTACTAACTATACAAGATATTTGTTTAACCAAAGACTTTTTTAGAACTTTACAAGGGATATAAGGACACACAAAATTTTTGGAATCGAGTGAGAAACAGACAAGCGTTGAAAAATTTTACATGACCGAAGTGCACTACTTTGCACTTCACCACTACCTCTGAACCTGAGAAACCTGGGAAGCTCATCTTCCTAAATTAAATAAGAACACTCCTTTGATATCTCCATGTAAAATTTTATACTGATCGGACTAGTGTTAGAAATGGTTGATATATTTCCATAATATTTAATTCTGCTCCACTGACATTTTTCTTATACTCATACTCCCTCCATACAAATCTTTTTTCTTATTAAAATTCAAAATCGGATGTTTTCACTAAATCTATTGTAACTTTCTAAATTTTTGCCCGATGTTAACAATTTTACTTTTTGTACGTTGGGAACAAAATTTTATTTAAGATGTGGGTCAAAACAAAATGTAAAATTTTTTGTTTGCTTTAATGGAGCATTTGAAAATGGTAAATTTTGAAAAAACTCAAAAAATTTAATTTTTTTTTAAATGTAAAGGCTTGTAATTCAGTGAATTTTTATCTAATCAACACAGTATAAATATGAACTGAAAGAGGAAAAACATATCTATGCAACAATGCCAAACTTGCTCAATTAAAGTAATCAGTACTCAAGATTTTTGGAAATATCTTTACAAACTGCAAAAAAAAACTAGTTATTCGAGAATATCTCGAAAACTGTTCTTAAGAAAAATAAATTAATGCCATATTCGTGTTCAACAGCACAAATTTAGCTTAAACAACATCTCATTTTTGAGGTGCATTTTTTGTGAACCAGTGTTATTCCTGCTGCCACAGGCACTGTCAGTAGCATCAGTGCCATTGAATACCTCTCCACCTCCTCAGCCATACCATTATCAGCCACACAGAAACCACCCGACGTACCGTCAGCACTAATCAACATAGCAGCCGAACTAATATCTTTAGGACCAAAAATACTAACGGAAGCAGCTATAGCAGGACGAGCAACACTAAGAAAAATTGAAAAAACAGTAGCAGTCAGTACCGGCAGCGAAATTTGCATCAATAGTATGCTCGGCAGCGGCAACAGTGGCCTTAGTCTTAGGCGATGATGGCTTAGAACGGCTTCTCTGCTCACTATTATTAACCTCACTATCCGTGCACTATGTCTCACTTTCTTAATAGTATAGATTTATTAAGTAGCATTTAATGTCAGAGTTCGCCATATCCGGCGATGCATTGTAGCTGACCCCTCGGAATTTTCCTCTTCGACAGCGGGTCCGGAGGAGCCATGACTACCGCCATAAAACTTATTTCAAAACAATTTCTCCCTACTACAGGGTGTTTTGTTTTAGACGTATAGAACTTCGAATTGAAATAAAACACAAGAAAATCGTTTTAATGTCCATAAATTTGGCTTTATTGGAAGGATAATTTTATGCCATTAATGTTTAAATATGATTTCGGGCATGTGGCCGCCGCGGCTGGCTCGAATAAAACCAATTCTACAGGTCCAATTTTCAAGCACTTTTTCGAGCATATGGGGCCGTATGTTGGCAATAACGCCACGAATGTTGGCTTCCAAGTCCCCTAACGTTTCTGGTTTGTTGGCGTAGACGCATTGCATGGTCTCGCGGCTTTAATTCTTGCACAAGCTGGATCTTATAAGGTCGCAAGCCAAGATCTTTGCGCAAAATCTTCCATAAAGTTGATGGACAAAGCTCCAATTGCTGTGCACGGTGGCGAATCGATTCATTCGGGTCCTCTTCAACACTTTGCTCTACAGCGGCAATTGTTTCTTCGGTGCGCACTGTTCGACGTCTCTGCGGATGCGTATTATCACATAGAGTAAACGTAGTGCGAAAACGATCCATGGTTAACCGAATTAATTGCTCTGATGGACGATTATGTCGACCATAAAATGGACGGAGCTTGCGGTAAACTTCGCGAACTGAACCATTATTTTCGAAATAAATTTGCACGATTTGCAAGCGTTGTTCTTTTGTCAACCTGTTCATGATGAAATGGCAAACCAAACTAAATATTAATCACTTGACAGCTGACAAAATGGCCGCCAGTTAAAAAAGTGATGCCAACTTAAAGTTCTATACCTCAATAAAAAACACCCAATATATATAAACACCAATCAGTAGAAACATAAAATTTAAGCTGCCAGATAATAATAAGATGAAAATATTTTCAAAAGTCGTCAATAGCTAATATCATTAGGAAGATACAAAGATGATATTTATCGCCAATAGTTAGCAGAAAAACTTTAAGCTAGCAAGGTCACGAACCACTTAGCAAAGTCACAAAGCATTTAGTAAAGACACAAGCCAGACTGGGGATTCCAAAAAGCTGGACTTAATCTCTCCCTAAAACGAATCCAGTCGTTCGACTGATTTCTAAGCAAAATTTGTACTCAAATCAAAACCCTGGACTGTGGAAACCACTCTACAAACTTTTTATTCCAGTTGTCTATGTATTCCGGAAAAGGTACGTTAGTCTTGTTAATTTTTTTTTTATACAATTCAACATTTATTTAAATAACTGAAGATATGAATTTATTTATATATGACAATAATATTTGTTAGCAAATGCTTAGCACATATTGTCATATTTAACTTTAAAAAATATCATTTGCAACCAGAAGAGCTAAAGAAAAGCAATTTTTTTTACAAAAACTTATTAAAAGCCCTTTTTTGTTGTATATCATCATAGATACGAACATACTCTATAAATGAGGTGGTTAGATCACAAGAGGTTCAAATGCCAAAACTAAACAAATTGAGTTAGATGCTGGAATCAATACTTTGTATTAATATCTATCACTCTACAAAAATTCGGTCTTGCATGATGACCCATAGAGACTGTATGCATCACAAAGCCAAAAACTTTGAAGTTTAATTAGTCAGAATTTTGTTTTTAGCACTTGAGCCGCTTGTGCTTTAAGCCTCTCAAATGTATTCTATGGGGGAGCTTCTATTACTAACAAATAGAAATTTCTATTTAAATAAATATTTCTTAAGAAATTCGTATTTTATGTTTTTTATACTTTCGAGTTATTCTTTCATTTTCAGTCTTTTATTACGATTTTCTTTTTTTGCAATTGTATGATTTGTTATTTTCAGTTTTCTTTGTTGCATTATAAAATAGTTATAAGTAACATATAAGCATGCACTTGCTTACATAAGTGTGTGTATATGTGTGTGTATATGTGTGTTTGTATGTGTGTGTATGTGTGTGTGTATGTGTGTGCATTTATTTAGTTTAATATTTGTCTAAGTATTCATACAAGCTTAGAGCAAAAAATAAAGAAAATTGCATTTTTCGTATGCTTTTGAGAGGCAGAATATATTTGTATTAATATGCACACAAATACACTTGCACACATCGATCTATGCTTGTATAAGAAACAATATTTATGTACAGTTATGAACTCTGTATGCTCTTATATTTTCTATTTTTACTAGTGTTTATGATTACGGGTGGCACACAATATGTTTTTGTGAGCAAAATAATAACAGACGAAAAAAAAAACGAAGAGAAAGAAAAGTCTTTCTTTTTGTTTGGTTTCGTAAGCCAAAATAAAGCTGCAGATTGCTTGCAGCTAATGGCATGTTCATTAAATATTTATGTATAGTTGGTAAGAGATGTGTATAACACACATGCATACACACATACTAATAAACTAACAAAATAATTTGGTTTCTTTTGGCATATTAAATTTTAACCCTTATAGGGGGACAAATTGAAATTATCCAGCTTTTTGTTACAGCCATTTTAGGTTTCCCGTTTTAAAATAGAGTACAATAATGATGTAGGGCTGAAAGGATTCGTCCATTAGGCTGCGCTTTTCATATTTTTTTTCATTAAAACTATTTTTTGTTGGAAAACACACCCTAATGCAATATACCCATAAATAAAAGTATACACAACATTGTATTTATACAAAGTCGCACACACACACACACACACACACACAAACACATACACATAGTTTACCACATTTTATAATGTAACATGTTCATAAAACTACCTGTTTGCTGTACATAAAGGGTTCCTGCAGGATATTTTAGTAAAACGAATATGTAACATGATTTTAATTAAATCTAAGAAGGTATTGAATAGCATTTTAATTTCAAAAGACATTTTCTTTTTGATAATCTTGTGTCATTAAATCACAAAGCCTTTTCGAAAAAGTGACTTTAACTTGAAGAGAAAAAGAAATAAATAAATAAATAAATACAAAAATTCGTTAAAATTCTATACATTTTTTAAACATGAAATGAGTCTGATAAAAGAAAAAATACAGTAAAAGGCAATCCTGCATGTTCTGTAAGCCGAGTCGATTTTAAAACGCATGATTTAGAGAAATTAAACTAACTAATAACAAAATTTTTTTAGACTTTCTTGAGCTTCATATTCTTCAGACCTCATATCTGGAATTAATTTACTATATACGATTTAAAATACATCAATAGGTGCATTATATATTTTGGAAAAACGAGAAATTTACTCGGATTCGGTTTACAGAACAGGGCCGAATTATTCTTACAACATGATAATAACCGAGAGTTTTCTTTTCTGCAACTTTTAAAATGTTCTCAGTTGTACTATTAGAGGTCTTCACAAATATATTCGTAAACGTGAAGTACACATAAAATGGCAAGGCATGAACACTTATTCGAAGTATCACAACAACAAAAACGTACACATTTTACAAAAACCTTACTCGATGCTGACCTCTAGAGCATATTTTACCAAATTGCATAATTTATAAGAATACGAGAATTATTACTTTCTCATATTCATAAGTAGCAAACAAACGTGGTGAGTTTGAAACTACCTAATAACGCTGTACAACAAAATTAAAACTTTTTTAAAAATATCAAGATTTCTGCGACTGATCCTGACAGAGGGCTTTCTTTGACAGTTTACGCCTAGAATTCATTTTAGTGGGAGTTAAACTTTCTATCCTTTTGAGCAATGCTATTTATAGTGAATCGGCTTGGGAAATCTTGTGATCTTTACTTTTTGGGAATAAGAAGTGCTAATTTTTTTTGTGTAAAACACTACGAAGAACATTTTTGTGAAACATTTTAACCCTCTAACTCTTTTCTGTATGGGTCTTTTAGCCATTAGCTTTCCTTAAAAGGGGATCCTTAAAATAGCGGGCTGAAATGTCTTATAAAAATATTTGTCATAAAGTTCTACATTCAAAGTTCAAAAACAACACATTTCGAAATTTAACTACAACGCAATAAATAAATGAAAACTTAAAATGTGTTTAAGGGTTAATTTCGTACTTCTTAACAATTATTTATTTGCATATCATTAACTTAATATAATAAATTCAGTAAAAAGTGACTTTGGCTCGCGAAGGGTTCCTCACGAATACACTTTTCGTTTTTGTCCTTTTTTTCGTTTTATTTTCGTTTAATTTTTTTCGATTTTTTTCGTTTCGGTGCTGGTTTAATTTTGGTGATTTTTTCGGTTTTTGGCCATTTATAGCTTTTTGGAAGTTTCTTTTTGTCTATTTTATGGTTTTGGTGATTTTTTAGTTTTGCAGTTTTTTTTGTTTTAACGATTTGTTCGTTTTTTGACGGTATTTTTAGTTTTAGCGATCTATTTTAGTTTTGGCGGCTTTTTCGTTTTGGCGTTTTTCTTCGGTTTTTGGTGATTTTTTTTGTTTTAGCGATTTATTTTAGTTTTGCCACTTTTTTTGTTTTGGCGATTTTTTCGGTTTTTGCGATTTTTTTAGTTTTGACACTATTTTTTGTCTTAGCACTTGTTTTCGTTTTGGTGATTTTTTGAATTTTTAGCGATTTTTTTTCGTTTTTTGACGATATTTTTAGTTTTAGCGATTTTTTTTAAGTTTTGCTTTTTTTTCGTTTTGGCAATTTTTTTCGGTTGGCGATCTTTCTAAATTTGGTGATTTTTGCGTTTTAGCGATTTTTACTTTTGGTATTTTGCGGTTTTTCGTTTTGGCATTTTGTTAATTTTGCAATTTTTTAGTTTAAGCGTTTTTTTAAAATTTCAAGAGTTTGCCTCTTACAGTTTCCACGATACAGCAAATTTTTAAAATTACATTAACTGATAGAATACCCTTAAATTTTTCTTATTTTATATATCAGCGTTATCAGCGTTATGGTCTGTATAATAATACACTAACTTTCTAAATTTCAAGTGTTTATATGTAAGTGTCTGTATATAACATTAGTGTTTCAAGCTGTTTCGTTGCTCGCTTTAGAAGACCCTTTAATTTTTAACTGTCATATCGAAGCACGTAAATTTTCGTTTGGTCCTCTCTACCAGTATTAGTCGTTAGAACCTTGTTATTTTTTTGTGTTGTACTGTGTAATCAGCTTTCCCATTTTTATCTTTTTTACCTGACCCAAACCTGTGGTTCGGATGTCTTAGGCATATACGCTTAGTAGTGAATCATCAAAAACAACCACTGGATTATATAAGACTGCTATATCCGTGGCCCTCAGGCCAGCAATTTAGAACTTGATTTATTTTCAAAGTATTTTGATTCTGCTCCACTGTACATCATATATCATTTATCAGTAATAAACATCGTTCACAAAAGGTTTTGTTCTAAGAAATTATTACAATTTTGTAGTCATTATTGTTACAATTATAAACACCTTAACACATTTAGAATGTCCAGACGCGTACGCACACACACACAAACACTTTCTTATTACCGCCAAGAACGTTTTGTATTGATTTTACATTACAAAAGGACATAAAACATAAATAAATAATGGAAAGGAAAATAAAAAAAATAATGGTGTTTATTTTATAGTTTATTTTCTTTTTCCGAATCATAATTGTTAGAGGCATATTTTTAATAGTTTTGTAGTAAAAACTTAATAACACTTTGACACATATTCGTACACACAATGTACATACATACGTACATACATACATACATACAAGTAAAATATAAAGAAAGCATTTATTGTAAAAAGTGACCTCCCCTCTTGGCAATAAAACTAAACACCACACCCTTAACGTGCGGCTAAAGAAGCTATAAAATAAAATTACAGTGATTTGAAATAAAAAAGAAACACATAATCATAAAAAATAAGGAGAGAGGACAGGGAAAAATAACTAGAATATGGTTTAAGTTTTTGGAATTTTAGTATTTAATAACTTTAAACTGTTGGTATACTTTGTTTAGCGCCTGAGAGTATGCAGTAAATTAAAGTTATAGCATGTGTTTATGAGTGTGTGAAAACAAACATATTTACACAGTGACGTGCTAAAAAGAAAGATTAGATCTGTCAGAGTTTTACCAGGTAGACAACAAAATAAACGAAGTGTTAGTTTTGATATCGTAAAATGTCCCTACATTTTTTTTGTTGAAACATAGTTAAATAGAGATATGTAATGATAATACTTTTTGAATACGTAAACTAATAATAAAATGAAAACTTTTATAAGAAAATGAAGTAAATTAATCACCATTCACATACAATAAAATTTATATAACATTTTATTATATAAAACTTTAACATAAACGAGCTCAATTAATTATAATGACGATTAATAAATAATCTTCTTCCCTTCTTATTTTCATTAAAATGCAATCAATTTAATTTTAAAGTATTTTGCCTTTGTTTTTAACACAACTTAATTGGATTTACTTTAATAATTAGTTCAATTTGCTTTAATGCACATTGCATTCTTTTAATAATTTTATCCAAATGATTTATAAAAATTTTTTGCATTGTTTCTATATCAAGTTCTTATTACTTTTATTATATTTTAAAACTGTGCGTATATGTATATGTTTTATTGCTATTTGTTTTAATTTATTTTTTTCTATTGCATAACTATACAATTATTATTGTAATAATGATAATAACAGTTTTTTCGTATTTAAAAAAACCATATGTAATAAATTTTTATCAGCAACATTGCATAGTCATTATCGTTTAATATAATTATCATTATTATTGACATATCAGTTTAATTGCTGCATTTTTTTACAATTACTATTAAATTATTAAGAAAAACTATTTAAGTTAGTTATTAAAAAAAACCTAATAGAAGAAACTATTTAAGTTCAATGGTATTTAATTGGATTTCAATTGTTTTTAAATACATAAGTAGATACTTAAATATGTTTTATGTATAATAAAGTTCTTAATAAAATTTCAAACGATGTTTTCATAGCGTATACTTAATATTATCTTCCCAAAAGTATGCTATACTCGATACAGTGTATTAATCAGACATCCATACACACCTTTTTTTATGGCTTCCCAGTGAACATTATGTATTTCCAAACATGTCTACGTCAAAAAAAATTTTACATTCACCATACAATAAACCGACTTTTCCTTAATTCTCCAAGAATAATCTTCAGTTTTCAGTTATGAAGTTTGCGCACATATTCTGAAATATTACTCGAATAATATAGATTAAGAAATTTTACAGTACGTTACGGTTCAACTTCGGATACGAGTTCGAGATTTTGTGATGTCGAAAAAACATATTCGCTTGGTTGTTACATAATAACTACAACTTGCAAAAAGTTTTTACTATTCATGTATATCAATAACATTTTCTTTTAAAACTATAAAATTTCATCAAATTCTATAGTACAATTTTTATATGCTTTTAGCGTAAAACTAATTTTAAGTTTCAAGAATTTCCTTAAGGTATTAAATTTTCTGCTCACCTTTTAAATAATTATTCAACTGAAAAATGTTTTAGAACAATATTCATATATTCCAAGAAAATATATGTACACATATAAACATTTTTTTAATCTTTGTCTTTAATTATCGTATCATAAGCCCACAGATACTTTCGTTAAAATTATTTCTTGAATAAATTTTTCATGGAAATTCTTTACGACATTTAACAAAGAAGATATTAAGAAATGATTCATTAAAGTCTGAAATAAACTCTTTATAAGTAAAACATGCCACAATAAACACAAAATCATACACAAGATCAAAACAATTTTTAAAGAGATGCATAATGTGACCAACTAAAATAATAATAATATGATTTACTATGCGGCTGATTCTCATTCTAAACGTAATTTTTTGCTTTTTTTTTGTTTACCAGTGTAACTAAATGAAATATGAGAAGATAGGATTTTTATTATAGTTTTCGCTTCATTCAATGGATCCTGAAATAAAATTATATATTTTCGATTTTTCAACATATTTCTGTCTATATTGAGCGTTACATTTTCTTTTGCGGTTGTTCTGGGAATGATTTTATGTTGTAAACTCGTCTATACACACAATATTTGTTAAGTTTTAAGTAACAATTATTTCTTAAGTTTTTCTATTGTTTCTCTTTCAATTCATGTTCTTCTTTTTCTTTTATTTTCTGCAATTTGTAAAGCTAGCTGATCAGAGATGCCATATTTTATTATTTAGTATAGCAATTTTGAGAGGTTTAAGCTTCCACTTAAAAACGGCAACCAGAATTAGCACTCAATTTAATTTATTTTCAGATTATTTGATTGTAGTTTCAAACTACTCGTAAGATTAAACTCTTCATTAAAAGTCTACTCTTAATGTGTAAAATCAACAGCATGCAGTACGGACACGCCATTTTGTATGAAGAGGGGAAAAACAGTACTTTTGTTTTTCGTTTTAACACATAATTTACAGTCTTATACAAAAAAACCTATGTACAATTATTAATAATATACTTTCAACGGGCACAAAAAAGCATTTGAAATGAAAATCAGCCTTGCAAATAAACTCTTAAAATATATAAAAACTCATATTTCAGAAAAAGTAGTTATTTGTGTAGCTTTTAAAAAAAAGTACCTTTTAAAAGAAGTACCTTTTCAAAAAAGTACATTTTAAAACAAGTATCTTTTAAAAAAAGTATCTTTAAAAAAAAAGTATCTTTTAAAACAAGTATCTTTTAAAAAAAGTATCTTTTAAAAAAAGTATCTTTTAAAAAAAAGTATCTTTTAAAAAGTTTATCTTTTAAAAAAATTACCTTTTAAAAAAAGTACCTTTTGAAAAAAGTACCTTTTAAAAAAAGTGCATTAAAAAAATACCTTTTAAAAAAAGTACCTTTTAAAAAAGTACCTTTTAAAAAAAGTACCTTATAAAAAAAGTACCTTTTAAAAAAGTACGTTTTAAAAAAAGGACCTTTTAAAAAAAGTACCTTTTAAAAAAAGTACCTTTTAAAAAAAGTACCTTTTAAAAAAAGTACCTTTTAAAAAAAGTACCTTTTAAAAAAAGTACCTTTTAAAAAAAGTACCTTTTAAAAAAAGTACCTTTTAAAAAAAGTACCTTTTAAAAAAAGTACTTTTTAAAAAAAGTACCTTTTAAAAAAAGTACCTTTTAAAAAAAGTACATTTTAAAAAAAGTACGTTTTAAAAAAAGTACCTTTTAGAAAAAGTACTTTTGAAAAAATACCATTTTAAAAAGTTCCCTTTAAAAAAGTACATTTTCGAAAAAGTACCTTTTAAAAAAAGTACCTTTTAAAAAAGTACCTTTTAAAAAAGTACCTTTTAAAAAAAGTACCTTTTAAAAAAAGTACCTTTTAAAAAAAGTACCTTTTAAAAAAAGTACCTTTAAAAAAAGTACCTTTTAAAAAAAGTACCTTTTAAAAAAAGTACCTTTTAAAAAAAATACCTTTTAAAAAAAGTACCTTTTAAAAAAAGTACCTTTTAAAAAAAGTACCTTTTAAAAAAAGTAACTTTTAAAAAAAGTACCTTTTAAGAAAGTACCTTTTAAGAAAAGTACCTTTTAGAAAAAGTACTTTTGAAAAAATACCATTTTAAAAAGTTCCCTTTAAAAAAGTACATTTTCGAAAAAGTACCTTTAAAAATTAGTTTTAAATAAAAAAAGTTTTAAAACAAGTACCTTTTAAAATAAATACCTTTTAAAGTAAATATGTAATTAAAAAAAAAGTACTTTTTAGAAAATCCCTTATTAAAAAAGGTGGCTTTTAAAAAAAAACTCATTTTCAAGAAAGTACCTTCAAATAAAACTTTCTTCAAAAGTACCAGAAATGGGGTTTAAAGTTCAATAAAAAATTAGTTGGTCGTCTGCTGACTGTTCCTCGATTTGTACATTTTAATAATTTCCAGGCAAATTACTAACAAATTTTGTGTGCTCGTGTATTGTTTTTTTTTGTTTAAATCAAAAAAACCTTGAATGAAATGCCTACAAATTGTTAATTTCACAAACATACAAAACCACAAGCATTTAACAATATCAGAAAATTCAATCACACTTGTTTTCATACATGTTTATAATGTTTCATGTACATAATTGCGATTTCCCACACATCATGTAATACACACACACACACACACAGCGAGTACAAATTCACAAAATTTATAAAATGTTTTGACGAATAAGAGTCTTTAGGCCTTACACGAGTGGAAATTTATGTCTGTAGAGTGGTGAGGGGTGTTGGTAATTTGTTCATTAAAACACTCAAATTTCATTTGATGTATAAATGCATTTTTGTGTTTTTTTCGTTCGTTCGTTCTTCCTTTCTTTCTTCGAATGTTGTTGTAAAAGAAAATATTTATTTGAATTCAGTGAAGGGTTAAGGTGAACTTACGCATTTTTAAATTTATTATAAAACTTTAAATTTCTGGTCATTTTAATATTCATTGTTATTCTTTTTGGTCCTTTTTTTTTTAAAAGGATACAAACAATAGAAGAAAAGAGAGAAGAGAAAAATAATGTCAGCTAAATAAATTTAAAGCGACAATTTTATGTTTGTATTTATCTAATTTATTTTTCGGTGCTGTTTAGCTTGAAATTTTATTTCCGTTTACGGATATTACAATACAGATTATCTTTTATTTGTTCGTTTTTTTTCGTTTTGATATTTTTATTTTGTAACAAATAAATTTTTATTGTTTTTATTCATGAACCAAATTTGTTAGAAAAACTTATAGTTTTAGTCAATATTATTGTTTTGTATTTCTTTTCGTTTTATTTTGTTGGACCGCAAAAAAAAAAAATTTAGATTTAATAGCTCGAGATAAAAACAAATTTAAGTAATTGGCTGGATTAAATATTTTTTGTTTCATATTTGAATATGATTGTATGGGGATATTGTAAAATTAGCAAAACAAATTTTTAGTATTACTCAGTTAGGTAAATTAGAAATGAGCATTTATGGGTGATTTTCATCTTATTTTTTCATATCTATGATTTTAAAATACTAGAAATATAAATGAATAATGCTTGCGTTGTTCATAATGTTGTACTTTCACGAGAACTAATTGTGTGTGCGAAGTTTCATAAACTTCGGTTAAGTAGCAGTAGTTAAAATGTATATTTACTTTTCATGGGCGCAACGCTGCCCACTTTTCTAACCATAATGTCTTATTGCAACGATAACTAAATGTGTATGCAAAGTTTCATAAGATCGATTTAGTAGAAGCTGTTGAAAAATAATATCTACTTTGCATGGGCGTGATCCTTCATATTTTTCAAGTACATCCTTTTAAATAAAGAAGACAAAAAATTTTTTTTAAATTAATTTATAAATGGCGGAGTTTTGAGGGAACACAAATAAAACATAATGAATTGATAACCTTTCTCCATTTTTTTGAAATCGGTTGAGAAGTAAAATATATATTGAAGTTTTTGTAGAAAAAAATTTATAATTTTTAAAAACTAAGAAAGCAAACTGCTTTTATGTATTGAACGTTACCTTTCTTCTCCAGTGCTCTTTGTTTAAATTGATAATATTATTGTTAACGATATTAAAACATTTTGCACTAAAATAAAATTCTACTAGTGCCAAAAACCAATCTTCAGCTTATTGCGATATTTTTGCTTTATTAATTTGATTGCAACGTAAAAATTTTGCACTAAATTTAAACTGAAGTCTTTCAAACCTTAGCGAGAGTATGTTTAAATGAAGTTTTTTTTTTAATTTTGGATCAAATTTTGCACTAATTTAGTGTAGTGCAGATTTTTGCACTAAATCTGCGTGTGAAACAATTAGCACTACCACTGAATTTTTGTAGTGCTAGTGAAGAAAATATAATTATCACATTAAGCTGGTGAAAACTAGTGCAAAATACATTCTTTCCAATATTATTTATTGACTTATTTCAATCAAGATTTTGTGTTCTACCCTCAAATTATGGTTTTGAAGCAAACTATTAAGACTTGCTTTTATTATTGTACCAAACAAACATGTTGAAAAATATTAGAGAGAATACTTTTTTCAATCCTGTGTTGTCGTTCGTAGCTTTATATTTTGATCGTTACTCATTCTTAGTATGCTTCATTACTAATATTAGTTGAAGTTTTGTGTATTGAAAGTTGCTCCGTCTTAATATGATTCATTATTCATATAAACACCTATTTTGTTTATTCAACGTTAAAATTTCTTAGGGTGCTTCATTATTCTTTCTAATTATGGTTTAGTGTATTGAACGTTACTCTTTTTCATTATGCTTTATTTTTCATTTTAAGTGCAGTTTTGTGTATTCAATGTTAATCTTTCTCAGTAATTTTAGTTTTTATTTTAATTGCAGTTTTTGTATTGAATGTTACTCTTTCTTAGTATGATTATTCACTATAATTCCAGTTTTTTTTTTGTATTGAAGGTTACTCTTTCTAATTTATTAATGTTTGCTCTTTCTAATTTTTAGTTGCAGTTTTTGTATTGAATGTTACTCTATTGCACTATGATTCATTATTCACTTTAATTGCAGTTTTTTGTATTGAACGTAAAATTTTTTTAAATATGTGTTTCATTATTCACTTTAATTGCATTTTTTTTTGCTGTATTGAGGATTACTCTTTCTTAATATTATTCATTATGCACTTTAATTGCAGTTTTTTGTATTGAATGTTACTCTTTCTTAGTACGATTATTCACTTTAATTGGCTTTTTTGTATTGAATGTTACTCTTTCCGATTCATTATTCATTTAAATTGCTTTGTGATATTTTTGGCTTGTGCTTTTATTTGCAGTTTTTGTATTGAATGTTACTCTTTTGCACTATGATTTATTATTCACTTTAATTGCGGTTTTTTGTATTGAATGTTACATTTTTTTAAATGTATGCTCAATTATTCACTTTAATTGCAGGTTTTTTTGCTGTATTGAGGATTACTCTTTCTTAATATGATTCATTATTCACTTTAATTGCAGTTTTTTGTATTGAATGTTAGTCTTTCTTAGTATGATTCATTATTCATTTAAATTGCTGTGTGATCTTTTTTTCTTATGCTTGTAATTACAGTTTTTGTATTAAGTGTTACTCTTTCCTACTATAATTCATTATTCATTTTAATTCCAGTTTTTGTATTGAACGTTAAATTTTTTTTATATGTGGGCCTCATTATTCACTTTTATTGCAGTTTTTATAGTAAATGTAACTCTTTCTTAGTATGATTCATTATTCATTTCAATAGCGGTTTGTTTGTTTTTTCGTATGCGTTAATGCTCGTGTTAATTGCAGTTTTGTGTATTGAACATTACATTTTCTTTGTATATTTTATTACTTATTTTAATTGCTGTTTGTTGAATTAAACGTTATTATCTCCTGGCATGCTTTGTTATCCCTTTTAATTGCAGTTTTTAGTATTTAACGTTACTCCTTCTTAGTATTCTGTACTAATGACTTTAACTGAAGTTTTTGTATTGAACGTTACTTTTTTTTAGTATGTTTAGTTATTAGATTTAGCCGCAGTTTTTCGTATTCTACTTCATTATTCATTTATACTTTTAACTTTACAATTAAAAAATTTTTATGTTACTACACGCCGATGAGAAGGTGCTGCGTCCCCCGAAAGGTGCATCATACTTTTTCCACTCTGCTTTAGTGTTAGAAAAATTCACCTGTATTTCTTGTTTTAATTTTGTAATAAAAATAAATTGAATTAAAGAGTTCAACCCCGATTTAATAACTTACAATCTTTAATTTTACTTAAAATTTTATATCAATTTATTCCATTAACATTTCGAGCCTTTGCTGCAATAGCGTCATAACTCCAAAAACGTGATTGTTTAGTTAATAATGCACAACTATTCGTTATATCGTTCTTCATATTTTGTAAGAATGTCATACAAATATATAAAATAATAATAAAAATTTCTTTCACCATTAAGTTATTAGTAAATTCAAAACTTTAAACTCGCTTCTTGCAAAGCAAGTTTTTTTGAGTTATGACTCTATTGCAGCAAAGGCTCGCCTTGGTTTTCTAATGCTTTTTCTTTATATTCTTTTCCCTCTTAGTGCCACAAACACAGTTAAAGTATTTCATACTAAATCATTTGACAATCTTTATCCTTTTCATCTATTTAAGAAAATAAAAATAAATAGAAAAAAAGAAATCAAAATAAATAAAGAAGAAAAATTGCAATGCAATTTAACCACAAAGCGAAAAAAGAACTCAGAACAAACCAAAACAATCAAGACATCTTATTGTTATCATTTAAAACAGGAAACGGAAATAAATGTCGTTCTTTTTTTGTCCATTTTAAATCACAACAAATAAATAATATAATAAAATAACAACAAGAACCACTAAAAATAGGGTACACCCAACAACAAAAAATCAGAAAATTCTTCATCAAACCGAAAAGTTTCAGCTGACAAATAGAGAAAAATAAGGCAACCCAACCAGAGGTGTAGGTAATTTCTTCGACATTAATTTCAGTAGTAGCAGAAATTAGCAATTACACTGTACAGCATAAACAAATTACCAGAGTCTACACGAAAAGAGTTTTGATTCATAATAAAAAGAAACAATTTCATTAGATTTTTTTCATGAATCCAATGACAATTTCAAATATCCAATGATAATTTCCCAAATCCCATGAACATTTCATTGATATTATGAAATAATTTCATTGGTTGAGTGACAATTTCATTAATCCTCATTATTTTTTATTCGATTTATGAAATTGTCATTCAACCAATGAAATTCTTACACAATATTAATGAAATTTTTATTGGATTTGTGAAATTGTCATTGGATTAGTGAAAAAATCTAGTGAAGTTATTTCTTTGGTTTTATGAAAAAAATTCTTTCAGTGTAATGTTTGATTCTATTAAAGGGAACTAAGAAATATATGTGTACATGTATCGGTGTTTTGAATGTTTGCCGCTGTAATTCATTTTAGGAGGAATTTTTTCTCACATTGTTGTAGTGAATCGGAATATGAAATCTTGCAATTCTTACCTTTGAAGTATAAGATGTCTTCAGAACTTTTATGTAAAACACTACGCTTAGTATTTTTGTAGAATATTTTAACCCTGCAACGCATCTCTGTGTGGGTCTTTTTATATTTTTTTAAAAAGTTTGTTATACAATTCTACTACAGTTCTTTGAAGTGATCAAAGTTCCGAACCTCAACTAGAGCGCCACAAATCATTCAAAGCTTAAAATGTGTTTAAGAGCTAATTTCGTATAAAACTGAATCTTAAGAGGAAGGATAGTTTGTAATAAAATTATGTCTTACGTAACATTTGACTTTGAGTCACCATACAAAAGAAAGCTGTAGATGTAATATTTATGAACCGCTTCATTGATTTAATGTACTAGTTCATTAGGTCATAATTAGTAAACGATTCGTTGAAAGAATTAACATTTTCTTGAGTTTTTGGTTCAGTGTAAAAAATAATTATTGATTTTTTTTGAAAAGTCTTCAACGTGTGAAGATCTTTTTAATTAAATATTACAAAATAAGAAAATTGTTATAAATCGTTTTATAAAATTTAATAAATATTAAACAAATATTGACAACATTATTTATAAATAACAAAAAACTTTAATTAATTAAATTTATTTAAAAAAAAACATCAGTTTAAATTAAAAGTTATTTAAATTCCATATGAATGATAGATATTTCATAAATGTTTTTTGCTCCAGTTTTCCTATGAACTTTATGGTTTTATGCATGAGACAGACAGTGAGTGTTTCAATCATCAATCATATTTTTACATCAACAGAATGATGACGATGAAAATGATAATTATGATGATGATGATGATGATGAAATTGTTGGTGGTGGTGTATTTTGGTGTTGCTGGCTTAACACGACACATGTGCATCGAATATGCTGAGGTTGCATTAAAAAAACCTGCAGTAAAATTGTATGCTTGCAAAGTTTTTGGCTTATTGCCTTTTAAATATGCAAAAATGCCTATTTTTTATTTATTTATAATTTATATTTGTAATATGAAAAATAAAACAAAACTTTTTTTGTAGTAATCAAACAAGCTGGTTAAAATTAAAAAGTAAAAAATATAATGCTATATAGAGAGCTGGCACACTTTCTCCCATATTCATAAAAATTTATTGAAGTTAATGTTGGTTTACTGTACGAACTTTGTAAAAGAAAACCGGTTTTACTGCACACATTAACTTTACTAATCATTTATGAATATGGGAGCTTATCTTTAAGATATATTCCTAGATTAGCAGCATTTGAAATTTATATATATGAATTTTGGTCAATTTGTTTTCGCCGCCAAATAAATAAGGATGTCTCAAGATACTACAATTTTTATCACATTCTATCAAAATATTATATTTCAAACAAATTATGTCCATACTGGCTGCCATATTTTAATTTTCTCTATTGTGTAAAAACTTTCAGTCTCGTCACACATATTTTTGTTTTGGCATGTAAATATGACAAATTGCTGAATGCACAAAAACGTTTTAAAATAAACTAGTAAAATGAATCATATGACATAAAAATTAAAACAAATATTGAACTTTTTCAGAATGAAAAAAAATTTTTCAATTTATTGTACTCAATTCATTATTAATATTTTTTTAATGATTACACTGTACAACAAAATCTGATTTTTTCGAAATGACATGATTCTAACGATTGATTTTGGTGGAGGGCACCAAAGAAAAATATACGTGTATCGGCGTTTCGAATGTTTACATCTGTGCCTCGTTTCTGTAAATTGTGAGAAGTTCTCACAACGAGAAAAAATTAATAATTATACATGTCATCCGATCATCTGTAAGACGGTTCATGGAATATTATTTGAATTATTATATGAATCACCCTGCGACCCTAATAAAAACACAAAAATATTAATTTTTTTCTCACTCATCCTGTTTTTCACAGAATGATAATGATGCGAGAAACTCTCACATTAGTTACAGAAACGAGTCTCTGGTACTCATTTTAAGGGGAATTAATATTTCCCCCTTTTGCACCAAGTATACACGCAAAGAAAAGATATAGCTGACACAGTTTTTGAATGTTGCAAACTACTTATTATTGTATTAAATGACTGTGAACTTTAATTAGTTTAAGGCTTTCTCCCGCTTTTTCGAGTTTTAAGATTTATAATTCTACTGTTTTAATTATTGCCAAGAATTTGGAAGAATTTTCAACTGAATAAAAAGATATCTTTCTCCTTCTTCAGCCAGTACAACTCATCGAGTTAAGCCCCTTTAAAATTGAAAATTTTAGACATTGCTTCAAAATTCATTACTCATTGCATAATATACATAACGAAAACTTGGCAGGAAGTTAGCATGAGTGACGAAATTGAACTGGATATTGCTGAGTTTCTCCATATACTATTTTGAAATCATCCCGGAATATAGCGATGAGTCTCAGTAATTTTTAAATTAAAAGTTTATATCAAAACTTGTTAAACTCCAGCTCAATTTCGTAATTTTTGCTAACTCCATGCCAAGTTTTCGTTATGCATACGGCCGTTAATTATCTAGGATTTAGCTCATTTAATTCAATTTTTCAATTAAATTATTTTTATTGAGAAAGACATTTTCGAAGCATGTAATAACTGAAAAGACAAACTCTTTTCTCTATAGACGTCGAACTGATGTTTTTGAGATCAATCACTATCTCATCATCAGAGCTCCTGTCATACCTGTTCCCAGTGTGAGGGTGGTGAAGTAAAGTAGGTAACTAACATTAAAAATGTTTGATAGCTCCAAAAACTAAATTCAAAATAAAAACCA
This sequence comes from Panzeria rudis, assembly GCA_956483635.1. Lineage (NCBI taxonomy): Eukaryota > Metazoa > Arthropoda > Insecta > Diptera > Tachinidae > Panzeria > Panzeria rudis. The sequence goes on along the minus strand of OY101450.1, from coordinate 3,946,210 downwards.
TACAGTTAGATTGAAACTCATAACTTCAATTTAAAAATTTCTACATTAAGATGAAAAAAATTAAGAAAAGGTCTTGAAAGCAAAACGCTAAAACTTATTTTGTGCTGAACAAAAAAGGCAATTTGAGTTTGAGTTCATAGAAACATTGGCTAGCAAAACCCTTATGAAACTGTTCTGGGTTACATTAGACATTGGCTGTTTCAGTAAAATAAATGAGAGTAAGAGCAGAAACCTAATGCAATGATTAACTCAAAATAGCAAAATATTGACATTGGTCCTTTTAGCACCCAGCCACAGATATAAAACATATGATGCTTGGATCCGACAAAAAAATACTTAAGTTACAAGACAAATTTTTTTCCATACAAAATTGCTTTTGATTGAAAATATTCTTTTAAATGTAAACTGACTTTAAGCAATTTCGTATGAAAGATAACTTCGGATGTTTTCACTTACTGGTTTAAAATTTTCTTATTTTTGTTGGCTCTAAACGACTTTATGTCTCATGTGTTCGACACAAAATTATGTTTAACCTGTAGGCTTAAAGCAATTTATAAAATTTTTGTTTCATATTTTAAAGATACATAAATTTATTAGTTGTGGGTTAGCTCATCTATATGCCTGCATTTCGTTGGATGCTAAAGCCAACTCATCAATCGGTTTTTGTTTCATTGTAACGGAGAAATTGAAAATGACGATTTAAAGAAAACGTCTAAAAATTCACGTTTTTAAATTTTAATGAACTTCCTAAGTACATATCGTTAGCTGGAATGCAAAATCACGAATCTACTTTTTTAAATTTTATATCAAGTTAAGTTTCTTTTTTCGTTTTTAGTTATGTTGATTTTTATGATAAAGGTTTACAAATTAGCGCTTCGATGTAATACGCAATAATTAAATAACAATACGATTTTGAATTATTTATTAGTTACGTTGTTTTTCATTTAAAGTGACGATATGGAAATGTATAGTTGCATATACATATATAAAATAAATCATGTGTATACTCGTATTATCATAGAAATGGAGTCTTTTTACATCATGCCGCTTCCCACAAGATATTTTATAAAATCCCGCTTTTTTGGTCGCATTTTCTTCAGAATCCCGCTTTTCAATCGTTCTTGTCCCGCTTTATGGCTCTCTGCTTCCAAAAAAGTTTTTGTTCTATCCCTTTGTTGAATGCTTTTTTGTTTTGTTTTGTGTTTTACTTGACAGCGTTTGGTTTATTTTTGTGAGCGGTTGGTGTGAAAAAATAAAAAAATTAAATTTAATATAACAAAAAGTGATATATTCCAGCAATTAATGTTCGGCCATGTTCTGAAGACCATTTAGTTTTGAAACAGCAAAATTTCAAAAGCGAACAAAAGTGTTCTTTAATCGGACAATTTAGTGCATTCGCAGGTTTGTTCTGATAAAATATGTATGTGAAATATCTGAAACACAAAAACCAATTGAAAACCTCCAATAAGTGAGCTTTTTAGTTGGTTTCTATCCTGAAAGTTGCCAATTTTACAACGAAATATTTTTCAGAATATGCCCGTTTGTAAATATAACATGTGTCAACAAATATGTATGTATCTATGTGAATTTTTATTTCAGATTCAACACACTGACTAGTTGAAAAATTTTGTTTTTGATTTAAATTGAAATAATACAATTTTTTAGCTCCTGTCAATTTTTTAATCAACTTATGGTTAAGAAAACAATATATATATGATTATATAGAACAATATATATGGTTATTTAGAACCATTCTAATTGTTAATTTTAACCATATATATGGTTATTTCAGACCGAATTTTGTAGTTTGGAACAATATATATATGGTTGTTTTGAACCATATACATGGTTGCTTGAACGATGAATATGGTTGTTTTTAACCATACATATGGTTATTTCAAACCATTTATTGTAATTTTGAACCATATACATCGTTATTTTGAAACATGCATATGGTTGCTTGAGCCATGTATATGGTTGTTTTGAACTATATATGGTTGTTTTCAACCATATATTCAATAATAGTATGTTGCTCTTCGATTATGGTTGCCTCAACCATATATTTTCTTTGCGTGTAGTGACTCGGCATAGAAAATTTAGCCAGCCTTACGTTTAAGGATGTGTTCAGCATTTTTATATTTGTCCTTTTTTTCCTTTTCACCATATCTTCAAAAAAGTTTTAAGGGTTTTAATTTTTTCAGTCGTGGTTGTCATTTCCATGGAAATGCCCATATGTAGCCGGTAACGGCTAAAATTTTTCCGGAACGCGATGTACTGTAAGTATGTGTTATTCGTGTGATAAAAATATGTCCAAAAATTTTTACAAATTTTGAGGAAATGAAAATTTAAGTTTTAGTAATTGAATATACAATTTTCGTCTCATGTTGATGAACATCAATAACGAAATTAATTGTTTCTGCAGTTTTAGTAATTAAAATCGTATTTTATTTTTTTCTGTATAACTTCAACTTTAAAAATCTAATTAATTGAATACAGATTTTATAACCTTGATTTTAAAGATTTTCAATGTAACAATTCTATTGCTCAAAATAGTGCTTAAGGCATTTTAAATTAAATTTGTAAGTAACTGCCTGCTGCACAATGTAATTTATCTCTCTTTTTTTAATTTTAAAAATTTTCAAACCAAACCTTAATATCCCTAAAGATTATTTTCATAAGATTTATTTTTCATATCAAATATTGTCTATTTATATTTATTTATTCATTTTTTTTTTTAATAATGTTTTTCATATTTTGCCTTAAATTAAAAAATTTCAAGATGCTCTTAATTCAATTACAAAACGAGTGTAAAGAAATATTTCTTAATAATTTATTGCCTTTTCATTAACCATTTTGCCAACACAAATGCGATGGCAAGATGAGCAGTTTCCATAACTTATCTAAGGAAATAATAAAGAATTTATTTGAATATAAAATATTTTTACTTTGATTCGTTTTGTTATTTAAGCCACTTAAAACTCTGGGCCATCATCTATCTACTGCGGAATGGAAAAAGGGGAAGGGGAGGGGATAAGAGAAACCTAAAGATTTTATTACTTTTAATAAAACAAAAAAAAAAACAACCATCCTTTTCATTTATTACCCGCAAATGAGCATTTAATTTGTAGTTGAATCTGTTTTGATATCATAAAAAAAGTAGAACTCATCCATTTGTTTGCTTTAAAACCATCATACAGACGACTCATCATTTTGTGGATTTCTGGAGTGATGGTTGGTATTCAGTGTTAGAGAGGAGGGCTAAAAGTTGTTCATTAACCAGTAACATTTTGTTTGGGTAAAAGTGTATTTGTGAGAGTGTATATGTTGTTTTTAATGTGGTTTTGTATATAAAATCTCAGAAATAATTATAACTCCTTAAAAATTTATTTGTTTGTAATAGCAACAGTAGGCATAGTGCTAGTGTCATGTCGTTTGTATAAGCAAATAGGTCTAGCCTGAATTTTAATAACACTTTACAACAAAATCAAAATTATAATGTTCTAGACGCAGAATAAAGATTGGTTGGAAAATGGTTAGGCCGATAAAATATTAGTTGAAGCTCACGCTAAACACAGAAAGAATTATCACCAAAAAATTTTCAAACAAAAGTTTGTCTAAAAATAAAACTATGAATTGTTTGTTTGACTTTTATTTAGAACGCAAACACAAAAAACAACAAGAAAAACTGTGCTGTAAAAAAACAACCCCGATGACGACGTACACACAAATAACAACAACAACAACAATGATAGCAAAAGGAATGCGATTGTACCAAGTTTGTTTACTGAAGATTTTTGAGTGAATCAATTCGTTGCGTTAATTCTCATTTATTCTTTTAGAGTCTTTAGATAAACATTCAGACTTGAACACATTTAACAAAGTGAAATTTCATAAATGCTTGATGCATGATGATGACCCAGACAAAAATTTTGATTGATATATTAAAAAAATCTACTAAATATTTTTGTTTGATTAAGTAGTTTAGTATTTGTTAGTATTTTTAGACTAATTGTTTTATAATTTCTGACAAAAATATTGTTTGATATTTTTCAGAAAATCTAGTAAATCTTTCTGTTTGATTAAGTAAATTGTTTTGTTTACAATTTGTAAATATTTTGAGACAAATTGTTTTATAGATTTAAAAAATTTTTTCACTGAAAAAAAAAACACGTTTTTTCAATGAAATTGTTGATATATTTTTGTCTATATTTACAAATTTGTTTGTCGGTCCGTTCCTAGACCAAATATTTACTATTTCATTGAATTCCTTTACAGAAAATTAAATTTAGTTACTTCTGTGTAAAACATTGAATTTACTTTTTCATTGAAGATGTACAGCATGGGTTAAAACAGTGTTGCCAATTTAAATTTAAATAAAATAGCTGAAAAAAAAACTTGAAAAAGAATTCGAGAAGGGTATCTTTAACTTCGTTTACTACCTCTTTTGAGTTTCTATTTTATTTATTTGAAAAGTTACTGTTGTATGGACTATTAGAAAAAGCCACAATATTTGTATTTACACTTGGGCAATATTTATTTTTATTGTTGTTTTGGTCTGTGTATTTAATGCTCAGTCGGTATTTACTTTATATTCGGACTTCAACATCTTTCTGATTCTTCAAACATTTCATGAGAAAATGAAAAGTTTTCTTGCTGTTGATTTTCCTTTTTCCAGGCTTTTTTTTTCTTGTTTGAATTTATTACAATTTTCAGGCACCTTTTGTTGTTCAGAGCAACAAAAACACATTTGAATAACAAATTTTATTTAACGCGCGGCGCGGCGCGGCGCGCTTCATTCAAAGAAAGAGTGGGAGGCCTGTGTTTTTGATAAAATCTTGTTAAAATGTAATTAAATGGAAATTTTCTTCTTAAGAATTATTTTTCGCTATATAAATAGATGTTTGCCATTTTCACCCCCACCAACTCCGAAAAAATTGGCTAAATTTTCATTTTCCAAAGAAAATTTCTTTCCACAGAACTGCTGCTTTATGAATGCAAATGAAAACAATTAAAGGAAAGATGAAATTATTAATAAATATAATGAAATATGGTAATTAAGTAAATTAATAATATGTCAGTTACAAGTGATGTGTATAAATTTGAAAGGGGGCGGTAGCGAGGGGAGGGTTATTATAAAGAGCTTAAGAATAATTATTTAAATATAATTGTGCTTCATTCACTAGGACCGGTTTTAAAGAAAGTAATACAAATAAAATCTTATTTTGACAATTGAAAAGGTAATAATAATGGAATTGTTCAAATTAGTACACTGTACAACAAAACCAATTTTTACAAATTTTTTTTTCAAATATATGCCATTCATATTCATTCAGTAATAGGCGAAGCCTGTCGGAGATTGGGGCTATGAGGCAAAACATGAATGATACACATAATCGCGATCTTGTAACAATCTCTGAATGGGGTCATACGAATAGGATCGATTTTAATGTTCGCAAGACCCAGTGTTGTATGCTTACGCACAGACATATGACCGATCGTGCTACTGCATCTGTAATTATGGATGTTGTTAATGTTGGGGAATCAGAAGTTCTTGATGTTCTTGGCATGAAAATCCAGTGCGACGTTCGATGGACTGACCACAGTTTTCAGGTCTCAAAAGAAGCATTCAAGTGCCTCGGTTTCTTAAGACGGTGTAAGAGATACTTCACTCCACCTGACCTCCTTAGCACTTAGACCACCTATGTGTATCCGTCCGAAAATGGAATACAACTCTCATGTACGGGCCGGTGCTTCAAAGTCTATTTTGAAGTTGTTCGATCGCGTACAGGAGAGGGCGAAGAAGGTCATCGGTGACAGTAGGGTAGCAAACTCTATTGACTCGCTGAAGCATCCACGCAATGTGGGTTGTGTTTCGCTATTTTATCATTACTACATTGGAGTGTGTCCTGATGAAATTAAGGAACTTGTTCCCGAAACTCACTATTTTTTGCGAACAACACGTTCTTCACTAACTTGGAGGTTACACGTTCAAGTTTTGTTTCAATTTTTGTTTCAATACATTCACACTTTTTTACTAACACACTCACATAATTGGAAATTGACTACCAACTTGATTTCAATTTTGCTTTCAAGATTTGTTTCAATTTTTCGTTCAATTTAAACAGCTGATCTCTATTATTATAAGTAAATTACAGAAAGACTCGGCTATAACAAACTTTGTGCAAACAGAAAAAAAACCGCTCTATGACAAGTTCGTAATAAGCGTAGTTCGATACAAACGAGGACTCGTTAACTACGAATTCGCTATTACGAATTATTTTTGTATGAAAATGGCAACCGAAACGTCGGCACTTTAGACTTAGATCGTTATAACCGGGTTTTACTGTTTCGTTGTTGATTCCTTGACGACGGCATCTTAAAAACAAAATTGACTATCAAGTTGCTTACATCCTATGTCATAGCGTCAATTTAAAGTAGTTTTAACAAGCAATACGTGTGATCAACTTGAAAGCAATTTCTTGAACGTGTAACTGCAGAGTAAGAGCACATCCATTTGTGGTTGATACGCCAGTAAATCGCATTACGCATTACAGAGAGAATTTGTTCTTTAGCCAAACACTTCGTAAGTGGAATAAAGGGTGCGTTCGTAAATTCAGTAATTGTGCAATAATGAAAGTTCTGGCCTCGAAAACAAACACTTGGGAGTAAACTTTTTCGTAAAAACTTTCTTTATACAAACACTTGACAGTGCCGCCACAGACTGCTGCAACAACGGCAGCATTTTTATTACTGTTGCAATAGTTTGCAGACCGGCTGCACAAATTTACTGCATTTACGAATTCACCCAAACTCCCTGCAGAGGCCTTTCCTGTCACTTTCAATGTTGGAAAGTTTAAATCAAATGTCCATAAACACTACTTCCTCTTTCCTCCTTCCCATAACCAATTTTACTAATTCCAGAACAATGCATTGAATGAGTAGGGGTCATCCCCTGAGTGCTGGTCTTATTAAAAAAAATATATATGTACATGTGGCAGCGTTTTGAAAGTTTACGTCTGGGATTCCTTTTAGGGTGAGTTAATTTTCCCCCCTTTTGGCACAATGTTATAGTGAATCGTTATAGAATAGATTTCGTTTATGGTCACTACCGTTTAAAGTCACATTAACGATATAGTTCATTTATCGGTATTTATTGCTTCCATTACCAAATTTCATAGAAAATATTCACGTTAACTTTATGCAATAGCGGAGATATTAAAAGAAAAACAAAGTAACATTCTAATATTTCCACTGGCGTTGCTACCCATTTGTTTGGGCGAGGCAAAAATATGGAATACAATTTTACATCTATCTGTACTTATTTCTAATGTAATGACAGATATTGATAAGAAAACACATTTTTTTTTTATTTTTCATCACAAAATTTTTATTTTATTTTAATAATTATTTCTTTAATTGGCATGAATTTCATTAATGACTGTATAGATTTTGGTATTTCTATGTTCCGATTCAATATTTAAGAAAAATGTTTGTACAAAATAAAAATACAGTACCGCCTCCTCGGGATAATCCAGATCAAAGACGAAAAACAATTCGCACACCAGTTGAGCGGCTGCAACTACTGAATCCATGGGGAAACGTACACCTTCAAAATATACAAAAATCTGATCGATTTCACCGCCTAATTCGCCCACTATGAGAACCATGGGTGGGGTAGCGGTGCTGAGTTGACTTTGCAGAGTCAATTCTAAAGAAGTTAAGGAGCTTCTTATGCATATAAAAGCATTCTGGGAGTACTGTATGGAATATCGTTTCTTGCGTTTGTTGCCCATTTCATCGATGACCACTTTTTGATTGGGTGGAAATAGTTGATGCAATACCCACAATATTATGAGATTCTGTGATTCTAAAGAAGAAATTACATAAAAAAAGAAATTGAAAAATGAATTACTGATTCGGTTTCTAGTATAATCCAGACGCTTCAGATTTGAGCAGAAAATTTATATGAAAAGTTTCTTTTGAGTGATTTCCATAAAAACTTTCCACTCAAAGCAATCGTTTGGATTGTGAAAGCCTTACAAAAAAAAAATAAAATTAAAACTAGATGGTAGACTAGAGAATAGACTTTCTATAGAAATCGCTCAAATAACTGAGTGCTTTGCATAAGAACTCTCTCTCTCTCTCTCTCTCTCTCTTTAAGTTGTGACTCTGGATTGTGAAAATTTCTCTAAACATTTATCTTTACCTGCTGAACATTTTTGATATAATTGGAGATACTTGTAGCCTGCGGAGCAAACGGATATTTTGCTGTATAACAGCTTCTCCATTTTTGTTTTATTTTGATAAAATATTTCGGAAAAATCAGTAGCATCTGGATATTTTGCTTTAAAGTCCATGTGAATCTGTGTAAAATAAATGAAATAAATATTTGTAATCTTTAAAGCGAACCGTACACCTACAATATAATTGTGCAATTTTTCATATGTGTGTATGTCATATTAAAAGGTGGCACAATATGGAGTAGTAACCGCGAAAAAGACTTATTCCACACATTTTTCGATATTGACCTTTTGAATAATAATTTTCTACAGCCTCCTGGTGAAATATTGAACAGATAATAATAATAATAATAATAATAGTTACAGAGATACAAGCTTGGAAATTTTAACGTAAATTATAGCAACCTTTTCGTGTGAACGTAAATGACATGAAAAAGTGTGAGTGAGAACCGCCGAATAATAAGTGAACTGTGGGTTACATTATTTTTGCGGTCACATTTCAGTTTAACATAACGCAAATTAACATAACCGACAAACAATTTTTTTACATGGATAATTTAAACTTAAACCATTAAACTTATCTACAAAGAACAAATTTTATTTGTATGTAATTATTATTCGAGCAGAAATAGGTTTAAGTCGGAAATTATTATTCTTTGGCTTAAGTTGAATAATTGAATTAACGTAAATTAAAATTATTTTTAAGAATGGACTATTAGAATATCTAAATAAAATAAGAGTTGGAAAATTGGAATAAATAATCAGAGGTGAAAATTCATGCTTACCATATTAATAAAAACGAATATAGAGATACTCATATTCTCTTTCGTTATAAAATTTGGTTAAATAACTGATGTTTCCTTAATACTAGTATCCACGATCAAAGGTGTTAAAAATGAACAAAGGATACTGATGATGACAGTGTAGCGGCTGTGGAAATTAGTAGTACTAATCCGTTTTGATAGTCTAATATTCCACTCTTAAAAATAATTTGAAGTTACATTAATAATAATTTCCGACTTAAAAAAGTTTTATTTTCAGACAAACATTTGTTTGAAATCAAGTTTTATATTTAACTGCCTTTTCGTTGATGTCGCAGGAACTCTTTCTTTCGTTAAGTTACATTTAAAACAAGAACAAAATTTCAGAAAGAAGTCCTTCCACATCCACGAACAGTTTTTAAATTATTTTACTGATTTTGAAACGATTTTAGACGATTATTTTATTTGATTCAGGAAATGATTTTGTTTGAATTCGGTTTTATTGTTATGGAATACCACAACAAATTTCTATGTATGTTTATATGTATAAGTATATGTATGTATTTTTTTTTAAAGAAAGAATTGGCCGAATTTGAAAAATGTTTAATGAAGTCTAATTTTATCTGTGTGCAACTTGCTTAAGATCATTTAATATCGTTACCTTAATATAATAGAAAAGCCCAAATTATTTTCTTTTTCATATTTCTATAGATTGATTAGAGATTCAAAAACTCGATTTGAAAAGAAAAATGACGATATAAAAATGCTCAACAAATTGAAAAGAAGTAAAAAACCCGTCTCCTGTACAACTTATTATCTGTGGGCTAGATATATACATACATATGTATGTATGTACATATATATCGAGCCATAACCGCCAAAAAGACGTAAGTGCCAATCGATTACCATGTCACTTACGTCTTTTTAGTGGTTATGGTTCAATATGTATTGGGGAAAAGCAAAAGACTTAAAAGATTTTATTGCACAACCAACCGAATTTCATTATATTATATTATAATATATTCATTATATTATATGTTATATTATGTGTAATGTGTGTGCAACATTGTTCAATTATATTATTATTGTTATTATGTGTTTAAGTTCATTGAAAGAAAAATTGCACTATATTTCATTTGGAGGTACAGTGCAGCTTTCTTGATAGTATGAAAAATAAAATACTCAATAATATTGTATAATGTGTGACGGCTTTAGTCCCGGCCTACACGTGCAATTTTTGTTGCAGCAATTATTCTTTTCTTAGCGAAAAAGAGCGAGAGACGAATACATACATACGTTATATTCTATTTTCTATTTCAACACTCTCCCATAAATTTAAAAATTTGCTGCAACAAAAATTGCATGTGTAGACGTGAACTTAAAGTAATTCGCATAACAACTAAAATCTACAAGTAAAAAAGATTTTCTTTCTTCAACTCACATATTCCACAGCATTGTGTTGTTTATATTCTGGCCATTTTTCTAAAATTTGGGTCAAGGATTCAATATCTTCGATATGCTTTAGACGCATTTTTTGCGTATTTTGCCAAAATTGCAAATATTGTTCGGGAGTATGAGTATTCGAGCGCCATTCGCTAATCGAATAATCATCATATAATTCTTCCTCCTCTACAATAAAAAAAAAACAGGCAATAAAATATTTTAGCTAAAGAGATAACAATACCACATACTCACTTATACCATCACACGGTGACGAAGGTGAAGAAGTCAAGGAATTTTCCATTGAGGTAGTCTGCTCATCAGGTGCCATTATAAATTTCTTATAAACTCTTTTCATATTTGCCACTTTATTATAGATACGGCCACGTCTATTGGTACGATAAAATTCAGATTTTTCTGTGGGAAACAACTCAACGATTTGTTCTTCCAATTGGTTACTTTCTGCCAGAGTTAAACCATGTCCGTTGGCATCAATATAACGAGCAATAACATTGATTAAGGCTGTGCGATGTTCCTCACGCAAAATCTTGTGCTTTTCATAATAACTCATAATCAATTGGCCACCACTCGTATCCTCTAGAATGGTGCGCAAATTGTATCTAACTGCAACGAGTGTCATAGCAGGCGTTTTTGTCGTATATATCATTGGTGGAACTGGAGATAATTTAATGGCAGCGGAACTGGCAGTTGGATTGTGTGTGGTTGTAGTTGGTTTAGAATGATCGATACTTTTACGTACTGCCGGAGGCGCTTGAGCCATAGATGGCGCCACAGATATTTGGGGAACTATAATAGCTGTGTTTCGATTCTCTACAGTTTCTTCTTGAGGTTGCGCAATTTTATTTTTATTATTTTCTTTAGTCTCTTTAGCAGTTTTTGTTTTTTTAGATTCTAATTTATCTGTTTTTCGATAAAATATCCTGTTTTGTTTCCACAACTCTAATTTATATTCAAATAGGGCTTGATCTCCTATTGGTAAGTTTTGAAATAATTTATCGATATGTGTGGGCTTCATGATGGTCAAAACGGGTATGGAAATTTTTTGTTCTAAATAAAATATAAATAAATTTGACAACATACATACTTATAACGTTAATTGGAATGTTTATAAAGCCTATTATAGCGATATTTATCAACAAAGCTTTTAAAATTTATAATTTTTAACTAATTTTGTATGGTTACGGTTTCAAAGTCTCTATACTGTACAACTCGAACTCTTTTCTTTCGATTCGATTTACGGAGTAACTGCCCTGTAGTATGAGTATAAAAATTAGAAATTAATGTTCTGTTTCCACAAGGCAAACACGCGATTTGAGTAAAAAATTTTTTATGGAAATCTCTCAAAAAACTGAGTGTTTTTCATATACATTTTAGACAAACAATGCGTGTTTGCATTGAGGAAACAACACATAAGTCGAGAAAATGTTTTTAATTATGTATGTGTGAAATCCAGGTCCATTCAAAATTATCAATAGCGGTATTCAGTGTTTGGTGCAAATTGAAACAACAACTGCAAAATATCGTAGCTTTTTTGTAGAATCTAACAACAAAATACCTACACAGAGTTGCCGTTAGATTTTATAAAAAAATTACCGTATTTTGCATTTGCTCTTTCGCAAGACTATTTGCACCAAACACTGAACACCGCCAATATAATTATAGACTTAATAACAGTTTCCGCAATTGGGTAGAAAATTTTTATGGAAATCATTAAAAACTAAGTGATTTTTTCTTTCTGTCTGGATTGTGGAATTACATAGTACATATCACTCATTTGCTGCAAAAACATCACAACTCAAAAAACTAGTTTTACAGCAAACGAGCTTAGTGTTTAAAATTTATTAATTCTGTATTATTAGCTTAAAAATCATGATTTTTGAGTTGTGATGATTTTGCAGCAAATGGGCAATATGTACGTTTCTATACATGTACATTATACCTATATGTACATATGAATGTCTACATAAATAAATATACCTAGCTGCTTACCTATAAAATATTTATAATGATGAACTAGATTCCATTCATCAAGTAGATTTTTCAAATCCAAATTGTCTTCTTCGTCCAAACAAAAATCCATTGTGCTGAAAATCTAGAATAAAACTACTAAAACATAAGAAGTAAAATAAAAATCAATGAAATAAGAGAAAAGTATTCAAATAATAAATTAACTCAGAAAACATTGTTGATAGACTAGAGCAATTAATCATTAATTAAATAATTTAATGAATCAAATACTTTGTTACTTTGGCTGTGTACGTACAATGCCGTCGTTTTTCATTAATCAAAAATTCAATGTAATTCAATTGTAAGTGTTTGTGAGTGTGTGTTGCTATAATTTATTATTTCTTTTATTGAAAACAATGCCAGCAACAACAACAATAAGCAACGAGTGGTAAAATAAAATAATAAATAAATATACGAAAACAAAATAAAACGAAAATAATGAAAAATTTAATCACTCTTCAATATTTTGTTTCGTATTCTCTCTTCTCCAGTATGGTGAAGAGTTTATGTATTTTTGTATTTTGTGTGGTGAAGAGAACTTTACAGGCCCAACAAACAAAAGGGCCAACAATTCAAACATGCTGGGTTTTATAATTTGATACCAAATATGTATTAAGAACCAAATAGAGTACGCATGCGGCTTGCCAAACTTTTTTTTCATTAGCACACAGAGTACACAAAACTAACTCATGCAAGCATATGTCCATGTTCTGAAAAACGCATATCGCATAAAATTGGCGTTTTCAGGTGTTCTGACAAACGAAAACGCTAGAAATTTGGCGTTTTCAAACCGCTAGTGTATACTGAAGCGATTTGGTCTATTTTATTTAATCTGCACCTTAAAGAGAAAATAAAATTTAAATTTAATATGTTTTCTTTTTATTTGAAGAAAAACTTGTAACGTTTTTTCATGATTTTAATTAAAAACATGCAATTTAAAAATTTGCTTTAAGTTTGTCAATTGCCTGTCTCAATTGTCTACTTATGAACTGGCGATGATTGTAGTTTTTTTAAAGCCAGTATAGCAAGCAGGAGCGCTGTAGAGATTTTAATTTAAAATTTATTTGTTTGTTTTTTTTGTTATAATAAAAAAATATGTTTTTATTGCTCGAACACAACTTCGGAAAATAGCAAAACGCTAGCAAATCGCCCGGTTTTCAGAACATGCCGAAATGCGTTTTGCATTTTTCAAACGGTAAGCGATTTTAAAAAGCTGCGTTTTCCAGAACATGGGCGATAGATTTTTATCAATAATTTAATTTTTAATTTTCCACGACGAACTCACACTACAGAAATTTTGCTGTAAATGAGACGATTTGACAATAGACTACACAAGCAGCTTGCCACAAATTCAATATGGTTGTCATACTCTCAAAAATTTTTTGATTTTTCTTCAAACGGATTGCCAAGCCGCTTGTCAAACATGAAACCATCGCCATAGAATACACAACAGACATGCACAAACGGAAATTTCTCTCGTGTTTGTATTTATTTTATTTTATTAATTAGTTCTAAGCGGAAATTTCCCGGATGCCTAAAAATTTCAATATTGTTTTTATTACTTTATCATCCAGGTTTATTGTTATTAACTTCCCGGGAAATAAAAAGTTCCGAAAAAAATCTACAATTGAAATCAAAAATCTCTTAATGAAAATCACAAAAATATTTTTTTAATACAGTTGATTGCAATTAAAGACCACATTTATTTACATTCTACATTTAAAAAACATTTGAAAACAAAGCTTGTTAATAAATTGTTGATAAACATGTTTTTAAATAAATATTATTTATAATAATAATATATCTTCGAATGTTTTGTCTTTGAGATGGAATTTGATTTCCAACGATTGTAAATTTTATATCAAACCTTTGTGTTTGCTGGGTTGATCTACATACGTGCATATGTATGTAATTCACTCTTTTTAGCACAATATACCAGGGATGGAAAAAATACTTTAAAATGGTGCACAGCTTTTGGCATTTGGTTTTAGCCGACTTCAAAATATGAAGAGGTATCACTACTGTACAACTTGAAAACACAGTAGCTGGTATATTAATCGAAATATTTGTTTTTTAATTTTGGGTTGAGTGGAGTCTTGTGGACATGGTTCGATTTATATTTCATTAATATATTTCATGTTTTTTCATACAGTAACGGTGTGTGTCAAACGGTAGAAAAGTACTATGGTAACCAAATATTTGCCTGTGGGGAAACAATTTCATAGCGATGCAAAAATTTCACTACAAACCGCCGGCTACCAAAAATTTTTACAAGAACATTTTTATACATATAAAAGAAAATTCTCTGCTGTAGCGAAAAATTTGTATATGATATACAATTTTTCGCAAATTAAAATAAAAAATGCATTTTTCACAGTCTAACTACATTTAAGAATCGCAAAAAAAAAGCGAATGCGGTGGTTTTAACTTGTTTTATGATACCATGCTTTCAATTTCTGCTTGTCAAAGATTTATCTGTTGTGTCAAAAATTCTAGTAGCCCCCAGACTAGTGAAATTTTGTTCACCTCAGAAGTGTAAAAAATTTACTTACAATAGTACTTTGCTACCGTTTGGCATACACCCTAATACATAGAATAAAACTAGCAGAATCCCGAAAATGTTGTTGACAGGACCTTAAGAAGCATGTATGTAGTTTTAATTGGATCAGGGATTAGGTAAATATTGTATGAAAAGAAGCTAATAACCATCAAATTCATATAGAGTCATGTGTACAAAACTCTAAAGTAAGAGTTCTCAAAAGCGGGCCCGTGGATGCCTGGGAATCCGTAGCATTAGTTTACGGGGTCCACGAAGTGGTCTGGAAAACATTGTTTAAAAAATTTTAACATAAAAATCTTATTTTACATTATCTTGCGTTTTTTCAGGCTCTAGGTCAACGATAAACTTCAAATAAAAACTCTTTTGTGTTTTACTAGAGATACATATTTTGATTTTTTTTTAATTATTATTTTTTTTATTATTTATTTTTTTTTATTATTATTATTATTTTTTATTATTATTATTTTTTTTATTATTACAAATTAGTCAAGCACTATGAATTTTTAGTTTTATTATTAGTTCTGTTCAATATTTCGGCTCTCCTTAAGGGAATATTTCTTATATATCAAAATAATTTCTTTATAAAAAACAAGTGACCTAAAGTTTTTTATTTACGTACAATAACAACAAACGAATAGTGTTGCTATATCTTGTGTGTTCTCTTCTTCCTTATTAGTATTTATTTTTAAAATTCAAAGTATATTTAAGGCGTATTTAAATCTGCCTTTGTTTATTCAAGAACAACGTTTTTGTTGTAGAAATACATGTGTGTTTTGGTAA
Organism: Panzeria rudis; assembly: GCA_956483635.1. Taxonomy (NCBI): domain Eukaryota; kingdom Metazoa; phylum Arthropoda; class Insecta; order Diptera; family Tachinidae; genus Panzeria; species Panzeria rudis. The sequence continues at coordinate 3,930,401 of OY101450.1, read as the reverse complement.
TTGCATTGCTATAAGAGAACTGAAAACAGTGATCACAGTCACAGTTTTAAGTAACAGTGATTTTTAAATCACGTTCACTGTTCACGATGTTACTTAAAAATCACGGGATCGCTCATCTCTAGTGGACATGTAGAAAATGGTAAAAACAACAGGCACCAAATTCATATATCATATTTAATATTTACCTAATTTACGAAATTTTTTCGAACTCTTGTTAGCAAATTCTTGAAGGAAAATATACATTGTCGACATCAGCACTCGTACAGCGGAACTAATATACACATTGTGATTTCAAAACACAGTAACAGCCAAAAAAGTGGCATGTTGCTTCAGTTATACCTGCGTTTAAGTTGAAATTTAACCTTATATTAATCTGCCTTGATTGTATTAAATATTTTAACTTTTACCAATATAGAGATAAACTGAAACGTATTAAGATCAAAATGATAGAGGGCCTCCTGCAAGCTAAATCATTCATAAAGGATCCGCGAGCCAACAAGTGGTAAGTAACCCTGCTCTATAGGACCTAAAAATACATAGAAGCCGATTTCAGAAATTTTGTAAATTACTGTGCTTAAGAATTGTGCTGCCGATCTTCGGTTGGACACTAGAAATTAGTAATAGCATTTTTACACTATCTCGCAACCCTGATGTAATAAGTATATAGAAAGTTTTAAAAAAATAAATAACAACACATTATATCAGGGTTGTATTTTCTATAGAAGTCGAACAGCTTGTGGTATAGTCTACAGCTAGCTAAGCAAGTAGAAGGGAAACATTTAAATTCTCATTGACGTGGAATAAAAGTACTTTTCTTTCGTACAAATATAGAACAGTATCCAATTTTCCATCTCTGCACTGTTGGTCTTATTAAGTTTTTGTATGTGGCTGGCAAGAAGCCGGTTTGATAAATTTCACCACTGAATACAGACAATTTTTGGCATTTTTGATTAACAAAACAAAACAACAAAATGTACAAACACAGCGCAGATACAAAAGTTTTATTGATATACACATTTTGTGTATGGTATGTATTAATTGATTTAATTAAAATAATTAGGTTTTGTTTTAGATTGCTGCAATTAATACTATTAACGTTAATTATTTTTTTATGATAAAATATTTAATTGATGTAGGTATATCCTTATAATGCAACAACAACACATTTTATTAACTAAATAGATACATACATATGTATGTATGTACGTATATTCGTATATAAATAGTATGTATGTATGTACATTGTACACTTTACACGTTTGTAATGTTCATTTTCATTTATACTGTGAATAGTTTGTTTAAATCAATTTTTTCACTTCACTTAAATACATACTTTTATTGCTTTTAACACTTACACCACTTACTTTTTATAATGAGAATTTGTATAAAAGTTAATTGGTTTTATTTAATTGATATCTTACTACTTGTTTTGCTGAACTATAACTTTTGTTAACAATAACGCACACAAACGTGTTGTATATTCAAGATCTCACCATCAACTGTTTCGTAGGTTTTGAAAGGCAAATGAAACTTACCACACCAAGTGAGAGAGTGTGCGGTAAAAATAGCTAAAAATGTGGTAGGACTGCTTGAGGGGTATTCGAGAGTATTTTATTTCAATCATATCTATCACAATCTGATGTATAATTTTAATTAAATACAAAAAGTGTTGCTAACTAAAATTTTGTTGAAAACATATGTACATAAGTATATATACGAATGAGTTTAATTACGTATCTATTACATAAGTTATCGCATAGGTTTATGAAACTGTAAAATGCCGCAAACATTTTTTTCTTATGCATATGCTGCTTTTTTAATAAGCAGTTACTGTTTGTAAAAAGTTTATCTTTTATATGTATATAACATATTTACGTATACATGTTTATATTTACGTATGTATATATTTGGCAAAAATGTTCTCTTGTTACATAGATATCGTCAATTCATTATTGGTTTGACCCACCGGCATTTAAAAAAAATTGAGTTATGTGTTGGGTACATACATATATTTTAAATGCCCTCTTTCAGAATCTGGAGCATAGCTGCCCAGAAATGTTTTGCAGCTGTATTGCTGAGAGAATTTTGAAGTACAGTAACACGATAAAGTAAATGTAAAGATTTTCATTAAAATTGAGATGAAATTATGTTGGTCGTAAAAATGTGTAATAATGCAGTTCACACTGATTTTGCTATTTTTTTACTTGGTAAAATTGAGAAATTTTCAATACATTTTGCCCCACTCACCTAAGCTTTTCCAAAAATATCTTTTTATTTGTAATAAAAAGCAATTTCTTTTGCATCATCATTTATTTTACATACTGTATGTGGCAAAACACCAACACAGCTACTATGCATGTACACTCGTCGCTCTCGCATTAACGACTAAATAGAGCATTGATGCCAACTTTGGCTCTTTTCTACGATATGACAAAAAACGATATGACATATCTTAGTGTTGTCATATCGTAAAAAACTTACGAGAGAGTATAAAAAGAAATGAAATAGAGAGTATAAACAATTGTTTGTTGAAATGAACATCCTTGATCTGGAACCTGTTTCGCTAAATTGTTTCTGGTCTCTGAGATATCAAGTATACATGGTGCTCGATATCAACAATTTTAATCAGTACATGTGTACATACATTTTTTATAAAAAATTTTTTAAAAATAAACAAAATATAAAAGAAATCAAGTAAAATACCAAGTTTCATGAATATTAGCTTTTATTTCAATGTAAATATCTCTTCTAAAAACATTTATACGCTTATTTTCAATAAACAGTAGGAAATTTCATCTCAATAACAAGTCACTCAATACACAGCAATTAGTATACACATTTTTTTAAAGAATACATTCTCACACATTCTCAAATTTACTAAGTCAATTGATATTTTGCTTGTAAGATACAAGCCAAGTTGTATCTTGTATTGATAGACAAAAAAGAACAAGATACATATACATAAATACTCTCTGGAGAGCCTCTCTAAATAGGACTTTTTCAAAAGCGTATTTAATTTTTATATGAAAATTATCAACAACAAGTTTTCACCATTGTATTTAATACAATAATAGACTCGATACAAAGATACAACAGGCTTTGTGAATTAAGAAATAGATAAATGTACATATATGTACCTACATATGTAAAGATGTATTGTTTATGTATCCATAATGTTAGTATCAGATACATTTTTTAAGGGTTGACCACGGCTGGTCATCCGTCTTACCGCTGCGATTTTTTCAGGATTTTCAGTTTTGCTGTAGTTTTACAGGGAAGTGGCGGGGAACTCCTGCTATGTTTGACCTTATTTTGAGGAATCTCAAACCCTGTTGTGCTTTGCTAAGTGATTTGTGACACGGCTAAGTATTTCGTGACCATACTAGCTGGAAGTGTATGTTCAAACAATTGGTGATAAGTATCGTCTTAGTATTTTCCAAATGATATTCGGTAAATCAGCTGACAACTTTTGAAAGTGTCTCCTTATTATCTTCCTACTGGTTGGTCTTATCAACGTGGATTTTTTTAATGTTTTTCGGCGGAGTTCTCCCTTCGCAGAAGAACGACAACGAGACATCTGATATGGTGGAACATGAGGATATGCGGCTGTCTGCTGCCATTAACAAAGTGAGGCATACTGACACTGCTGCCGAGATTGCTATTGATTGTGCTGCTAGTGCTACTTTAACTCTTGTTGCTGTTTCTGGTCCAGCTCTAGGTACTTCCGCTGATAAATTTGATCCTGCTGTTTTTAGTTCGGCAGTCTTTTGGGATTAGTGATGGTGGATATTTCGTGATAATCGGCCATGTTACAGAGTTCAATTTCGATCGGAAACGGAATTCAATCCACCCCAAGATGTCAAGCCCTAGCCGGAGCATACACCAGCATACCAGCGCCACCAACAGTCTAGACACCTCTGACAAAGTTGCGTGTTTTAGTTTTCTTTTTTAGACACCAGCTGCTACGAAAATTAGGTGGATTGAATTCCGTTTCCGAACGGAATTGAACTCTGTGACATGACCGAAAGTGGTCATTGATTCATGGATTGAGATGTTGATAGCTAATGGAATGGATAGAGTACTGTCTCCAAATGTGACTGCTCGGAGCTCCGTGGAGGATGAGGTTCTCTTAATGAGAGTTTACATTTGAGGGAAGGCCGGCAGTCCACGAGAAAGACTGATTACGGTTTTCGCGGCTACTGTTGTTGTCCTAAGGGCAAAAATGCTGCTCCAGTGGTGACCTCTGCGGTTGGTTGCTCCCAACCCGGTTGTGACGTGGTCGCTGGTGGTTAAGGTGCAGAATGGAGGAGGTGCAGTTATATCTCCTCAGATGAACACGTCATATCCTATAGTGTCATGTCATGTTCAATCATGTCACACCATAACATATCTCATTATGTCCTGCCCTGTTATGTCATGTCATGTTGCATCGTGTCATGCCATGCCATGTGTTGTTATGTCTTGTCATGTTTTGTCATGCCCTGTGATGTCATTACATGTCTTGTCACATCTTGCCATGCCATGTCATGTTATCTAAACATGACATATAATTTTATTTTTTGGGTAAATAAAACGTAATTAGCATTGTTCCTACCCGGTTCCCACGACACCATGCGTTCTTCTTATACAGAATAGAAAAAATAAATAAAACCTGAAGCAGTTAAATACATCCGAACAAAAAAGTTTTTTAAGTTTTTTTTAAATCCGTCGTTTTCAACGGCAACAGAAAACATAAAATACCAAAACAGCGCGTACTTTTTCATAACCCCGTGCAAAAAATTTCGGTTTTTGTAGAATATTTTAGCACTAATTGTAAATAAGTACGACCCTCAAACTCATTTTATATTCTGACTTATTTGTGGCGTTCCAGTTGAGTTTCGAGATTTGGTGTTTGTGAAGTCTTTTTATAGAATTGTTTGACAAATATTTCCGTATAACATTTAAGGCCGCATATCGCTGTTTAAGGGTTTTTTTTGATACTTTTTAACGAAAGAGATAAAAAAGGACACACACACACACATCAAGGGTTAGTTAGAGTGTTAAAATATTGTACAAAAATATTCCTCGAGGTGTTTTACAGAAAAGAGATGAGCATTGGTTATGTACAGTGTATGTTTTCAATTACCACTAAGCATTAGTTTAGTAAAAAATTTTTCTTTATCACTATCTATTTACTACTATGAAAAATTTTGTGCACTACCCCCAACTCTGATAAATTTATGTCAAGAGATAACGTTTAAACTTGTCCTTCAATTAAAATAATTTCTTAAATATTTAAAAACTTTATGTTAACTTTATATTAAAATCTAGAAAATAAATCTACTCTATTCTTTCAAAAATCTAAAACTTTCTCCAAACTATAATTTAAATTTTATGCATTTCTCTTAGTTAACCTTCAACCTTTCTTCCGATAATTTTTTGTCATTTCACAATGAAAACGACTTTTATTTTTATCAAAGATTTTGCAAAGAAAAACTAATTTCAGTTTTCTTTTGGCGCTTAAAATTTTCTTTACATGGTTTCGAACCGCAACATTTGTGGTTTTGCTTTACAAATTTTATCCATTTATTCAGATATTACGTTTTGTTTTGTTTTTTTGCTGTTTTCGCTGCTGTTGCAGATGCATCTTTACGTTGTTTGCAAATAAATTGCACGGCATCGTTAGAATTTATGTTTGGGTTGTTGGTTGTTCTTGTTCCGGTCTTGTTGAAAGAAGAAACGTAACTATATTTTCTCAATTTCCCTGAATCAAAAAAAAAAAAAAAAGAAATGTGAAAAAGAGAATATTTTTTTAAAATGCCGCAGTCATTTTTTGTAGTTGGTGAAGGAAAAAAATATTTAACTGAACACAGAAAATCATTTTATAAAGTGCAACTTAAAAATTGCATCTGTAATGATGGTTGGAAAAAAATCAAAAGTAACATTTCGTGTTTGTTAAAACGTAATCTCTAAATTGGTAAATTGGTTGTCGAAATTTTTAAAAGAAGAAACAAAATATTTGCCACAAAACATTTCGCAATTGTAAAATTTTATTAATAAGAGTTACACAGGATCTCTTTATAAACTTAAACGATTCATGGCTGTGATCTTCGCAATTTGCCTTAAATATCCTTTAGCTACGCGAATAAAAATAACAGATTATTTCATACTCCACATCATCAGTTTTCAGTCTTATTTCAAGAAAAAAATTTCGAGATATTTGCAAGTATGTTTGTACGAGCAGCAAGCATATTTTATTACTTAAAAATGTAATCAGCAACTTATTTGGAGCCTGAATGTGTTCCATAAAATGCTCATAAAAATGTAACACATGGCAGGTGTCTTAAGTTTAAGGTACGCTGCAAAATATGATTTTCTTTCTAAGTGGGTTCGAGTGTAACGTGCAAATATCCTTGAAGGATACAAGAAATTGTTATTTGCTTCTTAAAAAACATTCTGTTTATTTTATATTCTTTTTAACGACACACTTCTTTGAATATATCACATCACTTTGTCGACAACATTTTATACAATTTTTATGAATCATCATACATTTTTTATAAACATGAATTTTGTTTGTTGTTGGGCGGGGAGTACTCACTCACTCGTACGTGTACGTCAAGTAATGTACTCACTTGTATTACTTTTGCCACTAAATTTATGCATGTGAATGTAAGGAAAACATTTCAATACGTTGTCACAATTGTTGTTGAACATACGAACGTTTAATCTAAAAATACCAGAAATTAGAAAGTTAATAAACAATTTTTGTTTGTTTTATTCTTGAATCTTATCAAACGGAGTAGAGAGAGAGAGAATACTTATTTTTATATTTAATTCTCTTAACGATTCTTTCTTCTGCTGCTGCCAGATCGTTGCATGCAACAATATATTTTAAGTGCCGGTCTACACATACAATTTTTGTTTCTGCAATTCTTGAGCTTCCTGGGCACTCGGATTGCCCCGGAAACAATATTGCTAACGGAACTGTGGCATTGTGCAACTCAGTGGAATTGGAACTCCTCTATTTCACTGTAATCTAGAATCGTACAGGCTGGCACAACATAGGTGGAAACACGAAGACACCTGCCGTGTGTGTAGGTCCGCGTGGCCCCGCCATTACCTACGCAGGACACGCGATCTGCTCTGACTTGGCAAAGATTGCACGAAAATATTAGTTACAGTGTTCGCAGGTCACTGGAATATCGGTACCCATGCCAGAAGGATGGGTCTAAGTTACAACGATTATTTCAGAAGTTGTAATGATGAGGAAGAGGAGGATTTGATTCTTCATCTTCTATGCCAATGTCCAGCTCTGGCAGGACAAGAATTCTTCCAAACTTAGCTAGTGTGGCAAATGTAGCACTAGTCAAGGATGGTTTGACACGGTGGCAGGGCAATCGTAAGCATTTCAACGAGATGCCAATCATTTGATTCGTATCCCGAATCTATATTCGGATTTCCGATTTGGCTACTTCGTTCACAACAATATTTCCGGGCAAATTGCTATTCCTTGGAACGCAGAGTAGCTGCAGGTTTGAATGTTTCGCTATCTCATTTAGAGACATCCGACATTCATACATCAACTGGATGTTGTCTAAGCACCCGATAGAGACTTGATTGCAGCTTTGCTGTCGGTACAAATCTGGTTAACCTCATAGTGGATATCTTATACTAGCTCACCCAGTTTGTTTTGCCCTTTTGTGGTTGATATTTCAAAAAATTAAGAAAGTTTATTGAAATACAGTGTTTTCTTTAAAAAAATATACATGTATAGATTTAATAGATATGAGCGGTTCAATAAAAAAAGAAGTTAGATCCTTCTACCTTTGTCTTGTTACTACAACGAAATGAAGTGTAAAAGTTTTTTCTTTAAATTTCCACCAATAGAAAGAAAAGAAAAATTAATAACAAAAAATTTATAACAGTTTTTATTTTTAAAATTTTAATACAAAATAAGAAAACAAGAAATGCATATAGGTAAATATGTTTCAAACAAAACGAGCCATATTTCATTCAAATCGATCTACAACTTTTGATTTTATTCACAACTAACTGAGAGAACTCAATTGATAAAAATCACGATTTTCGTACAACAGAAAAATTTTTAGCAAAGGGCCCTTGCTACGAATTAGACAAAAAACAAGACATGATATGAGATGACAAGTCATGACAAGATATGACATGACATGACATGACGACATAACATGACATAGTCTTAGACGTCGGTGGCTTAGATCACCCCTGCGTTCCAATAATTGGTTAATTATTTTTTGTATTAAATTTTAAAAATAAAGTTACAAGTTATGAATCCAAATTGATTATTAGGCTAAGGTTCGCAACGTTTAATTCAGAAAGAATTGAGCTTGATTAATATACCAAGGAACAAGGGAAAAATTAACATCAACTTAAATTTTCAACGTACACAGCAGAACAGAGTAGCGCTACTGTCGGAAGCCGCTACACTTTTATCGTCAGTGCTCACGTGTATTTTGCTTATGACAAGTGGTAATAAGTAAAATACACGTGAGTACTGACCATGGAAGTGTAGCGGCTGCCAAAAGTGGCGCTACTCTGTTCTGCTGTGTACGTTGAAAATTTAAGTTGATGTTAATATTTCCCTTGTTCCTTGGAATATTAATCAAGCCCAATTCTTGCGGAATTAAAAGTTATGAACCTTAGCCTAATAATCAAATTGGATTCACAAGCAAATACGTTAGAAAAAATCATATTGAGCTACAAGTTATGATTTATTTTTAGCGAGGACATGTAGTAACAAGATCTTAACAAATTTAAGAAAAAAAGACCCAGAGTCGTATGGTGGAATTAGCCCACAACGCCTGTTAAGTAAAGAACTCTACAATGTAATTTATTAAAAAACTATTGTATGATTAAAAAATTTTTATGGTAAATTTTAATTTACTAAAGATAAATTGATAAAATAAACGAACTCATGACTAGTTGTGGCATTCAGGTTGATTTCCTCTTGTTTGAAACATGTCCGAAATGCAACAACGCATGCACATCAATCATGAGAGACACATCGAATGTCGACATAAAAGAATTAATTATTTTAAAGATCCTGTAGCAGAAAATTCACTCAAGTGATGATGTTTGATGTGTGATGGTGTATATGGAAGAGGGTGTCTGTGTGTGTGAGTGGATGTTTGCAGGAAGCGGTTGTATTTTTGTAACTGCATGTTGTGAACGAATGTAATTTGCGTTTTACATCAAATAAATTGCATGCAGTTTATTGTCATTCGTCTTGTGTTCTTCACTGACATTTTATCTATATGATTTTTTTTCATTTCTTATTTCTTTGTACGATTTTCTCCACATTTCTTTTATTCTTTTTATTTGCTTCATGTTGAAAATGCAAGTTTTTCTAGGGATTCAATTTTATTTTTCATCCCGCTCGCTTCTAGTTAGTACTCCAATCGTACAATTTGTAACTGTTTTACATTTGATGATTTACTGGTGCTAAAGCCAGCCAATGGTTTGCTTTTCAGTTTTTCTTTTTTTTTTTGTAATTTTTTTGCATTCTTTTATAGTTTTATTTTTTATACATATTTTCATTCAGAAAATGATAAATGAAACTTTAGTGGCTTTTGACCCAGTTAATAAATTTTCTTTGTTAAAGTGTATGGAATACGTTAAGGATTTTTTGTTGTTTTTGTTGTTGTTATTGTTGTTGTGGAGCACAAATAGAAAGAAATCCAACAGCCATCAAAATGCATCAGTGGAAATAAAGTGACAGGTTTAAGAAAAACAATGACATCTACAACAAAAAAGAACTATTAACAACCAGAAATGTGTCTCAAGCAATTAAAGTTTTCTTTTCAAGTTTTTCAAAAACAAAGAAATATTAATTAATTTAAAGATAAATGAAAAGCAAAAATATATTCTCGTTCGTTTTATCTCAAACAGTTTAAATACTTTAAATCCTTTCAAGAAAGGAGACCGGCCCAATAAGTGGGTCAACAAATCAGCAAAAAGTATTTTTGTTGAAAAAAAAAGTAATTTTTATAATCTATTTTAATTTAAATTTATGTACATAGTATGTCTGTATGTTTCAGCATATCCTGTTATATGAGAAGTCAGTTGTATTTACATATATGCCAGCAGAAAATTTAATTTCTATATGTCCTTTTAAATGTCACGTAAATGTTGTTATTCGGCTGTTATATCTCTTTGTGTGAGTGCTTGTGCGCGCCTACACCTTGTAGTCCCTGTTGTTACCGACGATATTTTCATCGATGTTGCCTGCAAGACAATCACTAATTTGTCGCCTATAAAATACATTCTGAAATAAGTATGGCGACAAGATGGTATACGTTGTCGTATATAAATAATTTGTTCTGACAAGATTATAAAAATTTATGCTACAAAGTCTTATTAATGACAACTAGAGTAAAAAGTGCATCGAAGTTGTCGTGTGTACATTTTTACTGCCGACAACAAGAGCAACAACTGCATCGAACTTGTCATGTGTCCAGTTTTATTAACGACAACAAGAGTAAAAACTGCATGGAAGTTGTCGGTTGTCCAGTTCTATTGCCGACAACAAGAGTAACAACTGCCTCGAAGTTGTCCTGTATATTGCCGAGACGAATAGCAACAACTGCATCGTAGTTGTCGTGCTTCCATTTATGTATATTAAAGAGCTTAAGTTGCCCATAAAACGTGTTTTTGTATAAAGTTTGTTGAGTATAGCGGTAGGCTAGTAGGTAGCATGCAATCCTATCAGTATTATTATTCATTGACGACAACTTTAGTGGCATGTAACCAAGGTTGTCATCAACAGCTTTTGTGACAAACAATAGTTGGCCTGGACTGTCTGACGTCAATTCTTCGTCGGTGATAGATACTTGTTTCGAACACACATCGATTATGTCTCGAAGACTTGGCCTACTGGGTATTTACTCTTAAATATAATCAGTCTGAAATTGCTGTTTTTTTTTGTAATCCAAAATATGTGTATGTTTCCTTTTTTGGAAAAATCCTGCCAACATTTGTATCGTGTTGAATTTTTATTTGTTTTTACTTGTTTGCTTTAGTCTGTTTGATTGTGTGTGAGAGAGTGCATGGGTGTGTGTGTGTGTGTGTGTGTGTGCGTGGGTTTCTAATTTATTTGCATAATTAGATTTAAAATCATCTGGCGTTGGATACACGTGTTCCAAAAATACACATGTATTTATAACACTTGTGAGTGTATGTGTTTTCTTGTGCAATTTAGATGATTAAGTTTTGCAAGTGCTTAAAGATTTATTGACAAAATACAAATGAAAACAGACAAGTTTTTGTGTTTGATTTTGTTTAAATTAAAATAAATTATTAAAGAAAGACATACATACACACATACACATATGCTAAAAGGTAAGTTCTCAAAAATCTAAGGAGCTTTTTTTTAAACTTAAAGCAAATCCTAAATTTGTAGGAAAAAAAAATAAGTACCGGCAGCTGATGAATCACCTAAAAAGTGGGTGAAGAAATATGACATAAGGGCCTATTAACATATTACGTAAAGCTCCAGAGAGGATGAGGGAGGGGGAGAGGTAGTTTAAGATTCGTTATCGATTATTTAATTTATACTAAAATTTTTTATTAAAAAGCGTTAAAGGGGGTGGCGGGGGGATGAAAACTCCGAAAATAGCGTTACGTAATATATGAATAGCCCCTAACGGTGAAAAGAGAGCGTTGCGGCATTCGAAAACCGGAACTGTTGCGTTCTGTCTTACTGTTGTCAGAATTAATTACACTGTAGAACAAAAAAAAAAAACATTACATGACTCTAACGTCTAATCCTAGCAGAGAGCTCCAAAAAATATTTATGTACATATATCCAATTGGCAAAAAATTTAATAAATCGTTATCTTTGAAATTTGCGATCCGATTACAAAATGATGTTTGTAAAAATCGTAGAGGAGGATCTAAACTTTAAGAATAAGGAAAGTTTGACCACCCTGTTGAAAGACATGGTGAGCTATAGGGTGTCAAAGTTAACTATCTCGGGCATAATAAACTTTGTTGGCCTCATAACTTTTACAAATATTATCCGATTTTAATGAATTTAAGCTCTAATATTTTCAAAGATATTTGCCTTTTAACTTTTGAACTTTGGTTTTGGACGTGACTTTGTGCCTGATTTCGTAAATAGCTCCGTTAATAGCATAGCCAAAATTTTGAACAAATTATTTTATGATTTTAAACAAAATCCTCGATAATATGCGCTAGAAATTTTTAAGTTATCTCAATTCATGTATCCGTGAAAAAAACCAAAGATACAAAAAGATCCATACTAAGGAGAGTTAGTGTTTTACATAAAAGTATTGAATACATCTTATAGCTTACATTTAAGGCTTTTAAGATTCGCTAAGGCGAGTCACTTTAGCTACATATGTACATACATACACACAGATAAATTTCCATGTAAAATCGTCGAAAACCAGGTTAATTTAACATTTTTCGGTAATGATTTTGCTTCATAGGCGTTTCATGTTAAATCAACATGATTTACAATAATCTTGAAAGAAAATTATTCCTTTTGAATTAACTATATTTCCTGTTGATTTAATATTCCAGTACAGTTAAATCAAAATGAAGTTGATACTGAAATAATACGAAAAATCATATTGAATCAAAGTAATTTCGAGTTGAAACAACGTGAATTTGATATTGGAACAACACGAAGAATCATGTTGAATCAAAGTTATTTCAAGTTGAAACAACGTGAATTTGATATTGGAACAACACCAAGAATCATGTTGAATTAAAGTTATATCAAGCTGAAACAACATGATTTTAATGTAGCTATTTTATTAATTATTTTACTTACGTGATAGTCAGTCATCAGAAAACTTTTCGTTGTAGCTGGACTGCCCCAGCCAAGATTTGAACTCGTGCCACCTGCATGATAGTCCACCGGCTAACCACTGCAGCCACAACAGCTTCAAACTTTTCTTTACTTATACACTAAATAAATACCATCGTATGTAAAATGCATTTCATTTTAATTCAACATGATTTAAATGATTATTTAACATACAACTTATTTGAAATTAAAGTTATAGTCATGTCGATTGGAAACGAAACTTAACGTTTATAACAAAATTGTTTTAACGGTGACTTAAGGTTAGATTAATTATTTGCAGTTTAAAATTAATATGAAACAATGGTAATTTTAAGCCAACAGCAGTAAATATTCGCTGGTAATTCGTTTTTTGTCGTATACATAGACGACACTTGTAAGAATAAACAACAACAAGTCACACAACTAAGCAGAACAGTGAATTGTAGCAATGAACAAAGCAAGTAAATACTAACAAACTCAAACGACAAATTATTTCTTGTAAATTTAACATGATTTGCAATGTGAATTTTACATTTTTTTCTGTGTGTATGTGCAAAAGGGGCAAAATTTAACTCCCCTTAAAACGAACTTCAGATGCAAGCTTTCAAAACGGCGATACACGTAAATATATATTTTTTAGTGCCCTCTACGAGAAACACGCGTTAGAGCATTGTTATTGTGAAAATTTGATTTTGTTGCTGGGGTGTCATCGCCCAGCCCAAACGAGTGAAGCTAGAGACTTGAAATTTTTTTTGCGTCAGCCCTCTCCCGATGTATAGATTCACAAAGAAGGGATTTTTGGACATTCAAATGATAAGGGGGCAAAAAGGGGGAAAAACGGGAAAATTCGGTAACCTTATATCTCCGGATCTAAAATTCTAAAAAAGTCATAAGATAAAAAAAAAATAAGCGAACAAGTGTTTGGTACTTGTTTGAAGTTTGTACATTTAGGGGCCGAAAAAGGGTAAATATATAAAGTCTGTACATTTTTGTTAACCCCCGTTATCTCTTAATACACTAAAGATAGAAATAAAATTTCTAATGTATTTTTCTCTGCTTAAGAAGCCCTCAAATGCACTTTGGTACTTTTTAGAAATTCGAATATATAAAGGGTAAAACTTTAGGCTCTTTTTGGAACTTTTTCCTACACAACTATTTGTTTTGTACTTTGAACGAATATTTTTTAATAGAAAACAAATAATTTGTATGTAAGTTTCTCTTTCGACGTACGGATCTACTAAGAAGGGATTTTAGGAAATTCCGGTGCTAAGGGGCCAAAAGGGGTAAATTTGGTAACTTTATAAAGAATTTGGACATTTAGGGACGGAAAAGGGTAGAAATATAATTGTGGTACTTTTTTGGTAGCCTATTTATCTTCTAATGTAATAAAGTTAGAAATAAAATTTAAACTGTCATCTTCTCTCCTTGAGAAGCATTCAAACATGTTTTGGTACTTTTTGGAAATTCGAATATATAAAGTGTAAACCTTTTAGCACTTTTTGGTACTTCTTTCTCTTCACCTGTTTTTTAGTACATGAAAATTTTTTAGTAGAAAAACATTTTGTGTAGGTTTATCTTTCCACTAAGAAGGAATTTTTTAAATGCAATTATAAGGGTACAAAAAGATCTAATTAAGGTAGACATAAAGTTCAAAAGCATTATAATAAGATCAAAAACTAAGTGGAAAGGTGTTTTATACTTTTTTGAAATTTGTGCATACGAGTTAACTTTTGCTGCGCAACTTTAGAGTTTATGGGAGAGATAGAGAGAGGTCAGATGATTGGGAAGGGGTACACTGCTTCATGTACATGCAACTCTCTTTTGTTTTCTTCTTCGTAATGTTAAGCAACAACAAATTCTATGTAAAAAAACAAAAGCTGCGCAACAAGAATTTCAATATATGGACACAAATGCAACTTGAAAAGAAAATTTATGAAAGTTGTAGAAGCAAAAGTTTACTCGTATGGACATGGACTTAGGGACGAAAAAGGGTAGAAAAATAATTTTTGTACTTTTTTAACAGTTTATCTCCTAATATAATAAAGATAGAAATGAAAATTAAAATGTATTCTTCTCTTCTTAAGAAGGCCTCGAATGGACTTCGGTACTTTCTTAAAACTCTAATATATAAGGGCAAAATTGGGAGCTCTTTTTGATACTTTTTTCTGTACAACTACTTTTTTCTGTACAACTATTTTGTTAAAAGCTTCCTTTTATATAATAATGTTGTCTACAACTCCAGTAAACACATTTTTGGTGTAAATTGTACAGTTAAAAAGTTATAGCTATTAAGAAACAATGTGCGTCACAATGAGTTCACGGCTTTTGATAAAAAAACGACAACATTTTTTCGCTGCTAATAAGTTATTTTATAATTCTCTTATATTCCTCTTACTTTTCTGAATTAGATTTTGTGTGCTTTATTATGCAAAATTCGCTAAAATTGACGAAAACACACTTCAATTTTCAAAATTACTTCTACTTTTTGTAGCGTACGTCACAAAATTTTGTGATCTATTATTTTTCAACAAATAGCTGTTAAAAATTATATTTTATGACATTTGAAAGTACAATTAAATCCCACTAAACAATATGCATAAGTTGAAGGTTACTCTTTTGAAAGATCAAAAAGTGTTTATATTTTAATCTGAAACGCGTACGATTGTAGCGCAGGATTTACCCATATATGAAACTGAACGTAGTGCGAGCGAGAGATGATAACTGTGTTTGCAACCATAGACTATAAAAACAGTGGCTACTATTGATGAGCTGCTGTTGAAGATAAAAAACTGCCCAATGTATCTGTATGAGACTAAACGTACTGCAAGCGAATATTTTGCTATTTTTGGATAAATTGCTACAGCCAAAATGTTTTTTTGCCAAATTTGAAAATTTCTAGAAAATACTGACATCAAATAGATACACAAAAATCGCATCATTGCTGTTGAAAAGGTGTAACGTCCGTCGAAAGCAGCATGTTGTTCCGTTCTGCTAGTGTTCTCAGAATACCATGATTTTCTTTTCTTCATTGATCGTCAACATGTTCCTTTTTCTTTATAAAATAGTTAAATTAAGAAAATATATCATGATTTAAAACAAACATTTACATTGTTATATTATTTGCTGAAAATATTCCATTAATTATGACCATATATTACCTTAAACATAACTTTCCATAAATATTATAATCTTCTATGCAAATCTAGATCCCAATTAATGATTTTGTTATAAGCAAATTGTATATTCTTTAATAAAAACTTTAATGTTTTCTCCAAATTTGTCTCTCTATCATAAATTTACATAAAATTTGCCTCTTAAATATAACAAGGGGTTTGTTAATTTATCCTTATATGAACATTCAAATTCCCTCAGTAATTACTGTTTCTTTTCCTTCCTAATAAATAACAACAACAAAAAACAACAAGAGAAAAAAACTTTCTTCTTGTTTTCTTGGCATGATAAAATACTCTTCTTAAGTTTGTAATTATCGTTTCCTTCATATGAGCAAAAGATGTTTAAAAGAAGAAAGAAACTTTATTTTGTAACAGATTATTTCACATGACTACAAATGATGTGTTTATGACATAATTATTAAAAACTTTAAGATAAAGTTAATTTATGGAAATAAATAATGATAAAACAATAAAGAGAACATACAACTTTTCTTTCTGTAAAATAATAACAAAATGAAAGCAAAGCAAAAGATTCTTTTTCAAAAGAGGAAATTAAGCTATTTAGGGCTGGATGAAAATAAATTGAAGACAAAATAACTTTGATAATATTGGGCTACAATATGTGACTTGTGTGGTGATGCAATGCTCTTACTCAAAATTTTTTTAGAAAATTTTTATAAATAATTATTTATAATAGTCTAAGAGGTAGACATCTTGTAGCTCGTGCTGTAATTCAAGAGTTTAATATTCTGAAAGCTTTGGGTTTTCTCTATGAAATTTGTTTAGAGAATTTTGCAATTGGATCAGGTTTATAGAAGATACAGATAGAAGACTTGATATATCCTTTTTTCACTATTAATAAATCATAAATTCAATTATACGACCGATCAGTTTCTTTCAACAATTTCTATTAAAATCACTGCATGTCAATCAAATGAACTGCAGGGTACTTATTGCCAATAAGTATAATTTTTTGCAAATATTTCTTTGTATTTGTTTGTCTCTTTCTTATGCATCTTTAAAGCTGAAAGTAAAATAGAAAACGAACTGAAAATGCAAGAGAGCTTATAATATTTGCATACATAGAAAATGGTCTCAAACACACATTAACAACAACTATTTATGCAAAATAATGCATTTGAGTATTTGTTTAGCAGTTGTACTCTTGAAGAGAGTATTACTGCTATTTATGTGTTTTTTTCTTCTTGTAACTCCTTTAAGTGTGCATTTGTAGTAACAAGACTTCCTTCCTTCCGTTTATGTTCCATGAAGGTTTTTTTCAGTAGTTATTCGTATGGTAATTTTATAGGGAGAATTTATTTGAAGTAAGTATTCTTTCTTATTATGTATTTATTTAAAATAATATAAGAAATACTTTCTAAGTTGTTTAAAATTTTAGTTTCTTTGATGTAAGACCAGGAGCTTAAATACCTTATTTTTATTTTTTATTTAAAGATATTTTATTTCCAAATGTAAATCAAAGCATTTATAAAGAGAAAGGTCCAACGTTTCTATAGCCACCCAATGAAAAATACTGCAAGTTATTTTTAAGGAACTAGTTTTCAATCGCTTCCATGCCCAGGACTTACTTTTTAGCTACATACTTCCAAAATATCTATAAGTGTGACTTTTCTACTTCTCAAGGAGTTATTATTAACAACAACATCTTGATAACATTGAACAATAAAATCTAACGACTGATCCTGGTAGAGGGGACTGAAAAAATTCACATGTGTTTCGGTGCTTTGAAAGTTTACATCTGAGACTCATTTTACGGGGAGCTAAAGTTCCGCCCTTCAGCACATTGTTATAATGAATCGCCATAAGAAATCCTGAAATCTTTACATTATCAGTATTTTTATGTAAAATAGAATGGGGAACATCTTTGTGCCACATTTTAAAACTTTACCTCTTTCCGATAAGGGTTTTTTGTCTCTTTCTTAAGAAAGGTGCAAAGAAACTCACCGGCCATATAGAGGGCTGAAATGTTTCACAAAAAGTTTTCTATAAGTGATTTACATAAAAGTGCTGAAAATCGTTTATGCATTAAATGTGGGCCTTACAAGATTTCCTATGAGGAATACTAATTGTGAATTAGTACATAATTAACCCTTAAACACAATATAATATAAGTTTTAAAGGATTTGTGACGTTCAAGTTGAGTCTGGAGCTTGGATATCTTTGAACTCCTACAGTATAATTTTATAGAAAATATTTTTGTAGAGCATTTTAACCTGCTCTATCGTCTCTGAAGGGTAGCTTTTTGCCTCTTTTTTAAGAAAGGGACAAAGAGACACATATAACGAGGAGTTAAAGTGTTAAAATGTTCCACAAAAATGTGCCTCGTGATCGGTTCACTATAACAACAAACAGAAATAAATATAAATTTAAAATCAACAGGTCGCAATGTTGATTGGCAATCATATTAAATTTCTGCAAAAGTACAAACTTTATTTAAAATTATTATTGTTTCATTTTAACTTTAAAGGAAAAATTATTAATCTAACCTTGAGTCTTGTTGAATTAACATTTTCCATTGTTAAAACAAAATTGTTTTATAGTAAAATCAATTTTTATCATGTTAAATTAGTTGGATCTACTTTTGTGAATCATTAATTAAATCATGTTGAACTAAAATGCTTACTTAAGCAAAGCATCATTACTCCAGTATTCTGGAACAAATCGTGCTCGAAACACATACGCGTGTTTTTTTTATTACAAATTATTAAAAATGATTTGTTTTCCTTGCCTTTTTTCCTTTTTTTTCTTAATTTATGAGTAATTTATTCAAGCAAAGGCGTTTTATCCTGATATTTACTTTTTGACAACTTTTCTCAACTGAGCTAATTTCACCACACACAATAAATACCACAAACTGGTACTATCAGCAAAATATCAAACTCTGTTTGACATCGCTACAGTAAAGCGTACAATCGTACCAAATGCCCATACACGACCAAACCACTGACGTCAAACACTTGATTGCGAGTGCATACTGGTATAGTGTATGGGGCCCTTTATGATGGTGGTGCAGGGGTTATCGTGTTGACTACCAAGCAAGTGATAATAGATGAGCCCTAGTTCAAATCTTGGATGTGTTAGCCAACTAAAGCGCTAATTTTGCTGATGACTATGATCATAAACATCACGTCAGTAAAATAATTATTAAAATGTCGACATTAAATTAATATTTTTTCAACTTGAAATAACTTTGATTCAACATGATTCTTCATGGTGTTTTTCAGTATGAAATTTACGTTGTTTTATCTTGAAATAATCTTGATACGACATGATGCTTCGTATTATTTCAGTATCAAATTCATGTTGTTTCAACTTTGATTCATCACGATTCTTCGCATTATTTCAGTATCAACTTCATTTTGCTTTAACTGTACTGGAATATTAAGTGAACATGAAATATATATTTATTTCCAAGGTAATATGTTGTTTGAATATTATTATGTTGAATTAACATGAAATACATATAAAGCGAAAACACTACCGAAAAATATTAAAATAATCGGATCTTTGCTCATCAGCCGTTAGAGACATGTTATTTTTTTGTGTTGTACAGTGTAATTTTCAATTACTGTTGCTTTCATTTGCAAATTTAACTCAATGAATTTATAAACACCTGTGGGTTACCAAAAGGTCTAGAGATTAAACAGCTCCATTCCATCAAGATCATGCTTTTTGTATTGAAACTATTGTTTTAAATTGTATATACAGTTTAATTTCTAAAAGATATTCCTGTCTTGACAGTTACATTTGCAAGTCTAACAAGCAACCACGCCGCTTCATATTCTCCTTAAAAACAAAAAGAAATCTTCTTCTTCTTCTTTAAAAAACAATTTAACATATTTTTGTTACAGACTAAATGCATAAATAATAAATGAATTAATGTCTTAAAAACAAATTTAACCTACTAAACACTTTGACATTATTCCATGTCTTCTTGTTACTTGTTACAAATAAAATACTTTGCTTTTCCTCTTCACCACGATGACAATGACAATGACAAATGTTATTTAAGTCATTAAAATTCGATTTACACAAATTTTAGTTTTAAGAAATTCAAAGAAAATCTTTATACAAAATTTAAGCTACAAGTTACAAAAGGAAACAGCAATAAATTTTGAATAATAAAAAAAAAAACAAGTTTGCAAATTATTTTCTAATGATTATTGAAAGTAATTAGAGATGAAAGCGGGGGTTTCTTAAGTGATATGAGCAAATTCATGTTATATTTTATGAAGAGAATATAAGCTGTATTTTTACAGAAACAAATTTGTAACTTCATTTTAAATCACTTTAAAGTTGATTTTATTCGCCTCTTTGGTATAAAAAATTCCTCTATTCTTTCAGTTGACGGGGAAAAAAGTATTTTAGATGAGAATTACTCTCATATATATATCTTGGTCTCGGCTAAGGCTGTAGAGTAAGTTCGGCTAATGTAGTATTGGCGGGTAATGTGGTATAGTTGCTTTTCTCTAAAACTAAGAGTATAGGAATAACGGTAATAACACTAATAGTTTGATGTTCTCAGAGAGTTAAAAGAGCATTAGTGTATTCGATTTATGCATATCAAGGAAGTAATCAATTGTATAAAATATACGTAATCGCATGGTTGACTTTTTTGTGTTAAGAAAATTATTATTTGACATATTTTCATAATTTTATTTTAAATAAAATGTATTTGCTGGAGTCTAAGCAATGCAGCATTTCGTTGGTGCTTTACCAACTCATCAGTAGACTTTAAGCACAATTTTGAACAGCTACAAACCCTTTATCTTATATACAAACTTTTAAAAACCATTTGAGAACTTACAAATATATCAATGGTTTTCAAAAAATAAGCATATTAGGCTTTGAAACTTATACAAAACCCAGCAAATAATTTTTTATTCGATATGAATCTATTTTACTTTACTACACATTCATACAATTAGAAATCCATTGGATAACAATAAGAGTATTTATAAGGCAAAATGAAAAATAAAATCTAAATTAAACCTTTAAGAAAATTATTATTTGACATATTGTCATAATTTTATTTTAAATGAAATCTATTTGCTGGAGTCTAAGCAATTGTCTATATGCAGCATTTCGTTGGTGCTTTAAAAGTTTGTATATAAGATAAAGGGTTTGTAGCTGTTAAAAATTGTGCTTAAAGTCTACTGATGAGTTGGTAAAGCACCAACGAAATGCTGCATATAGACAATTGCTTAGACTCCAGCAAATACATTTCATTTAAAATAAAATTATGACAATATGTCAAATAATAATTTTCTTAAAGGTTTAATTTAGATTTTATTTTTAATTTTTTGTGTTAAGTTAAAAATTTTGTTTTCTCTAAAAATAAATGGGAGTTTTTTATTAGTGAAGAACAAACACATGCAACAATATTGCATATATAGTGTACATATATTATTAATAGAATAATTATTTGAATAAACCCCGTGGTCGGCTTATGTGGTATAGCTAAGGGCGGCTAAAGTGCTACACATTACTTTTTCAAGAAAACAAGCAGTGTCAAAAAGAGATGACAAGAAAATACGTGGTGGAATATCACACTATCAGACTATACCCAGTAAAAACTACTGTATCGGTCGAAGCAGGTCTGTAAGCGAGAGAAGCTGATTGTTGTTGTTTCTCCTGCTTCGAAAAGTGCTTCGAGCATGCATGTTTTTTGTTCGGGATGTCCCACTTAGGAGCTCTTGTTTTTTACATAAAACAACGCTTTTTTCCAAGCATCAAAAATGATCTAAAATTATGTCTCTTGGTCTTATTGCTGCATTCAATTGTACCATCGTTGAACTGAAGGCAAAAAATTGTGTTTTATTATAAATCTTTCTCTTCCATGTAATAAATGAGAAATGTAGAAAGAGAGCATGTTTTAAATGTGTTAGTGTTTATTTGAAACAATTCGTGTGACAATTCTTTAGAACCTATTTTGTTGAAAGTTACAATGTTACCGAATAAAATTTTGTTTAATTTGAAGTTCGTGTTAAAAAGCCGACTAACTTCGTAATTTAAAAAATATGAAAACTGAGAAATCTCTGCCTTCTTTTGAGTATCCTCGGAAGCACCTCAAATTATCGCATACGGAAGGCATGAAGGTTTTTTACTGCTTCGAGAAACATGATATTTTTTTTGCTGGGTAGTACACACCACATTACCCACCAATTTTGTAAATGTGTTGTTAATGGACTTTCTACTTTTTCTTCAATTTCTCTGAATCATTTTTCGAAAAAATAAGTATACCACATTACCCAAACTTACTCTAGTTAACTTCAGGGTTAGCACGAAAAAAAATGAATGCAACAAAACTGTTAATGAAACATGTAAAATCAACATTGTTTTTGATGATCTTATATTATCTTTAGTTCTCTGATGATTTGGACCTAACCATTATTTATTTAATTTAATATTTAACAATTTCTATGAACTTATTTCTGAGATTTTTCTCCTAGATTATAAAAAAGCTTTCAGTTTCACTTGTTCCCATTTTTGCTTGTATAAGAATTTAGAAAAGAAAAAAAAGAGAATTTTAATTTGTCTGCCCGTAGTAATAATTTTTCTTATTATGCATAAGACACACACAGTGGTTCCAATTGCAAAAATGGTAATAAATCTGTATCTTTAAAATTTATGATCTATTTACAAAACAATATATCAAGCACTTGCTGCAATAGAGTCATAACTCAAAAAAAATTTTTTTTGCAGAAAACGAGTTTAAAATTTTGAATTTACTAACAACTTAATGGTAAAGTAACATTTTATTCTTCTCTTAAGATTTTAGTACACAAGATGAAATTTTTACACAATATATAGAATGATATGAAGATTATTTCTGCATTATTAACGTTTATGAGTTGACCTGGGAGAATGCTGAAATTTGGACCAGCCACACGGATGTAAAATTAACTACCTCGGACATGAACAACTTTGTATAAAGTTTATAAAGCGACAAAGAGAAGATATTTTTAATGTTTTGAAGGATATTTGGCTTTAGTATTCAATGGAACACTGAAGATGGCACATAACCGAAACCGGCCTGTTTACAAACCAAATTTGACGTGGGATGACGGAAAATCGTTCCAAATTCAAAAAAACCCCGTCGGAAGAAAAACACAACACTTAAATAATATAATTTGGAAAGAAATTTGAAAAATCGTTTTCTTTTTGTTCAGAAATTAATTTAGAATTTCGTAAAAAATTCACTATATTCGTCCAATACTGAAGGCAGCGTACATACTGTTATCGATATAAAATTTCAACTGCAGTCATTTTCGAAGTCTATCCTTTTTAGAAATCGAAAAGAAAAAAATTTTAGTTCTGAAAATTGTTTGAGAAAAACTTCGAACAATTACGCTCTTTTTTTTTTAAAAGTTAGCAATTTTTCACTCTCATTTCATAAGTGGAAATCACTCTTAGTAGCATATTTGCACCTTTAGGATATTTTATCAATTTCTGCTACAAAGAATGAGTGTCTTCTTGAAACATGTAGGAAATACGAGTACATACTACCCAAGAGCTTTTACTATTATGCTCTGGATTTATTGAAAAAGTAAACAAACAGGCTTACTATTAGTTTGTATTTTATTTTATGTTTTATACGCTCTCAGAGAGTCTGCTAATTGCATATATGCTAGACAAGTTTCCTGCAGTTTTTAGTATTGCATATCTGCTACTGTGTAGGAAATGTAAGTTTCTTATATTTTATTCTTGTTGTGTTGCATATGATGGCATATATCCTAGACTTGCAAGAGCTGCAAGGTTTGCAATAGCAGTTTCCTACGAAGAGTGATTTCCCCTATAGTCTTGATTTTGATTCTTTTTCACGACTACAAGAATTGAAGTAACTAAAAAAGTTTTTCTGCAAATTATCAAGGGATGTATTAAAAATCATTAAATATTTTTCTGAAAATTTTGGCTATGCTATTACCGGAGATATTTACGAAATAGAGAAAAATGTCGAGACCAAAACCAAAATTTTAAAATTCAAAGCTAAATATCTTTGTGATTCGACATGGTGGTCTAAGCTTCAATATTCTTAAAGCTTAGGTCGTCCTCTATGATTTTGACAAACATCATTTTGTAATAGGACCGCAAGTTTCAATGATACAGGTTTATTAAAGTTTTTTCCAATTGGATGCCCTATGCGGCAGCGTACCTTCACTTTTTGTAACCATATTCCATAACATGTGCCATGTAAAATTATCTATTTTCTTTTTTATTTTATTTCATTAAAAAGGGCTTGTTTTTTTCTTCTTCTATTTAGCATTCACATTATTTTTGAATTGTTTTTAAAATAAATTCATGGATTTTTTCTTTATTTTATTTGTTTAAGAAAGTGTCCTGGTAATATTTTGTGAAACCTGCTAAATCAGCAGGATTTTTTTTTGTTGCGAATTGTTATTTTTGACCCGTTCTTTCTGTTTTCTCTTAATAATTTCTTCATTCTATCTTTGTTGCTTTTTACTTATTATTCGTATTGTTGAGCTTGCTGTTTAGCATAAGTCTTTTTTGCATTTATAAGCTGACAGCTGCTGCTGGCTGGCTGGATGGCTGACTGCATAAAAAAATTACAAGTCTGGGTGACAAAAAAAAAAAAAAAATATGAAAGAAATAAAGAAAACAGCGTGCTTATGAATTTATTTAAATGTTTTATTAATGTTTTCAAAGTATTTCTTGTGTTGTTTTATCTTCGTTTTATTTCTTTTTGTGTTTTTTTTTTAAATTGTGTGTTAAGAGAAAAAAATCACAGAAAATTTACACATCACACTGTTTCCATGTCTATTTCGTTATAAACTTTAGAATAAAATTATTTAAAAAGTTATTAAAAACATAAGTTGCGACCTTTATTCCGATGTTATACCAAACATCATTGTTCATCATCTAAGCTTTACAGCAATGTTATAAAATAAGTTCAGCACTTTTATGTAAAACATCAGGCAAAAAATCCTTCATTGTAAGGGTCTTTTTTTCTCTTATTTGAAAAAGGTGCAACGAAATCTAGGTTCGACTAATCACATGATTAATCAATCGATAAATAATTTGTTTGTCATCTGATTTTAGTTAAACCTAAAATGGACGACAAGAAAACTGCTGACGGAGCTTGTAGGACTTACACTGAGAAATTTATTGTGTTCAATATTTTTCCAATTAAACCTGTTGCTTGATATAGCACCAAAATTTAATTAAGTTATTAATTGATTAATTTTTTTTTACATATGAGTTACTAAACAAAAATTTTTACATTGCAATGGAATTGTGCAATTCCAAACTAGATTTCGGGAGCATTATTTGCAATGAGAAAAGTGGACATGCTCATGCCAATTAAATATTCTTCTGCTACTACTTCCACTCAGCCGACTCTTAAGCAACATATTGAGTTCCTCTCACAATACAAAATTTGCGAGTAGAAAAGTGCGAAGTGCCACACCCATACAAAGTAAATACATAGTACTTTTCAACTACGTCTAGCTACACGATTCTTATTAAACTTTGTTCATATATTGAGATTCACAAACAATAAAATTTGTCGTTTAGAAGAATGGGAAGTGCCATGCCCATACAGAGTAAATATTCTTTTGAAACTATTTCTACATAAGTAATTCCCATGAAATTTTGAACACACACAGTGAGTTGAAATAATAGAATTTAGTTATAAGAAAAGTGGGCGGTGCCACGCCCATAAAAATTAAATATAATTTGTCAAGTGCTCCTTACATTTTAGGTATTAGCTGTTTTCTGCACTTTTGTGTAAAACACTACGGAAACATTTTTGTGGAGCATATTAACCCTCTAACGCTTCCCTATGTGGGTCTTTTTTGACCCTTTTATAAAAAAGGAGCTAAGAACTTTTCTTGCCATTTCCGATGTTTTTGCGGTGTGTAGCAAACTGTTTGCGCGTCTAATGTGTACGATTGTCACAGTAATGCGACAATATTGCATTCACAAAAACAAAATGACAGCATGTTGTCATTTTGTCGCATTGAGTTGTTAATTTGAAATATGACGCCACAAAATGACAACAAAACAAATGTCCAATCTGTACGAAGATTAGAATCTTGTTATTTTGAATAAATTTGATTTTGTTGTACAGTCTTATTAGCGTAGTTTTTCGAAAATAAGTATGATAATTTTGCTACTAACAGAGAGAGAGAGAGAGAGAGAGAGAGAGAGAGGGAGAGAGTGAGAGAGTGAGTGAGCAAAATGTTCTAAGGTTGCTGCAACGCCTTTTTCATAGGCACCAAATACGAAAACAGGTTACCGGTTACAGGCCACACTTCAACTGTTCCGTCTGCTCTAAGCTTTATAAACTCTTTAACTGCTTTATTTTAATATCGTAATAAAACTATCAATAAATGTGTATATATATTTTAATATTTAGGAACTCCTTTTCCATACTTCAATTGATTTTCTAAAATTTTTTGTTTCAAAATATCTACGACGGTTGCACGCATTTCCATCTTTCCCTCTAAATGGTGCAGCAAGATACTTTTCATTTTTATTTTCCTTTTGGTTGCATCTTCATTTTACGTTTGTTGTCTGATTTAATACAGCCATCGGATTATTTTGCGAAAAGTATGGCTGTGTGCTATACCACAGTGGCTTAGTAAATATTGTACGAATATGTGTGTGTGCGTGTGTGTAGGTGTATAAGGAGTCGTCGCATTTAGTTTTAGATTTGCAAACGTAGATTTTATTTGTCTGTTTTTTTTCCAGCAGATTTTGTGGTTTAACTTCTGACAACAACGTTAAGTGCTTGATGCCGTTCTTGCTGCAGTTTTCTTCTTCGTTTGCTAAAATGTTGTTTTGTTAAATTTGAGAGTGTGTGCGTGATTACTTTTTTTTCGTAATTTTATTTATTTCATTTAAACTGTTGTTGTAGCCGTTGTTTTATTTCAAGCAAAATGATTCAATTTCTGAATTTTGATGCTGTAAGTTTTACACTCATCCTGTTTACGAGGTCCTTTGTATGGTTATAGCAAAGACAATATATTTTATATACAATTTATATATATAAATATATGTATATAGTCTTTGGTTTTCCTTTTTGGTTTGGTTTGATTTTGTTTGAGAGAGTGTAACTGTGTGTGTGTGTATATGTGTGTGTTAGAATATTTTGTTCATTGAGATTGTTTTAGCTTTTGTCAAATGATAAATAAATTAATGTTGACATTTTTCATCCGTTTGTTGTCAACGTCATTATTATTGTTGTTGTTGTTGTTGTTAAAAAGAAATGGAGACGGATGTCGTCTGCAGTTCTTTCTCTGTGCTGTCTTGCGTTTTTTGTTAATATTGTTTTTTTTTAAATTCATTGTTGATCGTTAGTGTTTTTATTTAATTATAATTGTGGATGATATTTCTTTATTTCGCAATTTTTTGTATTGTTTTTTTTTATTATAAAATGAAAGAAATTAATGAAAATTGTGTCTTAACTCTTTAATAAAAGTCTAACATCAGCAATTTTTTAATATGGGTGGAACTTAAGTTGGAAAAGGAATTTTCATTATTGCAATCAAACTTCAGTTTTTTCCGTATTATGAGTCTATACAAGAGGCAGGCTAAATTGTTTAAAAAAAATTATTAACTTGAAATTCTATTATAAGTATTTAAAGATAAACACGCTCCAGTTTCAACTTGAACACTAGAAACCATTCAAAACTTAAAATGTGTTTAAGGTTTAATTTCGTAGTTATTCACAATTAGTTCTCGGCATAGGAAATCTTGTAATCCTTACGGTTAAGATGAGTTTAGATTTTTTATGTGAATCATGATGATAAACATTTTTGTGGAACATTTCAGTCCGTTATATCGCCTTTTAAAGGGAGTTTTTTTTTGCTTTTCTTTAAGAAAGGGACATAATGAACCGCACAACGAAGAGTTAGAGGGTTGAAATATTCTACAAAAATGCTTTTCGTGGTGTTTTACATAAAAGTGCTGCGTACGGTTTATACCTTAAGCGTAAGGATTACAAGATTTCCTGTACGGAGTCACTATATCTCTGTGCAAAAGGGGAGAAGGTTAATTAGCCCTAAAATGAGTCCCAGAAGTAAACTTCCAAAACGTCGATACACGTATATATATTTTGGGCTCTCGAGTAGAGTCAGTTATAAGAACCGTGTGTTGTTTTTGTGTTGTTCATTGAAATTACGCTGAAAGAAAAGGGTACATAAATTCAAGGAAAAAATTCTTCGTACTAGTACGTTAAATATATGAACTGGTTCGTTAATATTGATAAAAAACGGTAATAAATGCTTTCAATGTACCGTTTTACATTGAAATCAATGAATATTTTCATTGAAACAACGTTTTCATGCATTAAATTAACGAATTTTTGCAAAAAATTTAGATAAATTTTCCCATAATCCAGAGTTACAACTTGAGTAGAAATTTGGTTTGTAATTCAGTCAAACAACTGAGTGCTTTCCATATAAATTGTATATTCAAATATACCTTCTGGATTGTGGAAACCGAACTTAAATGAAAATTTTTGATTTATAAAAGGATTATAAAATTTACTTTGTATAGAAATTTGTTTTATAAAACTCTGATAAATTTAAAATTTTCATTCGGAAAAAACTGATTTACAAACACTCAGACCAATTTCGCTTTAATAAACATTTTAAATTTATGATTGTTGTTATAATTTGTGTAAAAAGATAAAAATAATATCTTATAGTTTTCCTTAAAACTTTATCGCCTGTCACCGTGTTATCAAACATGTCAACATACTTTCTTTTATTCAACAATGAAGCACACAAACACACACTTACACACATACACAAACTTGAAAAAAAAGCTCATAAAATTAAATAAAAAATTTCTCAATAACGTAGAACTTTTTTATATTTATATTTCTTTTTCTTCTGCCCCTAAAATCGCCATGACCTCTTCAAAGTAGAGTATTAAAATGTTGAGATTTTTTCCCTTCGATAGTGCAACTAAAAAGCCAGCAGAAAAAAAATTATAATAAGCAAAAGAAAATTGTCCATATTCATAGTTTCAGTAGTTTTTCTTTCCTCTTGAGCATGTTTAAGCACTTGTTAGTTGGAAGAAAGAAGAGCTCACCAAACCACAAGATATAAAAATAAAATTAGAAAAAGTATTGAATTGAAATGAATTCTTTTGTATATGCTGGCAGGCAGCAAGAATAATAAGAATAAGAAGCCAGTTTCAATGAATGGTTGTAGAGAAGAGAATACAGCATAAATTTGGCTGCCAGCCCAATTTAATAGTTTTTAAAAATTCCTCCTGCAGTTTTTCTTTTATTTTTATTTCTTTTCCTTTCATTTATTTCTTTTCTCATTTGTTTGTTGCTCAAGAGGAAGAAAACTTGTTGTTGATAATCGTTTGCAATAAGTCAAAAACTCAAAAGACATATAAATTTTTTAATATTTTAAGATTTTCATGATATTGACAATGATAATAAAAAAATAAAAATAAACGAAATCTTAAATGGTTGGGGAACTTTCTTGGCTCCTAAAGCAGTATGTGGGAGATTACTATATATAGAGTATATGGCTTCCAAATATTTTTTTATAAGAAATTATGCTGTGAAAGGTGAAGGAACTTTGTTACGAAATGTTTTAAATAAAATTAAATATTGATAAATTTATTGGGAATTGAAGCTAAAATTTATTTTTAAACAATTATGGATGTATGGGAGGCAGGCATGTTCTTAGACGAATTTAATTAAAGCTAACACTTAATGTTTAAAATTAAGGATGTATGGTGGGTGTTAGGAGTATCCTTGCACCGATGGCAATAACACTTTTCAAAGACTCTGACTACATTATACTTCATACATTCTGATTAGTTATGATGTAAAAATTTAATTTTTAAAATTATGCTTATGTGGGTGGTACGCATGTCCTCGCACCGACTGTAAGGAAAATTTATTACAGCGTCCAACATCACAATTCTATAAACATTCTGATCATAATTGTGGTAAAATTAAATTTTTTAAAATTAAGAATATATGGGAGGTTCGCATGTCCTTGCATTGATTGCACTGATATTTATAACAGAGCGTAGTAGCATAATTCAAAAATCTTCTGATTAGAATTGTAGCGAAAATTATTTTTTTTTTTGAAATTAAGGACATATGAGAAGCATGCATGTCGTGATTGAAATAAAATATAACACAACCTTAAATTACAATTCTAGAGACATTCTGAACATAATTTTAGTAAAACTGAAAATGTTCAAATTTAGGATATATGGGAGGTACGCATGTCCTTGCTGCGACTGCAACGAAATTTACGACAGAGTCTAGAATTATAAATTTAGAAATATTCTGATTGCAGTTGCAGTAAAATATTAGTTTTCTAAAATAAAGGATACATGGGAGATGCCTATAATATTGCAATGATTAAACTAAAACTCGCCACAAAGCTTGACACCAATATTCTACGAACACTCTAATCATATTTTAAATAAGAATCAAAATTTTGAAATTAAGGATATGTGGGAGGCAGATTTACACTTGCACCGATTGGGATAAGACTCTGCACACCACCTAATTGCATGATTCTATAAATATTCTGATTACAATTGTGGCTAATATTTAATGTTTCAAAAGAAGGATATGTGATAGGGTGACATGTCCATCCACCAATCGTAGTCTAAATTTTCAGGGAGTCTAACTTTCTATACATTTTTAAAATAAAGGATATATAGAAGGTAAGCTTATCCATGCACCAATTGGCATGCAAATTTTAACAGAGCTTAACAGAAAAATTTCAAAAAGATTCTGATCATCAGTGCAATTAAAGTTTTGTATTTAATATTAAGGATATACCGAAGGTAGGCATATCCTTGTACATATTGAA
This sequence comes from Panzeria rudis, assembly GCA_956483635.1. Lineage (NCBI taxonomy): Eukaryota > Metazoa > Arthropoda > Insecta > Diptera > Tachinidae > Panzeria > Panzeria rudis. The sequence goes on along the minus strand of OY101450.1, from coordinate 3,899,553 downwards.
ATAAAACTTCACACAGAGCTTGACATCAGAATACTGTTGACATGTTGATGAAAATTGCAGCTAAATATTAATATTTAAAATTAAGGATATATGGGAGGTGGTAGCCACATTCTATCACAAATGAAAATAAAAATTTTAACAGAGTGTGACAGCATGATTTTATAAATATTCTGATCCTAATTGTAGCATAAATTTAATGTTTAATATAAAGGATATATGGGAGGTAGGCATATCCTTGCACCAATTGCTATGAAATTTTCATTAGAGCTTAATAGAGTGATTTGGGAAGTATTCTGATCCATATTTTAATAAAAATTTAATATTTAACATTAAGCCAGGTAGGCATGTCTTTGCAACGATTGCAGCTAAGTTTGCCACAATGTCTAACAGCATGATTCTACGAACATTTTGATCAGGATTGTTTTAAAAATTTCATTTTTAAAATTAAGGAAAAATTGGGATGTGCGGGTCATGCTTACTGATTGAATTGAACTTTGTCACAAAGTCTAAGATAATGATTCAAAAAATATTTCGATCATTATACATATATATGTAGTAAAAATTTTATTTTAAAATTAAGGATACATACATATGTACATATGTATGTATGTACATATATATGTATGTATATGGTAGGTATTTTTTTCGTTGCATTAATTGAATTCATATTTACTACAGCGCTTAGGAGCACAATCCTTGAAACTCTCTGATCATAATTGTAATAAAAATATAATTCATAAAATTAAGTCCTTGCAGCGATTGAAACAAAATTTGTACCAGTTTCTGACAGTAAGATTCTACGAACGTTTTGCTTAAAAATGTAGCTAAAATTTAGTGTTTGATGTTAATGATATGTGGGAGGTACACATGTCCTGGCAGCAATGGAATTAAATTTTGCACCGATCCCAACAAAATGATTCTCGATAAGTTTTCATCATAATTGCTATAAAAATTTTTTCTGACAGCATGCTTTAATGAATATTTTTTTCATTACAATTGTGGCTAAAATAAAAAGGATACATGGGAAGATCGCATGTCCTTGCACCGTTTGAAGTAAAATTTTACACCAGTGTCTAACAGTAAGATTCTACGAATATTTTACTTGTATCTGTAGCTAACATTCAATGTTTAAATTAATGATATGTGGGAGTTAGTTAGTCATGCCCTTGCAGAAATTAAAATAAAATTTTACATAACGCCAAAGTCCATAATTTAAGAATTAATTTTAGTTGGCTTGTGCATTCCTTCAATGTAATCTTAAGCTGAGGTCATACAAATCTCTTAATTTTTCTGACAAAACGCGCTCCTTTTCAGCAGAATAAATTCTATTAAGTATACTCCATTGATTGTTACAAAGTAATATGGTGAGCGGCTTATTTGAGTGCTTAATTCTCCCAGAAATCATTACAGTTTCTTTTTTAATAAAAAAACATTAATTAAGTAGAAAATATATAACATTTTAAAACTTTTAAAATATCATGTTTTAACGTTTCTATCTAAGTGTGATTCTTTTATTAAAATTTATGACCACATGTTTTCCTCTTAATTTGATTCATATTTGCTCATACTTCGTTGCTTCATTTCACCAACCACTTTTTAAAATTTTTTACTGATTCTCTACTCATCTGGTAAGTAACGCAACGTAAATTTTAAAAATTCCTGCAACAATTCGTGTCATGATTAACAACAACATTAAACCCTTATTGTTACTCGTATTTGTAATTTTTTCTCATTTTCATATTTTATTTTAGCTGTTGTTTCTTGTTATTACACACGAGTAGCAACAATATCTAAAAGTAGCAACATTTATATTCATTAAGGGCAAATTATCATTGGTGTTACCTTGGGTTACGCATGTGGTTGAATCCTTTGGCTGGTTGACAGCAAAACAAAAAAGCAAACAGTTAAAGAAATGTTTTATTTTTATGAATTGCATATATCACGGAAATGAATGAAATAAAATGATGAATAGTGTAACTTACCTCGTTTCATCTACTCATAAATAACTGGCAATGGCAGGGAGAAAATAACACTTTTATTCTTTATGCGATATTTCTTTAAGCTGGAGTTAATTTATAATAAATATTGCCTTTTTAATAATAAAAATATTTGTTTCTTCTTCAATTTAATCTTGTTCGTTTTATTTGATGTTACCCTGTATGAACAAACTTATATTAAACACTTGCCGTCATGTATTTCCGTATCCTTTATTGCCATTATGTTTATTGTGACAACAATAAACATTGTACAATTTTCTGCCGTATGAAGGATTCATATGTACAAGAATGAGTTTATCTATCATACATGATAAAGGTATGAGGGTGTGTGTGAATCCTTTAATATAATAGCAATAAGTGTTGTACATGATTATGAGTGTGTATGTAGTATGAGTGTATTTGGTGTAGTGTCTCTGGGATATAAAATGTTGCCAAAAAATGCCACAAACAATAACATGACTTTACAAACCGAATGATATGAAATGAAATGTGTGTACAAATGAGTGCCAACATTATACGATTTTTTTTTATTCTCCTTAATGTTGTACTTGCCATTTTATACCTTCTCATGTCAATGCAAGATATTTCGTAAGGCAGGCTGGAAATTGCACTGTAAAGCAAAAATATAGTTTTTTAAATGGCAAAGTACTAACGACTGGTTCTGGTAGAGGGCATCAATATAATATTATAATATACGTGTATCGAGGTTTTGAAAATTTACATCTGTGATCCATTTTAGTAAAAAAGTAAAAAATGTGTTCACGAGTTTTATGAAAAACACTACAAGACATATTTTTGTGGAATATTTTAACCCTCCGGATCTTCGCTGTATGGGTTTTTTGTGCCTTTCTTAAAAAAGGGCCCACGAACTCCTCTTCAGTGGCCATAGAGTGGGCTAAAATGTTCTACAAAAATATTTGACATATAATTCGACTGTATGTTTTCTAAGACTCCTAAGGTCCAGACTCAACTAGAAGCCCAGAAATCATTCAAAACTTAAAATGTCTTTGAGGGTTAATTTTGTACTTATTCACAATTAGCTCTCGGCATAGGAAGTCTTATAAGTTAAAAGATGCATTCAGAATTTATATGCAAAACAACGCGAGTTTTGTATAAAATTTTAGCCCGATATATCAGCACTGGAGGGTAGTTTCTCCCCTATTTTAGGAAAAAGAAAAAGTACCCGCACAACGAGACTAAGTAGGTCAGTGTTTTACATAAAAGTGCTGAGCGAATTTTATACCTTAAAAGCTTTCCCATGCCCACGAATTTGGCGAGAGGATATATTTTATGTGTATCATACAATTTTTGAAGTTTGCTTTTAGCAACGAAAGAAAAATGATTTGTATTTTATTTATTCATTCTATTTTCGAAAAGCATTCAAAGTTAACTATCGTATGCCAACTTATAATGATGAGTGTATGGCTGGTATGTTTGGTTGCTAACATTGTCATTGCCGGTGTAATGTTATTTGTTTGTATTGTTGCTGAGCTGCGAATATGTTTGTATGAATTCCACCTTGACAGAACACAGACACACACACGCATGCATAATTTGAAAATATTAATATAAATAACAATGCAAATTGTACTTGTACATGGATGTCAAGGTAAATGCATTCACAAGCCCACTTGCATTCTACAAATAACAACAGTGAATAGCAATAAGATAAGGAACATTTAAATAATGATTTTAAAAAGATTCAAACCTCTCTCTCAGTTGCTTTAAATTTTTTTATTTATTTTCTTACTTTCATAATTTTTTGCTTTGTTGAAATTCATTGTTTCGCCTGTTTAGCTATTCACTGTGATACAATTTGTGCAGCTTGTATTCGTGAACGAGCATAGTTGCATAAATAAGTGCATTTTATTCTTATACATTCAGGTTAATACAGATGTTTGGTATTTTTCCATTTTAACTAAATGTGAATTTATTTGAACTCTTTTGTAAAAGTTGGCAGACATTCTCATTCACATCATGATTAAATAATTTAAGGCCTAATAAAACAATATTTAATAATGTTGGCTTAAAATTGGCAAATCAGCAAGGAAAGAAAACACAAAATAGGATTTTATGCAAATATTTCAAAGAGAAAATTAGCTTTTGAATGTACTCGTATAGTTTTCAATTATAGTTCAAAGAATACGTTTTGTATCCGGCTCAAGTTACATGTATTGGATACTCTATTAAAACTCGCCTAAGGATATAGCGCAATATGTTTAATTGGTAACAGTGTGTACGAAAACAAAATCAACTAGCTAAACAATAACATAGAAATTAGGTACTATAATTTTCTTAATCGCATTCGCCAAAGGCAAATGAAAATAAGAAAAATTACTTGTGATAATGTATGAAAAAAGGAGTACAAAAAAAGTTTAAAAAAGTTTAGGCGGAGTAAATGAAATTTCGTCTTAACAAAATATTTGATGGCGGTTAGGAAATCATTTATGAGCAAAATTATTAAATCTGTTCAAAAATTATCACAATAATTCAAAATTTTTTTATCCCTAATAGCGATTTAAAAAAAAGGAACTTGAACACACATAAAATTATTCATTGAGCTGAAATATGAAATAGTATCATTTACAATGAAATTGCTTTCACTGAAAGAACTTCCCTTCATAGATTTCATAGAATTAATGAAATAATTTAATTAAAAAAATGAAATGTTTTTATCGAAATAATGAAATAATTTCATTAAAATGATGAAATAATCAATGAAATTATTTTATATATATGCTGAAAATTTTATTAAAATCATATAAACGAATCTTGTTTCATTAATCCAACGAAGCGTGACGTTGATTTTTTTAAGTTTTTCATTGGACTTATGTCAAAATTCACAGAATTTAGGAAGACAACTCTTTCTTCTCTCAACATAGTGAAAAGGCTACAGTAGTTGCCGGAAATAGTTAAAATTTAGTTGTGTGGTGCATGATATAAATATCAAGCAAATTTTGAGTTTTGAAGAAAATTGATGCAAGGACATGTTTACATTTCATTAATCCTTAATTTTTTAAATTAAATTTAAGCTGGAATTATGATCAGAATGAAAAAAAAATTAGTAATTGTTTTCAAAACTGCGCGGTTAATCTAAGTAGAAAAATTTCTTTCTATCGGTGCAAGGACGGACATGACTACCCACCCAGCAGATATCCTTAATTTTAAACACTTTATTTTCATTACAGTTGTGATCATCATGCAGCAAAGCTTTGTAAATGTATTCGAAATTATGATAAAAAGATCTGTAGGAAAGTTTATTTCGATCCGTGTAGAGACATGACTACCTTCCATATATCCTTAATTCTGAAAATTTTATATCTGTCAGAATTTTTCTCGGAATGCTGCCAAACGTTGCAAATGTGTTTAGAACTACACTGAAAAGTTTAGTGAAAAGTATTATTTCAATCGGTGCTAGGACATGGCCACGTGCCATATATCCTTTATCTTAAAAACCGCATTTTGGTCACTGTTATGGTCAAAATACTGTAAAATTTTGTAAATAAGTCTGGAATTATGCAAGTAAGCTCTGGAAAAAATTTTATTCCAAACGGTGCTAGAACAGGACTATCTCCCATATATCCTTAATTTTGAAAGCTTTAATTTTGTCACAATTATTGCCCGACTTTGTAACTGTATTCAGAATTACGCTAAAAAGCTTTGTGAAAAGTTTTATTTCTATCGGCGTTAGGACATGTCTACTTGCCATAGGATAAAGGATATATCCTTTATCTTAAAACATTATTTTGGTCACAGTTGCGATCAAAATGTGGCAAAACTTCGTAAATGTGTCTAAAAGTATAATCGAAAAGTCTGTGGAAAATGTTATTTCAATCAGTTCAAGGACATGACTACCTCCCTTGAATACATCCTTAATCTTTAAAACTATGTTTTGGCCATAGTTTTGATCAGAATGCAGCAAACAATTATAAGTGTGTCCAAAATTATGATCCAAGTATCTGTGAGAAATCTGATTTCAGTCGTTTCTAGGAGATGAGTACCTCATACACATCCTTAATTTTAAAAACTTTAATACGGGTACGGATAATTTTAAAATCTTTATTTTGGCCACAGCTGTGAAAAAAAATACTTAAACATTTTTAAATATATGTCTACAACTGCACTACTACCTATGCGCCATTTAGTATGCACTATTAGCCTCTACAGAAACTTTTATTTCAATCCTATATAAAACCTATATCAATAATTTTAAACACTTTATTTTGGCCATAATTACGGTCGAAATGCAGCAAACCTTTCTAAATATGTCCAAAATTTTGTTATAAATGTCTGTACGAAATCTTATTTCAATCGGTACAAGGACATGACTACCTCCCACATATCCTTATCCTTTTCAAAAACATATTTTTGGTGACACAAGTATGATCAAAATGCGGCAAAACTTTGCAAATGTCTAAAATTATGATCCAAACGCCTACGAGAAATCTGATTAATATTAGCGCAAGGACATGACAATCTTTGATATATCCTTATTTTAAAAAAAATTTTTTTTGGCCACAGTTGTTACCAAAATGCAGCGAAACTTTCTAAATGAGTCCAAAATTATGATTCAAACGTTTGTTAGAAACATAATTTCAGTCCGTGCAAGGACATGATTACCTTCCATACATCCTTAGTTTTCAAAACTCTGTTTCTGTACAGTTTTGATCGAAGTGTATCGGAACTTGTATCGGAAAACTCTTATTTTAGTCGAAGCAAGGACATGACTACCTCCCATATATCCTTAATTTTGAAAACTTTATTTTAGTAATAGTTGTGATCGAAATGCAGAAAGACTTTATGAATGTGTCTAGAATTGCCCTGCAAAGCTCTACGAAAAATTTTATTTGAATCGGTGAAAGGGCATGACTACCTCTTATATATCCTTAACTTGAAATATGACATTTAAGCTACAACTAGGGTCAAAATGCGATGATATTTGGTAGATATTTCGGTCAGAGTGCGATGATATTTGGTGGATATTGCACTAAATTTGAATGCAAACTCTCCAGGTACTCGGTTCAGTGCTACATATATCCTTTTTGTTTAAGTTTTCATAAAGCATATTAATCGATTGTAATAGTTCAGATAAATTGGTATTTTGAGATTTATTAAAATTAGAATATAAATTTTTTTTAAACGTAGATTTTGCTTTTTTCCGCAGTGGCGCTGGCGCGTTTTGTTGTGCTCCTATACTTAGCCATTAAATAACATTATTATATCTAATTTCTCAAATATTAGTGCTTCAAAGAAATATAAAAAATGCTTTAACATTTTAAAAGAAGCTTTTAACAAATCTTTCTATAATTTATTTAGCTTCTTTTAAAATTAACAGCTTTGCTAGATATTTAAATTTGATAAATATTTATATATTTATTTCTATAAATACTCTACTATTGCTTTCTTTCTATTGTTATTTGCTTATTTTGTTTTCCTAGATTTGTGCTAAATTAGCTTTTATTGTTTCAAACTTAATGCCCTTTAATTACATTCAGTGATTAATTCCAGGTCATTAATAGACCATTAACATGGAAATTGCCAAAAACAAATCATTTTGCGTTCTATTTAACTTTTCTTTTCTCTTAATTTTTTTTTTTTTTGGTTTTATTGTCGTTTTATATTTTAGATTTTCATTTTGATTTGTAATTTATTTTAGTGTTTTTTTTTGTTGCAATTTTGTAAAGATTTATTTTAGGGGAATAAATACTGCTCGAGTTTGGTTGGTCTTGTGTCTTTCAATTTTTGTTATTTTGTTGTACGAAAGTAGATTTCAAATTGACATTTGACAAATATTTTGAATTTTTCTTACTTTCGGACTTTGGGTTGTGGAAATGAGAATTTATATAAATAAATTTAGAAATAGAAAGAGAAATGACAGGAAATGGAAAAAAAGTCGAAGATACTAAAAGGAAAAAAATATTAAAGTTAGTAGGAAAATAAATAGAGTAATTTTTGTTGAGGAAATTAAAGAACTTTATTTAAAATAACATTAAATTAAAATTTTTAAAAGCTCTCCAAGAAAATGAACAATAAGTTCTGAACGGCTTGAACGATTTTTCCAATTAAGTCAGATGAATTTAGATCAAGTCACCTTTCACATAAGATAAACTAAATTAAAATCGATCTAGTCGTTTGGGAGCTACGGTGCCACAGACACACATATTCAAGGTCATACCGCTAAAAATACGTGATAACTCCTAAACGACTGGACCTATTGCCTTCAAACGTACCTAAAAACACTCTAGATCAAGTCACCTAAAAATTAAATCTAAATCAGTCAGTCCAGCCGTTTAGGCTCTACTTGGGGACAGACAGACACACATAGATACACAATAGAAACTTATAACACCCCTCTTTTTTTTTGATCGGGGTCAATAAAGAATACCGAATGTTTATTGACTTTTATTAGAGATGGGATCGTGAGTAGATTTGCGGTCACGTTTACGTACTGTCACGAGCAAACAAAGAAATTACTCAATCGAGCTCATACCTAATCTAATTTTTAAATATTCATGCTTATGCACGCTCACGTTTCAAAAGAGCTCAAGTCACGTTCATGATGTAATCAAGAAAAATGTCACGTTAATAAATGTTTTTAGCTTCTTGTCTGTGTTTTAGCTGTTTTTTTAATTTCATTGTGAAATATTTCTCTACAAATGTAAATTGCTTTAGTAATAAAAAACTAACAACAAACAATCTTTAGTGTAATCTAAAATGTTCTTTATATTAATTCTATTGCAAAAACTATTCACTGCTGTTTTGTACTTATTTGCATGTTCGCATGTATTTTCTTGATTTGTATCTGCGGGCAGTTTTATGTTGCTGTTGTTGTCGCTTTGTCCGTTGTCTATTGGTTAATTCTAAGACTAGACAAGATTATTGTGGCGCAAACACTCCATAATTCAAATGTCTGGCAAACGTTATTAACATAATCAGTTTATTTATTATACGGATTTTTGAGTAATTAGAAAAAATCACTAAAGGATTTTATGGCAAATATTTTTGTAGAACACTACAGCCCGGTATAGTGCTACTGCAGCGGAGTTTTTGTTCTTTTTTTTTAAAAAGGAACGAAAAAGACCCATTCAGCGAAGAGTTAGAGGGTTAAAAAGTTTCACAAAAATATTTATTGTGCTGTTTTAGATAAAAACTTTCCGCACATTTTCTGCCTTAAACGTAAGGCTTAGAAGATTTCCTATGCCGAAAACAAATTCTAGGTAAGTTCGAAATTAACCCTTAAACATATTTTAAATTTTGAACAATTTCAGGCGTTCAAGTTCAGTTTGGTGCTAAAGAATATTTACAAACCTATAATAAAATGTCATGGCGAATATTTTTGAAGAACATTTCAGCCCGCTATATCGCTGCTGCAGGGAGCTTGTTTGTTCCTTTTTTGAGTAAGGGACAAAAAGACCCACACAAAGAAGAGTTAGAGGGTTAAAGTGTTCTACAAAAATATTTTTCGTGATGTTTTATATAAAAGCCCTAAACACATCTTATACTTTAAGCGAAAGTTTGACAAGATTTTCTATGCCAAGTCCCTATAATTATGCATAAAAGGGGGAAATTTAACTCCCTCTAAAATGAGTCCCAGATGTTAACTTTTAAAACGCCGATACACTTATATCTTTTTTGATGTGTAAGCATCTATACGCTAGGGGGTAAAAATCTTTTTCACAATACAATCACAAATTTTGAGTAAGATTAATCTTACTATAACGCGGTGTGAGCTCTGTATGAGTGGATTAGTGTAATCATACGGACAACAAGAAGTACAGAGAAACTTAACAGCTGCATAGAAATACACTAACACTGGCAAAGGGAGTCTCAAGGTCCAACTCCTGCAGTAGGGTCGTACGTTTGTTGGTTGGTGCTGTGTTGCCGTGTTTTTGAATTGAGTGAGTATTTCGGCGTTGCCGTTTTTGATTTTTGCCGGGAACTTCTGGGATTTAGGGGATTTTGTGTCCAGTTTTTCGGGATTCAGACCCGGTTCGTCTCGGATTTTGAGCCCGGGTTTTTTGAAAAAAAAAACGGTTTTTCGGTTTTACCGAATTTGTTGCTGAACCTGATGCGATATTTGGCTGACGGTTTATTGACTGCGTTTGTCTTTGACTGTTGGTTATGTTGCTGTTTAACTGCGGTAATTGCAACTATTTTGTACGGGTATATTAATTTTTTTTTTTATTTTTTACTTTTTTTATGTTTGTACACGCATAACTCTGTCATTTGTTAACCGATTTTTAAAATTCTTCTTTTGTTGGAAAGGGTTTTTTGCCTGCAGTTTGGTCCGGATGGGGAAAATTTGCTCCCCACCATGCATAACTCTGTCATTTGAAAACCGATTTTCATAATTTTTGTTTTATTTGACAGGGTTTGACAAAAATTGGTCCCAAAAATTTTTGTCGCAAATCGGAGGGGGTTTTTTTCATATTTCAATATTTTACAAAACACCAAAAAAATTATAACTCTGAACTTAAAAAAAAATATGTTTCATTACTAGATGTTTACACATTTCCCCTGTGATCGGACTCACATTATTTTTTTTTGTACCCTCTGGCAGAATCGGTCGTTGTAAGCTTTGAATGATTTTTGGTTTCTCAGAGCGGATGGGAAACTTAGTAAGAAAAATACTTGCGGTGCTTGTGAGTTCACAATTGCTGGGTTTTAGCACTCGTTTGAAAATAACCGATTTGGATATGCTTTATTTGAACATCGTAGGCACGATATATGAATATGTTAACATGAGAATTGCAAGCTTTTTATATAAAAAAAAAATATAAAAAAATAAACGTGATCAAATTAAAACTTTTTGATATGAACAATTTTAACTGGATTCATGCAAATCTCATTTTTGTTGTTTTAATTTCCACGTGTTTTGCTCGCTTCAACTTTTATCAGTCTTAAGCATCCTTTGACGACCATCTTCTTATGGGCCATGATTCTGTTATTATTAAATTAAAAGTGAAATCTCTTTTGTTTAATATTAAAATTAGTATTTGATATATTACACACACAAGCACGCAGTTAAATTACTTAAATAGATGTGCACAAAAGAATTTTATATAAAACCACCGTAAACGTATATGGGGTTTTGAAAGCTGCCGCATTTCCATTTTCACAGCAAAAACGTGCTTCTTCTGTATAAAACCGACATAAATATTTTTTCGAGCTCGTTTCTGTTATTCTTATGCAGACCACGCATTATTACCATAAATAAATCAGGAAATAATTAAAAGCAATCTTTGCCCGGAAAAAAAGTTTAATTTTTTTCAGCTTAAATTGAACGAACATGTAAGAGACGTATTTCCTGTGTGTTTTAATGCAAACAGACACTAATATACACACATGCATACTTCCATATATTCAAACATATTTACGTACAAATATATTTGTTAGTGTTAATGTGAATCTTGGTGTTAATAGCATACATTTTTTTCTTTCTATTTTGTTAAAAATTGTTATAAAAAACTCACGTATTCTAAATGACCACAACATGTTGTACTGGCCTGGCCGTGTTATACGATAAAAAGTCATTCCATTTATTGTTTTTCAACCAATTCCTTTTTATTTCCGTTAATATTAAAACTTATTTGTGAGCACCGACTTGAGTGGCCGGCCATCAGCGATCATTATACGTTGAGGCAAGTGTACGAAGGATGTGTAAAGTTTGCTAAAAAAAATAATTTTATAACACTCGTGCAACGAGTATTTGAAGTAGATTTTCGAGTGTCTGCAGGATTTGTGTAAATAGTACGTGTTTTTATGCCAGTAATTTCATGATTTTTTTTCTAAATTTATTTTGTAATATTTTTTCTTGGTTCTTACAAGGCAAAAATGTGTGAACATTTTTTTGGAGGAATCTTGTGTGTGTTTTTTGGACAAGAAAAAACCATAAATTTCCTAATTATCATAATTATCGTTGTAGCAAACACATACATAACATTTTTTGGAATGCTTAATTAAAACAATATTTTAGAAACAACTGCTACATAAGCCCGGCACAGTGCTTTGTTACATATACAAGAATCAGAAATAACGCTCTTCACGAATTGCAAGTAAATACATATATAAAGAAGTTTTTATCAATCGATCATGCTTTGTATCCCAAAAAATGTATCGAACGTTACTCACACGTTTTCAAAACATGTACATAATTGAAAACACATATTGTATAATTATTGGGTATCTGGGAAAACTTATCGCAGATTATTCATATCAACTGTTGTATGTGGTTCAATTCAATGGTGTGTATTTGGAAAAAAGTTCATGCAAAAATGTATTGAACGTTACTTTAATAAAAATTATTATTTTTTTGATTAATTTTGTTCTTATAAGATATGAAAAATATTTAAAATGCCTCGATGAATGACAATATCTAAAACTTTTCTATTTCTTTGTTCACATGAGAAAGAACGGTAACGTTCAATACACAAATTTTTTTTTTGGTATGGAGTTAAATATTGAGGATACTAAAATCCTTTGAATGTTACGAATTCCGGAACTTTATATATACGAGAGGGACCTGTCACTTTTACATGGCGTTGTCATTGGAGCAGGTCAATTGACTTACATATTTGCTATATGAGATTACCGGTTCTACCTGTTTTTGTATCCTGTTTTATCGTCTTAGCACTCGACTATCAAAAAACCCCTTTTTAAAAGATCTACACAACGGGAGAGAAACCTTTATTGAAATATTTGTGGGAAAACTAGAGATTCGCATAAATGAGAAGACATCAAAACAAAAGCAAACTTCTATATTCAATCATAGTTATTTTTTACTTTATCATTTTTACATATGTGTGTTGGCTCTTTTGGATTTTTATAAAAATTATTTCGTTACTTTTTTTTCTCACATTTTATTCTACAATTTTTCATGGCATATTTTTTAAATTATTGTGGTTCTACAATACAATTTTTTTTTCATTAGTTTCATATGTTTTGCTTGTATGCACATCTAGATATTTAATCTACGATAACAACAAAATCCCTGGTAACAGAAAAATTTCAGTTAAAAAATATATTGTAACTTTTATTACAATAATATTTTATATAAAAGGATTCAATATTTCAATAACATTCATTTTTCTTTATTGTTACAGCGTAATGGTTTGTGATTTTTTCTCATGTTCAAACAGACTTTGGTCTCTTAAGTACATTAGGGTACCTCCCTCCAATTGTTTGGAAAAAATTCATAGTTTAGTTTCTTGGTTTGATAGAAAATGGTAGATATTAACGTCATGAAAAAAATTGAATAGCTAGCTGTTAGACTTTCTTTTATGACAACACTGTACAACAAAATCAAAATTTCAATTCGAGGGTGATGTTGGCTGAGATGGTTAGCGCGTTGACTACAAACCCTGAGGTCTTGAGTTCAAGACTAGTTTCAGGCAAGCCATCAACATCTCGAATTTTTCTGATGTGCATTGATGTGTCATTGTGTTGATTGTTGTTGGACTGTTAAAGTGATGAAGACATAACACTGATCACTTTAGCTATACCGCCAGCGATTAATTCTGACGCATCCTAATGCGCATCACAATACCGGTATTGTAGCAGAATCGTCGGCAAAGTAAAATAAGTAATAAATTGCTACATAGCTTAAACAAATTAATTCCTCTACTTGACACCAGAGGGGCTGCAACACTGCTCTATAAAATTTAGCAAAAAAAAAACGCGCAATGGCAGAGTTGAAAATTAATTAACCTTTCTATCTCTCTCCTACTTCATCACCTGTTCTCTCAACACTAGTCCTTTCCCAAAGAAGGTAACACATTATTTAATTAACTAGTAGGCATTAATTGCCTGATTGTGTTACTTCTATTTATAAAAAAATTCAAGAAAAATAGGACAATGTATTAGAACAATTAATTCTGGTAGAGGTTACAAAAAAAAAATACACGTGTTTCGATATTTTGAAAATTTATACCCAGGATTAGGTTTTGGGGAGTTAAATTCCCCTTTTGGACCATTGTTACAATGAATCGGCAAAGGAAATCTTGTAATCCTTTCATTTTATGTGCAATATGTGCTAAGCACTTTTATGTTTTATGTAAAATACTACGAGAAACATTTTTGTGGAGCATTTTAACGCTCCAACTCATTTGCTAAATGGGTCTTTTGGTCCCTTTTAAAAAAAGAGGCTAAAAATTCCCTTAAACAGCAATATAGCAGACTGAAATGCTTTAGAAAAACATTTGTCATAAAGTTCTAGAAGAAGTCGTGAAAGACACCAGAGTTCAAAATTTAACTCGGTCGCCAGAAATAAGTCAAAACTTGATATGTGTTTTAGGCAAAATTTCTTACTTATTCAGTACACTGTACAACAAAATCATTTTTTTTGAATTGCAAGTCTTTAACGACTGATTCTGGTAGAAGGCACCAAAAATATATGCACGTGTATTGGCGTTTTCAAAGTTTACATCTGGGAGTCATTTTAAGGGGAGTTACATTTTCATCCTTTTTGCACATAGTTCTACTGCCTAGGGATAGGAAATCTTTTGAGCCTTACGTTTAAAATATAAAACGTTTTAAGCATTTGTATGTAAAACACAACGTGGAACATTTTTGTAGAACATTTTAACCCTCTAGTTGTTGGTGGTATTATGGGTCTCTTTATCACTTTCTTAAAGAAGAGACAAAAATCTTCCCTTCAGCGATGATATTGCGGGCTAAAATGTTCTACATAATTGTTCCACGTGGTGTTTTACATAAAAATTTTTAACTCATTTTATACCTTAAACTTAAGGCTTACAAGATTTCCTATACCATGTAGTATTTGTGAATAAGTATCCTTAAACACATTTTTAGTTTTGACCGATTTCTGACGTTCAAGTTAAGTCTGCAGCTTTAATTTTATGGCAAATATTTTTGTAGAACATTTCTGCTCTCTATATCGCCGCTGAAGGGGAGTTTTTCCCCCTTTTTTAAGAAAGAGACAAATAGACCCATGAAGCAAAAGGGGAGAGTTTCAGCTACCCCTAAAATTAATCCCAGATGTAAACATCAAAAACGCCGATACACGTATATTTTTTTGGTGGCCTTTGATCCTTAGAGCTTTGTTGCTTAGAAAAATAATATTAATGATTTTGTTGTACAGTGTTGTTAGAGCCATATTGCTCTAAAGTGGAAATAGTGTATCAATGAGATCCCTATTATATTGAGTTACTTAATTTAAACAATTCAAAATGGCATATTGTTTCATACAAAGAAACATCAATACTTAATACAGAAATGGAAAATTTAGATTTTGAAATGGAAGCACCAAAGGCGTGTAAAAATGCCAGAATTTTAACGGTTTTTATGATATTTTATTTTGAAAATCTTTAGTTTGTAACAGCGCATACTAAAGACGATTGCAAATATCATAGTAGTATTAATGTAGCCTCCAACATAAAAAAAGAAACAGAATGACCCAAAATTTCCATTTGGGGTTCTAAAAATCTTTACAATTTTCAAGTTAAAAAAAATCTTAAAAAGCCTAATATTGGTTTGTCCATCCCTGACTCTTGTACTCGAATGCATTGTGTGCATTTGAATACCAAGCTACTCTCCATAAAGTGAAACAAATGGGAGTAAGAGAAGTGGGAGTTTGAAAAAAGGTTAGTAGGATTTGCATATAAGCATTTGTGTTAGTGTATACGTGTGTTTTCTGTTAAAACCACATTAATCATGTGCTTGTGTGCAATATTGTGACTTTGTGTATGTGTATATGCATTAAAAGAACATCTCTGTTGCAATATTTGTGTTTAAATTGAAAGCCATTTTTAAAAACCTCAGAGAATAACAAAAAGAAAAAAAAAACGGAAAACAACAGCAACAATAAAGTGGTTTATATAAAATAATAGACATAAATGGCACTGACAATAACTGAAAATATACGAGTAAATAAATAAATAAATAGTGTTTGATTTATTTTAAATACCTGAAGCGTAGAATAAATAGCTTGCAGTTCAGCTGCAAGATAATAATCTTAGAATATTTATTTATTTATTTATTTCTTGCACCACCTCTAAAGGTGTAAAGAAGACGTCCGACAGCCTTAAGTTATTTGCTTTGACATGCATACATCTTAACCATAGAAGGTCATACTTCGTCGAATCGACGACGCATGTTAGAATTTTTCAGTTTTTTTCTGGTAAATATACTTATTTTATGTCCATTTTTCGTACAGGACTTTAGGCTTTGAGAAAGTTGTTTTTTTTTATTTGCGTCGTCGAAACGACGAAGTATGACGCTTGTTAACTTTTAGAATTTTCGGATGTGTGTTTCCAGTGCTTCGTTGGTGGTTGTTTGAGTAGTTAGCTCTTAGTTTTTAAGTCTATAATAAAAAAAGGGAAGTAAATTTGATCGACAAAGAGTTTGAAAGTTTTTTTAGATGTATGACGGGCAGTATGAGTTGGACCTTGATGATAACGGCATATATGACATATAGTAAGGAGAATACAAAAGTTCATCAGAAATTGGATGTTAAGTAAAAGATATCACCGGAATAGTTCAGGACGATTTATTTTTAAACAGTTTAAGAGAGAAACAAACTTGAAAAAATCTTAAAGCTAATTAACCAATATTGTATTGCAATTGATATTCCAGGATAGGCATCAGATGGGCAATCTGTCAATTTTATAGTATACTTAACCCCGACTAGTGACTACATATTTACATTATTTACGCCTGTAACTTATTTTAAATAAAGGCAAAGTTTATAAGTCAATACAAATTCACCAAAAGTGGCATTTTGTCAACATTTAAAATCAGGTGATTGATAGCCTTGAGGTACCAACATTAAAAACATTGATATGCTAGAATATTAAAAATAAATCGCCGAATAAGGAAGAAAATAATAAAACGATGCCACTAGGGTCAAAATACCAAAAGCGGCACTAATTTGTTGTTTGGCTTTCTTGTAAACTGCGGTTGGAAATAAAAAATGTGATAAAAGCCGGTATGGGGAGCCACGAAAAGACTTTAATGCCTCTTACATAAAATAACGACTGATGGTTCTGAAAACGTGTACCGATCTTGTTTAATATATCAATTTTAGTATTTAAATACATTTTATCATCTATATGCTTTTAAATTTTTTATTTTCGATAATTTTTAAGCTCTGTTTTACGAAATAGCCCGAGTAATGTACTACGGTAAAAACATAATTTATGATTAAATAAACATTAAAAATTAAGTAAAATTTTGTTATATTTCGATGATATAAAAACAAATATTTAAAAAAACTCAACATTAAATTTTTTTTTGCAAGTGGGTCATTTTTACTGCCACTTTTAATAACACCGTCGTCGATTCGGCGAAGTATAACCTTTACGCCATAAAAATAAGTATGACTTTCTAGGGTTAAGTAAATATTTCGAAGAAAATAATATAAACTTAATAATTATCACAAAAATATTCAGAGTTTATATTAAAAAAGTAAGAAATTTTAATAAATTGAAATGCTAAACGGCTTAAAAAAATAGAAAATAGAGAATGTTATAAATGTTCTTGTTTTTTTATTTGCTCCCGCATTTGTTTTGTCATTTTTGAAACGATTTGGACTTTTTTTTGGTTGAAAAGATTGCTCTGTTTGCTTATATTGGATTTAATGTCAGTCTGCTCGTCTCTCCATTTAGTAGGACGTTTTTTTAGCAGTAATTATTGTGTTTAACTTAATATATGTGTCTAATTTAATATTTCTTAACAGCCATTCACGTGTCTTTGTAGCAATTCTTTCACATGTATTATTAATTGTAAAGAAATGTAAATGTCAATTAGGAGTATTTATTGCATTGTTTAATTTTCTTATGAATAACTGTCATATTTTATTTATCTAACTTTTAAGAAAAAAAAAACAACCATCCAAAATACTTTTATTGCTTTTAGAAAAAAAGTTTAGAAATATTCTTGCGCTTTGTATTGAAATGTATGTTTCTGATAAGTTTGATGACTTTATTTGACAAGGGTATGATAACCAAAAATGCTTTGAAATAAAGATGGCATTTTAAATATACTAAATACGCACTTTATTTAGTCCAAAAAATGTGTTAAACAGACTACAATTTGTTACATGTTTATTTGTTTTGATCTTTTTTCAAGCATAAAATAAACAAATCAATGTTGTCAAGTAGAATAAAATGTGTCAGTTGAAAAATTACAGTGAGTGTGTGAATGACAATTTAAGACGTCAATTAAAATAAAAAAAAAACAATCAACAACAAATCTGCGGGACATTTTCTACCAATGTTCTTCAACGTAGTTATCCTATGGCTGGTGAAAATTGAAGTGGTGAAAATGAAGAGAGAACATATCACTTAACTAGAACAACAATTATAGCAAAATACCACCACAGGACAAGAACCTTAAGCTTGGATCTAGAGCCATTTACTGAGTATCTTAATTCCGTCAATTCATTTTCATATACAATTTCAGAACTCTAACCGGTTGCTAGTCCTTGGGAATCTGTCACGAGACTTGTCCTGCGACAGGTTCTCTTCCCTCTAGGAAAGCGCACTATGAAAATTGCTCCTAAGGCTTTTTTATTTTTTTTCTAAGGACTTTTGCTTACTTAAATTTGTTCAGTTTCACTTTCAATAAAATATGTTTCATTACTTATATGTAACACTATAAAGAAAATTATTTTCTTTCAAAATGACAAGGTTGTACACTAGAGTGGTTCGAAAAAAAGTTGAGCCAGTCACCCCCTAGGATTAAGGGTTAGTTGAAAATAATTCCAATTTTTTTTTAGTTCTTTGCCACGCCTCTGGATACCTACCTTTTAGTTTTTTGCACACTGCGTCGTCATTTGTAGTCACATCATAACATTATGCTTATCGCTGTTCATGGCTTGGCTATGGATACACATTCTAAGTTTCAGAAATGCTTTATTGACACTTGCAAAAAAGTGGACATTAGGGGGAAGGACGCGATAAGTCATAAGTGGCACCCTAAATTTGATGCCGGATTAGAAAGTAACTAGGGCAAAAATGAAGATATAGTCAAGCCATGAATAACGATATGCAAAATGTTATGATCGGACCACAAATGGCAACGTAGTGTACAAAAAACTAAAAAGGCGGTATCCAGGGGGGTGGCAAAAATTTTTTTTTTCGAATTTTTATTAATTAATGTTTAATCCTATGGGGGCGACTGGCTCAACTTTGTTTCTAGCATGGAGACCGAACCGCTTAATTGTACACACAGAAACAAATACCAATGTAAAATCAACATGTCGCAATTTTGATTGAAAATCATATAAAACTTATGAGAAATAATTTGCTGTTTAAGTGTATTTGTGTTTATTTGCTTTGTTCATAGCTACAATGCACAGCTGTGTGACTTGTTGTTGTTGTTTATTATGATGTTCGTGTTGTATAAATGTAAATGGCCAACAAATAGCCGACAAACTTTGCATTATTAGCAAAAATATTTTTCTCTATTAAAATAACGTTGCTATCAACCTTATATTTCATTTTAAAGTCAACATGTCTATAAATTTAATTTTAAATAATTTTTATGTTTAATCATCAAGTAAATCATGTTGAATTGTAAAATTATATTCGTATTACTTATGATGGTATTTATTTAGTATATGTGTAAAGTAAGTTTTGAAGCAGTTTTGACTACTGTGGTTACCACGTTGACCAACAAGCAGGCGGTCCAAGCTCAAATCTTGGTTTGGGCAGCCAACTACAACACAATTTTTTTTAGCTTATGCTAATACACATCACGTAAGTAAAATAATTAAACCTCTGCGACTGACATGACTTCATTATCACAATTCCACTGACGTCGTAGTACACTAGACACTATTTCGACTGCTTATATTTTCCAAGTTCCGTTTGTAAGCCCACTGAAACTATTTTTGATTTTAGTTCAATGTAGTAGTTTCTTATTTATTGCAAATTTTTGTTGAAAACAAAACGACAAAGCTTATTAAAATCAAAATTATTGGCATGTCATAAATTACCCTTAAAAAACTTACATCCATACAAAAAATAGACAATCGTCATATCTTATTTTTTTGTTAAAAAGTTTAACATTAATTTTAGCTTATACCTAAGCTAATCAATCTAGAAAGAAAATAGATAATATCAATGGTTTAATAAAAACTGACGTGGTAGACTTGTAGACACTTGTATGCTCACATCAACGCGTGCGCTCGTTTCAATTGCTTTCTTCACACTAATGTACGCACGAGTACGTAATAAGAAGCTGGTGAAAATACCAGAATCGATAATTGTATACTTATGGCGTAAAACAATGTTTTCTGTTTACTGGTGTCTGCTAGACTACGACGTCAGTAGCAGAGGGTTAATAAAATGTCTACAATAAACTAAATTCCTGTTGTATCAACTTGAAATAACTCTGATTCAATATGATACTTTTTATTGTTTCAATATCGAATTCACATTGTCTCAACTCTAAATAGCTGTCAGTATAAAATTCACGTTGTTTCAAGTTTAAATAACTTCAACATGATTCTCCGTTTTATTTCAGTATCAACTTCGTTTTGATTTATCTGTACTAGAATATTAAATCAACATTAAATATAGTTATTTCAAAAGGGAAAATTTTCTTTAAAGATCATTGTAAAATCATGTTGAATTAGTATGAAAAAGCTATGAAGCAAAATCAATACCGAAAAATGTTAAATTAACCTTATTTTCGACGATTTTCATGTGAAAATTGTCCTTGTGTAACGATTGATTCTAGTAGAAAGCACAAAAAAAGATATATACATGTATCGGCGGCTTGAACTTTTACATCTGGAATTAATTTTAGGTCGAGCTAAGTTTCCACCGTTTTGTTCACTTATAACAAACATGTAACACTTACGTTTAAGGTCTAAGGTCTTTTTTTCGATATTTTTATGTAGAAGATCACGAAAAACGTTTTTGTGGAACATTTTAATCCTCCCACCCTTCGCTGTATGATTATTAGAGCGCCGGAAATCATTAGACATAAAATGTGCTTAGGACTTAATTTTGCACTTATTCATAATTAGTACTAAAATTTCCCATACAATCGCAATTTATGAGTCTCTTTGATTTATAGTGACATTTTTTAATACAAACTAGCATCATAAAATTCTACTTTAAGATTTGAATGGTTTCTGGCGTTCCAGTTGAGTTTGAAGCTCTATTGACACATGGGTATTTCCACAGGAAAGTCTACTTTCCGTCACGTTCGACCCCAAGCAATTATGTTGATTTTTTCAAAGCAACGTAAGTTTTTTTATACTTCTTCGCATGTTTGTGTAGTCCGTCAATAGCTCTACAGTTAGTAACATTTTACGAAAAATTGAACCACATGGTTCTGAAAAACAAGCTTACTTTCTTGGTGTCGAACGTGACAGAAAGTGGGCTTTCCTGTGGAAATACCCATATGCATAATGAAAACTTGGCACTAGTGGCGAAACTAAACTGGAACTAAACGAGTTTTTTTTTATTCAACTTTACATTAAAAATCACAGTGGAGTATACTCATGAGTTAAGACTACAATCTACAGTGAGTTTTAGTCTTAAATTGAATAGATAAATCCGTGAAGATGCAGTTCATCTTCGTCAATTATGCCGAGTTCATGCCAAGTTTTTGTTATGTTTTAGTGTCTGTGAATACTAATACATAATAATATTTTATGAAAAATATTGTTGTAGGACGTTAGAGTCCACTTTATGTCCGTTGATTGGAATGTTATACTCCTTTTTAAGATAGGGTAAAAAAAAGAGCCATGCAAAAAACCGTTAAAATGTTTCAGAAAAATATTCCTCGTGATGTTTTGCACAAAAGTGATAACAACACTTCTTACGCTGATTCCATATAACAACGTGTAGTTCCAGCTGTAAGCTTTCAAAACGCCCTCTGCCAGAATCAATGGTGAGAGCCTTGTAATTTTTTATATTCTGTGTAAGCAATTATACTTAGAAAATATTTTCTAAATCAGTACGACTCTTTTATTTTCTTCCACATTTTTACACAAATAATACAAACAAATAAATAAATCTT
Organism: Panzeria rudis; assembly: GCA_956483635.1. Lineage (NCBI taxonomy): Eukaryota > Metazoa > Arthropoda > Insecta > Diptera > Tachinidae > Panzeria > Panzeria rudis. Next base: position 3,877,561 of record OY101450.1, on the reverse strand, counting down.
TTATAAATATTTCAAATGAATTCTTTTGCAGTTCGAAAAAAATATGTATAATTTTTCCTTTCAATGAACACAAGTTTATTTGTTGTTTACTTTTTTTCCTTTTAATTTTAAAATAAACAAGCAACACGTGCCCTTTATGCCAAAAGAACACACACGCCCACACAAACACACAAAAACCCATGTTTGTGATCTCATCCTTTGGCCTCTTTTATATAAAATATAAAAAGTACATATAAGAGACCATTTAAAAAAAGGGTACATTTAACCCTCATAGAATTTTTACACAAAGAACATAAATAGAATAAAAGTAAAAAAGAAAATTTTGCACAAATACTCGTATGTAAAAACGGACACAAAAGACAACATCGTATAACATAAAGCTGATAAAAAACATACATTAAGCTCACTAAATGAAAATTAATTTGTCTGGACTCTCAAAGATATCCTATCGCAAACTCATATGTATTTAACTAAGTATGTACAAGTGTATATTACGCTACAGTTACAGACAAATTAACAATGACAAAGAGAACATTAAAGGCAAAAAGGAGCGTATTTTATAAAAACTATCGTTCTTATCTAGAATAACCAACTGTCTTATACAAAATATTTAACTCTATTGTACTGCAATAATCAATTGACTGAAATAATCAATTGCTTAGTAAGAGTATCTATTAGTTGAATCTTATTATTATTCGCCGATATATTCTTTATTTTAAAAATTAAGTTTTAGCTAAAATTATAATTAGAGTGCAGCGAAAACAAGTATGAATGAGTTTTGAAAGATACGTTCTTAAGCTTCGTTCTAAATTTCATTCGAATGGGTGCATAAATATGTCCACACCGCATATATCCTATATCTTAAAACCGAAATATTTCTATAATTATGATCAAAATACAGCAAAAAGGTAATAAGAACTTGAAAACTTATGCTGTTGAGCTCTGTGATAAATATTATTTCAATCAACGCTAGGACTTGCCTGCCTCGCATATATCCTTTATTATAAATACTAAGTTTTAGCTATAATTATGATTCATTTCAAAGAAAAATAGTAACTGTTTCTAAAAGTAATCTGTGAAGCCCTGTGGTAAATATAATTTTAATTGTTGCAAGAGCACGACCATCTCCCATACATACATATATCCTTTATTTTAAATTTAAGGTAAAATTATGATCTAAATATGTACATATAGTGAAAATTAAAAATCGTTTTAGAAATCTACTGTCGTTCTTAAGCTTTGTGCTAAGTTTCATAACAATATCAGCATACATATCGCATACATCCTTTATTTCAGAATTTAAATTGAGACCCAAATACAGATCCAAATACAGAAAAAGATTAAAGAAAACTTGTAGAGTTATGCTCCCAAGTTCTGTGGTAAATCTTATTTCAAACGGTGCAAGGACTTGCCTACCTTCTATGTATCCTTTATTAAAAAAATATTGTTTTCTACCTAAAATTATGATCAGAATATTCTAAAAACCTTTTCAAAAATCATTCTGCTAAGGTTTGTAATTTCATTTCTATTGCTGCTATAATAAAACTGTCTTCCATATATCCTTAAGCTTAAAAATATAAATTTAATTAAAGTTATGATTTCAAGGCAGCAACATTTAATAGCAAGTTGTAACATAATGCTTTTAAGTTTCGTAAGAAGTTCCCTTTCAATCGGTGCCAAATCTTGGCTACCTCTCATATATCCTTTTATTAAAATTTAATCATTGCTACAATTGAAATCAGAATGTAGTAACAATTTAATACCATTTCTAAACTTGTGCTATGTATGTATACAATTTAATTTCAAACAAACAAACAAAAGCTAAAAATGCTTACACCTCACATGTATCCTTTATATTAGATATTAAATTAGATATTAAAAATATGATCAAAAAGCACATAAAATTATAAGAACTTGTAAAATTGTCCTCTTAACCTTTGTGATAAGTTTCATTTCAATCGGAGCTAGGACTTCTTTTCCTACCATATATCCTTTTTTCTAAACATTATTTTTTTTCTACAACTAAAATCAGAATGTGGTGAGTATTAGCCGAAATGCAGCAAATATTGGTAGTTGTTTCTAAAACCAAGCTCTTAAGCTTTGGGACAAATTACACCTCAATACCCACAAGGACTCAGTTTAAGCTCATATATCCTTTTTATTAACGATTCTCTAAAATAGGTATGCATAAAGGAAATCAGTATATACTTAAGCGGATTTTTTTTTCTGTGCAATAGCTAGTACTTGTAATAGATACTGTAATCTTTTATATAACTTCTGATGCCATCCCTCTCCCATTTATTCCAACTCATGTGTGTGTTTCAGCGATAAATAATAAACGAAAATGTACATGTTTCGCATTTAACATAGTTAATTTTTTAAAACACTTGCAATCACTTGCTAATACACAAGGATGGTACTTTCATATACTTGGTAATTTCTACATATAAGGATTCCTTTGCCTCTCTATATTATGAAAAAACAACAGGAGAAAAATTAAAACGTGCAAAAAAGTAAATCTCATTCCTGTCCAGCCATGCAGCCAGTCAACCATTCAGCCGAGTATCCAGCATGTATGAAATGTAAACCTTCCAAGGATTATATTTAAGAGATTAAAATTGGTGCAATGACACAAACGTAGGCCACTTAAGACAGCATGTGATTTATGTGCGAGCAACATTAATATTTTTGTATCCTTATTTTTTATTTTATTTTTTTTCCTTTTTTGATTGTGATGAGCTCATGTGGGCGTCTATAAGTTGCTTGACATTGCTCGTTTTAATTTTTTTTAAATTTCCCTTTTAACGAGTCCAGTTATTTAAAAGATTAACAATTCTTATGAGTTGGTGTAACCTGAAATGAAATGAAAACCCACATTTCCATTTCGGTCTGTCATTCTTTATTATTATTTTTTTCTTCTTTTCACTTATAAAAATACTTTAATGCTTTTAATTAAAACTGAAAGCATTATAAATAGACCATAATCTGGATAAAGTCAAAAGTCTTCAACTGTTATTTATAGTTAATAAAAAGCAAAAACTGATGTAAGTGTAAGTGGTTTCTTTAAATACAAAAAGGTCCTTTGCGTTACTTTTTAGCTTTTAAGGATGTTTAAAATTAGTTTACAATATTACTAAATTTTTAATTTGGATTTGTGGAAAACTATTATTTTATGTACAATATAATTTAAAGTATAACTTACTGTAAATAGAATTTACTGTAAATTTCATTTACTGTAAATTTAATTTAATATATAATTTACTATAAAATAAAAGGCTTTTGATCGGTTGGAGTAAGTCTCCAATGTAGTCACAATTTTCTAAAGCTTTTAGTTTCCACTTTTTTATTCAAATAAAAAATTCAAAAAGTTGTACTCCAAACCATGACAGATTATGTTAAATCTTAGCTAAGAACAATTTCAAACAAAAGGAAAATTACGTCGAAAGGAAAATTACGTCGATTGCAGTAGTTTGGGAGCCAGAATCCCACACGTAAACACTTAGCACCACTCTCTTTTTCATCAGTGGTTGAAAATAAAAATATATTGTTTTTCCTTAATATTTATGTATATGGTGTCTTTTATTATTCTCCAGCACTTTGTCTCCTTAATTATAGCAACAGCTCTAAAAACAAATTTGACTTGAGGCAAACAATTACTGACATGTCTAATTATACAGGAATAAACAGATAAAATCTAAAGTGTGTTTGGCATAAAGAATGACACTTTTCCATATGAAAATTTTCAACGAGCTGCATGGTGGATTGTCGCCATATTTATAACCGACAAAACTAAATTTCAAGCTCAAAGAAAATCTGATCAAGGACTTGACTTCTGGATTTAAAATTACGATCAGAATTCAAAGACAAAATCTAGTTAATGATTAAACAATTATTTGGTAAGTCTCTGGGGTAAATTCAATTTAAAGTGGTGGAAGAATATACATACACCTTAAATATAAGAATTACATTTTTAATGCAGCTATGATCGAAATATTTTTATAAATGTGCTGTTAACCTCCACAGCAAATTTCATTTCAGTATGCCCACCTCCCATATATCCTTATTTTAAAAAATTACATTTTTGCTTCAATTATGAATAGAGTATTTCTAGTATTATACTGTCAATCTCTACAGAAAGTTTTATTGCAATCGCTGTAAGTCTATGTCCACCTCCCATATATCTTTAAATTAAATGATAAAATTATTACTACGATTATGTTAGCTCTATAGCAATTTTTATTTCAATCGCTGCAAGGATATGCCCATCTTCGTATATTCTTAATTTTAATAATAAAAGTTTTACGATAATTATGATCATAATGTTTCTAGAATTATACTGTTCATCTCTACAATAATTTTTTATTTCAATTGCTACAAGGATATGCATACCTCTAATAGATCCCTAATTTCAAAAATAAAATATTTACTACAATTATGATCAGAATGTTTCTAGAATTATACTGTTATTCTCTAATGCGATTTTTATTTCTATCGCTGCAAGGATATGCCGACGTTATGCATATATCCTTAATTTGAAAAATAAAATTTTTACTACAATTATGATAAGAATATTTCTGGAATTGTACTGTTAATCTCTACTACAATTTTTAATTCAATCGCTGCAAGGATATGTCAAGCTCTCATATATCCTTATTTTTAATAATAAAATTCTTACGGCAACTATAATGCGAATATTTCTAGAATTATACTGTTAATCTCTATATCGATTTTTATTCCTATCGCTGCAAGGATATGACCACCTCACTTATATCCTTAATTTTAAAAATAAAATTTTTACCACAATTATGATCAGAATATTTCTCGAATTATACTGTCAATCTCTACAAAAAGTTTTATTGAAATCGATGCAAGGATATGTTCACCTCCCATATATCCTTAAATTTAATGATAACATTTGTACTACAATTATGTTCCGAATGTTCCGAGAATTATACTCTTAAGCTCTATAGCAAGTTTTATTTCAATCGCTGCAAGAATATGCCCACCTCTCATATATCCTTATTTCTAAAAATAAAGTTTTTACAACAATTAAAATTATATTAAAAAATTTTCTAGAATTACATTGCTGAGCTCTACAGCAAATTTCATTTCAACACTGCAAGCATATACACATATATCCTTAATTTTAAAATAAATTTTTTTTTACTAAAATTATGATCAAACAACAAATGTGTAAACAATTTCTTTTTCAGAAATATAGAATTCAACAAAATTCGTCAATTGGAGTTACTTCTGATCGTTGTATATGCACAACCCACTGTGCGTCTCGTGAACACACTGTTTTTCTTACAAGCGTCACTATTATTATATTAAAATTATATTTCAAACATTGTAGCTGTTGCTGTTAACTCTCCATCTTAAGAAACAATTTTTGTTTAATTTATAGCAAATTTGTCAGAAATAATGAAGTGTCTTAAAAATATGATTTATTATAAATTCAGTTAAACTACAAGTCAGACTGACAGTCTGGTTTGCTAAGAAGAGCATAATATAGTGAACCATTTTAGAAAAAAAAACATAATTAATAGAGTTAAACAGTTTTCTGTAATATTTCTTTGATGACATGGTAAAGAATTTATTAATTATTATATTTAAGAGTATATTGTAGAGTCATGATTTCCAACTAATTTGCTTTTGAAGCCAAATGATTTCATTTGACTAAAGTTTTTTAACTTTATATTCATAAAATTTTAGCCATGAGAAATATTCCAAGGAAGGAGTGAAAATTGATCGCAATTAGTTTTCGACCTACACGGCAGAACAAGACAACGCTGGTTTCGGACGTCGCCACACTCACATTACCAGTGTACTTGTGTATCTCCATTCATCAAATTTTTATCAAATCATCTTCATAAGACAGGATATAAAAATATAAAAATAATATTTCGAAAAAATTGTCAGTTGTAGTGTCATATCACCACCTCTCCTCATTATAGTTCACATGATCACTATGTTCTTGATTTATCATAACATGTCCTTTTATCTCTTTGGATTAAAAATCAGTACAACTTGAAAACATCACACAACTTAAACATTTCAAAGTCGTCCTTTAAACTTCAGATAAGCATTGAAAACCCTTAACTGAATTTGAGAAAATTAAATAAAACAGAATATAACAGCAAATCTTCATTCATAGATAATTAAATAAAAACGGCGTTTTTTTCTTCTTAAATTAATAAGTGAAAGTGTACACCATTTCCTTGGCAATTAATTACTTTGAATAAAACGAAGACCAGTATTTCTATAAATGCTTCTCATTAAAGACGTTTTGATATTGGAGACAATGAAAAGCCACCTAAAATCTTTAAATAAGTTTAAATTACATTAAGTTTGTTTTCCAATATTTTGTTACTTTAAAGTATCTGGAATATTTTTGATAAGGACTCTTTTAAATATTTACGTATTTTTTAGCACAGTATGCTGTATCGAATTGCATACAGCCTTCAACTATTTGAAATATATATATAAACTTTGGAGAATGCGAATACAAAAACTGGTTTTCCTTTTGCTACCATGAGGATATTTAAAGCAACCCTGAATTATATCTGTTCTATCATTATTTTTTAAATATGTAGATGGGGAGCATAGCAAAAAAGAGACTCTTTAAAAAACAACAGAAAAATATGAAAACAATAGATAACAAATACTCTTATGTGTATCTAGAATGAGCAAAATTATAAAATGAATTCTAAGGTGAACAAATAAGGGTATTTAAACATAAATTATTCTTGGTAATTAATCATCTTTTACAAAGTTAACAGTTTTACACAAATCACACAAACAAAGACAAAAGATATAACAACTTCTAAACAGCACATCCGAGTCAATGAGTGTGATGCCCAGCAGACTCTAGAAAATTATGTTTTTTTTTGTAGTAAAAATCTCTAATATATAATTGTAAGATATGTTAAACAGTTTTTATAATCTTATGGGCGCTTATTTGTCCTATATAAAATGTAATTGCTTTTTTATTTAAACAAAATAATCTATTGGAGACTCTTTACTATCTACTAGTGATAACGAAAGTGGTTAGTTGAACATACATATATTGACCTTTTTAATACCAGACGAAAAGATAGGACCCTGTAAAAAAAATGCTTCGAATGAAGGAGGTTTTTACTATGAGAGAATAAAATAAGTGCTTACAAACCTGCTGATATCGCTGCTGATTTTTTTAAGGCGAGTTCCCGGCTTGGAGTACTACATTTTTGATACAAAAAGCGGGCTTTGAAGCGCTGAAAATCATCACCATTTTCAGCACTAAAACTGTTAGTACATGGAACTTTCTCTCTTAAAAACCTGTATTGTATAAGCAGTGAAAAATCAGTTTTTTTGTATAGTTTCTTTCATATACATTCACTGCTCTGCAAAAGCTCTTCTTTTAAAGCGTATTATTATGCGCTTTACTGCGTTAGTGCTTCACAAAACATGAAAATTGTTTACTGGGGAGTTTTATAAGTTTATAGTGTGTATCTGTGTGCCTGCCTGCGTCATCGTAGAGCCCTAACCGCTGAATCGATTTTGATTTTTTTTTCGTTGGAAAGGTCACTTGGTCGAGGGTGTTGCTACCTATCTTTAAAGAAAATCGGTCAAGCGGCTTAGAAGTTATCACCTCTTTTCTAGATATATCCACGTTAATCTATGTGTCTGTGGCACCGTAGCTCATAAAAGTCTAATAGCCATATAAGGTACAGTTATTAAACCTTGTAGACTAGTAGATTGAGTGCTAGAATTAGAATGCACACATAAAAATATCATATGAAAGCCGTCGAAAACAAGGTTAATTTAACATTTTCAGTAATGATTTTGCTTCACAGGAGTTTTATGTTAATTCAACATGAACTTACAGTATATTTACTGAAATATTAAATCAACGTTATTTAAAGTTGAAACAACTTGAATTTGATACTGAAATACCACGAAGAAGCAAAATGTAGCCATTTTATTAATTATTTTACATACGTGTAGGGCTGCCCGATGATTTTGATAAACAAATCTGCACATTTTTGGCAGATTTTTGAACGGCATTTTCGGCACTTCAATTCGAAAAATCGGCATTAAAAAAACCAAGTATTTTTCGTGGTTTTTATTAATTTTTATTAATAAGAACAAAAAAAAAATAGCAGCAGCCAGTAATTTCATGCGGCTTTTAAACATAAATGGATAATATATGATGAATGATTTTACAAGCTTATATATACAATGTAATATATAAATGATTTTCAGAATGAATACATTTCCGAATTTATCATTTTTGCTAAATCGCTTTTAATATGAGTATCAAAACTATTGGTTTTATGAGTTTCAAATAACCTTTAGAATACACAATTCCTTCTATAGTTTCATTTTCTACGGAACATCGAAGTTTAGCTACCCTGCGGAAAATTTGGTGACAAATGATCCAAAAGTACTTGTCCTATGACTTGAGAAAATGAGACTGGTACCAAAAATAAAGAGTAGTGAATGATGAAGAAAGACATATTGTGTAAATGGTCACATATTAACCATTTTCAGTCAATTTAGTTGGTATTCCCGCTAGTATTGTAGCAAACGGCACTGAAAAACTTCGATGCACCTGGATCTAAGGCCTATCACATAGTATATATATAATATTAATTGTCTCCCTTCAATAAGACTGCCATTCCACTCAGGAACCTGTTCCATAATATTAGCTCCAGCTTAACTGGTATTTATAACATTAAAATATAAGTTCCCTTGTGGTCGAGTGGGTAGTGTAATAGCCTGCCATACCGGAGGTTGTCGGTTCGAACCCTATCAAAGACACCGCTTAAAAATAAAATACAATTTCTACTTGGATTACAATAAAAAAATAAATTAATCGATAATTACAGCTGAATTTTGGAATAATATTTATATATAACCTATATTATTCTACACCGATTAGGACTCCATAAGATAGTTCAGAGACAAGTTACAAGGTGCATACAAAGTATCAATTAACCCCATCCTAGGCCATCCCCATGTAAAAGTTGCTGGTCCGCTTCATAGGAAGTGTTAGAACTCGGACTGGTCCCTACCACCTGGGGACAGGTCAAGTGACTTGTTTTGTGTCAGTTCCATTTACCGTACGGTAGTTACCCCTGTAGTGTAGTGAATAGTGCGCTAGATTATTAGCCGGGATTCCTGCCAAGACTTGGGTATTTCAACAGAAAAGCTCAAAAAAGCTTAATCAATATGTTTGTTTGTTAAATTCACTGCATTAAGTATATGTCCGACATTTGCAGACGAATGTAGCCAACTATAAATTGTTTAAAAAATTCTGCCAAAACTGGAAAATCCTTTGTGGAATCGTCCCACTTTATTTTAGAAATTGTTTGCCAAAAATTATATAAATTTATTTATTTCAGTCTTTTTGAATATTTAAATCTATCGAATTCTGAAAATCCTAAGAATATCAAAAATTGTGCTGATTTTTTTTCATTACAATGATTTGAAGTTGCCTTCAAAATCAAACAGTTTTTGTATGAAAGTGAGCATTTATTTCTATATAAAAATTTATACAATTATTAATTTAGGGGCTTAAAAGCAAAGGGGTACAAGTGCAACAAATGAAATTCAGAGTAATTAAGCTTCAAAGTTTTTTGTTCCCATACATTTCATACATAGTATTTTTGATGTTTAAGGTCATCGTACAGGTATACAATTTGGAGAGCGATATATATATTGGATTCCTGCGTATAACTTAATTTTCATACGTTTGGCACTTGTACCCCTTTGCTTTTCACCCCTCAATTATACTGTAGGCAAAAATAACTTTTTGCTTCTGATATCTATTAAATGAAATTCATATCTTTTTTTTCATATATCCTTTTTTATAAAATTATAAAATATTGTTATTGTCAAAACACAAAAATGTGGTTTGAAATCGGAGTTAGCGTGTTGTCTATTAACTTGATAAAAATCGGAATTTTTTCACCTAAAATCGGCAAATCGGCATTTGGTAATTTTTTAATGGAAAAATCGGCCAAATGCCGAAAAATCGGCACTTTTAGCAGCCCTGCTTACATGATGTGTTTATAGCATAGGCATAAGAAAAATTTGTATTGTAGTTCAACTCTCGCTCATTGCTTTGTAGTCAAAGCGCTAAAGGCTACAGCCACAACGTCCATACTTTAGATATACACTAAATAAATACTATCATAAGTAACATGACCTTCATTTTAATTCAACCTGATTTAATTGATGATTTAACATAATAATTATTTTAATTTAAAGTTATAGTCATGTTGATGTAAAATGAAATGTAACGTTGACTTTTCACTAAAGTAGAACCAGCTTTAATTTAACGTGATAAAAATTGATTTTACTATAAAAGAGTATTTTATTGATTCAATATTAAAAAATTTTGTTTTATCAGTGAACAATTTTCAATCAACAATTTTTGCTTGTAATGCTTAGTTGTGTGCTGTTTGTCGGCTATTTACAATTACACAACATGAACATCAAAATAGATAGTACAAAGAGCATAACTGTGCGTTGTAGCTATCAATAAAACAAATAAATAGCAACACATTTAAACAAAAAATTATTTTTCGGCGGGCACTGGGCTAGATTAATAATTTCTCGTTTAAATTTAATGTGAAACAATTGTTTTAATATGTTTTCCAATCAAGATTACGACATATTGATATTACATTGGTATTCTTTGTGTGTGTAGATTTAACTGGTGCAATTCCAGCAGACAAATAAAAAGGATTCGCAGTTTGTGTTTAAAAAAATCTTAAATAAAAAATTGCCAGAACTGCTGGGTGTCCCTATAGCAACAAAACAAATACTTATACTACTATCAACATGCCAGGAGGGTATTTCTGTGAGTTGCTAAGATTCAAGCTAAATTGTAAATTTGAATTCTAATTTAATTTATTGTTGAATATTTGTATAATCGTATTATACGAGTCGTATAACAAAAGTATTTCTTGGCTACACTTCTAAGCATTTCTTGGAAATGCAAAGCCGAATCTTATGAAACCAAAAGGATTTCAAATAATGTTCTAAGTAATAAAATAAATGATGACAACAGATATTTATATTTATATCAATTATTTTAGAGGTTAATTAGATTCATTTATTGCAAAGAAAAGATTTAAGCCACTTAATTGCAGAAAAGTAATTTTATTAGAAATATTTTTAGCGTTGATATTGTTATGAAATTGTATCAAAATTAAAATTTTAAATAATATTTTCTATGTAAAAGTAAGTATCATATACGAACATAGTACATATTAATGTAACAACTACGGTTGAAAATTTTTAAAAAGATAAATTAAGAAAGTCATGAAGTACACTGTACGAAAAAATTTACAAAGTTCTAACGACTAATTCATCTAGAAGGCGCCAAAAGCTTTAACGACTAATTCTTGTAGAGGGTGCCAAAAGTATACATTAGTCGGCGTTCAGATATTTTATATATGAAATAATTTTGAGAGGGACTTAAAGTAACTTACACTCCCCTAATTTGGCCCATTGTTATAGTGAATCGCCATAGGAAATTGTGTAATCCTTACATTTCAAATACATTGCCATGATTAATATTTTTGGGGAGTATTTTAACCCTCTACTGCAATGCTGTATAGCTCTTTATTGACCCTTTATTGAAAAGGGGAAAACTTCCCTTAAACCGTGATGTAGTGCGCTGAAATGTCCTACAAAAATAGTTTTCCTTCAAAGAAACTAAATTATTCAAAACTTCAAATTGTTTAAAGGGTTTATTTTGTACACAAGAAAAATGCGATACATTTTCAAATGCTTAAACTACAGATTAAATTAATTGTGTTGTTAAAGCTCAACTACTGTAATTATAATAATCAGTTATTCAAAATTTATAAAAGCCGTTTCTTTTTGATCACATAAGTAATTGATTCAATTACGAACTTAATTGAAATCAATTTGTTATTTTGATAAATTTTCTTTAAATTTTCATTAATAATAGTGATGGCTATATAATTATATTTATCTAGTAATTTTAAATAAAATATAATTTCATTATCTTTAGTTTAATTCCTTTGTTTGTCACATCTTATATAGTAAAATATTAAGGACTTTCCTTCTCTTACAGGTCAAATCATTTGTTTTCTTCACCATTTTCTTTTAAATTTGTTGCTTTAATTTTCCATAACGAAGTTGAAGGCTTTACAAGTTTTAAGTAATGCCAAAAGCAAAAATCACTCAATATTCTGAGGGTTTGCAAAAGTTTTACACTTTTTCAATGGCTTTATTTAAAAGTTTACTTTTTTACTATTTCTTTTAAGCATATTTTTTTTTTGCTATTTCAAAGTAGAAAAGAAATATTTAAAACAAAATTTGAATGATGTCCTTTTATAACTTTTTCTTTTACTGTGTGTTTCTTTTTGTGCCATTTGTTCTATTCAATATACATAAATGGATTTATTTGCAAACACATACAAGCAAAAGTATTACAGTTGTTTCCTTTCAGATATGTTGCAAGTAGTATTAGTAGCATGTGTTGTTGTATTGTATTGATCAAGTTTTTTCTTTCCACTCCATTGAATTGTATTGAAATGTTGTTATAAAATAAATTGCCAAAACATAAAACTCCAATACTCAGACATACTTTTGCAGTTATAACCCACTTTCTTTTGTGTCGTGTATAAGAAAAGTGTTGGTGTCAATTATTTTCGCACCATTTAGAAGTATTAAAAACATAATTTGAAAAGAAAACAAGAAAATTTTCACATAAAAAACCTTTTCTAAAGAAAATAACATTAGAGTTTTATAACAAAAGGCTTTTAAAGAAAACATTTTTTTTATGATTATTGCAAAAATTTTGCTTAATTGTTAAGGATATATTTGAATTAAATTGCTTGGGATAATAATAATTTTTGTTAGATTCATTTCTTAGCATTTGAAGTTATTCAAGTGTTTTATTAAGATATTTTTAGAATAGATATGAGCATGTGAAAGTTCAACTTTTATTTTTAGAATAGACCTACATTTCACAAAAACACAGAATGGCATTTTATATGTAACATTTCAATTTCATGACAATAGAGCAAATAGTCGAATGCAATGTAAATCGCATGTTTTTTGCATGAGTTGATGTTAAATGTGTGCGCTATTATAACTTGAATACTTTAAGGAGGAACAAAAATAATATTTTTTTCTCCTTTTAAGTTAAAAATTAGTTAAAGGTTTTTGTAGAAATTTTTTCAAAAATACTATGTTATCTCACTAAACTTAGCACCTTTTGGCTTATTACTTAAATTGCTTCCTTTAAGCGGTTCTGCTCGCCTATCAGTAGTTTTAAATACAATAAAATAAAATAAAGTTTAAAATTCATTACATTTCCAACTTTGAAGATTTAATATTTAAAATTAAATAATTTTGCAGTGCGTCATCCGATTTCAGTAAAAATAGTGTCGTTTGAAAGGTTTAGACTTATTCTTTTTAAGCGCTAAATAAAACTTAAATATATTCTTGTTGTATATTTAATAAGACATTTCAAATGAAATTATAATTTACAAAAATAAGAAGAACCTTCTTACTAAGCGTTGGTTCTTATTCCTTATTCTTATTTTTTACTGAAGAGGTTAGTATCCATTTTGGAGATTTTGCCTTTTTTTTAATCTTGCTGATTTCATAATTTAAAAATTATGAATAAATAAAATGAATATTGCAGCTTTCATATCATTCGACGGGCCTTGAGATTTTCGGATTTTTAAAGCTAGACCAAAAAGGAAAATATATATAAGAATTAAAGTCCCATTTAAGAGAGCCACCTGACAAGTGGTAACAAGCAAAATACACATGAGCACTGACGATGGAAAGTAGCGCTACTCTTATCTGCTGTGTACATTGAAAAATTAAGTTGATGTTAATTTTTCCATTGTTCCTTGGAATATCAATCATGCCCAATTCATTCTGAATTAAACGTTACGAACCTTAGTATAATAATCAATTTGGATTCACAAGCAAATAATTTCGAAATAATTATATGAATAGAAAGGAAATTTGTTTTTGCATATTGAACGTTACCCCTCGTGCCCAAGTGCTTTTCGTTTTTATTAAAAAGAAAACTTATGAAAGAGACCAGTATTAAATAATAACATTCCTTTTACACTTGATTAATATTTTTGCTTTTCTGTAATTTTTTTTATTAATATAAAGAATTACGAGTAACGTTCCATAAATTTTTAGGATTCAAATTACAATCTCCAATAAAAATTTAATTTAATAAAATTTCTAGGATACAAACAATTATTGTATTCTGAACATTTTTTACTAAAAATTTCAGATAATTACAAAAAACTATCGGTAAAGCTTAATAATATTTCATTATACAAAGTATGATGACAGCTTCTCAAATATAATAGAGAATGTTCGCGTAATGTGATATAGGCGGTTAGTGTGGTCTAGCTGATTTTCTCTAATACTAAGAGCATAGGAATAATGGTAACAACCTTAAAAGTTTAATGCTAATGCTCTCAGAAAGTTAAGAGTATATTAATATATTAGATTTGTGCATCTCTGAAACTGGGACTTGAAAGAGTTTTTTGCTTTTCCGAATACAAACCTAAGACTTGTACTAGAACATCAGTTGAGATCTGTTCTAATCGAATCAAGTTTCTAGAAAATATCGCTTAATAAAAAATAAACCGAAATAAATTTTTTTAAATTTTTATTATCGTGCTTAGCGCACCCTAATCAACCTAAAAATATGCATTAGAAAATTTTAAGTTTTCAAAAAATAAAATACATATACATATAAAGTAGTGTTGTTGAAAATTTTGTTGGCTCTCTAACTCTAAAGCTTAGTACTCTGTTCAAGTTTGCGAAAAATGTTAATCCACATTGGTTTTTTCATACGAAAAGTATGACAATTAACCAATCATAACTAGCCCTCGAAAGAATGCTGCAATTGTGTACGTTTTAAATAAAACCCACACGAAAAAAGTGGTACTCATATTATTTCGCTTGAAGACCCAAAATGTTGTAGATGCATTTCATATGTTATTCACAAAATAAACAGAGTACTACTTCTGCAACAATTTTTCGTGAGCAATTCGTATAATTTTTTTTATATGGACTTTTGACAGCACTTCGCACGAAATGATGAACAGAGTACCATGCTTAAAAAGTAAAAAAATGATCGAAAATATTTTTGCATGGAATTTTGTCAGCTTTAACTTTTTCAGACGCATGAGCAAAAAACTAAAAAATGTAAGGGACAACCAAACACGGGGACCCATTCGTATCTTTAAATATAGTATGTTCAAAGGACCAACTGTTTCAATTTTCAAAACTCATGAAATTAGTTCCTTCGATTGGCTCTATTATGATCTTCAATAAAAAATGCGTATTTAATATAGAAAAGTATTAAAGTAAAAATTCATTTTATTTCTGGCTCTCCCTATTTTCTTAAATATGTGTACATACATATATTTCCTTATTCATAAAATATAGTTTCTATTAGTGTTGAATTTACATTCGTATGAATCTATCTATAAAACAATATAAAATTTTTGACAATAAATGTCACTTGAATATATTATTTTCAAGAACAAGAACAATTCTTGAACATACAAATGAACATGAATTTTTTAAAAGGAAAACGTCCTCATGCTCTCTGCAGGCTTAACTCACACAAGCAAGTTCATTTACTAACACTCACAAGAATAACACAATATATTTACACCCATCAAGCATTTTGGTCGATTTTGTTTCGAAGTCGGTGAGACAGTGTCCACAAGATGTCGAATTCGTTTCTCAAGTCGGCCAGAAAACGTGCCGAAAATCATTTGAAAAATTTACAAGAAATCGGTGTTTGAGGAAATTCTAAAAAATATGCCGAGATGTCTAAGAGAATTCTGTAGGAATTCTGACGAATTTTCTAGGGACATTCTAAAGAGTTTTTCGACTAGCATGAAAAATCTCAGAAACATTTCCGATTTATTTGATACTTTTTACATACTGTCCTATTAATGCCAGATAAAAATCTGAATTGACACTGGTTCGTGTCAAACCACGTTAGGTTTTTGTTTTTGTTTTGGGCCAATAGTGCTCTATAAGGTTAAAAGCCCAAATCTTTGTGCTTATATTCTCAAGAGATAAATGACAATTATTACAGACAATGTGTAGAAGTGACTGGTAAAAGTCGTAAGACGTAGATCACAAAATGTGCAGACCTTTCTGTTAAATGTCTTAAAGAAAATTAAATTGCCTTCGGATAATGTGCAGACTTAATCAGATAATATATCAGAAAATTCCATCGCAATACATTGTATGAGTATGGGCCTTCCCCTGATTGCTGGTCTTATATAAAAAAATTAGAAAATGGGCACAAACATTGTACCAGAAAATTGCCCCCTACTCTGCCAAATGCCTAAGGTAGATTTAAGCAACTCACTTGATTTTTTGGTAAAGTCTCAGATTTTTTCTGACGTCGACATGTCGGCAAAAATGTTTCCTGGGCATATATACATACACACATATATTTATACAAGTGTATGTATGCAAATGTAACATTTTATGAAACAAATGAATGAAAAATTTAAATGGAAAAAAATCATAAAATAGGCAATTCATGTCAAAAAATTTTGTCATTTTGACAATTTCATAATAGATAAAAATAATATTTTGTATAAAAATATCTTAAAACAAGCACACACATTTACAATACATATAAACAAATATTTACATACATATATATTTTTCCTATTAACAATATCTCTTAGCCTTTTTTTTGTGGGATATTATTTTATTTAATGAATACATTTTTTATCAAATGTAATTTAAGGATTTAATAATTCACTTCAATTAGTTTACTTGTATTTTATTAAATAATACATAAAAATGTGCTTCACTTGAGCCAGTCAATCCGTTTATCTATAAAGTTTTCATATAAACTACTCAGTTTTTTTGAATGATTTGAATTTATATAACAGCACTTAAGACTTTTGTATGCAGCTTAAAATTAAAGTAGAGGTTCTTTTCCGCAGGCAACATAATCGTCAACGAAAACGAAACGAAAACGAAATTCTATACATTAGCAACGAAAAATAGCTCTGAAACGAATTTTTTTTCGTTGCTAATGTATGGAAATTCGTTTTCGTCAACTATTTCGTTGTCAGCGAATACGTACAGTAAATCTTACATTGAGATTAGGTGTATAATAAAATTTAATTAATGCGTATGAGTAATATTTATTAATTATACGTCAAGTATGGCTTGTGGTATTAAATAAAGCAAACACTAATAATGCAAACATTAATAAAAACAGCTTGTAAATACAATAATACTACAAAATTGCTAAAAAGAAATAGACCCCCTAGACAAACAAGAGGCGTATAAATTACCTAGCAAATGGCAAGGAAAAGTTTAAATAAGATTTCGTATACATACAAGAAGCTGAGAGAACCAGGGGCAACAGCAGAATCGAATTTCGCGAACCACACATTTAACGGAAATATTTATAATATAAGGGACGACTACTGAAAATTTAATTAAATTGGATTATATTTATTGTTACTGCTTACACAATTTTCATAGAAATGACCGAGTTATCATAATCAATCAACTGTAAGTTTTGTATCTGTTTTCATCCCATCTTGAACATTTTACACAATAGAGACAATTCAATTGGCTACATGGTGTAAAAAATAAAAAAAAACTATAATAAAATTTTTCTGGATATTTAACGATAAAGGATAATTTGGCAATTTAGACGCACTTGTAGCATGAAGCTATGCCATTTTTAATCAATATTCGTTAAGAAGAGACTGAAACCTTTCCAATGACATCAATTTCATTTATATTCAATGACGAGTTCTAAATTTATTCATTCTTCAATATGAAGAACTTTTCTCAAAAATGACCGAGATGCCCAAATTTTCGCCCTGTTACGCTCACACAATAGTAAAATATATGTGGCGAATTAAATTAATTTTTAGTATAACAAATGGGTCATAATTTGGGAACCACAGTAGCTAGTGCTCTAAATTCTTGGTAATATGTTAGTTGAAAAAGGCTGAACTAAAAATTTTTATTCTATACGGAAGGGGACTGGCCCAATCACTGGTTGGTTTTATACGAACTAAGTTATAGCATATTTTGGTGTTTCCGCAAGCTCGAAATCCGTTTTTGGCCAATGTTCTTTAAAAATCGACGTATAAACATTTCCCCACATACGATTTTTTATTATTTGTATCCATTTATATGGATCCACCCTAATGTATAGTTGTAAACGAATATTCCAAAATCCCTTGCCTGCTCCATAGATGAGTAGTTTTTTTCCTAAAGAGATATTTTTCAATTCGCTATATTGCTTTAAGCATCATGAATAATATCTTAAAATAAAAAACTAAAAAGTATACCTATTTTAAAAATGAGCTAACTAACTAGTGAGCTAACTAGTTGTTAGCGCAAAACTCGAAAAGTTTTGGAAATGTTCTTAGAAAATGCCAAAGTTTATTTTCAGGGGTCAGTAAATTTTTTTTCTGATATTTTCAATTTTATATAAAAATGTGTATAAGCTATGAAAATATTTTATTTTTATTTTTTTGACATACTCGTTCTTCATACTAACATTTGTCCAGCACTTGAATTGAAATTTTGCTCCATTTTCAATTTAAATGTAAATAATTTCTTTTACAAGGTTCAAAAGTGTTCATCCAATTTATAATGTACCATTGGCTACAATTGACCACAGAAACTCAGTTTGAACTGGCACACAGGATTTGAAGAAGAATTCAATTAAAAATTTTTGTCTCGTAAAAGAAAGAGGTCAAGCTTTCAATTGATGCGGATGATTGTATTTAGTTGTACTGATGATGATGATGCAGTTTAGATGTCACAATGTCAATTTAATCAAAATGTTAAAATTGAAAAAAATAAGCAGAATAATTTAGAAATCCCACAAACATGAAATGGGAAAAAAACAATCTCAAGAGGATAAGGATTGAGGGTAATTGCGTTATTTTTCTTTTATATAAAGTTTAGATGGCTAAAGGAAATGAAATTATTTCCTAGAAAAAGAAAGTATGTATTTCATCATTTCCGCAAAATGACATCATTAGTAAATGTTTGTTCAAGTTATTTTTCGTTTCTTTTATGTAATTTTTGTGTATTTGGTTAAACAAACAATTTGCGATAACCCTTTTTGTTAAGTATTTGAAGCAAAAAAAAAAACCTTAAAGTATGCTTTAAAATATGTTATTTTTTATTATTATTGTTATATTTAGGAATACATATGAATGTGTTTGTATGTTTGAACCAGCAACCACTTATGCCAAAACGACAACAAAACTGTAGACAATCTAAGACAACATTTACTTTAACTACTTGGGTGGCTGGCTGGTTGTCAGTAGTTCCTATTTAAAGCTCGCCAAAATAGAAAACTCGTGGCATATATTTTTCTGCCATTTTCCTTATTTTCTTTCACTTTTATGTTTTTTTTGCTGTCGTTTTTTTCCGTTTGTAGTCTATACTCAACATCTACTTAGTGTCATCATTTACTCCTTCATGTTCATTTTATTTTAAGTACTATAAGCACACACATACCCACACACACACATACACACACATATATATACTCATTTTTACAAGCATTGAAGTAGCTGGAGTTTGTTCCTTTTTATTATATTTTTAAACCAAAGACATGTGAAGTTTATTTGGCAAAAATAAAAAGCCAGCAAAGAACCAAAAAAAAGAGTGGGAAATTTCTATAAGTTGAAGTGCTAAAGAGTGAGATAAATAACACTGTACAATAAAATTAATTTTTTAAATATAAGCTTTTAACTTCAAGTTCGGCCTTTTCCAAATCAAATTGAAAACAAATGCAGTATTTTCCAAATCGTTTTGAGTATATTTTTCAAATGAGAAGGTTAGAGCGAAGGGAGTACAAGTGCCAAAACCAAAAATTACATTAGATGCAGGAATCCTAATACCAATATATATCATTGTACAAAAATGCAGAATTGCACGAAGACATCAATCAACTGTATGCATTACAAAGCCAAAATTTTATGAAACGCATAGGAGTAAAAACCTTTGGAGTTAAATTACTCTGAATTTTTGTTTTAGCACTTGATCGCCTTGTGTTTGATGTCCCTATAATGTATTTGATAAAAAATTCTGAAATTGGTTTTTGAAACGCCGAATTTTGGTTGAAAAAAATGCTGACTTTGATTTGTTAAATACTCAATTCGCTTTGGATATTTCGGAATTTGTACTTTAAAAAGCCGAATTAGATTTGGAAAGAAACGAACTTAAAGTTAAAAATCTACAACAATGCTCTAGTGAATGATCTTACTAGAGGGCACCAAAAAACTATACACGTGTAACGGCGTTTTGAAAGTTTACAGCTAGAATTAATTTTAGGTTAAGTTAAATAATCCCCCCCCCTCCCCCTACTCTTGGTACATTTTTCTAAAACACTACGGCGATATAGCGGGCTGAAATATCTTTGATGAAAAATGTTAAAGCCTATAATTTAATTTGAACTTAATATAGTTCTTAACTTTGTTTGCAATTATATTTGTCACACTGTATGTGCTGCTGAAGAAAACTACTGCCATTTATATGCGCTCTCACAGCTGTTTTGTTACATTTTCTTTTTTTTCTTCAAATTCATAAAGAAGTAAAATACTTAAAAAAAAAAAACAAAAATATGTACAAAATTATGATAAAAAAATATACTATAGGGTGCTTGATAAAAATATATCAATTTTGTTTGTTATGTTTTATATTGTTATGTACATTTTGATTTTCAAAAGTATTTCCTTTAAAACACTTAAATGAATACTTTTATATATATTTATATTGTCGTTTGTTTCTAGGTAATGAACTGTTAAAACCAGGAAGAACATACTGTATCATCACTAACGCAAAGTATAAAGGCAAAAAAGAAAAAAAACAAGACCTATTTTTAGGCGTCAGCTTCTTTTTTGCAAGCATGAATGTGTAACCATACAAAGAGAGAAAAAAAACAACATGAGGTGTGAGGGTATGTGTGTTACAGTGTCACAGAATACATAAATTTTATTATGTTGGCCACGTATGTTACACTTTTAAGTTTGTTGAAGTGTAAGTGAAAAGGTGTTTGCTTGCATATATTTTATTAAAAATCGTTTTTGTTGTTTGGAGGGGTGTGTTTTTTTATACTTAAGTTTTGCTTTAAGAGCTATAAGGTCTGTAAAAAATCATATTTGATTACATACGTTTTTCATTGAATTTTGTTGTTGCTTCAATATTAATATTCAATTTTGTAATATATTAAACAAATTTAACACACATCGAAGGGCAGAGTGTTTGTATCTTTATAGTGAATTGTTAAAACTAGAGGAGCTACAAAATAAAGATAAAATTTAGCAGGCAAGTGCTTGTTATTAATATTACCAACATGTTGGAATTTGGAAATAAAATTGCTTCAAGGACATGCCTACTTCCCATATGCCCTTCATATAAGAAATTAAATTTAACATTAAATTCAGATCACAATATAGTAAAAACTGTTTTTACTTTTTATAAAATAAAATTTTCTAGCTTGCCATTAAATTTGATTTGTAAGCATTCAAGATCATGCCCTCCTGCCATATGTCCTAGATTTTGAAATTTCCATTTAAGCAAAAATTATGATGCAAATATGTATTTCTAGAAGTTCTCTCATAAAATTCTATCAAGGTTTTTAATTATTTCATGTTAATCGATGCAAGGATGTGCTTACCTCCCATATACCCTTATGTTCAAAGACTAAAAAAACAATTACAAACACCATCAAAATGATTGTAGATTTACTTTATTAAACTCTCCAGAAATTTTGATTTTAATTGTAGCAAGGATGTGCTGACCTCCCATATATCCTTTATTTTAAAAATTAAGCTTAAGCTAATATTATGCTACAAATGTTTCTAGAATCGTGCTGGCAGTAAATTTAGTTTTTGATTAGGACAAGGATAGACCTATCTGCCATATATAATTAATTCTTCAATATTAATTTTAGCTACAATTGTAATCGTAAGACAGAAAAAATCGGTAACTATATATTTTAAAAATTATGCTGCTTACTTTTGTGGCTACTTTCATTTCATTCGGTACAAGGACATCGTTGCCTTCCACATCTCCTTCATTTGAAAATTACATTTTAGTCACAATTATGATGAAAGAGTTTCTTAAATCATGCCTTTATACTCTGTAGAAAATTTAGTTCCAATCTGTCAATGGACATGTTCGCCTCCCGTATATCCTTTATTTAAAAATATTTAATTTTTACTATATTTATGATCAGATTGCTCGTAACACCTTGCTGTCAGACTGTGTAATGAATTTGTTTACAATCGCTGCAAGGACTTGCATACCATTCGCATATCCTTTATTTAAAATATTAGATATTACCTACAACTATAATCAAAATGCTGCAATAATTACTAAAAACTTGTAAAATTATACTTTTGAGCTCTGTAGAACATTTAATTTTAGTCGCCGCAGGGACATGTTCCTCTCCGATATAAATAGTGTTTAGAATGGTCGTAGGACTATGCTGTCAGAATTTGGTGCATACCATTCGCATATCCTTTATATAAAATATTAGACATTACCTACAACTATAATCAAAATGCTGCAATAATTACTAATAACTTGTAAAATTTTATTTTTGAGCTCTGTAGAACATTTAATTTTAGTCGCCGCAGTGAAATGTTCCTCTCCGATATAAATAGTGTTTAGAATGGTAGGACTATGCTGTCAGAATCCGGTGCATACCGCTCACATATCCTTTATTTTGAAAATTAAATTTAAACAATAATTATAATTAAAATGCTATAAATTACAAATATATAGCCTGTAAAATTATGCTTTAGAGCTCTGTGGTGAATTAAATTTCAACCAGTGTATCCTTTAATTTAAGAATTGAATTTTATATATTATTATGATCAGAATACTCGTAAAACCATGCCGTTAGACTCTGAGGAAAAGTTTGTTCCAATTACTACAAGGACATGTTTATCTCCCACATATCCTTTATTTTGAAAATTAGTTTTTAGCTTCAATTATAGTTAAAATGCAAAAAAATTATGGTTTTGAGCTATGTATATGGTAAATTTAATTTTAACCGATGCAATGACATGCCTTCCTTCCATATATTCTTTATTTTAAAAATAATATTTTCGCCACAACAATAATCTGTATGCATTAGAAATTAGTAACTGTTTTCAGAATCGGACTACTAAGCTTGGTGACCAGGAATTTGACTCAGACTACTAGTAATAAATTTAACATGCATTTTAGAAAGATGGTCGCTTTTTGATCAGAAATTGATTAAAAGGAGAGACAAGAAACGAAAAATGAATGAAATTTTTCCAAAAATATTTAATTTGATACAACTCGTGGAGAGCGTTATTTTCGAGATTTGTATGTGAGACAACTTACTGTAAAGTGTTGGTTCCATGGAAAATAATTCCGTTCGAGGAAATCTTAGATTTTGCTTTAGAGGAAGCATGAAACTGAGAATATATTAATCTTATTACTTCCGCAAAATAATATGTTTGCAGGAAAATTGTAGCAAATTATATATTTTTGTAGCAAACGTAAGTAAAAAGTAACAATTGCGGAAGTTTGTATGATTTTATTTACTTTTCTTTTTCATTCACATTATTTGTGTTAAAAAAGCCTTTAGAAGAAACCTTATCATGACTTGTTGAAAAAATTTCAAGCAACTCGTTTTCGTTTTTACTTCTATTTTTATAAAATAAGCAAATACAAAATTAGTAAAAAAAACCCTTGTCAAAAAAAAAAATTATTAAAATACAGCTGTAGAATTTCTCAAATTCATTTCCAAAAAGGAAACTAAGTAACAATTTAATAAAATAAAAGAGAATTCCAAAAAAAGTTCTTATTAAAGTAAATAAAATTTTAATGGAAATTCAATACAGTGAAAAACTTTATTTTTCAATTTATTTTGCACTTGATACGAAAAAACCGTGGCCAGAAGAAATAAAAATAATCCTTCATCTTTGTCAAGAGTTTGTTGTTTGTTAAACGGATAGCCAAAGTAAGAATGCAGTGTAATAATAATAATAAAAAAAACACACACACACACAAGAAGAGTAAAAATTAATTAAAATGTCTTTTATTTTAAGCCACAAATTTTTAATCAATAATAAATATGTTGAGATAAGAGAAAAAAAAAATACTTCAGCTCTTAAAGTTTATCTTTTGCAAACCAAAGTGCCATGTTCAACAGCAAATACAAATAAATGTCATACGAAAATATTTGCAGTCATTTCGCTCGGTAATGCTGTAATGCAATTGGGTTGGTATTAAAGTAAATGTGTGTGCTTACGTACGTGTGTACATGTGTGCGTATATAAAATACATTAAAAATTAATGTAAACACTTTTACGAGTCATTAAAATAAAACCTTTGACAATCAGCCAAAATATAAAAAAAGGAGAAAATGAGCTCTGAATGAAATTTTCTCTCTTGTTGTTATTTTTACCACAAATAACACGAGAAAAATATATTTAATTCGTGCTGCTGTTTCATGTTAATTCATCCAACATATTTCTGTTCATGATGGATGTGGCATGTCAAGGAATTATTTTAAAGAAGTCACATATTTTAACTAGTGCATGGCGTTTAATTAATAAAAGGAATTATTAATTAATACGAAAACTTTTGCTAGACAAAAAAAAAGGGATGGATAAAAATCAAGAAAAGCAACGCACATCATTAGTTACCAAATTGAACTCGTCTTCATTAAATGTTTAATACAAATTTATCTCTTTTTTACAAGAAAACAAAAGAGCGTTCAGCTTGTTGGATTCTGCGAATCTGAATCATATTAAATATTTACGAGATATTATCCACATTTTAAGATCTTAATTTCAAGCAAATCTTATAAAAAAATCTAAAAAAAAGAAAACTTTAAATTCCCTTAAAATCGTCTACTATTTAAATTAAACAATAAACTTGTTTTGCAAAATTTACCAAAAATTTCTTTGCATACTTATCGTTTCTTATACCCTCTTCAAGTTAAGACCTTTTTCTTCTTAATAAATTGAATTAAAATTAGACTATTCAATTAAAGCTTCTCTTAATTACATTTAAAATAAATACACAATGCCAAGAAATAAGAGAAGAAAATAAAGAAAAACAAAATAGAAGAAGAAGGAAATAATCAACACATTCTCTATAATTCCTTTCTCTCTATAGAATAAACAAATTACAAAATCTTATCCTGATGAGGAATAAGATGCTGCAACCGAAAAGGAATACAAATAAATTCCAAGCAAACCAACTATCTGCGTGTTACAACAATAAGTTCATACTCAATAATACTTTCGTATAAACTTATACATTTATTTATTTTAGCAAATTCATGAACAAACACACACACAAACACCGAAACACATAAATACACACGTACAGTATAAGAGATGAATAATATGTCCTCTCACGTATTTGACAAAGAAATTCAATTAGCAAGAGCCAAAAATTTTCTTATTTTAGCTACTGTTCATCATTGTTGTTGTTGCTGCTGTTATGGTTGTTGTAAGGAAGTGTAACTAAATAGATGAAAATTTGCGACTAAAACTTAGACAAACAGAAAATGAAAACAAAAATAAGAAACTTCTAAACAAAAAAGTTCCCTAGTACTAAACAAGTAAAAGATAACAAAATACTTACAAGGAGATTTTGCGTAAGAAAGTACTAACTACCATTTTTATAATAAAAATAATAGAGGGAAGCTAGCGATATGTTAGTTTTCGCTATAGAATAATTAAAGAGATTCTTATTTATCCAACATAAAATAATTGTGAATGAGCATGAAATTGGCCCTCAATCATATATAAAGTTTTGAATGATTTCTGGCGTTCCAGTTGAGTTCAAAAAGTTATTGTCTTTGAATACTTATGATAAAATTTTATGGTAAATATTTTTGTAGGACATATTCGACCGCTATATCGCTGTTGAAGTAGATTTGTTTGTTCCTTTTTTAAATATGGGTAAGAAGACCAATACAGCGATGCGTCAGAGGAATAAAATATTCCACAAAAATATTTATCGCGGTGTTTTATACTCACTTTATATCTTAAACGCAAGGATTACAAGATTTGCCATGCCGATTCACAATGGTAATGTGTAAACTGATGGAACTTTAACAGGCCCTAAAATGATCTAAATTTTCAAAATACCGTTATATGTATCTTTTCCTTTTTGGTGTCCTTTACCAGAATCAGTCGTTGGAACCTTGTCATATTAAAAAAAAGCATTTTGTTGTAATTTGATTTCGATGAGTTCAATAATTTATCCTTCTACAAAACAATAACGATTAGTTGTCTTCTCTTTAAGAAATTATCTTTAATGTTTGTACAGAATAGTTGGCAATAACTTTGCTTTTCTAGAAAGTGTCTATCGATTTATAAAATTTTACTTTTCTAAAGAAAACTTATCGATAATACTATTTTTCCACTGAAAAGTTATCGATAATTTCTATCTGCGGTAAGCTTTTGATATCAAATTAAAAATAATGGATTCCTAAACTTTTATTTTCAGAAAATTTCTGTAGAAGAGTTATGGAGAAATGGACTTGTTTACAGTGAAGTTATCGATGCCATGTCTGTTCGATAACTTCAATTTCAACTCTGGAGAAAAGTTATTGTCATGGAAATCTTTTCTAATGAAAAAGTCATTAATTATATCACGTTCGCAAAAAATATTCCTCTAAAGATTAAAAAAAAGTTTATCAAATATTAAAATTGATTTCAATTAATTTTGTTATTGCATCAATTAATAATGCAAGCAACAAATAAATTTTTCTTTAAATTTAAAATGGTTCATAATAGTTATCGATAAATTTGTTTTTTCTTTCCTAATAAAACTAGCGACAGCTTTGGTTTTCGATAGAGAAGCTATCGATTACTTTTCTTACCAAAGAAATTTATAGATAACTAAGGTTTTCCTTAGAAAAATTATCGATTACTTTATTTTACCATAGAAATTTATCGATAGCTTTACCTTTTGCTATTTTTTGTTTTCGATACCAGAGTTTGTTGAAAGTTATTTATTGAAAGTTATTGTTGAAAGTTATTTATCGGGTACTTTTCGACAGAAGAGCTATCAATAATATTTTTACTATAGACTTATTGATAACTTGGGTTTTTTATAGAACAATTATCTCCCGCTTTGTTTTACACACGGAAATTTATCGATAGTTTTAGTTTCAGTTTTGTTTATTATTATTTATTTATTTTTTTTGGTTTTGGTAGAAAGGCTATAGATAGGGTTTTGAACCATAAAAATTTGTCGAAATCTTATGTTTTTATAGACAAATTATCGATAATTTTGTTTTACAGAAATCTATCGATAGCTTTAGTTTGTTTATCGATGACTTTGGTTTTCCATAAAAAATTATCGACTACATAATTTGTTTTCTATTGAAAGTTATGGATAGCTTTTCTTTTCCCCAGAAATTGTATCGATAATTATGTTACAACTGCCACTTTTGACTGAAAAAGTTATCGGCTATATTTTAGAAAACAAATCATCTTGAAGAATATAGAAGTTATGTCTTAATGTTGCTAATTTTTTTTGCCAGATCATTTCTTAACATGCTAAGCGCTTTATAAATATGTATTTTAATCTCTTTTTCATTTCAAACATCAAAAGTGTTCACGAAAAGAGTGAATGTAAAAGTTTACAAAAAGATAAAAAAACTCTAAACAAAAAATTAAATTAGTAACAGTCATGGCTGAAAAACAGCATAACTCCGGCCATAGACAGACGTTCTCTTTAACATTATTTTGCTCTGTGTGTAACTGTATTTGTTCACCAAATGCAAAAGTAGCAAACTTAGTACGCCTTCACCTCACAACTACATAGACGAGGTACCGAGGACAAAAACATGAAACAGTAAAAGTAGTAGGGCCGAGCATAGATAAGTGGATGTATATTAAGTAAAAAGTTAAGGTTATTTGAGGATTTGTGGCAAACATTATAAAGGAAAAAAGTGGCAAGAAAAAAAATATATAAAAAGCGTGACTAGAATAAATAAAAACAAATATTTAAACATAAACAGGGGCCACTGCCACAAAAAAAAAAAAAAAGCCAAAGAAAAACTTACTAGCCCCTCAGAACAGTTTGTTTAGATGTACCATTTCTTGGGGATAAACTTAAGTTGGAAGTTTAAAAACCAAGAGATGAATATAAAATATATTCAACTAAATAGATTTTATGTGAACGAAAAATAAAGCAAATAAGAAGGCGTTTAAACAATATGAAATAATCAAGAAAATTAATAAAGGGAGAATAAAGAAACAGTGAGTGATCAGACAGTTAAAGTTTTGTTAACTCCAAATGCCACTAAATTCCTTGCAAAATCAAGCTGTTAAGATTTCCTTGCAAAGTGCAAAAATTAATAAACATTATTTGCATTTGCAACTTCCTTGAAAGAGTCTCATCTTTACAAAAGGAAAACTTTACAAATTTTATGTTTAAGCAGGAAACATTTCCTTTTCTTTTCCTACTCATTTTAATGGCACCTAAAAACAAGATGTATAAAATAAAAGTAACAAATATTTTCACCAAAAGAATTTTCTAAATAAGTTCAATGTCATCGCTGGAATTTGTCTGCTATTTTTTTTCTTTAAGCCGTTAAAACTTCTTTAACTTTGTAAATGCCATAGAATACTCGTATCACAAGTTTGTGTATTTTTCGCGTTTTTCTCCCTTTTGCACTGTAGAGTCTATGAATCTTAAGAATTTTCTTCCTGCTTTTTAAGATCTTAAATAAGGAAATAGTTTGTTTGATTAAGTTTTTTCTTTAGAAAAAATGCACTTGCTGGAGAAAACTTACAACAAACAATAACATGAAAATAATAAGCTGAAAAAATGTTTACTAGTGCCTTAAGCTTTTTGTTGCATTACGGAGTATGAGTGATATTAACTCTGACAAGAAAGAGCTTTCATAGCGAACGTATAAGTAATATTAATTACAAAATTTTAATAAGGACTTAAAAAGTTTTGATTGTAAGCATAAAACACTAATGAAACATATTGTTATAAAATGAAAAGGATTCAAGAAATAATTGCAAGGAAACATTTTAAGTATAGAAAGAAAGATATTATATAATATAATCTTATTTAAAGCGATTTAATTTTATAAAAAAAACCCCACAAGAGTTTTATACATTTATGTTACACTTACTTACATTGAATGAGATTATGTTTACGGCGTGGGTTGTTTTAAGAAAATTGAAATTGCCTTTCAGAGTCGCATGGGAAGCACTTTAACTTTTCGGTTCATGGTAATACGACTGATCTCTATTTATGCAAAGTCTTGGAAAGCATGAACAACATTATTGGAAATCATTATATTCAACTCTAAGTCCTAATTTTCACTATGCCAGTCTTGTTGATAAGATTCTTATTCAGCTGTGAGAAAGACAAATATATGAATACACATTTCTCTGTTTTCTTCACAGCTGAATAAGAAGATGATCAGTAAGACTTGCATAGTGTGAATTGGGACTTAATGATAACATTGCAATTACACTGCACAGCAAAACTATTTTTTCTTCTGAATAATAAAGTTCTAACGATGTATACTGGTAGATGACGTTAAAAATAAAAATAGGTGTATCAGCGTTTTGAAAGTTTAGTCTTGGGATATATTTTTCACATTGTTACAGTCATTCGGCATAAGAAATTTGTAATCGTTGTTCAGCATTTCTATTTAAAATACTAAAAGTAAAATTTTTGTGGAACATTTTAATCACCTCTTCGCTGTATGGGCCGTTTTGTAATTTTCTTAAAAAAGGAGAAAAAAAACTCTCCTTCACCAGCGATATAGCGGGTACAAATGTTCTACAAAAAAATGTTAAGCATATATTATAACTTGAACGTGAGTACTAATTATAAATAAGTATAAAATTAAACCTTAAACACATTTTAAGTTTTGAATTATTTCTGGCCTTCAGCTTGGCTCTGGAAAAACGGGAAAAACCTAAAGTGAAATTTAATGGCAAATATTTTTGTGGAATATTTTGGACCACTATATCACAAAAGGACAAAAAGACACATACAATGAAGAGTTAGAGGGTTAAAATGTTCCACAAAAATGTTTCTCAAGGTGTTTTATATAAAACATTTGAACACTTCCTATACCTTAAACGTTAGACTTGCAAGATATCCTATGCCGCGTAATAATTGTGAATAAGCATGATATTAAACATTAAGAACATTTTAAATTCTGAATGATTTTTGGCGTTCAAGCTGAGTCTATAGCTTGAAAGTCTGTGAGCACCATACATATAGTGAAATATTATGGCAACTATTTTTGTGGAATACTTTGGCCTGCTATATCACCGCTGATACACGTATATTTCTTAATGGAAAGTTTATAATTTTCCACTTGTTATTTCTTAAATTCATTAAAACAGAAAATTCTTAATATATCCTTTAAAAAAGTTAAACTGAAAAAAACTGCACATACAGCTAACAAACTGTTTCAAGTCACTAAAAAGTCAGTTTGTCTTGTCGGTGGCTGCTAAAACAAACAAACAAACAAAAGTTATACGAACTTTTTTTTTGTTTTGGTGGATGCAACAGCAAACAACGTACTGCTGTGCCTAAATCTAAAAAAGAGAAACAAACACATGAAAAAAGAAGTTAATAAAAATAGGAAATGTTAAGCAGCATCTACAACGAGTAGAGCATGCGAACAAAAAAGGTTTCACAAAAAAAGAATCAAATCAAATAAAAGAACAAGAAACAAACAACAATGTGACATGCACATACCTAAATACACATATACAAATACATACCTTTGCATGTCTATTTACGTATGTTTGTGTAGGCAAATTTGTTGACTTGGTTTGAGAACAAAAGCATCTGTGTGACTGAATCATAATGATCAGCCTCGGTATCATCATCATGATGGTGTTTTGACCATACAACCAGTATATAATAACGACGTTGCAGCCACCACTACTGGCCATCATCATTCAGCACACCAACTTGACCGACTGACTGCTTGAAAAAAGAACCGGTCGTCTGAATTGAAAATAACATATTCACAGTCACCCATATGAAGTTTATGCTTGTATTTAATTTTTTCAGTAAACGGGTTGTTGCTGTAGGCGATGTGCATATATATGTGTGTGCGTGTTGTATATGTGTATATGTGCATGTAGTTGTATTTATCCTTTTTCCTGTTGTATGCAGTTTTTTGTAACTGTTTCTGGTGCCATCCTGCATTGTTGTTGTTGTGCTCTGCAATTTTGTTAATTTTTTTCGGTTTTTGTTGGTGAAGTTGTTCGTTTTTGTATACTGATACTGCTTTCATTTATGCCCCCCAATATGTTTTAAATCATGAAAAGAAACATATTGCACAGGATTTTTTGTGTATGTCTGTTCTTTTCATATAAATTTTTAAAAATTTTTTCCTTTAAACAAATTTTTAAACAGCGAAATACATGGAAGGTTGAATAAAAAATTATTTAAAACAACTCCTTAAATAAAATCTAACATTTTAAATGACAACATTAACAACTATTTTTCTTAGAGATATTGAAAGAGTACTTTTTACTATAAGTTTAAGTTTACCTGAATTCTAATTTGCTATATTCGGTAGTTTTTCCAAACTTTGAAAAAGGATATAGTACATATGTGATTAAACTTGGTCCTACGAATAATTGTGCTGAAATTTCTCACAGAGATTACCTGCGTGACTCTAGAAATAGCTATAATTTTTTCTGCTTTCCAATCATAACTATAGCTAAAATTTGTTTGCTCAAATTAAGGATATGTATGTCAGTGAGGTAGGTTAGTCCTTTCATCATGTGTATTAAAATTTACCAAAATGCTAAAGAGCATGATTTTAGATGTAGTTTTAGCTTCATACTAATTTTGTAGCTTAAGCTAAAGTTCTAAAATAAAGGATATATGGCAGGTAGGCAGGTTTTTGAGTCGCTTTTAGCGAAATTTATCACAAAGCTCGACGGCATAGTACTACAAGTTGAAATTAGTTTTATTGCATTCTGATGATAATTATAGCCTCAATGACGTTTTTACAATTAAGGATACACGCGAGAATGGTTTGCAGTGATGGAAATGATTTTACCACAACATTTGGCTGTATTTCCCGGTGCTATCCTCATACCGATCATATTTGAAGCTATAATTTAATTTTTAAAATAAAGGATATATGGGAGGTAGGCAGGACCTAAACCCGATTGAAAAAGAAAATACATGACACACCCCAAAATCATAGTTTACAGCTTGTTAATAACTTTTAACTGCATTCTGATCATAGTTGTATTCAGAATGAAATTGTTTAAATTAAGGATAATAATTTCTATTCGCACGGAACATAATATATTTATCATAATGGTTAAAAGCATAATTTTAAATGCAACTTTAAATTTTAGCTTCATGCTGATCATATATTAGGATTAAATAATATTTTTAAAATAAAGGATATATGGGAGGTAGGCAAGTTCGTGGTCCGAATGAAATGAAAGTTATCAGAAAGCTTATCATTAGAATTTTGGAGTGTGTTAAAAATTTTAACTGTATTCTGATAGTAATTGCAACCAGGATGAAAATTTTAAAATCACAGATATGCCACGTAAGAATGATTTGTCATTGTACCGAAAGAAATGAATTTACCACAGCGCTTAAAAGAAAAGTTTTGCTGTAGTTCTTATAATTTTCTTCGTACTGATCATATTTGCAGCTTAAATATAATTTCTAAAAAAAGGATATATGGGTGGTAGGCAAGCTCTTAAGTTGATTTAAATAACATTTATTGCAAAGGTCAAAAGTAGAGCTTTACATGTTGTCAATAATTTTTGCTGCATTTTGATTATAGTTGTGGCTAAAATAAAATTTTTGAAACTAAGGATATACGAGAGGTAAACATGTCCTTACAACGATTTACAAAAAATTCAAGACTTTTAAATTTTACTTTATACTTTAAAATTTTAGAAATAATTGCCAAGTTTCGCTTCATAATGTTCAGAATTGTAGCTTAAACTATAATGTCAAAATAAACGATATATGGGATGTAATCATGTTCTGGCACCGAAAATTAACAAAAAGATTAAAACCACAATTCTAGGAGCTGTTTTTGATATTAGCTGAATTCTGACCTTAAAATTATATTTTAATATTATTGATGTATTGGAAATGAAACTTAACAAAAATCCTAAAAACATATACGTATTTATAATTATGGTCTAATATTCACCACATTCTGATTGTAATTGTAACCTAAATTCAATTATTAATATAAAGGATATATGTATGGTAGGCAGCATAGCGAACCGATTGAAATAAAATTTCTGAAATATATTAATAGCATAATCTTACAAGTTGTTAGTTTTTATTATAATTATGGCTAAAATTTAACTTAAAATGAAAGGTTGTATGGATTGTGTGGAAAGTGTGCTCTCCGCCTGAAGGGAATAAAATTTACGGCAAACCATAATTTTCGAAACATGTAGTTATTAAAGTTTTCATTATACCAATTATTATTTTAGCTCATATTTAATTTTTAAATTAAAGGGTATATGAGACGTAGGGAGACTATTAAGCCAGTTGAGTTATCATCATGCTTAAAATCATAGTTTTATAAGTTGTTAATATTTTGCAGCATTTTCAAAATACAATTTAGAAGATATTGTGTGGATAAAACTGAACGTTAAAAAAAAGGATATTTGCGAGGTAGGTCTATCGTTGGCTCGAATGAAATACAATTTACCGCAAAGGTTACAGATATAATTCGAGAAATAGTTATTCACTTTTGCTTCACACTGATAATAATTTTAGATTAACTTTAATTTTTAAAATAAAGGATATATGGGATGCAGTCATGTTCTTGAGTCGATTGAAATGAAACTTGCCATATAGCTTTAAAGCAAAGTTCTACAAGTTGTTAGTTGCTTTTAAAATATTTTGATTATAATTGCAGCTAAAATTTTAGCTTTAAAGTTGGGGATATGTGAAAAATAGGCATATTTTTGCTTCGATTTAAATATAATTTACCACAGAGCTTATTTTTGATAATAATTGCTTAATCGAATTTTTAAATTTAAGTTTGTATAGGATTAAGGCATGTCATTGCGCAGATATTCCACGAACTTCTAACTTTTCTTAATTATTATACCGAATACAATGCCAACAAAATTTTTTTATTAATCATATTTCGTTTTTGGTATAGACAAATCGAGTGCTAACAATTAAACATATTGCGCTATATCTTTGGCAGTGAGTTTTTCTACCCTACGAATATCATTTTTAGAAAATTGTCGACTGAAATTTTTGTACAAATTCTTTGTACTCTACATATCCGAGACTCCATAATTTTAAATAAATTGTTTTTGTCTGTCTTGAAAAAACACAGTATACTATGAAAGCCATAGAATGATGTGTTTTATTTGTTAGCATGAGGCTTTCGTTATTATGGAACAAGTAAGAAGTTTTGATTTTGTTATTTTATCATTTTTCTTATCTCACAATGCAAACTTTTTCATAAACGCCATATCTACCATGTGTAGTATATATACGTATGTATCTTCATGAACATACATTAACACATAGAAACTTGAACATTTCATTTCCTGTATTTTTATTTTTTGTGTCATCCAAATTAAGTTAAATTAGTATTCATCAATTACGTCCTACAGACAGATATACATGATTCATTTGAAAAAGGAAAACTATGAAACAAAGGGGAGAGTTAAGGTCGCTACAAAAATTGGCTGATGAAGTTGTCTGAAGTTGTATGCATATATTTGTTGATCCATTTTAGTCTGTATGAATAAGTTTGTTGAAAAAAAAAACAAAGAGTTTTATTTAGTTTACTTTTGTCTGCTCATTGTCTGCTTTTTGCATTGCTGCTACAACACAATTTGTTAGAGGCAAACAAAACCTTAACAGCAAGAAGGACAAGATATCACGTGTTATTAGCAAAAATCAACAATCAACAAAATAAAGTTTAGCAGAATCGTATTTTATTATTAAATTACTGCTGAAAGTGACGAATAAATCAAATTAATTTCTCTTGGGAGTTACAGCTGCTGCTTTACACTGAATTCTTTCACCCAACTCTCGAGCAACAAAAAAGAATAATTCATTTATATATTTTGTTTGTTATTTATTTTAACACACTAGTCGTATACTGACGATGATAACAGACATTTGAACGAAAAATTAAAGATTAAAAGATCTATGTTATGTGGACTTTTTTTCATACAGAAACTTAAAGCTTTTCTTTTTTTTAAAGGTGGTAAAAATGTTTTCATTTTTATTTTTTTTCTAAGGCTGCTCGCTCATGCAACCTTATCAAAGATTGAGGTCCCATTTCTTTGCGTGGTGTTTTCTTTTTTTCTTCTCTTTTTTGTTTGTTAAAGAAATCATTAATTTCGACTATTGTGGCTGTTTGTTATTCAATTGTTTTTGGGATATTTATTTTGTTTTGTTAGTCGTACTTCCCAAATATGTGTCTTTTGTTACAAATTTTAGTAGTTGTCCCATTATAAATCACTTTATTTTTATTTCATCATCAATTTTTTCTTGCTATGAAATGTTTCTAGGGACTCTTTTACTTTTTTGTACTTTATAGATGTTGTTGTTGCTGTTGGAAACAAAAACTAGCAATCATTAATCTTAAGAATGTTACAAAACAAACTTCTTGAAAGGCAACAAAGGACTGGAGAAGGTGACTCAAAAAAAGGTAGAAATCATTTGTTGTGATCACCATAAATCTCTTAACAATGTCAGCAGCAAAAATAACAAACTTTAATCAACTATTTATTTCAGTATAATGTTTAAAAAATCTTTTTAATGTTTGTGTATTTTATATTCAATTAATTCATTAATTTGTTTTTTTATTTACAATAGCAGACATGTAATTTTTGCAAGGCGAAAATATTGTCAGGCTTGAAAGCATTACAGTGAAGAGCAAAATAAGAGTAATACAAAATGTGAGAACATATCCATAGTTTTACAGCGGAGAAATTAAAACCAATTGTCTTCAACGAACTTTTGCTATGACTGATGAAAATGGAAGTGGTACAATTTGCTCCCGAGTAGTGAGTGGGGAAAAAAGAACACTTAAATGGAACAAGCGGATTTTTTCAAAATCTAAAATATTTGATTAAAGTAAATACAGTAATTGGATTAGTATTCAAAAAACGCCACAGGACAAATACCTTAAGTTTTGATCTAGAACCTAACTCTGAGCATTTTAATTATATAACTTTACCCCCTCCGCTGGCAACGGCTTGTAAAAGTGGTGGTCACTCTCATATAAAGTTCCAGTCTTGGGATCCAGGTACCTGTACACGGAAAGAAAAACCATGGTTGAGGCAACCATAATCGAAGAGCAACATGCTATGATTGAATATATGGTTAAAAAATCTGTTTTACATATAATATGGTTAACAAGAAGCATATATATATGGTTCAAAACAACTATGTATATGGTTCAAAATTATAATATATGATTGAAATCAACCATATATATGGTTCAAAATTTCAATATATAGTTTGAAATAATCATATATTTATCAAGACAACCATATTTTGGTTCAAGAAGACCATATATATGATTCGAAATTATAATATATGGCTTGAAATAACCATATATATGGTTCAAGACAACCAATATGGTTCAAAATTACAATATATGGTTTGAAATAACCATATATATGGTTCAAAACAACCATATATATGGTTAAAAATTTGCTTGTTTTAACTGGTCAGTGTGTAGATTCTAAAATCAAAGTATTATCTATTCTCTTATAGATATATACATACATATTTGCTGACACATGTTTTATTTACAATCGGCCACGTTCCGAAAACCATTTCGTTTTGAAATATTGGAGCTTTTCAGTTTATTTTTATGTTTCAGATGTTTAATATATTTTATCAGCACTAAGCTACGAATGCACTAAATTCTCCCATTAAAAGGATACTGTTTTCAGTTTTTAAATGGTTTTCACATGGCCGCATTTATCAGTTTTTGTTATTTGTAATTTATTTTTTTATTATTCTATTTTTTCAAACCAAGCGACGCACAAAAACAAGTCTACAGCTCTCATGCAAAACAAAAAACTGATAAAAAAGCATTCAACCCAGGGATAGAACCAAAACTTTTTTGGAAGCAGAGAGCCATGTCTCTTTTGCAACCAAAGCTTGATTGCATATTTTATTGTAGTTGAATTTTTAAATATACCATGACTGTAGTTAGAATTTTTTTTTAGCAATAATATTGTTAAATTCAACCATGTTGCCATTAATATGGGCGCTAATAATGTCATGATTAAATGTAAGCATGTGTTTTTTGTCGTAAACTAATTAAGGTTTATAATTGCTTAAAGCAATAATAACTTATTTGCTAAAACCGAAAGCTATGTTGGGAAACATGACATTCTTGACGCAACCATGCCACAACCATATCTTTTCTTTACGTGTAGATATTTTATAACAAAGATTTTTTAAGAACTACATTTAAAGAAGGACACTCTAAACAAGTAAATATATTCTATAAAAAGTATTTTGCAAACAAAGACCTTTTAAAAAAGGGTCTCGCAAAAAGGACCTTTTCAAAAATTACTTGTTAAAAAAGGTTATTTTCTAAAGGACATTTACAAAATTGATCTGCTAAAAAGATAAATTTTTAAAATAACTACCTTTTAAAACAATTAACTTTTTAAAATAAACTACCTTTAAAAAAAGTCGGTTGAAAAAAGTACATTTAAAATAAGTCGCTTTAAAAAAAATATGTACCTTTCAAAAATGTACCATTTGAAAAGTACTTATTAAAAAAGTAGCTTCTAAAAAAGTACCTTTTTAAAAAAGTACCCTTTAAAAAATACCCTTTAAAAAAGTAAAACTTAAAAGTTTCTTTTAAAAGTACCTTTAAAGAACTAGCATTTAAAAAAGTACCTTCCAAAAAAGTAAGTTTAAAAAAATATATTAAAAAAGTACCTTTTAAAAAAGTTCCGTTTAACAATTAAGCTATGAATTCTAAACCATATAACAATTGAAAATACCATGCTATTTTGAGAGCAATCAAGATCTCCTCAGCAGAACCTTTACCCGCTTAGACCTCACTGCCACTCAAGACAGCTGCAGTCAAGTACATAGTTGAATATCCTTTACCTTTAACGAATTTGACCGAGTCGCTTATATGTTTTCAGCTTTCATTTGATTGTTTGGAATTTCGATATTTTCTTTATCTTGTCTCATTAAGCTTTTTTTTATTATTTCCCTCAATCCCAGTTTGAAATCATTTTAAAAATTACCTTTTAAAAAAAGAACATTTAAAAAAAATTACCTTTTGAAAAAATAGATTTTAAAAGAGGACGGCTACACTTTCAAAAATTACCCAGCAACAACTTTGCAATGTGTTGTCATTATCAAGCAACATACTTTTCACCACAATCTATATACCGTCTGCATTACTTTACAATAATTAAATTAATTATTTAATGGTAAATAAACAAGCCATTTACTGTCTTATTGGTAGAGTAATAGTGTTTGTGCTTATCATACAGACGATAAGAAGTTCAACCCCTGGTGAAGAAAAATGGTTTTTTGTGTATGTGTGCATATTTGTAAAAACAAGTTTTAAGCCCATAACAAAATCGTTGTTTAGTAGCCCAGTGAGCAAAACACTTGACATAAAATACAACCATAACTGAAAATTACATTAAGCATTGAAACTTAACAGAGACATTTAATTTTTATTATGTTTTGTGTATTCAACGACTTCTAAGTATTGAAAGTTTTAATTTCTTATTTGTAACTCAATGTGTTAAAGATATGCCTCCAATGACATCGTCATGTTAAAGTAATTTGTTAAAATGCCAAACTAGAGGTAGTGAAGTGTATGTTTATTAGCCTTTTAACTTATTATTTTGCCATTAAAGTTTAAAAAAAGGTACCTCAGTAATATCATTTCCTTTTGTCCTCCTCTATGACTTTTGACTTTGCCAACTGAAACTATGAAAACTTTTCACTGCTTTAATAAATGTGCTATAATTATTTAATTCACTGCTTGTAACATTGTCCATTTACATATACGTAGATAAATACGTGAATACATTTGTATGTGCTGTTGTTTTTCCGCTTCATTTAATGAAATAATTTATTGTTAATTCAGTCGTGCTTGCAAATTTTTGCTGTTGAATAACACCATTTGCCTCTTAAAATGCCAACAAAAGCACTGCACAGTTACTTTGGCAGCAGGTTTTTATAATTAAAATTAATAATAATGCAGATATTTTCCGACTGGTTGTATTTTGTGAATCGATTAAGTGATATATCAACACCTATTGGAAAAGTGTTAAAATGTTTGAAATTTGTGTTTATATTTCTTTCAATTTATTTTCACAATCCTTGGATATATTACTTCAATACAGACGTATGAGTGTTATTTTAATGTATTGAAATTAATCATACGTAGTATAATTATTTGAATGGAAACTCTATGTATAACCCATACCAGTATGTATTGCAGAAACCATAACTGGCAAAATGTTTTTCGATCAGTTTAGTAATATGCCACAAAGTGTCTAAAAAGCATCAATTGCTTCCTACTATGTTTTTTTAATGTAAAGTGCTAGATCTGGACACAAAGGACTAGTCACATCACAGGTTTTGCGTGAGTTGCCTTCCCCTTAAGGATCTAAATAATTTTGTATTCTTTGAATTTATGTACTTTTCAACACATTATTAAGCCTCTTGCTCTTGCTGTAGTCTAAAATTTCTTAGAACAATTACAATAAATCGTAGCATATCCACAAAGTATTTTTGATTATTACTTTCAAGTTTATTTATTCCACATTAAACCTCTTACGAAAAAAAATCTTATTTGTTTGGCTGGCTTGAAGAACATTTAAATATCAATGTTATTTGCAAATAAGCGACACTACCAATAAAAGTACAATCAAACGTATTCAAACACTAACAAATAGCAGACGGCAAAAAAGAAAATTCTCTGCCGTTAACATCAACAGTATCTAAATACCCATTATCTGTGATTCGAACACTTTATTTTGTGAAATTTGTTATTGCAAAACGGAATACCAAGTTTTACTTATTTTCACATTTTGTTTGTTTAAATTGCTTTGATGACTGCCTTATCATTCTACTTTCTACTCTAAACATGCTTAAGCAGAGGCTTAAAATTCCATCTGTATTTACACGACTCTGAAGACACGCACTCAAACTTTTTAACATTCACACAGAAGCCCGCAACGTTTAACAGCTAAAAAAAAGAAAGAAAAGATTTGAAAGAATCTGAAGAAGCAATAGAAATAGAAATTACAAAGTACTTAGTTAAATGGTTCCAGCAATTGAAAATCGATACGTATTTTTGATTTTAATTTAATGGCTCTTGCAATATCAGCAAATATGTACCAGGGAATTTGAGCCACCATGTTGAAGATTTAAATCAACAGACAGCAAAAAAGTACTTGATGACTACAAACAATTTTGAATTTAAAGAAAATAGCTTGAAAATCTTTTCAGCTTAATACAAGTTTTCATTTAGTTTGTCTTAAGTTTTTCTAAATGATTTTTTTTCAGTCTCACATAAATTTCAAACAAAATACAATTATTCGAAAGGACATATAAATTTATTTAATTATACCTCAAACGTCACTCTTGTTTAGTTGTTAAAATTAACATTAAATTATTAAATAGCAAGAGAAGTTTATTTAATATGTTTGTTTTAGGAAACCAAAAATTCCATCTGAAAACCGCAAGTAGAATATTTTGCATACATTGTAATGCAGACTTGCAGCAGAATAATTTAATACAAACACTTTTAGGCTTAAGTGTGTGAGTATGTAGCGGCATGTATGCTACAGTATTTGTGTAAGTAGTGTAAAAGAGTGCTAACGAAAAAAATATTAAATAAGTGCGAGTACACCTCAAAACAAAATTGTATGTAAAACTTGTGTACTTTACTTAACATTCATTTGGTTTATAAATACTTAACACAAGTACCCCAAGTGACGACGACACATGTCTACACAAACAAACAAACAAACGTACCTTAATGCAAAACTAATATAAATACATTTGAAATAAAGAGTCGTTATGAACACACATCAAGACCAATACAGAGACGTACAAAAAAAAATAACCAACGAACAAACAAAATGTCTGCCGGTAAGAGGGTAAATGAAAAATTTAAATGTAGCGGCAATCAAAGCAGTATATTAATGTGTGTATATGTGTGAGAAAGGGAGAATGAAGCACAGTGTAAGTATACGAGTGCTTTTTTGTAAACTTGTGGGTTATTTTTATTTAGTTTTCATGTTGATGTGCGTAATTCTGTAAATGCACTTGAGTAATTTTATAATTATATACTTATTTATGGTTTGTTTTTCTTCTCTCCAGCCACTTTATAAAATTCACACAACTTGTCAAGTAGTCATAGTAAAGTGTACTATTTTGTTATCTCTCTCTCTCTCTCTCTCTCTCATCCCTGCATACTCGTATGACATTAATAGTAAAAGTTATGGGTTTTAAGGACACTCTTGGTACTTGCTTTTTTTGTTGTTGTATTTTCCATTTCAATGTGAATAATTTACATAAGATCACTTTCATTTGGGAAACAAGTCATATACAAATTTATATAAATATTTCACTTAAACTATGATGCATTTGCTTTCATTTTTCTGGTGAAATAATAAATTTGCAGTATTTAAATTATTAAATAAAGTAGACTGGAAATATGATTTAAAGGAAATCTATATGAAAAAAAATTATTTTAAAGGTGTAAAGGATAGTTTAAAGTTAAATCATAACTGTTCAGCAGTAATAGGTTACACCGGTCTGCAGAAAAAAATCGCCTTTAAATAACAATATGTGGAATATACAACTTTAATGCACTTAATTCAAATCTGTTATCAGTTTTTTTATCGCGTACAGATTTTTAATGGACATGACTTATATGTTCACTAGATACATCAGTATATGAATCACTATATGAGTCATTGAAGTTATTGAGAGCTTGTGAGTGTTGGATTAAACCAGACATTTTATGTAATTAGGTTGAGTTGCTAAAAATTGAGTGCAATAATTTACATGAACAAAGTCTTGTATTCTATTTCGTGACAAAAATTGGATAAATATCTGATATTTTCTGTAAAAAGCTTCCACCTTCATAAGTGGTAAAAGTGAACAAGAAAGCTGATGAGACGGTGTAGCGGCCTGTCGAAACAAGTAGTGCTGATCCGTTCTGCTAAGCTGATTTGAATATTCCAATACTCCACTTTTAATAAAAATAATATGAATTTATATATCAATTCAAATATTGAACTAAAAGCCGAAATAATAAATTTCAAAATTGCTTCTTTTTTAAAGGCTGGTCCATCAATCGCTAGGTTAGGCGTATAGCAGTTGCTGGTAGTGATAACCAGAGTTACGGAATTCTGTTAAAGCAGCAGACAACTCAGTATGTATTCAAAAATCAAATTAATTCTTGCTACTTCATACAATTTGACGACGACATCAGACTGAAAGTATTCGTTGTTTTTTTTACAAATTTTCAAAATAATTTTGGTCCTTGGATCGTCGTCCAAATGGAATTGAAAGCAGTTCATTTTAATTGCCTTATTTTATTAAGTTTTACTCCAAGCCTTGATTGTAAGCTTTTACTATACAATTCGACCCTAAGGCCAATATGGCGCCGTTCTGAAGCAAAAATTCAAGGAAAAAGTTCATTGCTTCTACGAATTGCTCATTAATTTTGATCTAATGTGCTAGTACGTTAAATTAATCAACTGGTTCATTAATTTTGTTAAAGAATAATAACAACAAAAACTTTCAATGAACCGTTTTAAATTAAACTTCAATGAATATTTTCATTGACATAACGTATGCGTATATTGAATCAATGTATTTTTGGTGAAAATTAATGTATCTAGTTCAATGAATGCCGTTCATTAAAATTATGTAAAATCATTTTTTCTGGATATATGATTTATTTAGAATCAGTTACATTCTATAGCGAAATCAATTTAACAGGATTATAACAACTTATACTGGCAGTGGACACCAATAACTATAGTTATAGTGAGTGCCCTCTGTAAGCCTTACGTTTAAGATATAAGATGTGTTGTACATTTTTATGTAAAACATCATGAGTTATATTTTTGTAGATAATTTTAACCCTCAAAAACTCCTTGTTTTGTGGGTCTTTTTGTCCTATTCTCCAAAAAGTGTAAAAATTATCTTCCGGTGCGATATAGTGGGTGTAAATGCTCAAAAAAAAATATTCCTCGTGATGTTTTGCATAAATGCTCTGAACACATCTTTTACCTTAAAGATGAGACGTACAAGATTTCCTATGCCGAGTACTAATTGTGAACGAGTAGGAAATTAACCCTAAGACGTAATTTAAATTTTGAATGATTTCTCCAGTTCAAATTGAGTCTGGAGCTCAACTTGAATGGGAGAAATCATTCAGCTCGCTATATTGCCGCTTAAGAGGATTTATTTTTTTTTTGTTTAAGAAGGGACAAAAAGATGAAAAGAGCGAAGAGTTAGAGGTTTAAAATCTTTCAAAACAAATTTTCCTCGTGATGCTTTACATAAAAGTGCAGAAGGTTTTTTATAACTTAAATGTAAGAATAGCAATATTTCCTCTCCCTAAAATTAATCCCAGATGTAAACTTTTGAAATATCGATAAATGTATATTTCTTATGTGCCGTCTACCAGAATCAGTCTTTAGAGCCCTGTTTTTTTCTTGTTGTTAAAATTCCTTAAGAAACTACATAGTTTCATAACGTGTTGGTATGATATTTTAAGATTGAATAAAATATCTTCTAATGGGTGATTTTATAAGAACTATCGGAAAGTAAAAAAAAAAAAAAAAACATAAAATTCAGAAAAATGCATGAAATATTTATTTGGATCGATAGTTGGGTCGATATAATTTAATGTTTGAAGATTATTTCATGCAAATGTTGGCCGCGGCTGCGCCTCAAATGGTCCATCCGCTTAGTCCAATTTTGGCATACTCTTTCCAACATTTCGGCCGGTATCTCACGAATAATGTTGGCAAT
This sequence comes from Panzeria rudis, assembly GCA_956483635.1. Classification (NCBI taxonomy): domain Eukaryota; kingdom Metazoa; phylum Arthropoda; class Insecta; order Diptera; family Tachinidae; genus Panzeria; species Panzeria rudis. The sequence continues at coordinate 3,833,473 of OY101450.1, read as the reverse complement.
GTTGGCTTCCAGTGCATCAATCGAAGCGGGCTTGTCGCTATAGACATTAGCCTTAACATAGCCCCACAAAAAATAGTCTAGAGGCGTTAAATCGCACGATCTGGGCGGCCAATTGACTGGTCCCAAGCGTGAAATAAACTGTTCACCGAACTCGCCTCTCAATTGGTCCATTGTTTCGCGTGCTGTGTGGCATGTGGCACCGTCTTGTTGAAACCACATGTCATGCAAGTCAAGCTCTTCCATTTTGGGCAGAAAAAAGTTTGTTATCATCGCACGGTAGCGCTCACCATTCACAGTAACGTTGTGATTCGCATCATCTTTGAAGAAATACGGCCCAATGATGCCGCCAGCCCATAATCCGCACCAAACGGTTGTTTTTTGTGGATGCATTGGTAGCTCTTGCAATGCTTCTGGCTGCTCTTCACTCCAAATACGGCAGTTTTGCTTGTTCATGTATCCATTCAACCAGAAATGAGCCTCGTCGCTGAACACAATTCTTCGATAAAAAAGTGGATCTTCATCTAACTTTTACAGAGCACGCATTTTGGTAATAAAATTCAACAATTTGCAAGCGTTGTTCGTTTGTAAGACGATTCGTGATTAAATTATAGACCAAACTGAAGATGTTTGACAGTGACACAAGATACAAAACGTGCGTGAGCTGTCAAAACTAGTGTTGCCAAAAAGATAATAGCAAAAAAATCACTCGTTATATACAATGTAGAATTTCCCCGGTTATTTCTGAGCCAAAAAGCAAAACATCTGTGCACTAAAACACAATATATTTTGAATCTATAAAAATACAAAGTAAAATATTGTTAAAAATGAAAATAGCAAAAATCTCATTATATTTGATGTAAATATTAAGTTACAAAGTGAAATTATTTCAACATTTTCCCCCAAAGTCTCTATCTCTATATTGTTTTCGGCGTAACTTAAAGTCTCGTGTAGAAATACCTCCGTTAAAGTTTTACGTTTGTGTTAAAGTAGATAAGACTGTTGTATGTTGTATGTGTGCAGGAGTATAAGTTGTATTATCCTGTTATTTCAATATGTGTATGTTGGATTAAAAAAAAATCAAACAATTGCGTTCGTTTAATGTATATTTTGTGTTGTTTATTAAAATGAAAAAAGAAGAAAGAAAAAAAAATAAAAGAAACGACAAAAGTAACAACTTGTGTATTTGAGGCGTGAAAATTGACACCTACTTAAGCTTCAAATTTGTTTTTTATTTGTTTAATGTGAAAGTACATGGGAACGTGGGAAACGGTGCCACTGGCACCGTTTGTTGTGTTGCTCTACCAAGTCTTTATTATTATTATATTTTATTTTTTAAAGAATTTTTGTTATTTAACATGTATTTTACCCAACAACTTTTGGTTGAGTTTTTTTTTTTGCCAAAATACGAGGGCGGATTGATATTCAAGCTACCTAAGTAGGAAAAAAACATTTTTGTTTTCAAAAACCATTTATTTCTCAACATAGTATCCTTTTAGCTCAATACACGATATAGACGATATTCCACCTTTTTTATACCATCTGAATAATACGATTTTGGGAACCCCTCAAAATACGCTTTAGTTTCGGTAATCACTTCTTCGTTTGAGATGAATCTTTTTCCTGCGAGCCATTTTTCAAGTTTGGGAACAGGAAAAAGTCCCTAGGAGCTAAATCTGGACTATAAGGTTGATGATCAATCAATTCGTAGTGTATTTTACGTAATTTTAGCATCGTATCTAATGCTGTGTGAACCGGTATTTTTGTTCGACACTGAGCAAACGCGGCACCCATTTTGCCGATAGCTTTTTCATATGGAAATGTTCATGCAAAATGTTGAACACTCGTGCATATGATATGTTTACCATTTCAACAATCTCACGTAACTTGACTCGGCATCATTCATAACGATATCGAGGATTTTCTTGATATTTTCTTCAGTAACCACCTCTTTTGGCCTTCCTGTGATGGTATTGTTGCAGTGCTTGTTCTGCCCCTTTTAAATTCAGCAATCCAATATTTTACCACATAATCTGACGGAGAAGACTCACCGTAATGTTTATCGAGCTTTTCTTTTGCCTCTTTCGCCGTTTCCCCTTTCAAATAATAGTGTTTAATCACTGCACGAAATTCACTTTTTTCCATTTTTCAAGAAACACAAAAGTTGCTTACTTCAAACGACTACAACAAATAAACTAATTGATAAATTTGGGTGAAATTTTAACAGCTGACGTTTGACAGATCGCAATTTCTAAAAAGAAGAAAGTTTTTGTGTTTGTGCTGCCATCTAGCGCTAAGTAGCTTCAATATCAATCCGCCCTCGTAGTCTGTTTCATTTAAGATGTTTTTAGAATTCTTAAGAAATTTATTATCAGCCCAATTATGAATAGCAATTCCCCGGGAGTTTTGTCCCTATTCCCTGTTCCCCTATTCTAAATAAAATCTCCCAGGGAATATTTTCCCTTTTCCCATTCCTCCTATTCTAAGTTACAATCTCGCCGGGAAAAAAGTAAGCATTCTAAATATGAGGGAGAGGGAGAAATTCTTGCGAGAACTAATGCAAAAATTTTAAATTTAAATAAAAAAATGTTGCGAAACAATTGTGTAAGCATTTATTTAGGACAAGAAGTTTAAATAAACACCGGAATGTTATATTTCTCCAACATGCGCTTCAAAAAAATGAACTACTTCTGCCTTCGGAATAAATTTTTAAAACACACTCAATTTTGCACGCATCCTTTAAGTACACATAAACGATAAATGGAAGATTTGTTGCGGTTTACAAAAATTACAATTTCAGTTTTACACACATTTATTGGGGATTTATTGGCATCTGGCGATGGCCTTGGCCCAGTTTTCGCTTCACTTTTTCCGCATAAAGTTCTTCCGAGAATATTTGAGTGATTACACTGTACATTTTTTTTTTATTTAAGCAAAAATAAATATTTATAATTACACACAATCTTATTATCAACAAAAACATAAAATCTTTATTAACCTTTATTACTGAACTCTTGCGTTAGTGCAGAATAAAATGTAAACACTAAACAGCTGCTCCAGATTTTTTCCTCTCCCTTATTTGTTTATTCCGCTGCATATTAGAATAGGAGGATTTTTCCCCGGAAACAAATGAATAGGAAGAGAAAAAACTGCCCGCGAAAATTCATACACAGAAAAAATTATCATAGGTTTTTTTTAACATGCATGTGTTTGAATTTGTTTTTAAATTTTATTATTTTTTTCTTTGGTTTTTAAATATCCCAATACAAAATTTTGATAGAAAAAAATGCGATTTTTTCTTATTAAATATTTATGAATTTTAGTGTTTAATTTTAAGAATTTTGTGATAGGTCCCATTTCCGTAAAATAAATATTTGAATTTATGAATTTAGTAATACAATACAAATTATAGTTTTTTCTGTGTAATTGGACTGTATTTGATATATTGTCATAATTTTATTTTTGCGAAAAAAAACCTACTACAAAATAGGCGTGGCACCGCCACATATTTTATTATCATGTACTTTTACAAAAAATAATTATGTGTGCGCTATTTCATAAGAATGGGATAAGTAGAAGTAATTAAAAAGAATATATACTTTTCATGGGCGTGGCACTGCCCACTTTTCTAACCATAATATTGTATTATAACGATAACTAAATGTGTATGCAAAGTTTCATAAGAGTCGGCTAAGTAGAATTAGTTAGAATGCTTATTTACTTTTCATGGGCGTGGCACTGCCCATTTTTCTAAACATAATTTTGTATTGGAAATGTAACTAAAGTTGTATGCAAAATTTCATAAGAATCGGTTTAGTAGAAGTTGTTGAAAAAGAATATTTACTTTGCATGGGCGTGGCACAGCCCACTTTTTTTCTTCCTGATGTAGTATTTAAACAGAAGCTTAGTGTGTGTGTGTAAAGTCTTAAAAGAATTGTTTGCGTAGAGGTAGTTGAAAACGAATGTGTATTTACTTTGTATGGGCGTAACCCCGCCCACTTTTCAATAGGACTGATCTGGAAGTACATCCTTTTGAATAGAGAAAAAAATCAATGGAGCAGACTCTTCAAAAACCTCACATTTAATTTAAGGGCGTAATTGTCTAAATGAAATTAGGTACTTAATTTAATTTTATTTATTTTTATTTAATAATTTTTTATATACATATTTTTCTGCATTTTGCATTAATATAATGTTTAATTTTATTAAATATTTCATGGAAATAAAAAAAGCTGTTTAAGAAATACTTTTACTCTGTTTATCGATGTCGATGAAATATTTTCTTTCTTACAATTTTATTTAAAACAAAAACAATTCTAAGAAAGAATTCCTTCGACACCGATAAACAGGCAGTTATCTTAATATTTAATAAAATACGAGTAAATTTTTTCTAAAAGTGTTAAAATCTTCATCTTAATGAAATGCCTAAAATCGTAAAAATGTTTGTTATATTTTCATGCGATTTTCTTTTTCACAGTTTCCTCCAAATTAAGCTTTACGTTTTTCATTAGTAATTGCTTTTAGATTTTATGTTTTTTCTACATTTTTTCCATACTTTATTACTGTACAAAAAAAAACTCATACGGCCCCGTATGACTTGTATTTAAACGGCATCAAAATGGGTGGCGGCCATGTGGCACTTTATTAAAACTTGCTTACCTAAACAATATCGTATGCGTGGGCTGTTCATTGTTTTGTGTATCAACACTTATCCCAGTATGCATGTACGCAGGCAAATCCAAAAAATAAATGAAATACAAACATTACGCGTAGCTAAACTTTTTCAAGTTGAGGTATTTTACATTTGATTTTGTTGGTTGGTTCGTTGGTTGGTTGGTTGTAAAATGTTAACAATAACATTAAAGGCGTATTTTATTGCACATCAGCCCGGGGCAAATGAACACTTTCTTGTGCTACTTTATGCTTGCACAGAGAAGAAGAAAGGAGAAATCTACAAGAGTTTATGGTGGAAATCCTTGTGTTATTTCTTTTTTTTCTTTTTTGTTTGCAATAATATTAAGGCTCATGTATAAACAGCATAATCAGTTTCATTGCCCGGCTTAATGTCATAAAAATTTAACATACACACAAACGACTACATACAAGGCTTACACATATTTGTAATTACACAAAATGCCCAGTATAGAAAAATATGTTCTTTTTTCGCATTAAAGCCTACAGAATATCCATCCTCTTTTAAATAATCCTACACTTCATCACAAAAAAGACAAAACGAAACTCATACTTAAGCACATGTATTCGCATTTTAGCATTTATTTCCAGCCTGTTTATTTATACATACATCACATCACTATACACAGAAATATTTAGGATTTACATGTACTATCTGTGTGTGCGGCTGGTATTGCTTGTGTTTGTGTAATTTTTGGTACTGCTTGAAAGGGTATATATCTATCTATCTACTCGTATCTATCTATCTATCTATTAATGCAAAAAGCTTTTATGAGGTTGAATTTATATCATCGGTTTTTATTGCTAAATTGTAAGTTTCATATAAATTACTTTAACTTGCTCGCTCGTAGGTAAATAAGGGCAGAGACTAACTAGACAAGCTGGGTGCGATTAATTTTTTTTGTCTCATAAGTTTTTAGTACTATATATTTCTGTAATTTTAAATAAAAATAAATAAAATTAAATGAAGGACCTAATTTCTGTAATTATTGGATAAAAATTATTGAAATCTTTACTGTAGGCAATATACTCACTTTGCAATAAATAATCATCTTATATGAAGGAAAAGTTTGTTTATTATATTTATTTTGTTATACCTACAAATTGTGATATATCACTCCGTTTTCATAGAAATTTTTTTGTAATTTTGCGCATTGCATTATTTAGAAAAACCGCAAACAAATGCAAAAATAATTAATCTTAAAAGTAAACATATGAGTTGCGGTTCTCATTCCAACAAAATAGAGCAAACTCATAAGAAAGGGCTTTGTTTTTTTTTTAATTTTAAAAGTATGTCTACAATTTTTTTGTAATTCGTGACTTTTCTTATTATTATATAATATTATTATTAAAAAAATCAATAATATGGTACATCGTATAAATCAATTAAAACTCTATGGGTAATGAGTAACAATTTATTAAAAACATGTGAAATTGAAATGTTTATAGAAAAATCTGTAGCAAGAACTTCATCAATTTGCTAAAAATTTATCGTTACTTGAATGTCTATTCCAAAAATTCAGGCAAGTGTTGAATAAAAGCAAAGTTGTTTGCGAAATAAAAAATTTTATTTCAATAGTAATCAGCGTAAAAATTTCGGTTATATTACACCGTTTGATTAAAACTTGATTGTGAAGAAAAAGAGACATGTAAAAAAAATTGTAATTCGTGACTTGAGTACACCATGCAACAAGAAACCTGCTAAGGAGTGCCAATTATATATTTTTTGTGTTATTTTCCCCTATGTACGAAAACCGTCAAAATTTTAAGTTCTATGGATACATTTTTTAAATTTTTTTCTAAAATTCGGGACTTTTTAAAGGCCCCAGTAAAAAAGTTGCTTCCAATAAAGCAGGTTTCCACTATTATGGAATAAAATTAGCGCTGACAAACCTGCTGATATCGCTGCGAGTTCCCGGATTGGAGTACTACATTTTTGCTCACAAAAGCGCTTTTGAAGCGCTGAAAATCATCAACATTTTCAGCACTAGAACTGAAAATATATGAAAAAAATGGTTTGAAGAACTGAAAATATATGAAAAAAATGGATTGGCGTCGTTGAACGCTATTTTGAATTTTTCTTATTTCGTTTCTTTATTTATTTTTATTAATTTCATATTTTTAAGTGTTGTGTTTTTCTTCCGACGGGGGGTTTTTTTTTTAATTTGGAACGATTTTCCGTCATCCCACGTCAAATTTGGTTTGTAAACAGACCGGTTTCGGCTATGTGCCATCTTCAGTATTCAATAGAACACTGAGCCGAAACCGGTCTGTTTACAAACCAAATTTGACGTGGGATGACGGAAAATCGTTCCAAATTCATATTTTTACTCAATGTTTGTTATATTAACTTCAACTAGTATCTACTATATAAAATCAGCTTTTTTCTACAGCTTGTGTACGAAGCTTTTGTATAAGTAAAAAGCAAATACTTTTCTCGCTTCAAAAGCTGCATTGTTGTGACGCTATAAAATTAGCTTCTGAAGAAGCTCATATTTTAAAGCTAGTTATGAAGCGCTTTATTTCTGTAGTGCTTCAAAAAACATGACAATTTTTTACTGGGGCTGCTCCATTGGTTTTACCATATCTTGGGAAGCGAATGTCCAATTTTATTGTAAAAGCCAGTAAAAAGACTCAAAAAACAAAATTACCTTTAAGGTGTTATAAATTTATTTTTTATATACTCAATAGTTTTGGAAATTTTCAGACCGCAATAATGAAATATATATATTTTTTTCATGCAAAATTAAAAAATTTTATTTTTTTCAAAATTTATAAAAAATCGAAAGTGGCAAAAACTTATTATTTTTATTAGCTATTCATAATGCTGGCATAGATTACAAATAAACTAAGCTTTACCTTATGAAAATCGATGCTTAAATATTGATTTTATTCAAAATGAAGTGCAATTGTTTGATTTTTGTAATAAATCGAGTTTTGAACAGGCTGAACCATCGATATTATCATAACTTGAAAACGCGTTGTCCAGTTTTATTACAAAAACCAATTATAAACTTGGAACAAAGTTATCTTTAAGCTGTTTAAATATTATATTTTTTAGTACTCAATAGTCTCGGAAATATTAAGACCGCAATAATGAAAAAATGGCAAAAACATACCATTTTTATAAGCTAATCTTAAAGCCACATACACTACAGATAAAATAATATTTATGTTATGAAAAGCGATGTTAAAATATCGATTTTATTCAGAATAAAATGAAACTACATAATTTTTGTAAAAAATTTAGTTTTGAAGAGGCTGCTCCTCCGCTTTTATCATAACTTTTACTACAAAAACCTCTTAAAAACTTGGAAAAAAACTACCTCTAAGCTGTTTTTGTATATACTCAATAGTTTTGGAAATATATATGCAAAATTGGAAAATTTTTATTTGTTAAAAATTTATAAAACATCGGAAATGGCAAAAACTTGCCATTTTTATTAGCTTATCTTAAAGCCACATATACTACAAATAAAATAACTTTTCTTCTATGAAAATTGATGTATAAATATTGATTTTAGTAATGATAAAGTGAAGTAACCTGATTTGTGTAAAAATTGCAAATATTTACACTGTACAATAAAATCAATCTTCTTTTTTTTAAATAACAAGGTTCTAACGGCTGATTCTAGTAGCAGCCACCAAAATAATATATACGTGTATCGTCGTTTTGAAAGTTTAGATCTGCATAGATATCCTATGCCTGACGTTTAAAGTATAAGATGTGCTCTTCACTTTTATGTACCATTATATACATAAATTATCGTTACGCTAGAATTTTATGGCCTGCAATTTGACAATTATAGGGTAGGCCCACAAAATTTTAGGCCCCTATTATGATTCACCACTCAAGTTGGTTGAGTTGTCAATGTTACGACCCAGCTCAACCATTTTTTTTTTCTAAAGGGTGGACAAATTTGTGGTTCGGAAGAAAATAGGCTGTCAAATGATGAAATGTCAAGAATTGAGCTGTAATCCTTTGGCATTTATTTAGTGAAAACTTGGGAAATTTTAACCATGGCACGTTACACTCTTGAACAAAAAAATTTTAATTGTGAAAATTGACTATCAAAATGGTGAAAATTTGACTGTATCATTGCGAATGAGCCTAGTACATCAAGTACACCAGAGGCACTTTGGGCAATATTTTGCATAAAGATCTTCATCTTCGCGCTTATAAAGTTCAACTCATCCAAGAACTAAAGGAGCCTGACTACGAGGAAAACCTGCTCGAATTTGACGAAGTGATACAGTAATATTTTCATAATTTTCATAGTAAATTTTCATAATTAAAATTCGTTGCTCAATAGTGTAGCGTTCCATGGTTAAAGTTTCTTAAGTTTTCTCTAAATAAATGTCAAAGGATGACAGCTCAGTTTTTAATATTTGATTATTTGATAGTCTATTTACTTCCTAATCTCAAATTTGCCTACCTTAAAAAGGTTCTTATCTATACTCTTTGTTTTTTGATACCTAGTAGCCGTCACAAAATATTTTAAATATTTTTAGTTTTGGCCTTACTATTTCTTCTTGCGGTCTTATGTTTCATAGATATGGCAGCAATATTGGTTGACAAATGGGATAGATTGGCGCCTAAAATCACCATTTAAAAGTAAGCAAAAGTAACATAATAGTTGAAATAAAAATCAAAACACAACTGATAAAAAGCAGTTGTTTCACTTTGATGAAAGCTGTAATCCATAATAAGAATTTGACAACTACGATCAATTTAGTTGTGAATCATAATAGGGTCCTTAATTACAAAAAGAAATTATATTTTTTCCAACATGTCGCTAACGCTTAAATCGAAAATAGTGCTCGATATATTGATTTTAATGGTAAAAAATATTTTCATTAGCTTTTAAAGTAGCAGTAAAGGCTGGTGAATGATAATGGATTTTCCTAGAAAATTGTCAGTTATCCTTTTGCGGCTTGACATTCTCATAAAAAATAGTCTCGTTTTATATTTCTAGTTCTTCTTTCATGACTTTCACAAACTTATGAGCTGTGGTTTATAAGTTGTTCAATCAAATTTTGTTCAGTTAAATAATCCTAGAGGGAAGAGACGTTGTTACAAGACAAGTCACATGACTGGTTCCCCAGTACTAGCAACCGGTTCGAGTTGTGGAGCTTTATATGAGAGGAACCTGTCAAGTTTAAATGGCGTTCTCATTGGCAACCCATTCCAATGATTGACACAATTAAGATACTCAGTGATATGTTCTAGATCCAAGTGATCTAGATCCTGTGGTGGTTTCTTCAATACTAGTCAAATTACTGTACTTTAAGCAACTATTTTTTAGTTGGAAAAAATCTGCTTGTACAGTGGCCGTATTTTGTTAACATTTTTGTTCTAGATAAGTGATGTTTTCTTTTTTTCACCACTTACGACTCGGGAACACATTTGGCCAATACACAACTTGTTGTATGTGTTGTAGATCGTATAAAAGTTGTTGATAATATCCAACAAAATATTTTTTTAGAAACATATTTATGTGGAAATTATCAACAACATTTATACGATCTACAACACATACAACAGGTTGTAAATTGAGCAATTGTAACACTTCCATTTTTCCCAGTCATAGAACAACTACGTTGAAGACAAATTTTGCAAAATTTTACGCAGAGTACTTTCTGATGTTTATAAGCACACATGGCAGATTTAAGACTAAGAAAAGACTTCTTCCATATAGTTTCAATTACTTAAGAAAATACTTAAGATTCTAGTAATGCTACAGTTTGACTCACAATTGTCTTTATATTAATGAGTATGTGTAAGTGCTCCGAGCACTTGTGTACACATATCGTTAAACTTATACACATACGCATATACTTGTTTGTTTTAGTGTTATTGGTTTTTTGGTAGAAATTTGCTGAAAGTACTAAGGTAATAAAAGCAACACAATTTTACTTATTTTTATTTAATTGAAACTTATTTTTATACACATAATTTTTATTTTTTTTGCTCAAAGAAAGAAAACTAAAATTCCCAAGACGCTTAAGTTTTGTAGGTCATTTCTTTAGTAGTTTTTATGTTCGAAAAGCACAAGTAAGCCAACATACAGTAATTTACTGAAGGGATTTAATGTTGGAAAAGAAAACTTTCTAATAAAATAAATTGTTGTAGGCTTTAATTTTAGACAATGTCAGTTACGCCTTAAAGGCAAGACCTATAGGCTTAGTATTAAACATTTTGTAGTATTTCTAGGATATTTATAAGGACACTAAGGACATATTTAAATTATTCCTCAAAAATATAAATTACTTCGTGTCTCTTTCATAAAGGAAAAGCTTTAATATTTCTTTAGTTCTTTTTTTTCTACTTCAACATAAATCCTCAACACAATTGTGTGTATTTTTTTAGCATAATTCAAAAAAAAGTATGTAAGTCTGTATGTTTGTGTATAATTCCTGTGCTGGTGTATGAATAACAGTAAAATAAATTACTTAAAAAAAAACTCAAAATCCCAACGTTTTTACGCTGTTTTGTTTGTGGTGGATTTTCTTCATTTCAACATCCCTTTTTGCTTGGCAATTTTTTCTTTTCTTTCTAAAAACAATATTTCATATGAAACCGTGAAACTCTATAATAATATTCAGACAACATTTTTCTTTCTTGTTAAAACATTTTTTGTTTTCATTTTAATAAAGCTAAACTAGTTGTGTAAAAAGCATCATTTATATTTATATTAAATAAACGAAAATGAAAAAAAAAAACGAAGAAAAAACTGTTGTATGCATTTAGGCAACAGTTAATATATGTGAGATTGTGTGTATGTGTGAGTGTGTGTGTGAACAATGAACATGGGACACCAATAACATACCACATATTTCATATTTCTTTTTAAGCATTTCCATGTAAAAGTATATTTTGTTCAAAGAACTTGATTTAAATTACTTAGTTTAACATTATATTCTCCCCCACACACACACCCACACACACACACACACAATTTTTATTAAAAAGGAAAATACTATAAAGGATATGAAAGTACACTTTACAGGATATCTAACTGTCAAGCAGTGTAAAATTTATGGTAGTGTTGAAAATTGGCTGATGGTTAGCAGCATTCAACTGAAAAGTAAAAAAGGATACTTTGAGCTAAAAACAAAATAGATTTAAAAAAAGGATAGTAATAATGAAATGGAAACAGCGGTGACTACAATGTGAAAAAAAAGGATTTGCTTGGTAAAAGTTGTTTTTTTAAGGGAAATTAGTATAATTATGCTTTTCACAATATCAAAAAAATCAGCTTTAGGAATTTGTTAAACGTTTTGCTGAATTTTGTAACGGTTACAGGGTCTGAAGAAATATTATCTGATTAATCTTTTGCAATACGGGTGAAGATTAGTTTAAGTAGCGATTTCTGTTTTCAATGTAATTTTTAAATATAACTTTTTCCGAAGGGAATGTTTTAACAACCCAGCAAACAACTCGTAGGTTTCTGGAAGCAGCAAAAATATCGTCTGCCTTCCAGATCCGCCGTTTTGAAGTGTTTCCTAGGATGCACATAAAGGATCAGAGATCTCTCAATTTATTTTTAAGCACAAACTAATTTAATCTCGCTTATGGGACATAGAAGAGAGTTTAACAAAACAACAACGAAGCTTAATGATGATATAATTTAATGATATCTGTGTCCACAAGGACTAAGAGCTAAAGCCGATTTAGGAGAAGAGTTATTACTATCATTGTATTCCTTACCACATTCCAATGCACAGCCACCCAAAATTATATCATTGTAGCTCAAAAAATTTAATATTTTATATCTAAAAATCTAAGCAGCCAAAGTCCATATTTCGCTTTTAAGATTTTGAAAAAACAAGCTATCTAAAGTTTGTTCAAAAAATTGTTTTAAATAGTCTCCTAAGTAGAATTAGGATTTTATTCCAACCCGTGTCCTTAACCACCACCGACTCACCGACTAAACAGACGTGACAAAAGAAACGAATATATGTTATCCCCGAATCGTCCTACTCACACCGTACGGAGTCACAAAAGGGAATCAAAATTGTTCACTGTTTGCTTTCATATTCATTTTCTGCCGTAATTAATTTAAAATTGTGATTCCTTAAATATATAATAGATACATCCAATATTTTATACACTAGAAAATTATATTTTTAAGAATTGCATACTTTGATTTTTCGTTAAAAAAAAAAACATGATCATTGATTTTCTTCGCCTCTGTCCTACTTTGTGACCGACAATGTCTCAAACAATTTGGGAGCAACCACCAGAACATCAGCACCGATCAGTACTGTAGTAACATTTTGAGCCATAAACAGAAACATTAGATCTTTCTTAGCTACACGCTTCATCAAGAGAACCTCATGCTTCAGCCAAATATGTAGTATTCACCTTACTTTCCAGCATTCTGTCTACTCCATTAACTAGCAACACCGTCGTTAACGAACCACTGAACCTCTTCAACTATATCACGGAAGCACCAACATCATAAATTTCACTCAGCTAAACCAACAGCAATAGAACTAAAAATACTAGCAGAAACAGCTATAGCAGGACCAGGAACAGCAACAAAAGTTGAAGCAAAAGCAGCAGCTGCATTCCAAATAACATCAGCTGAATATTTTTCACCAACAGCATTCTTGGTAGCAGCAACAGCCCGCCTGGTCGTAGGCGACGATAGCTTAGAGTGCCTCCCCTCTATCATCAACCTCGCCATGCTTCACTTTCTTAAAGACAGCAGACGGTCCCATAGCTTCAGAGTTCTCCATATCCGACGTCTCGTCGTCATTTTTTCTCTTGTAAATTTTCCGCTTCGACAGAGGACCCGGAGGAACCACGACTCCCGCCAAAAAACTTGTTTAAAAACAAGTTCCACTTACATTAATAAAACCAGTCAGTTAGGAAGATAAGAAGATGATAATTTGAAAAATTGTCAGTAAGTAAACCAACCTCGAAGTCCACTGAAAAAGAGCTGAACACCAGCCAGCATCTAACTTTCCTGCTGGAGTTTCACCTTCAACTTGAGACACATTGCCAGCGGAAACTCAAAACAAAAACAAAAACATGGCCATCGCACTACCTTTTCGATTTTCCTTACCAGTCAATGCATAAGCATAGCGTGCTGTAAGGAACTATTTTCCAAAAAATGCAATCAACCAAATTTCCTAAAACACTCTATGGGGGAGTTATGAGTGAACAAAATTAAAAAAATAGAAAAAATCCAAGCGAAAAATATCAACAGCACACAGCCAATATAAATATGAAAATACTTTGAGCGCAGCTGAAAATGATATGTTCTCCCAAATTTTCTTTTCTTCAGTTAAATTTATTGTTCTTCATACTTAGTATTTTAAAGTATGATTTCTATTAAAACCATGAATAATAAACTTAAATATAGATTTATCTTTTTCTTCCTGTATACATACTTTTTTCCATTTATTGCCTTTTCTCTATTGAATCCTTCTACGGTCCCAATACTTTTTTAATTAAAAAAATTATTCTTCGAGCTTTTGATTATCATCCATATAATCTTCAATTTCATTATATTTCCATGAATGCAAAAAAAACAAATATAATAATTTTTGCTATATTTTATCCTGCATTTCTTTTTTTATTTTGAAATTTAATTGTACATTTCTGTTGGCTTGTGGTAATTTAGCGAATATTTTTGTGTTCTGTTATAAATTTTTCGCCTTGTTTTTTTTCTCTTTTGAATATTTTTTCATCCGCATTTTATATATTATTATTTTATGAATGGGTATGATTACGGTTTAATAGTTAAAATTGCCTACGCATTCAGTTTTTCCTGTTGAGATAATTAAATATAAATGTCCTGCGGTGTATCTATGCCACATAATACACCCAGCAAAACGGCAGCGGTGTTGTCATCGCCATCAGCTGCAACATCGGCATCAGTACCAGTATAGCCACTGAATCAGTGATGACGACAAAACACCAAAAACCACAAACATATTGTGATAAATGTTTTAGGAACATAAAAAAATATTTTTTTTTGATTAGCATTTTTAACAAAAATTAAAAATTGTTAGAAAAGAATGAATACAATAAATAGTGAGCAAAAAAAAGGGGAAAAAGAAAACATGAAAAACAAGATGAAATATAATAGGATAATAAATTTTTGATAAAAATATTAGAATGGAAAGCTGGTTAGTTTTCTAGTAATTATAATCAGTAGTTGTGGAAATTCTTGCAGAGAAATCTGTGGCGAGTACTCTTATAGTGGATGAAAGAAAAATTTTTAAAATCACTTAAAAAAAACAAAGGCATTCCTTTTCTACAACACAAGACAAAAATTACGTGGCTCTAACTATTGATTCTGGCGGGGGGCACCATAAAAATATATATGTATATTGCCGTTTTGAAAGTTTACATCAGGGTCGCTGATTGTAGGCAGAATTAAAGTTCCCCCCTCCGCCCTCCCCTTTTGCACATAGTTAAAGTGACTCGGCATAGGTAATCTTGCCAGCCTTACGTTTAATATATAAGAGAAATATGCTTAGCACTTTTATCTAAAACACTATGGTAACAATTTGAATAGTTTAACCCTCTAACTCCTTGTTGTATAGGTCTTTTTGTCTCCTTCTTAAATAGATGCGAAAAGCTTCCCTTTAGCGGCGATAAAGCGGAGTAAAATATTCTTCTGAAATGTTCACCATAAAATTCTATAATAGGTCTTCAAAAACTTCTAAGCTTCAGATTTAAACTGAGCGTCAGAAATCATTCATAGCTAAAAATTTGTTTAAGGATTAATTTCATACGTATTCACAGTTAGTGTTTGGGATAGAAAATCTTCTAAGCCTTACGTTCAAGGTATAAGATATACTAAGCTTTTGCATATGAAACACCACGACGAATATTTATATAAAATATTTCGGGGCCAAACAGACCCACAGGATAGAAAGGTAGAGGATTGATATGCTTGACAAACATGTTCTTCGTGCTGTTTTACATGAAAGTGTTGAACATATTTTATACCTTAAACGTTAGGCTCACAAGATTTCCTGAGCCGATCCACTATAACAATGTGCAAGAGAGGGTGGGTGGAACTTTAACTTCTCCTAAAATCCCAGCGGAAAATTTCGTGACAATGGATCCAAAAGTACTCGTCCTATGACTTGAGAAAATGAGACTGGTACCAAAAATAAGGAGTAGTGAATGATGAAAAAAGACATATTGTGTAAATGGTCACATATTAACCATTTTCAGTCAATTTAGTTGGTATTCCGGCTAGTATTGTAGCAAACGGCTCGGAACAAATTCGATGCACCTGGATCTAAGGCCTATCACATAGTATCTATAAAATATTAATTGTCTCACTTCAGTGAGACTGCCATGCCACTCAGGAACCTGTTTCGTAACTATTTTCAAATATTAACTCCAGCTTAACTGGTATTTATAACATTGAAATATAAGCTCCCCTGTGGTCGAGTGGGTAGTGTACTAGCCTGTCATGCCGAAGGTTGTTGGTTCGAATCCCACACAAAGACACCGCTTAAAAATAAAATACAATTTCTAGTTGGATTGGTAGCAATAAAAAAATAAACTAATCGA
The DNA here is from genome assembly GCA_956483635.1 of Panzeria rudis. Taxonomy (NCBI): domain Eukaryota; kingdom Metazoa; phylum Arthropoda; class Insecta; order Diptera; family Tachinidae; genus Panzeria; species Panzeria rudis. The sequence continues at coordinate 3,817,236 of OY101450.1, read as the reverse complement.
TAATTATAGCTGAATTTTGGAATAATATTTATATATAATCTATATTATTCGACACCGATTAGGACTCCATAAGATAGTTCAGAGACAAGTTACAAGGTGCATACAAAGTATCAATTAACCCCATCCTAGGCCATCCCCATGTAAAAGTGACTGGTCCACTTCATAGGAAGTGTTAGAACTGGGACTGGTCCCTACCACCTGGGGACCGGTCACGTGACTTGTTTTGCGTCAGTTCCATTTACCGTAGGGATGAGTCCCAGATGTACGCTTCAAAAACGCCGACATACGTATATGGCTGATTCTCATTTCAAATGCTTTTTACGTGTCCGTTGAAAGTATAGTATATAATTTCAATTATTAACACTACGGGCACATAGTACAAAATATGTTTGATAGTTTCCCTAAGAATTAGAGAAAGGATATTTCTCATTATTGGGTGAGAAATATAAACAAAAAGCACAAGTGTGATTGTTGATTGGGATAAGTGCCAAGTATGGTAAATTTCTAAGCCACCATAAAATAAGCTTAAAGCCAGGAAACATAGAGCTTTAATGCAACTGGCTTAATGCCAGATATTTACCGCTTGATTTTGGGAGCTATATTTGCCTAGAGTATAGAGAGCTCTGACGATTGGATTGTGGCTAATCCCGAAAACATCGATGCTCAGTTCGACCCTTACAAAAGTCAAGAAATTGGTCATTGTTCTTTTCAATTGTCACATGCTTTGGAAAAATTATTTCTCAATAAAAAATGATTTAATTGTAAAAATTAAATTGAACGAACTTAAGCCTGAATAATAAATTTCTTTGGATTAAACCCATATAGTTCGACTAAATATACACAGTTTCAATAAATATTTTTTATTTTTCCATGTGAACCCAAGTCAAAATTGAAAAATTGATCCTAACTTTTAATGTCTTCTTGCGATTATTATAATTTTTTGTTTTTAAATAGCAGATGTATAGTGCTTTCAAACCCTATACTCATTTTTTGTGGTGTATTTTATTTTATTTTTGTTGCAAAAATCACTCCCGGCACAACCGCAAAAGCAAATGTAACGGTCAATACACAAAAATGTTAAAAAAATCGAAGCATATAATCGTATTTCACGATCCATTGAATGAGGCGAAAACTATAAGCTGAATCCTACCTTCTCTTATTTCATGTAGTTGCATTGGTAAACAACAAAAAAAAAACACAAAATGTTCGTTAAGAATGAGAATCTCTCATATATTTTTTTGTGTCCTCTGTCAGAGTCAGTCGTTAGAATCTTGTTATTTAAAATTTCATTTTATTGTACAGTATTATTAATAGACTTTTTAATAGATATTATTCTCCAAAGCATATTGCATTAGCAGAAAGGGCAGTTTTATATCTTTCAATCAGTTGGAGGCTTCTATTTCTTTATCTGATTTTTTTATGTTATACAATAGAAATTTTCCAGAAACCTCAAATTAATTACTCACTCTTTTATGAATCAAATGGATAATAAGTTTGCTTTTATTCTTATTCTATCTAGCATGCATATCACAAGAAATCTTTTAAGCCGCGGCTAAATAATGCAAATATTTTACCATTAAGATGCTTTCAGAGAAATAATTTAAGAACAAAAGAATACGAAATTCCAAATTAAAATTTACTACAAGTGACCATCTCCAAACTATGTAAAAAGGTTTCTTTCTATCTCACACTTTGCTTTCATTTATTTATTCTTAATAGTGATTTTATTTCAAAAAATAAAAGAGCAAGAGAATAAATGTGATTGTATTTCAAAAAGAAAGCCATCACACAAAATTGTACAAAAATTCCATTTACAAAAGAACATTTTTGCACTGTCTGAAATTGAGATATTGCAAATAAATGACTGAAAGTCGAACAACATGAAAGACAAACTGACTCTTAACATGCCTTTAAGACTGAAGTAAAAGTATGTTTTCAGGCATCCGCTTCAACTCTGCAAATTTTGAGTGAATAAGTGAATTAAGCAAAAAAAAAAAAAAAAGGACGAAATAAAGTCTCATTTACCTTTTAAACGGAAATACGACACATTGAAGTTCATTTATGTGTTTCCGTTGAATGAATGTGAAATTAATTTCGTTAATGTCATCTGAACTTTTACAAAAAAAATTTTTTTTTGCTTCAACATCATCTACTTTTACTTCTTGTGTTCATGTGTATTTTTGTTTTTTTTTTAAGTTGTAGCTTCTGCGTTAGTGTTTGCTTTGAGCTTTTAAAATCTTTAAATTAAAGTTTTACTTCTTAATTATTAAGAGAAATCAAAATTTAAATTGCTTTACAAATAATTAATATAAAAGTAAATTGTATCTCAACTTGAATTAAGCAAAAAGACACTTAATGGACAAGAGTGTGGAATTTAATACATACTTGACAAAAGGCTTTACTAAAAGGAAAATCATTTAACAAAAATGTATGAAAACCTTTTAAATAGTGGATATTTTATTTAAAAGAATATCTTTAAAAGCTTTTCACTAAAAAAGGTTAATTAAAAGAATATCTTTTAATAAGTTTTTTTAAATTTGCAATATTTTTCTTAATATCTCTTAAAGATTTAGCGAAACTGTATCAATTGTTTAAAGAAAAGTTAAAATTTCTCTTGTCAGAATCATGTACCCTTTTTGCTTATCATGATGCTCTACATAAAAATCTGTACAAAATGTCAAATAATTCATAAAGTTTGAAGAAGAAAAATTTTGCAAAAGCAGTCAACATTTAAAACCTGACTGTCATACTTGACTTTTTGACTGTGAATAAGAAGAAAATGTGAGAAGAAAAATAATCCACTGGATTTTTTTTGTACGTTTTCAGAATTTTAAAAAACAACTCGTCATCCTGCTGCTGATAATAATAATTTTGTGAAGAAAACAAATATTTTGTACCAGGTAAGAAAAGAATAGAAATGGCGGCAAAATAATCTTAAAAAAAACTCTAACAAAAGGTAAGAAAAAAATTGGTGTTGAAAATTAAAATTCCAAATCATAAATATAAACAAGAAAAAAATGTGTATGAGAGGGAAAGTCAGCAATTATTTGCAGGAACTTCTTAAAAAAATGGTTTTATTTTTGTTTTGTTTTTTTTTTTTCAATTGTTTCATTTCAGCTCAATCCATTTTACCCAGCGATGTTTAAACTTTTTTTTAAACCATCTGCTTAGTAAGATTTTGAAAGATGGTTTCCTCTTTCGTCTCTAGTCTTTTTCTTTAAAACTGAAAAAAACAAAGTCCCTTGAATCTAAATCTACAGGTAAATAAAAAAAAAACTATTTTTCATAAAGTCTATGAATTTCGACATTAATCCAATGAAAAACTTCATTAAAACTCAATACACATCACGATGATGAAACAAGTTGGGTTAAAATTATTTTAATGAAAATATCACCAAATATACACTGAAAATATTCTATGCAACATTTTACGAAAAAAAAACTTTCATAGTTATTTTTTTCGTAGAATATACAATAATCTTATAAATATACGAAAGAAACGAAATCCTTTCGTAAACAATTTTTCTTGTTAAAAAATATATTTGAAATAATAAAATTAGTTTATATATTTTCTATAAATTGACTGACATATTTCTCAGATGTAAGTAAATAAAAAAATTTTTAAAATAAGTAGATAGTGCGTCAGTAGATAGAATACTTGCCTTGAAATATGAAGATTGTGCGTTCATACCCCGGTTGAGGCAAACTTTTCTTAACTTTTGTTTTGTAACGTACATTTCGTATATGTTATGAAAGAGTTTCGTGACGCGAAATTACGAAATATTTCGTAATATATACGAATATTTTCGAACATATGTTGCACCGACTTTTTCGCTGTATGAAATAATACATTGATTCAATGTCATAATTTCGCTAAACTAATGAAAATATTTCATTATTTCATTATTTTAATGAAACTATGTTATTATTTTAATTAAATTATTCCATTACTAAGTAAGCTTATTAATTTAAACTGTCTGATTGACTATTTTAGTTTATTGGCAGTTTCATGCTACAAATAATGCTTATAAGAACAATTTCTAATATTGATGACCACGTGGGGGCTAAGCCACTCCAAAAATTGCTCTAACCCGCCCTAGAAGCTCAAAATATTAGAGTAATTCTCTCGATTTATATCGAGCTTTCTCAGGGATCGCTCTATACGTGTTGTTATAGATGGGATTTCATCCAACGAGTTCAAGATTAATTCAGGGGTACCACAAGGTTCCGTTCTTTCTTCTACCCTATTTCTTATCTTTCTTAATGACCTTCTCTGTCAAACTTTCACTGCTATCTACTCTGTTGCAGATGACAGCAGCATCTGCCATTCATATTCATTCAGTAATAGACCAAGCCTGTCGGAGATTGGGGCCATGAGGCAAAACATGAATGAGACACTTAATCGCGACCTTATAACAATCTCTGAATGGGGTCATGCGAATAGGGTCGACTTTAATGCTCATCTGTAAATATGGGCGTTGTGGGTATCGAGGAGTCAGTATCTCTTGATGTTTTTGACATGAAAATTCAGTGTGATGTTCGATGGACGGATCACATTTTCAGTTCTCAAAAGAAGCATTCAAGTGCCTCGGTTTCCTAAGACGGTATAAGAGATACTTCAGCCCATCTGATCTCCTCAATATTTATACCGCCTATAGCCGACCGAATATGGAATACAACTATCATGTATGGGCCGGTGCTTCAAAATCTATTTTGAAGTTACTCGACCGCGTACAGGAGAGGGCGAAGAAGCTCATCGGTGACAGTAGGGTAGCCAACTCTATTGACTCGCTGGGGCATCGACGCAATGTGGGGTGTGTTTCGCTGTTTTATCGTTACTACAATGGAGTATGCTCTGATGAAATCAGGCAACTTGCTCCAGAAACCCACTCATTTTTGCGAACAATACGTTCTTCGTTAAGAGCACATCCATTTGTGGTCGATACGCCAGTGAACCGCACTACGCATTACAGAGAAAGTTCGTTCTTTGGTCGAACAGTTCGTATGCGTAATAAACTCCCTGCAGAGGTCTTTCCTATCACTTTCAATGTTGGAAAATTTAAATCGAATATCCATAAACACTACTCCCTCTATCCCCCTTCCCATAACAAATTTTCCTAATTCTGGCGTAATGCATTGCATGAGTAGGGGCCATCCCCTGAGTGCCGGTCTTACTAAAAAAACTATTCAAGTGAATAAGGGTGTGTTTTTTATAAAATAAAACACACACATACATATGTGATTTATTTCATCTATATTTTATAAATGCAGTGAAACTTTTAATCAAAACTAGGAAACAAGTTTCATTAATATTATGACATTCAAAAAATTTAGATTTATTAAATTTTTTTAAATTCTTAAGAATTAATATTCCTAGCTTTTTAAGTATCCATTAAAATGTTTTGTTAAAACTTAAATAGGTTTCCATAAAATGGCACAATATTGTTGTCATAAATCCAATGAAATTTTCTAATGAAATTATGAAATTTAACGAAGTAATTTCAATTAAATTCTTTGGCATATTTGACAAATTATAGTTTCCACGGATATGTAAGTTTTTTGTCACGTAATGTCACCAAGCAATTGAACTTGTCACGATAAAATCTTGTAATGCTTACATTTTATATATAACACTAACGACTTAAAATGTTCGATTAAAAGTTAACGTAGACCTTAACGGCAAGTTCGGCATATAAAACTTTTCGTTCAAGTCCACGTTAACTCTTAATCATACATTAACTCTTAATCATACAAATATTAACTCTTAATTCACTCTTAAATTAACTCTTAATCATACAAATAAATTTCACTTAAAATATAATTATGACAATATGTCAAATAATAAATTTCTTAAAGCTTTAATTTGGTTTTATTTTTCATTTTGCCTTATAATACTTTTATTGTTATCCAATGGATTTCTAATTGTATACAGGTGTAGAAAAATCAAATAGATTCATATCGAATATAAAATATTTGTTGGGTTTTGTATAAGGTTCTAAGCCTACTACACTTATTTTATTCTTTTGTGATTTTCAAAAATATTATCGTTAGTAAATTCTCAAATGGTTTTTGAAAGTCTGTGCATAAAATAAGAGGTTTGTAACTGTTCAAAGTTGTGGTTGAAGTCTACTGACGATTTGGTAAAAGCGCCAATGAAATGCATATAGACAATTGCTTAATAACCATCAACAAATAATTTTCATTTAAAAGTTAACGTAGACCTTAACGGCAAGTTCAGCATATAAAACTTCTCGTTCAAGTCCACGTTAATTCTTAGTCATACATTGTGAAAAGGGCCGTAAGAGAAACATTTTGATGGAAGATTTTAACCCACTTGCTCTTCGCGTTATGGGTCTTTTTGTACCCTTCTTAAAAACGGGGCTTCAAAGTCAGTGACAAAATCTAAAATAGTTTACCCATATAAAAAGATTCACCTTTTAAAAACAACTGAATTTTCCTACAAATTCGCCAGTCAGCTTTAGTATGCTGATAGTCCTCAGATACCTTCTTTGTTTAAAATTCTTAGAGCTGCTGGCATAATTTTATACAGATTTATAGACTTCCGCTTTTGCATACACACACATACACACATACTGTGTGTGCATGTTAATAATAATAGAGATAAGTAGAAAACATACAAGAAAGCGATACGATAAAAATGTTACTAAAAATATTTTAGTTTAAAATTAAATCGTTTTTACATATTTTTGTTTTTGTAATAAGCTTCCTATAAAAAAAAGAAAATGCTGTTGAAAGCAACTTTATCAGCTAAAAGAAAAATATAAAACCGGTAGAGGGAAATAGAAATCAATATGTTATTTTTAAAGTGCTTATTCCACTTTAATCTCCCGCCAGGGTAAAGGTGTTCATCAAGGCGGAAATGCGGATGATATGAGGTTTTAAGATTTCATACAGTTGCCTCCTTACAAATTATATACTTTGAAAGCAGAAGGAAACATGTTATCAATATATGAACACATAAACATGCAGGCAGGCAGATAGACAAGCAACAATTTAACAAGAGCATGCAGTTAGTGGCAGGCACACTGCATGTGTATACTTTATTAACATTAAAGTAAGTACACATACACACAAAAATTCCTGTATGCTTGATTGTGTGCTATTTTTTATTTTTATAAAATGCATTTCTCTAATGAAGTGTAGTAGCAGTAGTAGAGTATTAGCTTAAAACTCGATTACTTGCATACCAATAACATTTTCTTTCCTTTAACTTATACACGTATCTGAATATCATTCTCTTAGACATTTACAGACATGTGCATACAAGGATGTTGTAAATACATTCTCTTTAAACGTAATGACACACACCGTGGCACGATGACTCTAAATCTAAAACTGAAACTAATACTAAGGAGCACAATATTAAAATTAATTTCTGTTGTTGCTGTAAAACCACTGTGTGGAAATAGATGAAATAGATTACAAAAAAGTAACAAAAAAGATTATATGAATTACATGCCATTACTACTGTAACTTTAACACACACACACACATACTTACATATGCGATATCAAGCATATTCCCATACTATTAACTATTTGCTAGTAAACGAATATGATCCCTTCAATTTTAAATGCTGCTTGTGCTACATTATTTTGTAAGTTTTGTTAGGGAACAAGTGGGAAGTTGTCTGTGCAAGTGTATGAATATGTAGTCTTAAAATTCCAAGTTTTTTGTTAAATGTTTTATATGATACTCGTATCAAAAAGTCTTATAGGAGATGATTGAACTAAGAAAAGCAATTTTGTTTCAAGCAAATGTTATTGATTGTACATCTTAGCTAAAGATTCTTTTTCTTTTTAACTTTAGCTTGACTTTTTTTCTTGAACAAATTATAGTTGTCTTTTTTTTTGTTGCATTAATTCAAAGACTATAATAAACATTTTGTCAAATGCTTTTATGTAGTTTCTTAAGGAAATCGATTTTTTTCTTGTGAAAGGATTATTTGCAAATGAATAACTTCAGAGATTTATAAACTTTGCGAACTAAGTTTTGCTTTTAGTTTTTTTTTTGCAAAAATCTTGTAGCAGGCATTTGCATGTTATACTGCTCAGACACTAGTGCTCAAATTTTGTGCTAAGTTTTATTAGCAATTAATGTTTAACAAAATGTTCAAAAGTTCAAGTTAAGTTCAAAGAAAAATAATAAAATATTAAGCAATTTTTTGAGATGGAAAAAAAGGAAAACTGAAAATAAATATGGCAATCATTTTATGGGAAATCTTGTAATCCTTATGTTTAAGATATAAGTTCATCACTTTTATGTAAAACATTACGAAGAGTAATTTTGTGGAAGATTGTAACCCTGTAACTATTCGCTGTATGGGTCTTTTAGTCAATTTCTTAAAAAAAACCGGGGAAAAACTCCACTTCAGCGGCGATATAACGGGTTGAAATATTCCATAAAAATATTTATGTAAAACATTTTAGCCCGCTGTATCACCTGAAGGAGTTTTTTTTCCCTCGCTTATTTAAGAAAGGGACAAAAAGAAAGGGCCCATACAGTAAAGTAGTAGTAAAAATTTTCCATCTATACTTAGCTTAAGATTTTTCTCCTCGATGTATGTCGAATAGTGGATTCGCTTAGGAAAGAGTTTTTTTCCGCCTATCCGGTATTCGGCAGGATTTATGGATGTGCTTCTCTGGGTATGTCGAAAACCGGCTCTGTTGATTAAAGATAAGGGCGGCTAAGCAAAAACCATTATCCAGCAAAGCCCTTTTTCGACAAATCTAGAGGAGAAAATCCATAAGCTCAGCCGAAGGCCATATAGGCGAAAAATCTTTACTCATCGAAGCATTCGATATACCTGGAGAAGAAAACTCTTAAGCCCGGCCAAAAGCCAGCTATGCAGCATACACAGAAGAAATTAAACTTCATCATGACTTCATTATAATGAATTAGGTCTAATAAAACAATTTGTAAATTCAGGCAAACTTTATTAAATTTATAAACTATTTTACAAAAAAAAATTTTTTTGAAAATTTGTTATTGCATTCTATAATGAAAAAACTAAAGTCAAATAAAAAAATTTACTGAATCAGATGATATAATTGCATAATTAATTGAATTAGTAAAAAAGTTTATAAATCCAGTAAATATTTTTACTAAAATCAAACATATTTACTAAAAATGAAAGTAGTTTTTGTTGTTGCTTTCTAACGTAAATAAGAGCTCCAAATGGAACATTTATTTATTGAATCAGAAAAACAATTTATTGAATTTTATAGCTAATTTCAGCAAATGATTGTTTGGAAATAAAATTTTTAAAATTTGTTCTGTGTACGTCTACGCAGCGAAGGCACTATTGGAGACACCAATAGACAAAACTTGTTGTTTTGGTTCAAGGTTAAGTAAAAAATCTTTGAACGCTTTTTTTTTAAATTACCAAATTGTTTATTAAAAATCCAATATTTCGCCACTTCTTTGCATGGCTTCTTCAGGGAAATATAAAATTGTTTATAAAATGATTAAAAAATTTCAAATAAAAACAAAAATTGTTTGAATTTTGTTAATCATTTTATAAACAATTTTATATTTTCCTGAAGAAGCCACACAAAGAAGTGGCGAAATATTAGATTTTTAGTGAACATTTTGTTATTTTTTATAAAAAAAAAAATGACCTCAAGCTTAATTAAAATAGAAAAATTAATCTTTATACTTTTTTTTAAATTTTCTTCAAATTCATTTTATTATTCTTAGAAGTTGAAGAGAATTTTGAAGTGTTTCTTCTTAAAATCATTAGGGAATCGCGCAAAGATTTTATTGGTTTAGTTCTTTTGTACTAAATTCATTTGTTTACTATACAATTATTCTTCCTAACTTTGCTATTACATTTATTAATTTACATAAAACTATTTATTTTAAGGCTTTCTTTCAAGTAAATATATTGAAAAATTATATGAAAATACTAACATTGATGCCTTATAAAGTTTTGTGTAGTAAACTAGATTTTCATACAAATCATAACAAGTCTCGAGAGTTTAAAAAAATACTTCAATTGAAAAATTCAATATTTGATCAAATATAAGAAGAAATTTTGCAGCAAAATATGAGTAGTTAGTTATAAGCTCACAATTAAAATTTGTATAAATTAAAACTAATTTTTTAAAGCAATATAAATATTAGATATTTGCATAGAAATATTAAATTAAAAATAACACTTTATTAAAATTTAATAAAGTATTAAAGAAAAATAGAAAAGTTATTTTTAAAATGCGAAAATTGGTCAGTATATAAAAATGGATTTAAGAATTAGTTAGAAAATATACTTGTAATATAATAATTGCAAAGAAATATATATAAATATGATTATTATTTGCTATATTTCGATCAGAGTGGCCTTGTAATCATTAGGGGCCTAGATTTTTATGTCCTAAAAAATACGAAAAAGACAAAAAAAAAATGCAAAAATAACTAAAAGATGTGAAAAAATTCACTTAAAATATGTTTATTTTAATCAATCAACTTGTGAATTGTAATTGAATCTATTATTTTGAAAGGGTCGATCGATAGTCCATGCCCTAGAGGAAAGAGAACCTAGTAGAAGATAAGTCAAGAGAAACTTGCCACTTTTACATGGCGTTGTCATTGGAGGGAGTCAATTAACATAATTAAGATACTCGGTGACAGGTTCTACATTCAAACTTAAGGCACTTGTCCTGTGGCAGCTATTTTAATTTTTTTTATATATTTTTTATATTTTAAAAACAAACACAACACGCGAAGCGAATAGCTTGTCTGCGGAAAACACCCAGGGTCTATGGTAGGAATCGAACCCACGACCTGTAACAGGTTAGCATCACACAGGGGAACTACCATCCCTGCTACTGTACTTTAAACAAATGTTTTTGATTTAGAAGAAACTGCTTGTACAGTGGAGGTATTCTGTTAACATTTTTATTCTCGTTAGTTAAGTGATGTGTTTTTTTCACCTCTCTCGACTCGGGATCATATCGTATAATTTCCATTTTCTCCAGCAATAAGGGCAACTTCGTTGAATACACTTGGTATAAAATTTCCCACAGTGAACTTTGATACACATAGTTCATTTACTTCAATAGTGTCATAACTCAAAAAAAACACGAATTTTGAGTTAATAACGCAGAATTAATAATAAATCACATCGTTCTTTATATTGGATAACAATTTGGCATAAATATCTAATAAAACTCACATCTGCAGAGTCGATTAACCGATTAACAGATGTAACAACATTTTTTATATATTGTAGTATTATAACATATTTTTTATGTGTTTAATTACACTGGTCAACAAAAAAACACTTTTTGCGTGTACGAAGAAAATTTTTGCCTAAATATGTTTGGATCAAGGGTAAGGATAACACAAAATAAAATTACACTTTAATGCATAACGTCACATTTACTAGATAACGGTACACATGTAATTTTCCATGTATAGTTCTCTTTCACACGCCACCCAGAGATAAAAGCTGGTTCGGTAAAAGCAAGTGATATCTTGTTTGAAAGGGACAAAAAAAATTCTTTAGTCATAGTGGATCGAATTAAAAATGTTACGAAATTTTTAAAAATTTTCACAAATTTTTGTAATTTCGGAAGCAGTTTTGTACCACAAATAATGAAGAATCCTCCGTTTTATAATTTTATTCAATAGTTTATTCAATTACGAAAATTTTAAGCCATAATGGACCGAAATCGGATGAAAACTAAAAATGCTATAATTAAACCAAGAAATACACTAAATAAAGAAAAATAAAGAAAATTATACATAAAGGATTTGCTAGTAAATTTAAATGCTAGTGTTTTGGTTTTTTCAAGTAAATTATAGAAATAAAGTTTCTTAATTATTTCTGGCGCAAAACTGCTTGCGAAAGTAAAAGAATTGGAGAAAAACGGTAAAAGCTTCGTAAAGTTTTAACTTCGATCCACTATAGCTCAAGCATTTTTTACCCAATAGCCAAGCCAATTAGCCAGCATTCGAAGAGTAAACATAACATAACTCTCTCTGCGATTGAATTTCATGCTTGCTAATAGAAAAATGTTTCATATTATGTCGGTTATAGACCCTATGTAAAGTGAAGGTAGTAGAAATATTAATTGACTTGTACCTCGAAAACTAGACGTGATGGATACCACATCTGTATAGAACATTTAATCTATGATTTATTACCTATTCATTCCAGCTAACAGTTATGAGGGTACCTAAATCGTGTAACACAGTGTTATTTGTTTGGTCTCATCTGCAAAAGGTATGTGTTTAGAAATTCTTATCGACGTGGCTATAAAAGAGCTTAGTAAAGACTCTGCTACTCTAATTGAACTTGAGGGAACTATTACGCTTTTGATTAATAATTTAATAAAAGCCAATAATACTATTGCCAACGATTTTATTAAAAATCTAAGAATTTGATTTAATAAGAGATGAATTCAAGTTTTAAATACACTTATTTTGTACGTCCTCTCAGGAATATTTCTTTCCAGCAACCGTATTTGCAAATACAGTACAAAACCAAAAAACTAATTAATACGGAAATGACCTTTTTTGCAGAATGTTCGGTGCTGACTGAGCTTTGCCATTACAAGTCAGATAATGACCTGACAACAGAAGAAATTATCGACTGTAATACAAACAAACAATCTAGTGTTAGAAGTGTTAAGGTCTCTAATGGCATAATGGAAGATTTTATATGTTTAGAGAAACCCTAGAAAAGGACTGAGAAATTAGATATTCTGTATTATGTAATATTTTTGATTTCTCCAATTTCTACGATAAGTGAAAGGATTTCTTGGACACAAATTTTATCAAAACTAAAGAAAAGAATCGCTTAAATCCTTAACATTTAAACCAAATTATTTTTCTAAACGATTATTTTATAAGATCTCCCTTACAATACGTCTATACCTGATATATTTTTATCATGACAAATGTCAAATTCCGGTAACATAAAACATAAAACTATTTTATAGTTATTTATTTTCATATATTGAAATTACTTAATTTATTATTAACCGACTAAACCAAAACTTCGACTAAATTAAAAAGACCGAATAAATGTCTACCTTATTGCTGCCCAAGCTGGAGTATGACTAATATTAATTAAAATTATTAAGCATACGCAACATGACAAACTAAAAAAATTGTTATACAAAATATTACTGGTCTAGGGGGAAAAAAATTGTTTTTGTCCTATAAACAGATTTTAATGCGCTATACTCAAATCCGTTTTCAGTTTTTTCTATCACGTACAGACTTTTTTACGAGCATGACTAATGTGACACCCGAAATAGGGCGGTCATGCTAATATTTTTTATTATAGTGCGAAAACGGCTTTTTCGATTTTGAATAAAATTACCTTTAATTCACTTATATATTTTTTATATTTCCTACTGTTTCGAAGTTCTTCAGAAATTAATGGCGAAATATTATTTTTTTTTTGCAAAATTAAACTTTTTGGTTTTGTAAGCTTATAAAAAAATTTAAAAGGCAAACAATTTTGTTGTCTTTAGAAAGCTAAGTTTGTTAGAGACAAAATAAGTCATACATCATTAAAATCGGTGAACAAATTTCGATTTTATTCGCGATTAAGCTCTCGAGCAAAGATGATGTATTAGCGTGACAGCCCTATTTCGGGTGTCGTATCTCTCATGCCCATAAAAAAGTCTTTATATGATAGAAAAAAACTGATAATGGATTAAAGTTAAGCAATTTTAAATCTTTTTATCCTACATGCTTTCATTTAAAGGACATTTTCGCTGCAGACCAGTGTAAATAGACTTTTAACGTATTATGTTCGTATATTAGTAGTTGTCGTTTTGTTCTTTAAAAGCATTTTATATAAACATACGAAGCTTAAAATATGGTTGATAGATCTATTAAGGAGCTGCCTGAATATGACCACAAAAATAAACGAGATATTAAGTCTTTTATTACAATTCTCTGCAACTCTGATTTCACATACACAAATTTGATAAAATTTGTTGTCGATTGCTTATTCCTGATTCCAATTAGACAATGCAATGACATTTTAATTAAAGAAAGAAATATTAAAAGAAAAACAATCGAAATTTTTTTAAAATAGTTTTACAAAAATTTGCACTAACAATTTCTTCTGAGCGAAAATGGACAATTCTAATACAAAGTATTTGCAATAATATAAAATAATCTTTGGAATTTCTAATTACAAAAATTAAAATTTCAGTAGAAAAGATGCAGCTACAGATACTTTCGAGCTTCAGCCAGGCACGGCATTGTCAAGTTTCTCTTCAATATCAACAGAAACTTCATCTTCAACACAAAAAGCATATGCTGCCGCTATGGAAAGGATTGATAATAAAAATGAATCTATTGCAAGTTCAACACAAAATGCTGAAGAAAAAAAGGCAACACCTTTAAATACTTCAGCAGAAAATTCAGTGCTTAAACAATACATCAGTGATGATTCCACATCTACCATTACTTCAAGTTCCATACATGTTTTTCCTGCATTAAAACAAGAAGCTGCTACCTCAACAGATAAGTTAGTAAGTGGTTTTAGTACATCTACTGCCTCAACCATAACGGAAGAAAGTGCTTCAATACCCATAGAAAAAGGAAAGGAAACAGCAAAACCTAAGTAAGTTTCCTCTATTAGCATGATAAATTTTAATTTCTTTGGTAATTTAGCTCAGCGGAAGCGAAAGATTTGGTTTTAAGACAGCCTAGTCTGAGAACTACATTTGCTAAAGACTCCTTGTCCTCGGCTACCTCTAGTCTTATTGATGATTTTCATTTTGTTCCTCAAAGTTCTGGGATTGGAATTAAAAAAAACGAGAAAGACGAAAGTAAAGCAATAATTACGCTTGAGTAAGTCAAACCCATTTATGAAATATATTTTCCACTTAATATTTTGAGATTTTGCTCTAGACCAGCTATAGGAACTTTAACTTTAGATTTGTCTCTTTAAATATTGTATGTCTTCAGTTACTACAAACCTAATGGATGATTTGAAATTTTTTACCCCACAGCTCCGATAATGAAATAGGAAAAAGTCAAGAGAGGTTAGAGAAAAGTAAAGAAACAGTTGTTCGATTTTCTGACAGTGCTACAGGTTTGTTGAAGGTTAAAAAACTATCAATTTAATATCTTTGTAATGTTTTGCTTTTTATTGTAGAAACTGCAACAGCAGAAGACCATAAAGAAACAAGACAATCAGCTGGTAACTTGCAAACAACCTTTTTATTTCCAACAAAGAAATAATATTTTAAGAGCTCAATTTTTCTTCTAGCCCCTCTTTTGTCGAGTAGCTCTCAGCATTTAAAATCTAAAAGTGATGGCCATTCTGACGATGGTGATGATGATGATGATTCAATGGATAGCACAAATTTGCAAATGGGACATGCTTTTGTAAATAAAATTCAAGATAGTTTTATTGATAACTATTCATTAATTTTGTTTCTTTAGGTTT
Organism: Panzeria rudis; assembly: GCA_956483635.1. NCBI lineage: Eukaryota > Metazoa > Arthropoda > Insecta > Diptera > Tachinidae > Panzeria > Panzeria rudis. The sequence goes on along the minus strand of OY101450.1, from coordinate 3,801,794 downwards.
ATATGGTTATACCACCTGATGGCGGCTATGGTTGGCTTATTTCTTTTATCTCCTTTTTATCTCAAATTGTAGTTGACGGCATTATATTCTCAATTGGTATTATATTGCCATTTATTGCAAAGGATTTTAATACATCGGATTCAAATGTAGTATTAATTGCTTCAATGCAAATTGGTAAGATCTGCTGTAATTTAAGCCGTGATATATTTCATGAACTTTTCTTGCTTGCAACTTGTTTTGTTTGCTTGTGGGAAAATTAAAAATATATGCCTTTTTACTTAACTTACTTTTTCAAGCAAAGGAATTCATGAAAAAGTCATGGTTCAAATCTATACATATAATAAAACTGTAAAAAAGCGTGTCTGTACAGAAAATATTTTAATGGTGTGCTCTAAATCAATTACTGGATTTAGAGCACAAAACACGAACCTTTGGAATTTTTGTCTGCCGGCCGGTCTGGCCGAAAACGCATCACGCAAAAATCGCTGAACAGATGCTTATGAAACTTGGTATTCAGGTACTTTATAGTCCCGTTTCATTTTTAGGATACATTTTACCGCGGTAAAATATCTCGTTTCCATGTAAAAATAAAAAAGCGAAAGTATGAAATTTTACTAATATAAATGTTGCTGGAAATTCGAAAGATGTTTTTGTTATTTTAACGTTTAATTTCTATAACGGGAGCTGTAAAGGATCTTGGCAAAACAGGGCACATGTCCATTTTTACTCTTTCACTCTCGCATGAGCATTCAAACAAGTAGGTTGTGAGGTTTTGTTGGCACCTCTTTCCTGCTAACGCTTGAAATGCACTAACAAAAACGTAGTAAGAGCGAGCCTTGCAAAAAGCCATACGAGCATAAAATGTAATAGTATGTGTTCGGCAAACATATACTACAATATTTAATTGCTCTACGGACAGCTTATCCTATAAGGCTTAAGGTCATAAAATGCGATGGGCAAGTGAAACAAATATTTCGATATTTATTTAATTTATTTTAAAATATTTCGATATATGTGTATCGATATATTTTCAAGCATGATTTTTCATAGATAATCCTAAATTTTTTTAAAAATACAACACGGAAACAATTAAGCTGAAAAGAGTTAATTTCCAACATCTTTACTGATTCACCAATAATTCATGGAACGTACATCAACAAAATTATACTCTAGGAAAGATAATTTTGTGAATACACAAAATTTTATAAATAAGACAAAAGATATTGTTAAAAATATTTTATTTGATGAAGATTGTGCCAATTTTTTTTTTAAATATGCACGAAAAACAAAACCAAAGCTAAAAAATATCGAAGTTGATACTGTCGATATATTTTGAAAAATATCGATATATCGATATATTGCAATTAAATGCATCGACGGCTTATATAATTTTTTTTCAAAGAAAATATCAATATATCGATATTTTTCGCATCCCTACTACGCACCTTTAGTATTGCATAATAAGATTTTTTTGTTGGCACTGTTGCGTATGATTCATATTAATACTTTTAATTAATATTAATCATACGGCAATTGGCAAATAACGCAATTTACGTATAATAGCCAGTGATGCCAACTTAGTGCTTTTGGCCCTATTTGTAGTGCATTTTGATGTCTTAAAACGCCAAATTCTTAACTCTGGCACTTTGCTAAGAAAAAGCACTAACTTAACTTGGTGCTTTTTAAATTTTCCAGCAATGCCTTTAGTGTTTTTTACAATTTTCATATTTTATAATTTTTATATATTCAGTAGTTTTGATTTAACTGGATAAAATTCTGAATTTGTGACACTTTCTTTAAAATCCCATACAAATTCGTTTTTTTTAATGCACACACAAAATAATTGTGTTTGCGTGCACATTAAGGCAGATAAGTACATTTAAGCTAACAGCATTTTTGACTTATCTGCACAAAAAGTCGGTAAAACTAGATTGTGCAGCTAAGTAAAAATTACTTTATAAAATTACATAGCTTCGTTTTGAAAAAAAAGTTAAAGGTTGAACTTCCGGCGGTGGTAGCAAATGCCCTTCGCGCATTAAACCTGTAAAAGATAATATCGAACAATTTTGGTTACTTAAAAAAGTATTGAAGATATATGGATGTGTCTGAAGCTAAAAGGCCTAACTCCTTTTTTCAAAAATTTTCCCAATTTTGTTATATTACTATCTAATTAGTTGTGAACTCTTTGAAAAGTATTTTGTTCTTCTATTATATAAATATTTTTTATTAAAAAATATGAAAAATCGGTATGGATTTTTATTCCTATTTGAATTTTTTCCACATGTTTTTTGAAATTTGTTAAAATTTGCCAACCCACCTCTTTCGCAGAAATCCTCTACCCACTCATTTTGTCTCTTAAATATCATAAAAATGTATGGTAGCAATAAAAATCAAGAAAAATAATTGAAATCAATTTTTCAAACATCACTGACTTTTTGTGGAGTTAGGCTTTTTAGCCTCTGACACATCCATATGCAGAATATCTAGGACACTGTTTTGAAAAGACATGGGGAAACCGTGAGTATTGCTTCTCTCCCATATAAACTTGGCAGTATGTATACAAATGAGGATTTTTACAGACATTTAATACAACAAACACTAAAAAAACGTTTAGTGTTTTTATCTAGAAGTTACGCTTTGTTGTGCCTTTTTAAAATTTTGTTGTGATTTTTGGTCCAAAAAGTTTATATCACTGGTGATAGGTGCTTTTACAAATAGTTTTTAAAAAATAAAATAGCTTTGAAACATGTTTTAACAAAAAATTTCCATACACATTTTTTTAAAATATATAACAAATCTATTTTAATTTTTAACGAATACAGCGGAAATTCTTCAAACAGTATTTTTCAAAACGCACTTTTTAGCGGGGTACAATGCTCAAATGTTAGGCCTTATTGCGGAACATTGCTTTTCCAAAAGTTGTTATACTTACACAAAAAAAAAATTATATCCCAAATTTTTCCAATTAACTGTTTACTCAGAAAATTTTTTATTTTCAATTAATATTTTAACGTTTATTTTAACTGGTTTTATTTTCAATGCTTTCATTTCGATTTTAAATCAAGTTACCATAAAATAGAAAAAATTTCCACATGTCAATTGTGTATAAATAAAATAAATTTACCTTGCATGTGTGAGAATTGTATAATTTTTCTGCGTATGCGACATTGTTTTATGAAACTTAATTGATTTTTTTTTTAATTTCAATTAATTTTTTAAATTGATATAATATTTTTTTAATTGAAAAAACCGAAAAATATTTCCAATTAATTCTGTTGAGTTAATACTACAGTTTTCGGGATTGGTTGAAAACTAATTAGTTTTTTAATTGGCTCTTCGTTTTTCTTAATTGAATCTTGTCTTTACTTTTTGCTGTGTCCAAAATTATAAGACTACTCTTTTTGGTCGGGAGTTAAAAACACATTGAAATTGATCACAGAGGGGTATTAGCTAGATCCTCTGCACATTTCACCGCGGGCTAAATGTAGAAACCTTTACCCAAAAATCTCATAGAAAAACTAATGATATTGTACTAAGCTTTTAATATGAACTCAGTGATCAATGATGATGACATCGGCGATCCTTTTTCCCACTCTAATTGCAGTTGTAAGAAGGTATGTAGAAAAATAAAAGAAAAAAAAAACAACAATTTGTTTTAAATTAGTGATTTTTTTGGCAATTGCGCAAATTCGACTTCGACATACGCATGTATGTACATTACCAGGACAATATCACCTTATATAATTTACTTAAATGTCCTGATGGCTTCTAATTGCTAAAATATATATATTTTTTTAATTCAGGCTTTTACTATCTATCTGGAACAGTTGCTAGCGCTTTTATTAACAAATACGGCTTTAGTCCAGTAGCATTTACGGGAGGTCTACTCTCAAGTACGGTCTTAACCATTTCCACCTTTAGCGTTAATTTGCCAATGATGGTGCTCTTTTACAGTATCTTGGGTAAGTATTTGAAATTAATAAAATAATTTTTATAAATTTTTCTCCTAATTTGTTTCTAAAGGTGGTCCTGCTTTAAGCATGATTTGGGTCACTTCTCAACTTGTTATTGGTTATTATTTTGATAGATTTCGTCCTATAGCAAATGGTGCTGCCGCCTCGGGGGCTGGTATTGGTATCATGTTATTTTCTTATATGAACGGTGTATTGGTGCCTGTCTGGGGTTGGCGTAATCTAATGAGACTTCATGTGGCATTTCTGTCAATTGTACTTCTAATGACAAGGGCTTATTTAGAAGTGGCTCCTACAAGAATTGGTAGAGTAAAAGAGGTTAATATTAAGGAATTAGGAAAAAATTGAATTATACAAGAGATGTTCTTTCGGCAAATTGAGCGATTTCAATGCAAGCGGTGAATTTATTTTGAGTGTGGTTTCCACAATACAGATGGTGGACTTAAGTAAAAAATGATATGGAAATAACTGAGAAATTTGAATAATTTTCATATAAATTTTCTACTCAAAAGGACTGTTTGTATTGTGGAAACATTACTGTAATTTCTGTTTGGCTTTCATAATACAGGCCGTTGACATGAGTATTAAAGTATGGTTTCCACAATCCAGACGATCTACTCTAGTAGGAAAGTTGTATTGAAATTACACAGAAATCGGAGCAATTTTCAAATAAATTTTCTACACAAGTCTAACGTTTGGATTGTGGAAACCGCTCTTGAATTTATATGAAAATCATTTAGTTTCCTGAGTGATTTTTATATAAATTTTTTACTTAATTTGACCATCTGGATTGTAAAAGACACATTTGTTTGCTTTTTATAAAACTCAGACCATCAATTCGAGCGAGAGATTTGTATAAAAATCATTCAGTGGCTTCCATACAAAGTTTCTACTCAAGCCGATTGTTCTATAAAAAGCACTTTAAAGTGAAATATTTTAAATTAAAGACAACAGAAATGTCAGCATTTCTTCTAAAAAAAAATGTGCTCAGAAATCGGTCACTTTTAAATCTCAAGATTTACGGAGTAGAGCTTCCAATAGTTTAGTTACAAAATAAAAACAAATGGTGCAAGAGAATCCATTATATTTTGTTTTTCTAGGTTTTGGATGAAGATACTGAATCCGATTCGATAGATACATTTTTTGGACTAACGGAATATTCCAGGTACTCGATCAAAGTAAATGAGCAAGAATTTCCTCTAGATGATCAGTTTGAAACAATTTTGGGTGAATATTTTATTTTCCACTACTAAACTAATTAAAATTTATTTCACTGTTGTTTTAGAAGCTGATGTCATTAAGGACAAAAAGCCTGCAACTTGTTGCAATCACTATCTAGAAAAATGTTGTCCTTTTATAAGCAAATATTTTGAACGACAACGCGAAAAGAAAGACATAAAGGAGGCCATAAAACGTTATGTTATTAAACAAGATATTATCGAAAAACATGATCTTTTCTATTCAGGTCCCAAGGACTATGCAACTGAAGAGCAAAACTTGGAAGAAATATTACAAAAGCGACTTACTTTGAGCCCCAGCCAAGATGCTGAAACTTCCAGATGGCGGCACACCATATCACTAGAAGAAATTGATAATAAATATAAAAAACAGACAGTAATTAATACTTTGTCCACTAGGCGCCTGGTGTCCGATCAAGAGCCCAGAAAATATCGTCAAACTTATGGAGAGTTAAAACTAACAGAAAAACGTCCATTATTGGCCTTCTTATCACCACAAAATTGGTTGCATCCAAAGATACAAAAAGCATTTAGTTTATTATTTGATTTCCGTTTGCTGGCTATAATGGAATTTCGTATTTTATTGCTCTCGGCCTTTTTATTTCCCATGGGCTTTAATATACCATTTGTATACTCAACGGGTAAGTGGGGGCTTTAAAGCATTTTATAGATAATGAAAAGTTTAAATGTTTTAAATTGTATGTAATTGTTTATATTGCAGTGAAAGTAAAAGGCACACTTGTGAAACAAAAATGTTCTTATATTTTTTTCTATCTTTTTCTGTTTTAATTTCTTTTATTTAAATTTGTTTTTTTTCTCTCTCTCTCTCTCTCTCTAATGTTTTGCTTAGTGCGTGCCCAAATTGATGCATCCTTTGCCATGCTAATTACACCCACCATTGGTTTCTCAAATTTTGCCTTTCGCATTGCATCTGGTTTTGTTGCATTCAAATTTCGTGAATACACAACTTACATTTGTGGTGGTGGAATGTTTTTTGGTGGTTTTGCTGTAGTCGTAAGTGCCTTCTATGGCCTCGATGTAGTTTGGTTTCAATTTCTATATGCCTTGTGCTATGGCATTGCTCCAGGTAAATTTTACTTCATCCATTGCAAATACTGACATAAAGATCTTCTTGTAAATTTTACTCGTTTTTTGTCTAACGAAAATACTCTTACCATTAAAACATGTGCTCATCAAGCACGTTTTATAACAACTTACATCAGTCAAACACATGCATGCACACACGTAGATAATTATTCGCCTTTCCATCATCATCATCAACCTGCATTTTACACAAACACATTTATAGTCATTGAATAAATGACCACAAGCAAACAGTATTAATTATGCTGCTTCATAATGGTTTGCATGTGTGCATGTGTGTATGTATGTGTGCTTGGATTTGTGTTTGTTTCTGTTTATGTATATGCATATGAGACTAAATAAACGAATGCAATTTTAATTTTTTATGTTTATTTATGTAAAATCTTTATGCTTTCCTTTCTGTTACTACACAAATGGACAAGTGCATGCCTGTTGTACTGTTTATGGGCCAGCTGCCTAACTATTCAGCTGAATGTCCTGTGTCTGTTTCATTTAATTTAAATTTTTTTCCCTCAAACAGCCTTCTATTCGACATTGCGAGCCATCATCTATGTACATGCACTGGGTTTGGATAAACTAACAAACGCTTTTGGTTTAACGGCTTTGGCCATGGGTTTGGGTGTATTTATTGGAACAACAGCTGGTGGAATCTTAAATGATCTAACAGGCAGTTATACAGCCTCATTTATTTTTGCGGGAATTTGTATTTGTACTGCGGGTGCCTTAAAATTGCTGTTGCCCTATTTTATTAAACTTTCGAAAGATAATGAAGGAAAGTGAAATAATTAACGAACCACATGCCAAATGAAATGAAATACAAGATGAATGTGAGCCTGTAACCACAATTAAAAGGCAAAAATAAATAAACAAATTTAAATATAACAACCAACTTACTTCAATTGCTCTTTAAATAAACTCATTTACAAGTTTTCGTTGAACAAAATGTAAAAAAAAACGCAGTGTAACGGGGCACCGTGTACGAACGGAGTTCCATACATACTCGTATACCTAAAAAGATCAATATGAAATTACCTGACATGCCATGACATGATATGACGTGACATGACATGACAATGACATGATATGATATGATATGATATGATATGATATGATATGATATGATATGATATGATATGATATGATATGATATGATATGATATGATATGATATGATATGATATGATATGATATGATATGATATGATATGATATGACAGGACATGACATGACATAACCTATCATATCACGACAGGTCATGTCATGAGATGATATGACATGACATGACATGACATGATATGACATGACATGATATGACATAACATGACATGATGTGACATAACATGACATGAGATGACATGACATGACATGGCTTGACATGACATAGCATGATATGACATGATATGACATGACATGGCATCACGTGACATGACATGAAATAACATTACATGACATGAAATAACATTACATGACATGTAAATCTGACGAGGTACTACTACGCCTTCTCAGATGTAGTAGTACCACCCTTTTCTTTAACCACCACCGACCACGTCTCAACTGGTTTGATGGAAACCACCAACAAACAGCTCCAACTGCAGAAGTTACCGCTGGAGGAGCATTTTAAACCCTAAACACAGCAACAGTAGCCACAGACGCTGTAATCAAGTTGCTGGTGGGCTACCAGTCTCCAACCTTTCCATCAAATGCTAATTGTCAGCTATAAGCTTCATCAAGAGAGAACCTCATATTCTATGGAAGTACCATTCGTCTTACTAGCCAACAGTTTATCTACTCCGTCAAGTTCAGCAATACCTCGATCAGTAAACCAATGGCCATTTTCAATTCTCTCACGGAATCGCCACCATTTTCTTCTGGAAATTATTCACCCTACCAGAGGGCAGGCACAGCACTGTCTGTAGTGTCAGATCCATTGAAAACCTCCACCTCCTCAGCCACACCATTATCAGTCGCACAGACACCAGCCAACGTACCAGCCGAGCCAACAAGAGCAGGATCAAAAATAAGAGCAAAATCAACTATAGCAGGAACTGACTGCAACAAAAATGTAAAACCAATAGCACCAGCAGCAAAACTTTACAACCAGCAGTATGCTCGGCAGTTGCAGTAGCGTGCCTAGACTTAGACGACGATAGCCTATAACGCCATGACTTCCGCCAAAAACTTATTTAAAAAAAACTCCATCTACCTTAGAAACACCAATCAGTAGGAAGATAATAATTTAAACTTTCAGATGATAAGATGAAGAAATCAGCTGCTAAGCAAAATATCACTTGGAAGGTACTAAGACGATACGTATCTCCAATTGTTAGCAGAGACGCCTTCAGCTAGCATGATCGCGAGTCACTTAGCAAGTACACAAACCAGAGTAAAAATTCAAAAAAAAAACATAAAAATCCCCTAAATCCTAGAGTTTCACGTCACTTCCCCGGAAGACTACGGTAGCACTAAAAAAACGAAAAATCCGAAGCAGAAAAACTGATCACCATCCGGAATTTAACCTTCCTGCCAGAGTTTCACCTTCAAGTTGAGACACTTTACCATTCCAAAAATATTAATGTGCGCAACATGCCATAGTGAACCTCGTTCCAAAACGTTTCTGTTTCTCTCCTAAGAAATAATAACAAAGTTTTATTAGTATTTTTATTCTAATTTTTATTATTATTTTATACAAAACATTAGTGATAATTACACAAATAATAAGATTTTTTTAATTAAACTTACGATCTAGCAATAGAATTTTTATTTTTGTTTAATTCCAAAAGTTAATTTGTTTGTTATTATTTTATTCTAACTTTAAATTTTCTCCTTAGGAAGAATTTTATTTATAATTATTTATAAATAAATTAAAAATATTTGCTTGTGGTTTCCGTAAATGTTTAAACCACAGAGTATTTATATGCACTTAGAAGTGAAAGTTGACTTCGGTCAATATGCCACAAATCAATCGCAGTTCATAAGCATTACAGGTGAGCAAAATAACAGAATGAATAATTGTTTTTTTTTTACTTTTCCCTTACAAGCATAAATACTTTATGGTTCAAGCCACTTCCATGTGTATACGAGGGAAAGTTTTGAGGGAGAGTGAGAGAGAATCCTTTTATATATTGCTATTAATGATTTGTTGTAATTATGAGAAATCAACGTTTTGCATAATAAAATGTTAATTATTTAAAGTTAAATGAAAACTCTCCTCTTCTGGACTCTTCAGGTTGTTAAGTTATAAATTCCTTTCAAGGCTTAAATATTCCTTTCATTTCGAATGCATGATGTGTTGCATTTGACTTGTTCAAGTGTTTACCGGCACTTAATTAATTTTGCATACCCTTTCTTTAAACTTTTCAATTTCATTTCTGTATTAAGTATTTTTTGTTCACTATCAAGTTTATTCGCTTTTGATCTTTGTTTTGTTTTGTTTACAATTAATTCAAATAAAGTTACAATATCTACAATTGGAGTTTATTTTAATTAACTTGTTGAATCTTTATTTTTGTTAATATTTTAAAGTTGTTTAATATATAATTTGGGTTAAAGGGAGAGGAGGGAGGGTTGTATGTTGTCAGCTTGATCTTTGTTTTGTTTCAAGGCTTAAATTACTTAAATTCTATATGTTATTTATAATTTAAATCTTTGAATTTATTATTTTAATTTATAAAATATTAATTTTTTTTGACTTAAAATACGTTTTACCTTGTTTGATTTGAAAGATTTTCAAATTTTCTTTGAAAAATTTGGTGTATGAAAGAAAATTAAGAAAATAATAAATGAGTAAAAATGTTTAAAAAGGATAAGATTTGTATGCTTTCAAGGGTGTTTTAAAGGAATCTTGTTAGTGTATAAAAAAATGAGCTTTAAACAAAATGTGGTCTTAGCTTTTTTCAACTGAAGGTAACGATGTATTTTCTTTAACATAATTACTTTTCTGCAAATAGTCGTCACTTGTCAGCAAAAAAGTAATTTTCTGCCAAAAGTTAATATTCTGTGAGAAGGTAACTTCAGTGAAAAAAATTAAATGTTCTATAAAAAGTATTTTTCTTCAAGTATGTTTCTTTATACTATTTTGCGAAAATTTTCTACAAAAATGTATTTTATGCAATAAGGTACTTTCTGCAAAAATCCTTGTTTATGAGAAAAGATTATTTTATTCCAAAAGGTAATTTTCTGCAAAAAGGTATTTTTTTCCAAGAAGACTGAAGAAATTATTTACATAGATTCAACGAATGACATTCATGACCTGTATTCATTCAATGACCTAGAGTTTTGCAAAAATATGTTGATTCAAAGTTGTTTCAACGAAAATATTCATTAAAGTTCAATGTAAAACGGTTCATTGAAAGCATTCATTAATGCAGCAGTTCATTGATTTAATGTACTAGTACATTACCATGAATGTTTTCCTTCAGTTTGGCGTAGTGCTGGCAGAAAATAGTAGTGCTGAGTAGGAAGTACCAAGTATCGAGTATTTGCTGTTTTTTAGGGTACTCGAAAGTAGTTACTCGATACTTTCGGGATCAATATACAACTCTGTTTGAAAGTATGAAATTTTCTAGGCACTAAAAGTATCGAGTAAGTATTGAGTACTCAAATGAAAAGTATTGAGTTGTATCGAGTAATTAAAAAATTGCCAGCACTAGTTTTGGGCGCAGTGAATATACTTTTGTTCAAAAAATTAAGTTTGTGCAATAACATTTACTTTTCTGCAAGAAAATAATTTTGCAAAATGAAATTTTATGCAAAGAAGTACTTTTCTGTCAAAAAGGTTACTTCTATGTAATAGGGCACTGTTCTGTAAAAATATACTCTAAACCCAAAATTGTGGTAAAATGTAATTTTTTGTTCCAAAAGTTATTATATACCAAAAAGTACTCTTCTTCTAGAATATAATTTTCTTCCAAAATGGGGCTTCCTTAAAAGAATTGTTTTTTCAAAATGTGGAGTGTCTTAAAAAAATACATTTCTTGAAAAATTTATTTATTTTGTCTAAAAACGGATCTACAAACAAATTTTTAAATACAAATAAAAAGGTCGCAAGAATTTCATTGAAAAAAAACTACTGTTTTCAATGAAATATTTTACAAAAGTAAATAAATCCTTTGCTGATTTTTTTTTCTGCAATTTATTAGACAAACTTTTCGTTTGAATCTATAAAACAATAGCTGAATTCAGTGTTTGTTAATGGATGTCATAAAAAAAGCTACGATATTTTGCATTTGCACTTTCGCAAGACCGTTTACATCAAGAATGATAGAACATTTCGTGCATGAAATTGAAATTTTCTGCGCATGTGTTGCCAATGAAGTTACTAACCGTGTTCCTATTGGTTAATAATTTTCAGCTGTTGCAGGACTGCCACAAAATCGCATACATTGTTTTCAATAAGATTATACTGGCTTAGGGACACAATGACTTGGCAACATTTTGAAAAGCACCAGCAAGATTATTCGCACGTCGTAATCTTGTATTCTATCATTCTTGATCTACATAAAATACTGAACTCAGCTAATTTGTTCAAAAATATTTTCAAATACCAAACAAAAAATATTTATTGAATCAAACAAAAATATGCTTTTAGTTTTTTGTAAATGAACATTAATTGCATTTCGAAACGGATATATTTTTAAAAGAAAAGTACACATTTTGCAGAGTAAAATGCTGTGGCTAGCTGCCCTTGGGTTTCTCCTCTGGATATGACGAATGTAAAGATTTTCTGGCTACCAAAAAATCTTTGCTCAGCAAAGCCACTCTATATAAAACAACTGAACAAAATGAATGAGAATTACAGCAACAACATTATAAAAGCTACTGATGTGTATAGGGTGCAACGTATTGATTCACTCAGATGTCTCATTAAACAATCTTTTTTACAATTTACGTTTGATACTAATTGTATGAATTCCGACATCACATTCCTTATGTTATCATTGTTGTTGTTTTTGTGACATACACATATCGTCATGGGGGTGGGTTTTTGTTGATGTTTTAAGCGTATGCATGCTAAATAAAAGTCAAACAAAAAATCACTGATTTAGTAAAAAGCATTTACTGGAAATGAAATTTTATTTCAAACAAACTTTTGTTTGAAAATTTTTGGTTATCATGTTTTCTCTGAGCGGACTAATGATATAACTTTTTCAATAGAAAATACATACATACACATGTATGGGGCATTCCATGCCTAATCGGACGGTTTAAAAAAAATTTTTTTTGATTGGACTAATCGTGTGATATTTTTTGGTACTCCTCAAAAGAGCCTTCCTGGTAATTTTTATATATATTGATAAATCGTTTAAAAGATATAAAATCTTCAAAATAAAATCTTTATTTTTTGAATTATTGCTCACAACTTTCTTAGTAATGGTTCGAACACATATTTTTAAAATTTTTGTTTTTCTATATTTTTTTCCAGAACAAAGTAGGAAAAAAAATTGAAATTTTTTTAAATTTAACTTTTGGGTTTTGAAATTTCAAATCATATTTTTGAAAATGTATCCTTCGATATTTTAAAAAATTTTTAAATTTATCTCCCACCCAACAATTTTAACATATTTTTCTGGAAAAATATCGAAATATCGAAAAATTTAAAAAAAAAAACTATTATATATTTTTTTGATGACTTAATATCTTTTAAGCGAGTAATTTAAAAATCTCAAAATTTTCCAGGGAGGTTTTTTTGAGGGGTACTATAAAATATGTACCACAAAATTGGGGAAATAAATTTTTTTTCAAACCGACCGATTTGGCGTGAAATGTCCCGTTTATACTAAAACATAAGAAGAGACAATTTCTTGATAAATATTTATTAATTTTCATGTAAATTTTTCTTATAATATTATTAATAGTTTCTAATATAGTTAATTTGTTGACTTAATTACATATACAATTTCTTCCTTTTTTCTGATTTTATGATTTTTTTTTCATTTTATTTTTATGAAAATATTTATTTGATTTAATTTATCTCTCTTAATTTAAGCTTAATTTTATACACTTACATACATATTGATTTAAATAAATAAATATTCGGGTTCGGGTCGAATAATCAGATTCTCATTACAAACTGTTTTGATTAACACATTTAACTGTTTTTTTCTCATTTACCGGCAGATTGTTTTTTTTTTTTGTTTTGTTTCTTTTTTATTGGAAATTCCATTTTTTAAGCCAATTTTTTGTTTTTTTTTTATTCAAATCTCATTAAGTTTTTTAATTTAACTTTTGTTTAAATATTGTCCATAGTGTCTCTTTTTCATGAAGTGACTGATTGTTAAAAAAAAATTTTTTTAAACAAAACTAAATTAAACAGAAAATTATTCAGCCCTGTTCTGTATTGCATGTGATTTTATTGTTGTTATAAACATTTGCAGCAACAATGTTTTGCTAATTCCAAATATTTTACAATCACATGGAAAGCACAACGGGGTGAATTATTTGTTTTAGTTTTTTTTAGTTTTTAAATTGACTTTAGTTGGGTTAAAAAATAATTAATTTTGTTTTCTTCAGCTGTTTTTGTTGTTGTTGTTGTTTGTTCGTTTGGTTGGTAGTTATAAAATGAAATGATATTAAAATTGTTTTCTTGTTTGACTGTCTGTCTATGAAACTAAATATTTTTTTATTTCTATTTATAAATATTTTCTGTTTTTGCCAGTTGTTTTTTTTTATATTGTTTTTATAATTTATATGCAGTAAATTTTATGGTTGTTTGTTTCTTTATTTATTGATTTATTTATTTAAAGGTTTCATTTAAATTAATACATTTTTTGTCAGAGTTATAATGGTTTGATAAATTTTATTTATTTAATTTAAAAAATAATACGCCTTTTTTTAGAGGTTTTTATGGTTGGTTGTGTCTATTCATGTATTAGACCTAAAAAGATAAAAAAATAGTATTGAAATAAAAATAGACGTTTTTATGTATGAAATTAATACAAATGCTTTGATTAATATTAGCCAAAAAAAATTCAATTAATTATAATTTAAGACGTGAGGGAAAATTACACTGAAAAAATTTACTTTATAGATTCTGCGCATTTTGACAATGAAAAACTTCCTTAAAACTAAACCGACTCACAGAGGCATTTTGGTGGCAAAATAGCAAGTTTTCGTCAATTACTTTTCTAATGATGCATTTCTATAAAGAACTGCTATATTGTGAAATATTTCATTAGAAAAATTCTTTTAGTGCAGAGCTATAAATTTTTTTGATTTTTGGCAAATATCAAAATGACCAGAAGGGGTTTATAAAATTTGCAAAAAATAGTGATAACTTTTTCCAACGTTGTTAGAAAAATACATTAACGAAGCTGTTGCTTGGGAATATAATTTATATTTAATACTGATACTCACTTAAGGCAGAAAAATGAGTCAAATAGTTCTTGCAATTCTACCAACTGATACGTATCGATATTTAAAATTTTGTTTAATAATAAAAAAAAACTCACCAATTAAAATAGGTCTCTGGCTTATGGCAACCCTTTTCGGAACCACACCATTTCGATTCTTTTAGCGGCGGACATGGACGGCCACCACGTTTGCCATGCTTAATGACTTTACGGTATCGATGCATTTCGCCGATGCCACATGATTTACTACAGTCCGACCACTCGGACCAATGGCCAACACGACAGTCGCGTGCCCGTTTCGTGCGACGTCTGTGATTTGTGTTGCCATAAAGTGAAGATGTCAAATTGGAGCGTCTGTAACTGTTGGCAATATTTTGCATGATTGCCTGCTTATCATTCTTTGGTATGACACCTGCGTTCGATGATGAACTATTAACCCTGTAACGATAGAAATTATAAAGAAATTGGGGTTTATTTCATGTAAAAAAGGACAAACAAGTTAAGTAAAAAAAAACGGTTTCTTTACTAAAGCTTACAAAAAAAAAACGCACACATTAATATTTAATTTATTTAGTGTCCTTGTCCTTGTTTATATTTCACTTCTTTCCAGTTGCTCAGCTGTCAATTTGTAAATGTGTGCGTCCGTATGTGTCTTAAGGGCCCAATAAACTCACATACATGAATGACATACTTGAAAACTGACAAACATTGGTATTTGTCAGTTTTTCTCCTCACACTCTTCATGGAAACTGACAAACATTTTTTAAAATTTTTTTCAAAAGAAAACTGAAAAATGTTTTCAATTTTCAATCATATTTAAACTAGATAAAATTGGTACAAAATCAATTGTGATTTCAAATTTGATTTGAAAAATATAAATAATTTAAAAAAATATGTCCTTTATATTTACATTCAAGTATGTCACTCTTCCGCTTACACCATATGAAATGTGTGAGCAAAGAAGAAATTATTAAAACTTTTTAATATTCGTCCAACATGTATGTCATACTGAAAATTTAACCATACACAGTCAGGGAATCTGTCCAACATGGCATGTATGTCATACAAATATCTAGTCTATGTGGTGTGAATAAACATCAAAAATAATTCCCAATTTTTCAATTTTTCATTGTTTTCTTCATTTTTTTTATCTTGTATTTTGTTGCACTTGTTTGAGTATCATTTTTTGCAGTTTTGCATATACCATATTAATTTCCATTTGACATGTATGCTTTTGTATGAAAAAATGTAATTTTGTGTGTCCATTGCCACCCAGCAAACACATTTTGCCCATTTCTATCCGAAGTCGGTCAGTAAAAGTGCACAAGATGCCGAATTCATATCCGAAGTCAGTCAGAAAATGTAGAGAAAAACATACGAGTGGTTGACAAAAAAAAACCCGACCTCTTTGTCTAAAGAAATTCTGAATACTCTACCGAGATGTTTTCGTACAAATTCTAAAGAATTTTATAGGGAAATTCTGAAGGAATTTTTGACTTGTCGGAACAATGTCTGAAAAAAACGTCAGACAAATTTCCAATCTATTTGATACTATTTCATCCTGTCATATTGACGTCGGAGAAAAGTCTGATATAAAATTAGAAAATTTTCAGAAATGCCGTTTAAAATTCTTCATGCATTGTTCTGCTGCTTGTGGCAGCTCATCAGAATATATTTACCCATATTTTGTAAGTTTAAAAACTCAAATATTTGTACGAAACACTCTCAAGAGATAAATGAGAGTTATTATCATAACTAGAAACAGACAATGTGCAGAAGAGAGTGCTAAAAATCGTAAGACGTAGATCAGAAAATGTGCAGACCTTTCTGATAAATGTCTTAAAGGAAATTAAGTTATTTTCAGATAATGTGCAGACTAATCTGATATAAATCGGATAATATTTCAGAAAATGTGCAGAAACATCGTACCAGAAAACTGCCGCCTACTCTGCCATATGTCTTTGGACAACTGGGTTGATTGTCTGGTAAAGTCTCAGAGTTTTTTCTGACGTTAGACATGTCGGCAAAAAATGTTTCCTGGGTTATGATTGCATTTGCATGTTTATATGTATACCAGTGGGTGTGTGTCATATTTCAATGACTATTTTTGTTTTTCCTTTCTATTTGTGCCAAGTTTCTTCGCTTCTGCTACTTTTTTATTACATTGAACATGTTCTCAATTTTTATGGCAGGGATGGTAAATACTGTGCTAATTGCAATGTATAATGTTTTTATGTATATATTTAGTACTGTAATAAATTCCTGTTATTTGGTAAAAATCTATAAAAAATATTTATCAAATTTATTCGAGATATTCTCAGGAACTTATGTTTTAAAAATATGTATTTGTTGTGGGTTAAGCTAATCTATGTCACCGTTAAAAATCTACATTTTTTAGCAAACACAACCAGCGAAGCGCCTTATCTTGTCTGCGGAAAACACACAGGGTAGCATTGCTACCACTTAGCCACAGGCGCCTCATGAACGAAATGCAGGCATATAGATTAGCTAAGCCCACAACAAATAAATATTTTTAAAATCTATAAAAATATAATATTTTCATAGATTTCTTTTTCGCCAGCAACTAAAATATGTTTGGTTTTATCAGCTACTTTTTTCCTTTAGTGTTTTTAACTTCCCGAAATCAAAAAATTCGAACTTACTGAATTCTTCAACTTTTTTCGAAAATCGAGCTATAGTCAGATCTCTGACGTTTTTAAGCCTTAAGAAGCTATTCTGGCACACGCCTTATTTTTGAACAAAATGTTTTTACGGAAAAAAGCGATTGGCTGCGTGCAGGTTTGAACCGCAACCTCCTGACTGATAGTGTGACGTATCAACCATTGAGCTATAGCCGTATTATACTTTATGTTAAATTTTTTCCACTTGCACTAAATATGTTTAATTTGAAAGGTTTTTTCTTTAATAAAATAACTACAAAATCGATGTAATTTTAGACAAGGAGAAATTTAGACAATATATGATCCTAAATTTTAAGTAATGTTTTAGAGTGTGCATACGTATTTATAAGTACGAAAACACTAATAACTTTTGAATGGCTTAGTCAATCGCAACAAAACGTTTACTATTCTTAAGATTATAGCTTAAGTTGAATATGATGTTAGTTTGAATTAATTCGACTTGTTGTTGCACAGAGTACAATAAAGCGAACTGATTATTTCATAGTAAACTTAGACTTTTGACTCAAATATTTAAAAATTTTACAAAAAATATTCTAACGAAGAGAAAGACCCAAGTTTGCCGTCTCTGCCATATGAGCTTAGGTCCTTTATTTCTTTTTAGCTAGTTTTGCAGTTGAATTTGTATAGTTTGTTTGATAACAGAATTAATTTGCTGCACTATTTCTTTTTTACAGAGTTCAAACATTGATTTAAGCCCTCATTCATATCTGTATGAAAAGTCAGTCAGAATACATTTGCATGCAATTTTTTATTGACTTTTCAAGGTATAATTTCTAAATTATATTTTGGAATTGAAAATATTGGCAACAAATACAACTGAATGCAGTATATTTTTCAATTTCAAATTAAAAGTGCATACAGATACAAGATAGAACATGTTCTGAATGTATAGTTTTGGAAAAATAATTCATATAGGCGATCTCTTAAACTGAACAAAATACGATCGATGAAAGTATTTATAAAAATACTGGCCATCATTTTTTCTTAATCCACTTTTTATATTTTTTAATTTATTCTTTTAATTTTACCCAATTCAAACATTTTTATATATTAGACGAAACACAGATTATAAAACACATTACAACTTACAACATAAACTACAACTAATTTCAGTACTTTTTCAAAGATAAGAGTTTTTATAAAATTATACAACAACCGCCGCTGGTATAAACGACAGCTTGAGGTCGCGGTGGACTAGTTATCATAGTTGCTTGCGCCACTTGGCTGCCAACAATAACTGGTGCTGCACCTAAAACAACCGGTGGTGGTGCCATACCGCCTACAACTACAACACCTCCGACAGGCGGAGGTGGTCTGGTTCCCACGTTTATATTGACTCCTACAGAAGGACCTGGTCTAGGTGGTGGTGGACCCCACCCTGGTCTGCCGTATGGAGGTGGAGGACCCCAGCCAGGATTTCCACCAAAGCCTACACGGGCACGAGGGGGCAGAGGCATTTTTGTTTGTTCCGCTTATTGTTATTTTTTCAAAAACTTGTTTCAACGTTGAGTTACAATTTCTAACTGAATTTTTCTAACCATATTTTTCTAATGTTTGTCATATAACTTTCTTTTGTTTCAATATTCAAAAAGATAAGAGATATTAGAAATCAATCAGTTTCTAATTATGTCCGCAAAAAATTGATAACAAAAATTATTTAAAATTTCTTTTTAAAATTTTATTTATTATTTTAGTATCTTATCAAATAAACTCTGACTTAGTAGTCAATGTGGTGACTCTCTGCTGCTGTTTTAATTTAATGTTATCTTAGGAGCATTAAGGGGTACATACAGTATAGCTAACAGGTGCTGAGTGCTCATAATTAATCACAAATAAAAGCTGACAATGGAGAGCGTAGAGAAAATTTTAATGCAAATTTCCTAACAAACATCAAGTTATACTACTTTTTCATTTTGCACTAATACTTAGTGATAGTGCAAAATTATTGCACTAATTTTTTAGATGTTTAGTGGTGAATTGAAAATTAGCCGCCTCACTAAATATTAGTGATAGTGATGTTAAAAACTCTTCTTTTGAAATTAAATTATTTTGGAAAAAAATGCATTCTTCAATTTATTGCAATTTTTTTTCTTCACTAATTTGATTACCACGCTCTAAAGTTAAGGTAAAGTTTTTTGAAGTTTAGTGCGTGTATGTTTAAATGCAGATTTTTTCATGCTGGTTCAAATTTTATACTAATTGAGTGTAGTGCAGACTTTTGCACTAAATCTGCGTTAAGTGATAGTGAAAAAATTAGTGCTACCACAAAATTGTTTTTAGTGCTAGTGAATTGAAACCATTATGGGGCCAGATTCCGCAACGATGAATTTTGAAGTGTTTACCAATTTCAGTGTTCACTTTTGATCTGTGCACCCGCAGCGATGAGAATGTATTATTTTGACAGTTGTAGTGAATACTAGAGCCTAAATTTTTTCACTGGAAAAAGTGCGGTGAATTTTTTCTTTTTAAGTGTTCATTGGTAAAAAATTCATCGTTGCGGAATCCAGCCCCTGGTGAAAAATGGTGCAAAATAAATTGGTTACACATTTGTTTAGTGTTAGTGCACTATGCTAGCAGCATGGTACGTATTTACAGAGCATGCAAAGACAATTTTTGGTCTTAAAGTGTACTATAAATACGTACCCTGTTGCTAACGCTGTGCTTAACGTTCTGATTTAGGCTTGGCGAAAAGTCAAATATTTGACTTTTAATATCAATTCTTCTTCTCAAACTTTTTTTTTGCCAAATTTAGGTAAAGATCTCAGAATACAGCGAAAACACAAAATAATGTTCTTATAAGGACAAATGTCAAAAATTGTGTAATTGTAACACTTGTTCATCTTTTTGAGTCTCAAATAACAAATAAGTTCTCAAAACACTACAATTTCACAACATGGATTCCCACAAGACTTCTCTATCAGTATTGACATGTTTGCTGGCATGTTGGCATTAATTTTTATCTGGAATTTTTTGCATATACATATTTTCTATTTTTATACTTACAGTGGATTCATTTTCTCCAATAATTTTGAACGTATACGATCTTTTTCCGTGACTCTTGTTGGTGGTGGCGTTATTTCATTTTGCCTCTCACGTTCGATGCTCGCTGACAGTTCGTTATTCATTTCAACATGATTGTGTTCCATCTCTAAGTGGGTTTGTGTCTGTACTGTTTCGTATTTACGATCATCTTCAGCAAAATTAAACACTTCGCTTAATTCATATTCTTTAAGCTGAAATGAAATGAGACAGCGATTTCATTGAAATTTGATAATTTGATAAATTATTAGAAATAAAAATTTTGAAAGTTAAAGTTGCTTTGCTAAAATTTATTTAACAATTTTGTTATTATCTAAAATATTTTAAACAGTCGTATAGTTGTTTAAAAGCCGTTTCATTTTCGAAATTTCAATTTTATAATCAGGCTAAAGGGATTTGTCTATTTAATATATGAATAAAGTAGATCATAAAATTCTAGATTTTAGCTTTTATTTTAGAACGAATAAATAACAGTAAAATTTAACTGTTATTTTGAACCGAAAAAATATCGATGAAATTATAGCTTTTATTTTTGACCGAAACAATTTAAATGAAACTCAGGGGTTGTTTTACCGAAAAAGGTCAGGGGTTTAGTCGTTGCTTTCGATAGCGAACAATGTGTTTATATTATTCGACAGCTAATGCCATAATTTCAAACTAAATAAACTCGATCGAATCAGCTCGATATCGAAAGTGACGACTAGGTCACAGTAAATTTTTGTCTCTTATTTCTGATTTAAAAAAACTAAAATTTAGGTGTAATTTTTTACCGAAATATACTGCTCTGTATATGTATATCAGTGTCGTTTTATCATAACATCTTAAGTCGAATTAAGCCAAAATCGAATTAAGTTAACATTCTGGTTCGTCTTCTTACAATCCATATTTAGGTTCAATTCGTTTTCAAATAGTCCATTTTTTTGAAAAAGTTATCACGGTTTACTTCTTAGCTTTCTAGAACACCAACACATTAGATTTTACTTTTAATCGTTAATATCTCCAAGCACGATATTTAGATTTAAGATGTTATGATAAAACAGCACAGATGTGTATTTAGGTGGGAGTATCGAAGCAGAACACTGATATGCCGACCCCCTTTTCGACACCCTTTATGCGTTAATGATTGTTGGCATAGCCACCCAAATGGTCGACCTACCACACAATCACTGAGACATGCGCCATCAGCACGTTTGCTTTAGAATTTAGTGACTTTAGTTTCTTGGGTTTCATTGCAACCTAAACATACGGCTCACCTTGCACTGGTGCAATTTGTAGAAGTTCAACTGACATGATCAGGCAGTTGGGTGGGACATTTGATAGAAATTAAAGTTTTCAGCGCTTAGGTTGTAGTTGTGGTAGCAGCGTTGTAAACGCTGACAAGCCAGAATTCGGCTCGAAGGACCATAACCAAGATGCAATCATAAATTGCAATTGTTGTCTCTGTTTGGTCCCTGGTTTCGTATAAATATCAAAATATTTCAAAAAGAGTAAAATCAAAGAAACTTTTTCAAAAGTGTAGAATTTCGTGAAACAAAAGCACTGAAAGCCTTAACGTTATACCAGACAAAGGCTACAATTGATGTCTTCTAGCGATTTTTAATCATTAAAAAAAAGTTTTTTTAATCATTTATGTATAACCAATTATAAGGTTTATGATCATAAAAACTTATATTTTCTAGAAAACTTTTTACTGTTACAAACTTTGAAGCAAGCCTCTAATAATTTCATTCAAGCAAACTAAAGCTTTCTTTTTAGTTTCCCGACCATTTTGTTATAATTCACACTTTTGCAGCCATAAGAAAACGATTCACAAAGAAAACTGTCAATAATTTAAAAATTGTTTTCTTTGTTTTCTTATTATCGTTTTTCATTTACATTCTCAGCCATTAATTATTCTTTTGTTATAATTTTCAACAATATCAATTCAAGGTATAAGAGTGTTAAGTTTGTTTTAGACATGAATAGTATTAAAAATCATAATTCTATAAATATGTACATATACCAAGGCAAAATTGCTTTGAAGAAACCTTTTTTTTGCGAAGACTTTAAGTGGAAATGTTTTGCCAATAAACACTTTAAATACCTTAAGGGACTCATTTTGTTTAGACAACGGCAATTGATATTTTTAAATTGACTAGAAAATTTATTTATACGACTTTAGACAGTGGTTTTAATGTTATTAATTTTAGCTTTAAAAATTTGAATCTAAAGTCATTCAACTACAAAAAATCGGGAATTTTGGGGACATCGTTTTGGCGTCAATAGTTTATAGAGAGTCAGTAGCTGGCGGATATTTGCTAGAAATCTTGGCATTTTGGTCTCTGTGTTCTAGAAAAAGATTTGCACCATAGCCAAAACCGCGAAAAGAATTCAGAGGTTTGTCTCAGAGGAGAATACTGTGACCGCAAATTATCGTCTTTGTTTTTTAATATAAAGTTTTGTCAGAAAACTTTATAGCAGATGAACTAATGGCGTTTTCTCTTTCTACAAAAAAAAACTAGCATTATTTGCACTTTTCAATGAAAGTTTGCAATATAATCATTTTTCGAGGAAGTGAATTTATTAGAAATTATTAGCCCAATTCACAATCTTGTGCAAATGGTCTTGCATCGTAGCATTTGCAAATTGGTATAATATATTGATACTCACCACTTAACAATTTTTAGTGGTGAGTATCAATATACTATACCAATTTGCAAATGCTACGATGCAAGACCATTTGCACAAGATTCTGAATTGGGCTATTGTATTATCCCTTACGAAGGCAAATTTCTGCTTTAAAAGTTAGCATTCCTTTAAAGCAAAAATTGCGATTATTTAAATAAAAAGTTTAAAAAGAAGATCTGCAATGAAAATATTAAATTGTTAAGTTTACGATCTAAGAAATTTCTTTTATTATTTTCTTATAGCTTATTAAACTTTTATTGTCTGCGAAAAGACAGAGAAAAAAACATCTGCCAAATGTGCCAAAATATTTCCACTTAATGAGTTTTTATATTTCTGTAATAGAATTTCTGCAATATTATATATTCTTATTTACATTTCTGCGTCATTATTTAAAATACCTTAAAAATTCTGCTCTATTAAATTTTATATTAAATAATAAATATAAAATAAAATACACGGAATGCATAAAAATGCGAATTGTTTTTTTTAGCATGAATAAACAAAGAAATAAGCAACCGAAAAATATTGTAAATTATTATTGCATTATTTAATGTATAATTTCCTATTAAGTTTATATGTGAATTTCATTTTTTTTTTATTTCCTGTTATAAATTATTACACTCCACCTTTTCCTTTTTATTTCATAAATACCCACCATTATTTCATAAATACCCACCATAGTTACTAGTGTGTATGTGTATGTGACTTAATATTCTAAATCATAGAGTGCTCTACAATTATGCTGCTACGAATAAAAGCAAACCAGAAACGGAATTTGTTGGTTATTATTTTACAATAAATTAAGACATGCCAGGTTAGTTGCAGTCAATTTGCCCGAAAATGGAAAGCATTTACTTATTTATTAAATAAGAAAAGTTAACTAAAATAACAACAAATAAAATGCTGATACTGTTCTTGAACAGCGACTTTAACACGACTACTTTTAACACAATAGTGACTAACGCTGCCTCAGCAACAGCGCTTTTATAGATGAGTGATTCCACACGTAAAACGGCCCTATGCAGGGAAAAAATAATTTTATAATTTTTAATAAAAATCTCTCAATTATAGAAAAATAAAAAAATACACCATTTAATATTTTTTAATCAATTTGAGGCACTTTTAAATGATCATGCAAGAAACATTTTTACTCCCTCTTTGTATATTTAATATTTATTTCAGATTTTCTTTTATTCCCTTTCTCATTGTTAACAGAAACCGTTATCTCTGAAAAGAATATACTTTTTTTGCTTTTTACTGAATTTAAAAAAATATTCAGCTAGAGTTTTCTGCTGTCTATAATAGAACGGATAGGAAATAATTTAATGTCTTATTATTTTCTTAGGAGTTAATCTTTATATTATTTATATTAATTAAATCAATAAAAAGTTTTATTTCTTCGAATTTTTTAAATTTTCGTACAAGGCCGCACCCGTCGGTCACACCCGCTGTCTATAATAGAACGGATAGGAAATAATTTAATGTCTTATTATTTTCTGAGGAGTTAATCTTTATATTATTTATATTAATTAAATCAATAAAAAGTTTTATTTCTTCGAATTTTTTAAATTTTCGTACAAGGCCGCACCCGTCGGTCACACCCGTGGGTCGCACCCGTCGGACACACCCGTGGGTCACACCCGTGGGTCACACCCGTCGGTCACACCCGTCTCTTTTTAAAAATGTTTTTTTTATAAGAAAAAAATACAATTAAAAACACTTTGAACAGATATCTATACGAAAATTATTGTGTACGCTATAGAATTTATACTGAAAGTCATAATTTTTTAAAACTAAGATTTTTAAGGTCACACACGTCGCAGCTTTCTGACGACCATTCTGAGCAGAAATCGTGTTCTATAAGTGTCTACCCGCTATTTAACAACTTTAAGCTTAATGTCCTTGCGACCCGCAAAGTTTTTTTAAGTAAAAAGCTTTATATTCTTGATTTATAACAAAAAATGTATGTAAAATTGGTCACACCCGGCTAAATGGAATTACTCAGATATAACTAGCAGCACAAAGTTTGAAGAAAATACTAAAAGGTTATAAACTCTATTCATATTACCAATCACATGCTCTTAACATTTGTCTTATTTCAGCTTTTTTATGTGAAGCAGAGCCAACACCATGCATTGCTTGAGTTATTGTTAGCTATAGCTGCTGCTGTGAAGTTAGTACTTTTTGATGAAAAATTATTATTTCGGCTTAAGGTCCTTTTTTGTATCAACCTTCTTTAGAAAATTAATATTTATTTTTTCTACGACTACAAAATTTTTCTTCTTTTCAAAACAGTGCTTATGAAATTTCTTCCCTTGACCCCTTTCTTTCACTTTCATATTTCTTTTATGCAAATCATCCATTTGGCAACCCTTTTAAACAACCAGCCTAAATATCCATTAATTCTGATTTGGTTTTTAATGCGTAAACAGGAAACAAAAACATGATTTGTATTTTGTGGTTAACAAAAAATTAAAAAGGAAAGAAATACAAAAAATAAATCTAATTAATATGAATGTGGCTGCCAGTGGCAGGTAGTCACCCACAATTAGAGCGTCTGTAGTTGGCATTAGAGCGCACGCTAAATACAAACAAATTTTCATTTTCAATGTAATTAAGTAGGGATTTTTTTATAATTACGAATATAATATAAAATATAACATTTTGTTATTGTAGGAAACATTTTTTTCGAGTATAACAGGAAAGAGATGACAAATTTTTGACATGATTGTAAATAGAATATGTGAGTTGAAGAAAGTAGTGGGTAGATACTATAGGGGAACTCTGCTTTGTGTAATTTATAAATACTTAAAAAACATGAAAACCAAGCAATGATATTAATTTTTGGAAGTTGAAAGCTTCCAAATATTAATACTACGGTACCTTCATTGATGTCCTAAGACTTTTTTTCTTAGTTTTTCCAATAAAATTTCAATTAGGAACTTCAATTATTTGCTTGCCGTCGATACACATCTGTACAGATACTTTTCCGATAAGTATACAGTTGCTATATGTTCCAAAAGAATTTTTTTTATATATATGTAAAAGAGTGATTGTGCTTCTTTTAACATAAATTGTCGAAAGCTCAAAATTTTTCGATATCGAATTTTTTTTAAGTTCTTTGAAATTTTGTTCTTTAACTAACGAAGAAACAATTTTATATATCGAATAATATTTTGATCTGATATCTGGAAAATACTGGACCAAAGTTTTGAAAAATTGGGAAATTTCAAATGAGTATAACTCACTAACTACAAGAGATACTAATAAAGGCTATAATACAGTAAAAAAAATTTTAAATTGGATGAGGAACAAAAAAATTGCAAGTAGTAAAAAATTTTACATGACCGCAGAACCCTAATTTGAGACTTCATAGCTAAGCTCCTAAGCCAGTAAAAGATCTGCTATATAAAATATAAAAAGAAATATTCATCTGCTATGTCCATGTGAAATTTTATTCTGATAGAACTATCCGTTAAGATGTTATGATAAAACAGCACAGATGTGTATTTAGGTGGGAGTATCGAAGCAGAACACTGATATGCCGACCCCCTTTTCGACACCCTTTATGCGTTAATGATTGCTGGCATAGTCACCCAAATGGTTGATCCACCACACAATCTTTGACACATGCGCCATCAGCACGTTTGCTTTAGAATTTAGTGACTTTAGTTTCTTGGGTTTCATTGCAACCTAAACATACGGCTCACCTTGCACTGGTGCAATTTGTAGAAGTTCAACTGACATGATCAGGCAGTTAGGTGGGACATTTGATAGAAATTAAACTTTTCAGCGCTTAGGTTGTAGTTGTGGTAGCAGCGTTGTAAACGCCAGCAAGCCAGAATTCGGCTCGAAGGACCATAACCAAGATGAAATCATAAATTGCAATTGTTGTCTCTGTTTGGTCCCTGGTTTCGTATAAATATCAAAATATTTCAAAAAGAGTAAAATCAAAGAAACTTTTTCAAAAGTGTAGAATTTCGTGAAACAAAAGCACTGAAAGCCTTAACGTTATACCAGACAAAGGCTACAATTGATGTCTTCTAGCGATTTTTAATCATTAAAAAAAAGTTTTTTTTTTCACATTTATGTATAACCAATTATAAGGTTTATGATCATAAAAATTTATATTTTCTAGAAAATCTTTTGCTGGCATAAATCTTAATGCCAGCCACTAATAATTTCATTCAAGCAAAAGAAATGATTATTTTTATTTTCCCGACTATTTTGTTATAATTCACGATTTTGCCGCCATAAGAAAACGATTCACGAAGGAAACTGTCAATATTTTAAAAATTGTTTTCTTTGTTTTCTTATTATCGTTTTTTATATACATTCTCAACCATTAATTATTCTTTTGTTATAATTTTCAACAATATCAATTCAAGGTATGCGAGTGTTAAGTTTGTTTTAGACATTAATAGTATTAAAAGTCATAATTCTATAAATATGTACATATACCGAGGCAAAATTGCTTTGAAGAAACCTTTTTTTTGTGAAGACTTTAAGTGGAAATGTTTTGCCAATAAACACTTTAAATACCTTAAGGGACTCATTTTGTTTAGACAACGGCAATTGATATGTTTAAATTGACTAGAAAACTTTATTTATACGACTTTAGACAGTGGTTTTAATGTTATTAATTTTAGCTTTAAAATTTTGAATCTAAAGTCATTCAACTACAAAAAATCGGGAATTTTTTAGCTGGTGGATATCTGCTAGAAATCTTGGCATTTTGGTCTCTGTATTCTAGAAAAAGATTTGCACCATAGCCAAAACCGCGAAAAGAATTCAGAGGTTTGTCTCAGAGGAGAATACTGTGACCGCAAATTATCGTCTTTGTTTTTAATATAAAGTTTTGTCAGAAAACTTTATAGCAGATGAACACAATGCCCTTTAAAACGGTTACTAATGGCGTTTTCTCTTTCTACAAAAAAAAACTAGCATTACTTGCACTTTTCAATGAAAGTTTGCAATATAATAATTTTTCGAGGAAGTGAATTTATTAGAAATTATTAGCCCAATTCAATTTTGATTCTGCCCACTGTGCACCGGCATATAAAAAAGTGGGATGTATATGTGACCAGACCTGCCTTCCTACATGTATTTCGACGCTTTGTACCTGGATCGGAGGACTATTTGGCCCGTACACCTTCATAATTTTGAACAAATTGCGAAAAACCGCAAAAAATCTTGAAAACTGCAGCTTTCGCAATTTACTCAAAATTTTACCGGCATACATAGAAAAAATTTTTCTAAATAATTTTCAATCGATACATTTAGGGCCATTATTTCAACTTGGCATTAGCTAAAGATAGGACTTTATCGGACATATAAACAAATTTTCATTATTACAACTAACGTGAGCAATATATTAAAGGCAAGTCCATCCTGCCTGATAGATTATAGTAAAGTTGTTTGTAATAATGAAAAACTTTTTATAAGTCCGAAAAAATCCTGCCTCTTACTAAGGCCAAGTTGTAATAATGGCCCTTAATAAAAAATTAAAGCATGTTTCAATTAATTTCGTAATTGAATCAATTACCTATGCGATCAAACATAAAACTTTCTAACAAATTTAAAAATTTTTGAGCAATTCAAAATAATTGAATATACAATTTTCGTCGTAGATTGATCCTCAACAACACAATTAATTGAATATACTGTTTTTCTAGCTGGAATTGTATTTTAGTTTTTTCTGTGTACAGTTTGAGAATGGTGACGACAAATAAAAACATGTAAAAATACTTATTAAAAATTACACTTTTCGTCTTTGCTAGCTGGTGCACGCCCGTACTAAATGGTGTGAGTCTACGCTATATGTAGACAACTGGAAGCCGCTAAAGTTTAATACATACTTAAAAATGTATAATTGATAGCACAGGTCAACAAAAAAATTTTTTTTGAGTCTTTTATTTAGTGATTATTTTCTGATTATATAAATCGAAAAGTAAATAGGAACTCCATTAATAATAAATAAAGTTTGCTTTTGTACTTAATATAATGAAAACTAAATATACGGTGGTTTTGCACATTTTTTAAAAGCCGTTGCATTTATGATGCAAGAGAGGGGTGAGAGGGTCTGTGGGTGTCAAGTGAGAGGTAGCAGAGTGTCATGGCAGTATGCGAGTGCGCTTTCTAGAGGAATAACGTATTTTATGTGTCGCGAGGCCTAAAAATGTCATCGAATTCAAGGGGGAATGCAAGGGGGATACTCTAAATATCCGTGTTACATTTGCTTATGGGACAGTATAGCCGATGCACTTCACTACCAGCAGCATTCATGGCCTCAACGGAGCGAGTTTCAAATCGGACAACATAATGTAAAAAATAAACCAATTGTAGAGCCTGATCGTATTTTAATGCCTCCACTGCACATAAAATTAGGACTCATGAAGCAATTCGTAAAGGCTCTTCGTCAAGACTCCGAAGCCTTTCAATATTTAAAATCATTTTTCCCAAAACTGTCAAAGGCTAAAATTAAAGCTGGTATTTTCGTCGGTCCACAAATAAAGATAATAATGGCGAGTGAACATTTTCTTCAGCTCCTGAGTACTCATGAAAAACAAGCGTGGCTCAGCCTTAAAGCAGTCATTCATGGCTTCCTTGGTAACAAGAAGGCCGAGAATTATGAAGAGCTTATTTCTAATATGCTTGACAGCTTCAAAGTCATGTGTTGCAGAATGTCACTCAAAGTGCACATGCTACATGCGCTCTTGGATAAATTCAAAGATAACTTGGGTGAATATTCAGAAGAGCAAGAGGAACGCTTCCACCAGGATATAATGAACTTTGAACAAAGATATCAAGGACAATATAATGAGAACATGATGGGTGACTACATTTGGATGCTCATAAGAGAAAGTTCTGACGATTACACTAGAAAGACTAAAAGTGTTTATTTTTAAAGCTTCTTTTGTATAATTTTTTTGTATTTTTATGTTTATTTGTGCTGTCTTTTATAATAAAAATTAATTAAAATATATAATAATTCATAACTTGTTTTAATTTTAAATATGATAAACATTGAAAAATAGACCTTTTCCATAAATGTTGAAATTTCGTTCTGGTATCTACAAAAGCAAACTTTATTAGATAAAAATATTTTTTCTTTCTTTTGTTTGGCATAAGTAATCAAAATCACAGGTACAGAACTCAGATTCAAAAATCGTGTTGACCTGTGTAATATCTATTATAAATTTATTATCCACTTTTATTATGGTGTCATCAGTGTTGTTATGATCTGTCGTGTAGGTTGCGTCATATCCAATTATTTTCAAATAAAATGTTTCAAGCTTGAAGAAAGGTACTTCATTTTAAACATCCACAATTATCCTGATATATTTCCAGCTCTTAGTTATCCTTCCCTTTTTTCCCAAATAAAATCTCATTAATATTTCTACCCGTAAACATTTTTCAGCGCACATTTTTGTAACAACTCATTCTTAAATGTTACAACTTTTGATAGACAGCAACTGATTTCGTGTTAATGAATCATTTGTATTTTTTTTTTGTTTCGTCTTTAATGATGTTGTTAATTTTCAAAGCAACACTTAATGCGAACACCAACAACTCATCTGCACCCGAATAACTCACAACCACCCACCCACCTTCTGTTGTAAAACAAAAACCTACACAAAATTTACTTTGGAAAAAATCGAAAGAAAAAAAGAAAATTGAACAAAATGTAAAAGCAAGAAAACTCACAACAACGGAAGTGTAGCTAATTTGTTACTAATTAAGTTGTGGCGGGGTTCAGTCGCAATCAGCTGCATGCCAGTCAATAAAACAAACGTACAAACGTACTACGAGATTTCAATTATCATAATAATTCTACAAGCCACAATAAATGGCAGCGTATACGCAACGTAATGCAGTTTAATAACTCTTACTCACCTTGATAAATTGAAATGTTGCTATTGGCGGTAAACGTTTGCTTTTTGGATAAAAGAAACTGCCAGCTGGATGTGCAGGATAGCGTGAGGTTATGCGGTATATAACACCTTGTGGTGAGGTCGGCCAATTTGGTGCGGTAAAAGTGAAACCATTATCGGTGCCAGCATCCAAAGGATCCATTTCCACTGTTACAGTATCAATCCAAGAGCCGCCTACACAGAGCTGAAAATATATAAAAAATAAAAATAAAATATTTCATAAGAATAAGTCAAAACAATTTCCTGCTGTGTTTTGCTGGTGCTGCAAAAAAAAAAGAATAAAACAAATCAAGTTTTTCAAAAACTTTAACTACTTTTACCCAGATTTATATCGTATTCATGTTTATTGCTTTCTAAGCGAAAAATTGTTTTGCAAATCTAGTTTAACATTTAATACTACTAAAGCGAATTTCAATTTTCCCCATCTATTGCTTGTCTCCCTCCCTTCCGACTCTCATGCTTTGTGTTGAACTGTCAATAGTTTGTCTAATTTCTGGTTTAAGTTCATTTTTGCTTGTTTTTTTTTGTCAGTCAGTTGATACATTCTGTCAGTGATGTCGGGTTTTGTGGTTTTCTCTAACATACGTTAGCGATGATGAACATGATGAACATGATGAACATGAGCATGGATGGTTAAATGTCTATAATGACAATGTTGTTATTGTCATGGCTGTTGCTTTGTTGTCGACGTCATCATTGTAGTTGGTGGTGAGTGAATTGCATGGATATACAAAATTTTGATGACAGTATCTATCTTGATTTTATACCACAAAATAAAGGAAGTTCTGTTTTTTTTCTCCTATTTCATGAGTTTAATGATAGACAAATACTTCAATACTTGTTTAAATTTTGATAGTAGAGTACGGTTCATTTTAATTTTGGACGTATTAGACTTCTGATAATATATTTTTATATATAAGTTTTCTGTAATTTTGTCACTGAATAAGTGATTGTGGTATCTAGCCTATTTAGATTTATTTTGTGATCATAATCACAACACAAAAAAAGAAATTGGTGAAATGGACTGAAATATTTTACACAAATATTTGTCATAAAATTCTATTTTAAGTCTTCAAAGATACCAAAGCTCCAAACTCAACTTGAATGCTAGAAATAAATTAAAACTTAAAATGTGTTTAAGGGTTCATTTCGTACTTATTCACAATCAGTGCTAAAATATGTTTTACTTAAGATATTACTATAACTCGACTTTTAAAAAGACACTAACTACAAGACCCATTGAGCGAAGAGTTATGATAAAGCACAAAAATATTTCTCTTGGTATTTTGCATAAAAGTCTTAAGCTCATCTTAAAGCTTAATCGTAGGATTACAAGATTTCCTATACCAATTCACTATAACAATGTGCAAAAAAGAAGAAATTTAGCTCGCCCTAAAATGAGTAAACGTATTTTTTTTGTGCTCACTAACAGATTCAGTTGCCA
The DNA here is from genome assembly GCA_956483635.1 of Panzeria rudis. Classification (NCBI taxonomy): domain Eukaryota; kingdom Metazoa; phylum Arthropoda; class Insecta; order Diptera; family Tachinidae; genus Panzeria; species Panzeria rudis. The sequence continues at coordinate 3,769,349 of OY101450.1, read as the reverse complement.
AAATATAATCTTTTTGTAATTATATTTGCAAATATAATTTTGTTGTACCGTGTTACTAAAGATAAAAAATTAAAGCTGATGAGTAAAACTATGTACACAGTGCAACCGTTCGAAAAACACACGGATTTGACAGAAAGGGTAGTAGAACCCTATACTCAGTTTGGCGAATTTGGTGATAAATTTTTTTAATGGTCTTCAAAAGTTTCTGAAAAAAAGTTGTCATCAGTTTTTGACCAACAGTTGATTCAGACTTGCTGATACCGCTTGACTATATATGGCAATAATGTACCTAAGAGTCATTTAAAATTATTATTATAAACATTTTATTGCAAAAAAAATTATTTATTCGTGCACTTTTTTTTTTTAAATAATAGGAACAAAAATTTTTTTTACTGTTTTCAGAATAACTTACAGGGACTCTTAATTTTTTGGTAACAATAGTAACAATCAAGTTATAAATTTTAGTCGAACTATATGGTTTTTTATCCAAATATATTTTTAATTATTTTTGCTTAACTTCGTTGAAGGTAATCTTTCAATGAAATTGATTATATTTAGAAAGTAGTTCCCAAGGATGTAGTAATTGAAAAGACAAAGAAAACTTTGACTGCACGGAAGGTTAAATTTTCATCATGATGTCTCGCAACCAACCACGACGGTCTCATCAGAGTTCTTCTCCGCCTAGACTTCACTGAAAATGATGGCAGCTAAAATCATCATGACGTAAGTTCAAACTTCCGTACAGCCAAAAATGTTTTCTTTCTAAATAAAAATAATTTAATTGACTTAAGACAAAATAATTAAAATTATCTTTGCACTAACGAGATATTTCAAAAATGAAGCACATAAGCTCATCTAGTTGACTTCAGTAGTTCTTCTTCTTTGCAACAAGAGCTGTATTTTGCAAGAACTTGCAGTCTATTTCTTCATCGATAAAAATCTTTCACTCTATTTAATAGTAATTATTTTTGTGAACATTTGATCTGGTCGTGTATTTTCTGGTCCATATGAATTTTTTACTATTTCTTGGTCTTTCCCGTAAAAAGCGTCTTTCGAAAATGATATAATGGAACTATAACACAGGTCGACACGATTTTTGAGTCTGCCTTCTGCATGTCAAATTTTGGTTTCTTTTTTGTTCCTTATAAAGGGAAAAATATATTTTTGTCAAAGTTTATTTTTGTAGAAATAGGTTTTTGCTAATCTTTCTATGTTTGTATGGACTTAAAACAAATACTAACAATCTTTAAAAGCTAAGAATCGATATTTAGGTGTTTTTCGATGTCTAGCATCATGATCGCGGCATTAAAATAGTAACACAAGATTTTCTTTTTTTTTTTTGTTTGCCAACCGGTGTAATTAATTGATGATACATAGAAACTTGCCTATACTGAAATTAAAAAACAACGGTATAAGCAACTTCAAAAAAGCTAATTTAATTTATTGAACTCTCTTTCCTTTTAATCTTATGCCTTTCCTACAACAACACCAATTCAGAGCAGGTAAAAATGTTGTACTCTTATTCTATTTCTAAAACCATGTTTTCTTTTTTTTAACATTAAATATGGATACTATATACCCATGACTTTAAATATGTATCTTTAAAATTTTAAACTTTTTGTCAAAATATCCTTTGAATTGGGTGCGTGAAATGCATGACAAAAAGCCGTCCGTCTTGCCTAGTAATTATAGAGATCTATTTTGTTATTTAAGTGATGTCTATACAAATTTTCTACTCAAGTCATCCGTTTGGGTTGTGCCTTTATATATGTCAAAAGTTAGCACATATGTATACATTTTTTTAAATTTTTTATTTCACCACAACTCCTGTCTGTACCAACCTCATTAAGAAATGCAATGGGAATATTTTGCACATTGATTATGTTCATTCAACGAAAAAAAAAATTTTTTTTTTTGGATTTTTTCCTTCTTTCATTTCTGTTTAATTTCTGCTCATCAAAAGAATTCAAGCAATTTGTGGTTTTGCTATTCTGAAAACATTTCCGGAAACATTTCTAACATTTGTTAACTTTTTCTATGCAAATTGTACAAAGATAAATTAACCAACTCCAACATACATTATAGAATTCTAATGTTTTCTTGACATGAAGTGAGAAAGAAGCAAAAGGGAAAAAAAAATTAAAAATGAAAAGATTCATACCTGAAACGAATCAACCCCTATAAACCAGTCGGGTGATGGTACAATTCGTGTCATTAATGACACTAAACTGTGATTGCTATCGACGAAAAATTTTGCCTCCGTACGACCAGCACCTGTCATTATGGCTGGCATATTGAATTCATCAAAGACATTTCGTTCTTTTAGGCTTTTGTTCATGTTGTTGTTACTTTTGTAACTTGTACTACTGCGTGCTGTATTTTTATTGTTTGTTGTTTTTGTGATTTGTTGTTGCTGTTTCGATGATTGTTGTTGCTGTTGTTCACCTTGTAATGTATCCAATATATCACTTTTACCCGTTTCAGCAAATTGTTTAACACCGGCTGTTGCCTGCTGGCCAATATGATACAGGGCAAATGTTGAGTCATGTGTACGACCTATAAAGATGGCAAATTTGAAATAAAATTTTAGTTAATTTAATAAGAAAGATACTTGAAATGTAAAATTAAGGAAACAATTTTTATTGTCTTTCTTTTGGTAAGAATATTTACAATGTCCTTTAAAAGTCCCTCAACAAAATTTTCTTTCAGAAAAGTTTTTATTTACCCAAAAAAAAACCGACCAAGAGCTCTTTAAAATAAATCACTACGCTAGCGCTTTAAATCTTGCAATTAAATTCTAAATCAGATAATTTCGTATATTTTACATTGATTTAAATCTCCTGACTAAATTTAATATCTAATTTGCAAATTTTGCTTAATTGTCAGTAGCTGTTTATTCACCTTAAAAAATATTATTTTAATACTTGTAAAAAAAAATAACAAATTATCTCTATGACATATTATGACCACAAGATAACAAATATATTATGATTATAAGCCAACAATAACAGCAACAAAAACATGAACATGAACAGTAGAAAAAAAACAGTCAAATACATATTATTACAAACAGTAGTGGCAATTTTAAAAGACACAGTCGGAAGTCTTGTATGGCTTTGTGACTCATAACTCTTTTAAGATAGCCAACCGCTTTTAGTGAAACTTATTTTCCTTTTTATGCCGGACATACACTCTACAAGTTTACTGCACAAGTCTGTCACTTTACAGTGCGTTTGTGTAGTGTATGGCGGTGGTTGTGCTATTTACGCAGTGAACTGAGTAAATATCAAAACGATTTTGATATTTGCTTAAATTTGTAAAACTGTACAATGAACTTGTGTAGTGTATGTTGCAAATGCTCAGTTGTGTCGCTATTTTTGAAGAGTTAAAAACAAAAAATGAGCGCAGAAAATTTTTCTGTATTCTGAATTATACAAAGAATCGTTTGCATTAAAGCAATAGAATCATAAAAGTCGAAACATACGAAAATTAACTAATGAAACGGATTTTTTTTCGTTGTTTTCTTTTTATTTGTATAGCAAACAATAAAATAGCGCTGTATTTGCACATGTTGTCTGTCTTCTTCGCTCATAGCTTCAAAATAAAAAAACTGCACAGTTTACTTGTATAGTGTATAATACAAATTTCGTTTACGCAGTGCCAAACTTGAGCACTGAACTCGTGTAGTGTATGGTTTGCATTAGAAAAATATTATCAAATTTATTTGTTTATTAATATAAAACATTGGACTTAATAGTTTGGCCACCACAGTACACCAATGCGCTGGTCATTATCAGTTTTTGTGTCGCTTATTTATTTTTATTTTTTTGCTATAAACACACATTTTGTTAACTTTTGTGTCAGCAACAGCTGCTAAGTTTTTATTTGATATATTTTCAATACATTTTCATTTAAAAAATTATGAAAAATAGGAAAATGACACATGCAATTTTTTTCAATAATAAAATTTAATAATATAAAAACTATAGAGAAGATTAAATAGTTTTAAAAAGCAAATACATACATAAGTATATATTTTTTAAGGTGATTAATTGTAATATTTTATACACGCGCTTAACTTTTTTTTAATTTAATAATAATCAATAAGCGATACCATTTTTTGTGATGCAGATTATGCTCACATTATACACTCGATTTTGAAAAAAACTTATGCTATTTTAAAGATATTTATTGACAGATGTGCACAAATCGGTGCATTATTTAAGGAGCTATATGCGTTTAAAGTTGCTACTAATCAATAGAAACTTGCGTATACTGAAAATAAAAAAAGGGAAAACACAAAAACATAGTATATACCTTCAAATAATTCAATTTATTAATGTTACCGTCATTTAGTTTTATGACTTTCCTACAACAACACTAATTCAAAGCAGAGAAAAACGTATTTTGTTATTCGTTTTGCTAGCGAAATCTACAATTAATCATGCATACTATATTTGTTGTTTTAAATTTAACTGAATATATGTATGTGTGTTATTTGCTCATGTTTTAGTAGCAATATTAAACGCTTATAGCTCTCAAACTAATGCTCCGATTTTAACAAAACATAGATTGTGCACTTCTCTCAATAAATACATTTAAAATGGTATAAATTTTTGGTAGATCGGCTGTATAATTTTAGCGTAAAATGGATAACAAAAAATCGCCTTGTTTATTTATTATATAGATTCTTTTCAAAGGCACTGCGTACCCAGAAAAAATATCATGTTTCTGGAAGCAGTAAAAAACATTCATGTCTTCCGCATGCAATATTTTGAAGCGCTTCCGAAGATGCTCAAAAAGAAGGAAGAGATCTCTGTTTTCATATTGTTTAAATTACGAAGTTAGTCGGCTTTTTAACACGAACTTCAAATTAAACAAAATCTCATTCAGTAGCATTGTAGCTTTCAACAAAATAGGTTCTAAAGAGTTGTCACACGAATTGTTTCAAATAAACACTAACACATTTAAAGCATGCTCTTCAGTTCTCTCTACATTTCTCATTTATTGCATGGAGGAGAGAGATTTATAATAAAACACGATTTTTCGCCTGTAGTTTAGCGATGGTACAATTGAATGACGCAATAAGACCAAGATACATGATTTAAGGGCATTTTTGATGCTTGGAAAGAAACGCTGTTTTATGTCAAAAACAAGTGCTCCCAAATGGGATCTCCCGAACAAAAATCATGCATGTTCGAAGAGGTTTTCGAAGCAGGAGAAACAACAACAATCAGCTTCTAATGCTTACAAACCTGCTTCAAATGAAGCAATAGTTTTTGCTGGGTATTTTCGCTTCTAAAGAAAATAAATTTAAATAATATTTGTCACATAATAAGAACATGCGAATTAATATATTACCTTTTTTATTTGTTTAGGGAAAATATTTGATATTTTTTAACGACTGTTTAATTTATTTATCATTTAAAAAATAAACAAATAAATGTTTAATTTCAGAAAATAAATAAATGGAGAACATTTGCCGCTATAAAAAATTATTTTCATGTGCGCTCGTAAATTATTAAAAGTTGATTATTTCCTCATCAGCATCAGTATCTGCAGCAACATGATTTAAATGAGAGCAACGAGGGAGATTAAAATGGCGTCACTTTATGTCTGTGCATACACATGTATTTAGTTGTTATTAAAAATTTAATTAAAATTTCCTCTTCCCTTTTTGTGTGTTTCATTACTTTTATTGGAAAAGAATTGTTTAAACGGTCAGGGAGGGTTTTTTAGTTCAAAACTTTGATTCTATGTATTTTAGTGCAAGAGGAGAAGATTAATAGGAGTAATTGTGTAAACTTTTCGAATTATTCCTGTTCGTAATGCTGGAAATTAAAACTTATAAAATACAGTATCTATCGACATAACTCGAACTAATAAAGCCAAAAGCCATGCCTTTACTATATTTGACCTAACGAAAAATATGAATAAATATTTATATATACACATTCGTGTAGCTAAAACTAATCGCATTACTTTATTTTAACAGTTTCTATATACATAATTAATAGGCGAGACCACTTTTGTGCTGCATTGAATGCTTAGATTATACAGCAGATTTTGGCAAAATGTATACCATTTTAAGGATATTTACTAACAGAAGAGATTATATTTAGTTAAAATTGGTTCAGTATTTTGGGAACTATAAGCTTTTAAAGTTGCTACTGATACATGCATGCATGTATTCGCTTAAATATCAAAAAACAAAGATAACAACAACTTGTGGATGTAGATGTTGCTTTTGCAAAGATAATAATAATACAAAATTTTTTTCTCTTCTTTCAATTGGTGCTGTTGTAGTAAATGCTAAAAGGCTAAAAGAAAATAGAGTTCAATATATTGAATTAGTTTGTCAGAATTCCACCATTTATAAACGGATTTCGCGTTTTTCCTTATTTGTAACATGTATTACTTCCAGACTGGTCTCGTTGAAAAGTGGGCAGCGTCACGCCCATACAAAGTAAAGGCATATTATTTTTTATATACATAACCGATTCATATGAAACTTTGTATACACATTGCGTTTCCATTATAATACTACATTGTGATTAAAAAGTGGGCCCATCATCGGCCATCATCGATTTTTATGACACTTTGCACATATATTTTTTTGTTGCCAGTTCCAACGTCTAAAAGTGGTAAATATTCTTTTTCAACTGGTTTTATTTAACAATTAAGTTCCCAGCGCGATACAGCATTATTATTACAAAGTGGGCAGTGCCACGCCCATTCAAAGTAAATGTTCTTTTTCAACAACTTTTACAAACTGATTCTTACAAAACTTCGTACATACATTAAGTTCCCGCTAAAGCTCTACATTATAATTGTAAAAGTGGGCGTTGCAATGCCCGAGCAAAGTAAATATTCACCCCTATCGTGAATAATTTTTCCCTCGATATGTTTTCTCTTTCCCTTCTTGTGCGATCGTGAATAAAAATGCCAAAAATTCCCCTTATCATGAATGATTTTTTTCTCGTGGATTTTTTCCCTTTTCCCCTGTTTTTGTTTCACTATCTTTTAGCAGGCGAACTGGACAAATTCATCATGAATTTGCTAATTTTCTCTTCCACTTAATTATTAAAACTTTTAAATATTTATTTTTAGGACAAAATCAGTAAATAGTGTTTATTTATCCTAATACTAACACTTTTATCTTAATATTAATTCCTTGCAACATCTTTCTGACACACATGAACTAAGTTTTGCGGTGATGGAATTACAGGCAATGGAAGCTAATAATTTTTTCCGCGTCTATAGAGCATCATTCATCGCATCCAAAATAATTTTTTCCGCGTCTATAGAGAATCATTCATCGCATCCAAAATAATTTTTTCCGCGTCTATAGAGAATCATTCATCGCATCCAAAATAATTTTTTCCGCGTCTATAGAGCATCATTCATCGCATCCAAAATATATAAAAACACAGTTTTATTCACTCTGAAGAAAATTTAATTTAACACCAAAGACTGTTTGATTGAATTAGGCTGCTTGCAATTTCTCGGGTATTCCAAGGGAATAGATGCATCTGGCAAACCTGGACAAGCAATTCGATTTTGTTTAGATTCCTTATGGAATGAAAAGATAATTCCAATTGTTAGCGCTGTAGTTTTTAATTTCAAGCAAAAATTTCTTTGATTTATTTCTTTATTTATTTTATTAAGCTTCTTTCCTTTTTTACATTCACTGAGAACTGATAGCGGGAAAAAATGTTCACGGCAACTTCACGATAGCAATTTTTCCTCGAAGGGAAATGAAAATTTCATGGGAACATAAAAATCAGTTGTTATTCGCGATAGGGGTGAATATTTTTCGGCAACTTCTATTTAACCGATTCTTATAAAACTTCGCACACACATTAAGTTTCCGTTACAATACCGCATTATGATTAAAAATTGAGAAGTCCGACTCCCATGCAAATTAAATATTCTCCTTCGACTATCACTCAATTTTCCAAGTATTTTTATAGAATATACTAAAATCTCATTTTTCCATCTCTGTCAGAAATTGATGACACACAGGGAGTGTTTTTCAAATCATCATCAGCATATATTTCTTTTTTCTCATAAATTATTTTAAATCTTTTGCTCTAAATATGCAACTGATAATCACGGCCGGCATCTTTATGTTGCATCTTGCAGTCGTCATTCTTTAATAACGTTGATGATGATGATGAAATCACATGCAGTCAATTGCTTAAATGCAGGCAGGCAGCCAGGCAAGACAGCATGTGCATAAAATGATTTTGCGTGCATGAGTTATTTTTTCTTTCATAAATTATTATGATTTTATTAATGCGGTTTTATTGTTGCTGCACGTAAGCAGCAGTAATAAATGCTTCTTTTTCACATCGACCTGACTTTGCATTAGTTTCGTTGTTCTTCTTTTTTTCTGTAGGGGTTTTATTTTCTTAATTTTTTTTGCGTTGAGTGTCTGTCATTTAATTTTGGCCTTTTGCCCAAATTGTTGATGATTAATTTTTTCGTTAAACATTTTTTTTTCTTCTACTTTTCTTCGCCACAACTATTCATTTAAAAAGTGACAAGAAATATTTGAAATTTTAAACATTTTTATGCTACATTTTGTTGTTTGCGAATAAATTACAATTAAAGTGTCTTTGGGGAAGTGTATGTTTGGAGTGGATGGATAGATAGACGGATGGATGGATGGATGGATGGATGTGTGTTTGTTTGCTTGCTTGGTTGATTGGTTGTTTGGCTGAATGCCTTAAGCGTGTATAGGGGGAGGTCGAATTAGACCAACTTTTTATAAAGGTGATATAGAAAATTTATTTCTTTTTTAATTTCAAAATTGTTCATGACTATTGCAGAGAAAAAAAACACATAAGTTTAATGATTCATGTTAAAGCTATTAAATTAAGCATTTTAATTAGAAAAGCATGCGCGTATTTTTATCATTTTTAAATAATTTTTTTTTCTTTGAAAACAAGTCGTTTTCATGTTATTCCCTTTCGCAAGACAAATTGGAAGAATATATTTCTTCATATAAAATTCTAATGAAATTGTAAAAGGCAAAGAGAATTTTAAGAGAATTTTATGTTTCACAAAAATTCTGATAAAATTATAAAAGGTGTGGTTTCTTAATTAGAAACTAGAGTAGACAACAGACGATACCATCGTCCATCCTTATTCTACATCTAGAATAATATGAGAACGTCACTGACTATAAAAAACTGATATAAGTATGAACTTTATTATTATTTTTTTTTATTATATATTCCAATATGTACATAATATTAATAATTACAAGTTGATGCTTCAGCGCCTAATTGGCATTTTTGAAGCAAGTTGGCAAAAATAAAGTTCGTACAAATATATGATCATCTATTAATCTGATTAACTAAATTTAGAAAGGTGATAAATTATATAAATGAATACAAATACTGAATATAAAAGTAGAATTGTTTTATGTAAGAAATAGTTCAGTTTGTTGTAATAAATAATTCTTTAAATTTTCCTTAAACGTGGAAATTCTCGTTATATTTTTCAAATATATCGGCAATTTATTGAACTCATGGCTACCCACATATTCTATTCGCTGCTTAGTTGTTTCAAGTCTACATCGGGATACTGATAGATTGTTATTGTTTCTTGTGTTAATTGCGTGTCGGTTTCTCGAAAAATATATTGTGTGATGCCCCATATTGTTTATGCACTTGAAAACGTATATTAATAGGTGCATTTTGTAAATGCCATGAATTGGTAAAATATTTTTACATATATCTTTATAGAGAGATATTGTTGTATATGTGACGGGAAGGTTAAATACTACTTTTAAAGCTTTATTTTGCATACGTTGTAATGATTTCAATTCCATAGTGTTTTTATATCCATATATAATGGACAAATAATTGAAATGGCTTTGAATTAACGAATTATAAATTAATAATTTGGTACTTTGATTAAATTTATTTTTGAGCTTGTATAGAAAACCCATTGCTTGAGCCACTTTGTTTTTTATACATTGAATATGTTGATTCCATACAAGGTTGTTCTGCAGCTGTAAGCCTAAGTATTTTATTGAACTGCTTTCTAAAATTTCTTTGCCATCTACAAGCACGCTAAAATTGTTATCACGTTGACAATTTGGTTAAAATCTTAATATGCGGGTTTTATTTGCATTTAAAAAAAGTTTGTTAATCCTCATGAATTCCGATACAAGGGCTGCATCACGCTCTATATACGCTTTAGCAACAGTTTCATGTTTATATGGGTACAATAAACAAATGTCATCCGCATAAATAAAAAGTTTCCCAGTAAGCTCAAGGTTTTTAATATCAGTAATATATATGGAAAATAATAACGGTCCCAGAACACTGCCTTGTGGTACGCCATGTTCCACACTCTTATAGCTGTTAACTTGAACAAATTGTCTGCGATTTTTCAAATAGTTTTTTAGCAAGGTTACCTCTTTTCCACATATGCCATAATATCTTAACTTTTTAATCAATATTTCGTGGTCTATAATATCAAAAGCTTTCGTTAAATCGAAAAATATGCCAACAACGCCAGAATAACCCTCATCTAATCCTTTGCAAATATAATTGATGACATTTAGTACCGCTTCTTCAGTGCCACAGCCTTTTCTAAATCCATACTGGAAATCGTTTAACAAATTATTACATTTCATATAGTTTGAAATTTGATTATACAGGATTCTTTCAAACACATTGTCAATAACGGACAAAACAGATATTGGTCTATACATATCTGCTGTGAAGGGGTTCTTTCCCTTTGGAATCGGCACCACCTTATGGATCTTTAAAATGTCTGGATAAATGCTCTTATTAATGATATTATTAAAAATATTTACTAAATAAGGTGTAAAATTATCTCTGTTGTTTAAAAGTATTTTTGGCAAAAAATTATCATGGCCAGCACTCTTACATGGTGCTAGGTTCGCTATGACATTGTGAACTTCATCCGGTGTTGTGTATCGAAAACTACATCTCTCAATAACTTGAATTAATGTTCTTAAAGAATTACAGGAATCATCAGGCAGCTGTATAATTTCTGCTTTTAGGTCCTTTACCGACTTTAGAAAGTATTTGTTAAATTCTTCAGCTTTTTGAACATCACTTTCAATTATTTCACCATTATCATCTTTTAAAATAATCTCCTTGGAATAATTCCTTCCTAGAGTTTCATTTACAAATTTCCAACATTTCTTCGGATCGTGTTGGAATTTATTCAAGTTGTCGGTATAAAAGTTATTCATAGACTCTCTATTTGCCTTTTTAATTACATTGCTAATTCTTTTCAAATTTTCTTCAATATTAGGACTGTCGCGGTTTCTTCTTCGTTTTTTTAAAAGATTTTTTTTATAATTCATTAATTTCTGTAGGTTTAAATTTATCCATGGAGTAATTTCTTGTCTTATAATTCTCTTTTGTCTTTTTTCGAATGTGGAATTTTCTAAAATATGTAATGAATGAGCAATTGTTTGTATATTGTGGAAACGTAAAAAGCATGCATTTTATGTTTTTTTATTTCCTTTTGCCATATAAGACACCTGAGTGCTGACGAAGTGCGCTGCGGCACAGAAAATACATATTCCATTCTGCTGGTGTAGACCTACCCAGCGGCAAACTTTTGCAGATCTTCAATTATAAGGACTTCTGTAAGACCTTCCTAGACCTTTTTTTAGATACAGTAGTCATGCTCAATTGCCTTCTCAGGAAGGCCTTATGGAATGAGTACCTACTCCCTTCTACAGAGCTTGTTTTTTATTATGTGTATCTATGTATACATACACATATTGTACACGTACTACGTTTGTAGCAACTAAACTCTAAAAACCGTTACAAAAAAATCACATTCCAAAGACAAAAACCTTCAATAAAAATGCAAAAAGTGAAAAGAAGAAGGCCTTATACCAGGCCTGTTGGAGAAGGGAACGCAGTAGGCCTTGGCTGGCTAGGGCATCCTGTTTTAAAAATATATGACTATGGAATGGGGTAATAAGGCCTTGTGTCTGCCAAATAAGGGCTTCCAGAAGGCATGCTTACTACTTCTTTTCGCCGCTGGGTATAGTCCACAAACTCTGCTTTGGTACCGCCAAACTGAAGCAACAATTGCAATACCCGATTGCAACTGCTTCAATATCAACGCTTAATATTTTTGTAGTTCGTTACCGCACTTTAAGACGATATAATTTCTATAGCGCTGCGAAATAAGACCCCAGAAAATAAGCCCCTAAAGAAAAATTGAATTAGAGCCGAACTCAAGCCGAAATAAATAAATTTCTTTGGATATAAACCGATACAGTTCGACTAAAATTCACAACTTAATCATTTATATAAATTTTAATTATTAAAATGCATTAAAATTAAAAATTAAACGACTTGCGACAAAATATTATTTAGAATTAAAATTTTCTCTGTCACTCCAAGTTGTAACATAAAAGGCACATAAGCAGTCGCATAAATATTTCCAAAGAAATCTTTTTAAAATAAATATATTTTTTCCTCCTTTTATTGACAAAAAAAAGGAAAACACAAAACTAAAATAACTTTGGCAGCTGAATTTCCACTTAAAGAAACAAACATATTTCAAATGCATTTCAGTTTACAACTACAAACAACAATTCTATCCAGAGACTCACTTAAATGAATGTGAAATGTAAAACGAAAAAAATGTTGAAAAAAATTATGTGGAAAAAAGTTGTTTATAAAAAAAATATAAATGAATTGAATTGAAAACAAACAAGAAGAACTATGTCAACTGTCATAATATTGACATATTTTTATATGCAGGTTATTTGGAGTGTATATAAATTAGTGCCTGGTAATTCGTAGCTCAAAAGTACGCTACTTACTGCAACTTCTTATCTTATACATTTCATAATGCATATTGCATTCTAAGTTATGAAACGAAGAATGAATTGCTTTTTGTTCAACCACCTAAAAATTTAAAATGTTTGTCCACAAATTTTTTTTTATTAAATTTTTAAAAGAAAGCAGTGTTTTCATTGTCCAAAGTTATGAGTAAGAAGAAATAACTACGACCAAGTTACGCCTTTCGATATTGAAAGAAATTTTTATTTAAATTATATTCAAATTTCGTTAAGAAACGAATGTTGTAATTCGGCCCCCGATTTTAAGAATAGTTTGTTTATTTAATTAAAAAAAATACTATTATGTATTAAGCTGGTATTATAACCCAGAATTGCAGGGCTTTTATATGTTTATTTTTTTTAATGGTACTGCTTTATAATAAAAATATTTTATGATTTATTCGCGTGTGTAACATAACAATTTTTATCATCACAATACATATTTTTAACAAGTCTAATGTATTTGAATTTTGTTGCAAGAAATATATGAATAATTTAATTTTTTTTATATTTATTTTAACCTCCAGCAAATAACGCGAAATATATAAAAATGTTGCAAAGTGATATCAACAATAATATTTTTATCTTTTTATATGCTTTTTATTTTTATACACAATTTTTAAAAATTTGTGTATTCATTTATATGTTGCAACTACTCCTCAAGCTCGTAACATTTTAGGTAGAAGGAATTGAAAATGAGACAATATTGAAAAAACCAAGGGATTAGCGATAATTAACTCTAACCTACAGGTCAGAACATAGCAACGTTGTTTTCGGAAACTGTTTACTCCTTCCTCAGCATTTATGTGTATTAGTGGACTGTAAAGAGTACTCAAATGTATTCGTAGAATGTACTCGTATGAGATTCGTGTGTGCGTAAATGTTTGTTCTTATGTATGTACGTATGAGTATATGCATGTACATACGTGTTTTTTTTCAGTGAACAAATTGTTTAAATCTATTAAACAATTTGTCTAAAAATATTTACGAATTATAGACAAAACAGTTTACTAAATCAAACAAAAATATTTACTGGATTTTCTGAAAAATATCAAACAATATTTCTGTCTGAATTTAATAAACAATTAGTCTAAAAATGCTAACAATTATTAAGCAAAATAGTTTACTTAATCAAATAAAAATACAAACAAAATTTTTGTCTGTGTCATCATCATCATCTATTAAGCATTAAGGATATTTCACTTTGTTAAATGTGCTAAAGTCTGAATGTTTATCTAAATACTCTAAAAAATGAATGAGAGTTAACGCAACGACATTAACTAATCGATTCACTCAAAAATCTTTTGTAAACAAACTTGGTACAATTGCATTCCTCGTGCTATGATTGTTGTTGTTGTTGTTGTTGTTGTTATTTGTGTGTATGTCGTCATTGGGGTGATTTTTTAGGACCCAGTTTTTATTGTTGTTTTTGTTGTTTGCGTTCTAAATAAAAGTCAAACAAACAATTCATAGATTATGGACAGAGCATTTACTGAAAATTATATTTATTTTTAGACAAACTTTTGTTTGAAAATTTTTTGGTGATAATATTTTCTGTGTATGTACATACTAAAAAACATACATGCATGCACACACAAACATATATACGAGCACTTTCGAGTATAGTTGTGCAGCCCTCTAATGTGTATTTCATGTCTTTCATGTATAACATTGCGATAAAAAATTTTAATCCTATAATTCTATATGGTATAGGTCTTTGTGTTCCTTTCTTGAATAAGGAACAAAAAGCTCACCTTAAACAGTGATATAGCTGGGTGAAATATCTCACGAAAATATTTCTCATAAAATTCTACGATAAGTTTTCAAAGGCACTAAATTGAAAAACTCAATTTGAACACAAAAATTCAAAATGTGTCTAAGGGTTAATTGCATACTTATTTACAATTAGTGCTAAATTATCCAACAAAACCAGACTTTATGAGACCACGAGCCCGTTTCTCAAAACTACAAGTTACATATATACACAAGACAACAATAAAATGTCTAAAAGTGTTGTTGTTTTGTGTGTATTTTACTTGTAGATTTATTACTTGTAGTTTTGCGAAACGGATGTCAGCTTGTTTAAAAAATATGCCTAACATTTTATTATAAGTCATCACACAAAAAAAGCCTAAGACATGTATTAATAAACCGAATATTTTGATTTTTGTGATACAGTGTAATTGAATACAGGAATTAATCATTCTTCAGTTTAAACTAAATCTCTAATTTATCAAAAAGTTTATTCCACTTCAATGTTCCCAAAAGAATTCTGCATCACAAATGCATCACGACTAAAAAAAAACTTCTCTATTTTGTAACAATTTGCAAGAGCAGTAGCAACAAAATAAACTTCTCAAAATGCGATTTTAGCTTAATCGTTAATTTCAACGTTGGAAGAAGCGAATTTTCATAAGCTCAGTGAACTTATAATGCCAAACATTTAACCTCGAATCATTTTTAATATGCTCTTAATCTGTTTTATTCAAACATACACTTAATACTCCTCAATTTTCCTTTCCCTTCACCGCTCTTTCTTCTAATCCCTAAAAATCCTTAATTACAAACAGTTGTAGTCGTTAGAGTTAGATGCTGTTGTTTACGTCAAATCCATGTTTCAATTTATTTGTGTAAATTAAAACTGTGGTTTTTGGTATCGTGGTAGTGGTTATATGCTCGCATACCCAGTAAACATTTTTGCCGAAATTTTTTGATGTTTCGTCAGATATTTTTCTGACATTGTTCAGACATGTCGAAGATTCCTTTAGAACTTCTTCACAAAGTTTTCCAAAATAGAATTCTCTGAATTCTCTCAAACATTTTGGTCAAGTTCTTAGACTTTCCTCAGAAAAACAGCTTGCTATCCACTCATTTGATTTTCGGCACATTTTCTGGCTGACATCGAATAGGCGCTATTCAAATATTACGTCATACTATTTTTGGAGTTTTTATATGCGTTGTATAGCTTTTATAAAAATGTTTAGTATAAATTATCTAATCCAAAACAAATCGTTAGCCCCCCTTTTGAGCGTTACGTAATATGTGAATACCCCCTTACGAAATCGGCATCTTGTGCAGACTTTCTCGCCGTCTTCGGAACGAATTTGGCAACAAATGTTTGCTGGGTAAGTAAAGCGTTGACGAAAAGGCAAAAATACAATTTAAAAGAAAATTTCAATTAAAACAGAGTTTCTCTCGGCAAGTTTCTCAGTGATTGAAATGCAAAAAAAAAAATAAGTAATTTAATCTTAAGTTTTTTTTAATTTCGCTTGACGATACGTTTCTGTATACATACAGTTTGTCAAGGAAATACTTTGTCTAAGTGAAAGAGTTTCCTCCCCTCCTTTGCTGCTGCTGTGATATTTACATCAAATAAAATTTAAAAGATAAACTAAAACAAATAAGAAAAAGCTATTTTATTGAAACGTATTAATGTATAATTCTCGTATTATATTTCCAATGACGAATTGTATAAATAAGATTTAAAATCACATATAACAGAGTCACATGAACAGTGGCGAAACAAATGAGAAGCACAAAAAGACTGATGTGGGAGTAATGCGGCATATAAAAACAGCGTTGCTTTGTTCTGCTGTTTTTGTTGTGGAATTAATTAACGATAATGTTATGTTTGATAGTTGGAATATTGACTCATGTCTTTTTGGCTAAAAATGTTATGAGCTATAGCCTAACAATAATCACTTTGGAATATAAAGAGCTTTTAAATAGCTCTATTTAATTCAGTTAATACAAAAATCATAAGGAAAAGCTTGTCAAATATTTCCTTCACAAACTGTATTTATATTGATTCCTATGGCTCCAAGTTGGAGCAAAGGGCCGCACAAACTGTATTTGGATATGTAAATAATTTATATGCCAATGTGCATATCGTTACAGAAAATGCAAAAAGCATTATCTAATATTTTAAAAGTTTTACGGGAGAAGCATAAAACTTGTTTGCATGAAAAGTGCATTGACAATTAGTGCAATATTTTACAATACAAATAAAAAGGACCAAAAAATATATATATTTATTGTAAAAGTTTGCACTAATTGTCATTATATTTTGTGGTTTAAACAAGTTTTATGCTTCTCCTGTAAAATGTTTAAAATGTTATATAGGGCTTTTTGCATTTTTTGTGACAATATGTAGGATGTGTTTTTACTTCGTATGATTTATATAACGTATTCAGTTTAAATATGTTGGTGAAAGTATTACTCGTATATGCAATATCAATTTGGATTCATTATATATAATGCATATATGCAATAGCTTTGCGAGTACATAGTTATGTATAAAGGTGCGGTCACACTTGGTAAATATTTGCCGAAGGAAACGTGACCAACAGACTAGCTAAAATTGTATTTATTTAATTCCAATATTTTTTAAATATTGGTTAGCATTTATTAATAATAATATAAAAATCGATTTTGTAGCATAATTAACTTTATTTTGTGATATAAAAACCAAGTTAAATCACACTAACCCTGAGCAAAAGTAGTGGTTACGTTTTTTGGGCAAATATTTGCCAAGTGTGACCGTACCTTAAGCAATGCTTTTTTACTAACACTTTGAGGTTAATGTGATAGACATGTACATATTTTTAATTAATTTTTTATACGTACAAACATTAATACCATTATATACACACAGAAAAAAAAGGAATGTAAAATCCACATGCCGCAATTTTGATTGCAAATCATATTAAATTTACAAGAAATAATTTGTCGTTTAAGTGTGTTAGTGTTTACTTAATTTGTTCATTGCTACAATTCACTGTTCTGCTTTGTTGTGTGACTTGTTGTTGTTTATTCTTACATGTGTCGTCTATGTATACGACAAAAAACGAATTACCAGCGAATAAATACTGCTGCTGGTTTAAAATTACCATTGTTTCATATTAATTTTAAACCGCAAATAATTAATCTAACCTTAAATCACCGTTAACACAATTTTGTTATAAACGTTAAGTTTCATTTTCAATCGACATGACTATAACTTTAATTTCAAATAAGTTTTATGTTAAATAATCATTTAAAGCATGTTGAATTAAAATGAAATGCATTTTACATACGATGGTATTTATTTAGTATATAAGTAAAGAAAAGTTTGAAGCTGTTGTGGCTGCAGTGGTTAGCGCGTAGACTATCATGCAGGTGGCACGAGTTCAAATCTTGGCTGGGGCAGTCCAGCTAGAACGAAAAGTTTTTTGATGACTATCACGTAAGTAAAATAATTAATAAAATAGCTACATTAAAGTCATGTTCTTTAAGGTTGGTATAACTTTAATTCAACATTATTCTTCGTATTGTTCCAATATCAAATTCACGTTGTTTCAACTTGAAATAACTTTGATTCAACACGATTCTTCGTGTTGTTCCAATATCAAATTCACGTTGTTTCAACTTGAAATAACTTTGATTCAACATGATTCTTCGTGATGTTTCAATATCAAATTCACGTTGTTTCCACTTGAAATAACTTTGATTCAACATGATTCTTCGTGTTGTTCCAATATCAAATTCACGTTGTTTCAACTTGAAATAACTTTGATTCAATATGATTTTTCGTATTATTTCAGTATCAACTTCATTTTGATTTAACTGAACTGGAATATTAAATTAACATGAAATATAGTTAATTCAAAAGGAAAAATTTTCTTTCAAGATTATTGTAAATCATGTTGAAACACCTATGAAGCAAAATTACTACCGAAAAATGTTAAGTTAACCTGGTTTTCGACGAATTTACATGGAAATTTTTCTGTGTGCACATATTTGTATGTTTATTTGTACATTTAAATTTCGAAGCCATTTTTAAAGCATATCGTCACCTAAAACGCAAAAGGCCTTATCTAACATTTTGAAAATTGTTCAGCAGAAGCGAAAAACATATTAAAGCTAAAATTTTCAATGCGAAATCCAACAATATAATAAAAAGACCCATGAAGAGTTCATTTCTGTATGAATTTTGTATAGATTTGTTGTTTACGAGTATATTTAATATTATTAAAATTCTTGATATGAACTTTTTTTCTATAAGTAAGTTTCTTCAAAATAATATTCGTTATGATTTATAACTGATTAAGATACACATTTTAACGCATATTTACTATGGGTCAGGCTAATATATATGCCTGCATTTCGTTGCTGCTAATACTAACTCAAAAGAGCCTCAAAACATCGCATGTGGAAAGCCATGCTTTTTTTACTGCTTCTATAAACTTAATATTTTTTTTTGTTATCTAATGTTGTATTGCACCGGTAACTTTATGTTTGTGCAAAGTTTCATATGAATCGATTAAATAAAAGTAGTTGAAAATTAATATTTACTACGTTTAGGCGTGGCACTACCAACTTTTCTTACCATATTGTTCTATTGTCGCGACTTGCGATACCTAAAGATAGAGTTACATATCACTCGTTGCGGGCATTAACGAGTTGCAGACTTCTGTCCAAAAAGTTGATATAGCGTGGAAGTTACATAAGTAAGTTTAAAACGCGTGCGCCGCAAAAAGTAGAGCACCTTTTAACTTTTTCTCGCGTTAAGGTCGTTTTGATAGCTAGTGTTGCCAGATGCAGATGATTTTGTGCAATGAAAATTAAACTATGAAAAATGTATTTTATTTAAACTATCAAAACAAATCGAATTAGAATATTAATAATTCTTGCAACGAAAAAACGACTACAAAATAGGCATTTATTTTACTTTTCAACAATACCATTCTTGAAGTACATTATTTTATATAAAGAAAAAATCTGAAATCGAATTATAAATGGCGGAGTTTTGAGGGAACACATATTAAACAAAATACGTTAGAGTTAAATAGCCCATCTCCTTTTTTAAGCATAAATAATAAATATAATTTCTTAAATAAATAAATTTAAAAAGCATTATTTTTTTTTACTTTAGTCCTTAGAAAACAATCAAATAAATAAATAAATTTTAATAGCAAACATAAAAATGTACATATAAGAGGTAAATAGCAATTTTCAGTATTTTTATTATATTATCTATCTATTCTGTTAATTGTACGAATATATTTATTTGTAACTTTTTTTTAAGAATTTGCAACAAATATGTGTATATTTGTTATAAATAATTCTTCTATTGATTTTACAGATGCTGCCTTTGTTCGACTGTTGTGAGTGTTTTATTTCGAAATTATATATAAACATTTCCAATTATAGCAAATTGTTGCTGTGGTGTATTTGTGTGTATAAATTTAACAATTTAAGCTTTAGATTTTCACAAATGCACACACATATTTATTTGTTTTAAAGGCTTAACTAAATCAGCTTATATTCACATTAACAAATAGACAATTTTATTATAAGAATGTGTTGAAACCAAATTAATGTCGTCTAAAGCTTATTGAATTTTATATTTGGGGGATTCACACGGTAGTCATAAAGTCATATATTTTAAAATAATAACACGAAAAAATATGACTACTGTGAGCAACCCCTCATAAGTTAGTGTGCTATTTCAAACTTGTGTCAGCTGATAAAAAAGCAATTATAAATACTTGAAATCAGAATGCAAAGAACAAGTGAAAAAAATAAAATAATAGCCAGTTTGTTTCTAAATTATTCAACTTGTTAATACAGTAAGCAAAATTCAGCTAAATATCTTTTTTTTTAAATGAAAGTAAAAACAAATTTCCACGCACACCGAAAATGAAATTGTTCCAATACATAAACATAAACGAAACCAGCTGTTGCCGGTGACTGAGCCGACTAAATTTCCACGCGGCTGCTAGCGGAAAAACGTTAGTTGGCTGCCAGCCAGCTAAAGTATACAAACAAAATTTTATCACTTGCATATTTTAAAATGTTTTGATTTTTTTCTTTTTACTTGTTACACAGCTATAAAAATGTAATCAAATGTGAAGTTATAAAACTATGAACAATTTTAGGTCATACTTTACTGCATATTACTTACGTTAATTTATATCAATGGCGGCGGATTGTAAATATTATCACCGGCTCGAGTAAATAGTTTCGCCCGTTCGGCTCAGATTTTTACTGTGAGTTATGAAAAAACAATAAACACAGCACAAAAAGTCTTATTATTTTAGGACTTTTTTATTTGAAGCACAACAACAATGTTTTTAAACTATCTTAAAATATTATCACTTTATGACATTATGACATGATAAGACACCTTGTGAATACCCCAATTATTTATTTAGAAAAATATTTTACGTAATTTTTGATTAACTTGTAGCAAAATATTTATCTCTTATTTTACGGATATTGTAATTTAATAAATAAAACTTAAGCAAGTGGAAGAAGATAGAAATTGTATCTCTTTGTACTGTACGTTATTTAAAAGTGAAGTAAATGTGATTATATTTGGTAAATATCATTCTATCCAACAATAAACAAGATTTATATAAAAATAAAATTAAAATAAGGATTCGAAATATGTTAAGTGAGTAAAAAAAATATACATAGATACAATTTTGTTATTAAAGTTAAATGTTCGTTACACAGAAAAAAATATATAAATTAATTTCAGAAAGAATCAACCATGATTAATATTCCAAGGAAAAAAGGAAAAACTTAACATCTACTTAATTCTTCAACGTACACAGCAGAAGATAGCTGCGCTGATTTCGTAAGCCACTACACTTCCATCATCTGTGCTTATCACCACTTGTGAGGTGGCTCTGTTGAATGTGATTTAAATTTTTTTATATATCTAAACTTTTTGTGAAAATGGAATACGAAAATTAAATGTTAGCTAAACTGTTGTATCAGCAATTCCCAATGCTACCGTTCGCTTATTTTTCTTCATACCCATTTTTCTCAATATCAACATTGCGGAATGTTGATTTTACATTGACATTTTTTTTTTTTTTTAGAATTAAGTCTATTTAGTGATTAGCGAATTGTTACAACAAAGTAAATTTGTTGTATATGACAGTACGTTACTAAAAACAATATCCTCTTTTATTAATATGATTATTTCGAACGTATTTGCTTTGTGAATCTAAATTGATTATTAGGCTAAGGTTCGTAACGTTATATTCAGAAAGAATTGGGTATGATTAATATTCCAAGGAACAAGGGAAAAATTAACATCAACTTAATTTTTCAACGTACACAGCAGAACAGAGTAGCGCCACTTTCGGAAGCCGCTACACTTCCATCGTCAGTGCTCACGTGTATTTGCTATCACCACTTGTCAGGTGGCTCTGTTGAATGTGATTTTAATTCTTATATATACAACTTTTTCGTGAAAATTGAATAAGAGAATTAAATCACTCTCAAGCTGATATTAAAGTGCACTTTCCCAGCGTTGCCATCGGTTTATTTTTCTTCATTCCCATTTCTCTGATTTTTGTTCTACTCAAGACAAACTTTTTTGGTTTGATTTTATACTTAAGTATATATGAACATGTAAACATGTGAAAAGCTCAAGCCAGTAGCTAATTGTTTATTAATATGATTATTTCGAACGTATTTGCTTTGTGAATCTAAATTGATTATTAGGCTAAGGTTCGTAACGTTATATTCAGAAAGAATTGGGTATGATTAATATTCCAAGGAACAAGGGAAAAATTAACATCAACTTAATTTTTCAACGTACCCAATTCTTTCTGAATATAACGTTACGAACCTTAGCCTAATAATCAATTTAGATTCACAAAGCAAATACGTTCGAAATAATCATATTAATAAACAATTAGCTACTGGCTTGATGTTAATTTTTCCCTTGTTCCTTGGAATATTAATCATACCCAATTCTTTCTGAATATAACGTTACGAACCTTAGCCTAATAATCAATTTAGATTCACAATATCCTCTTTTATTCAATTAAATTTTTACATAATTCAAAATAATTTCATTCGTACCTTTTCTTCAGATATTAAAATTCTTATTAAAGTCTTTTACATTTAAGCTGAAAATAAAATAAAGCGCAAAAACGAAATTAAACCAAAATGAATATTAAACCATCATACTTAGAAACACATTCATATTTGCCGCATTGTAAATTTATGACCCTTCGGAGAGTTTTATTAATTTTGTATCAAAGTATTCAATATTTGATACTTCAAGAAGCGCTGCAATGCTGTTTTTAATGGCTTCAAAATGCTGGCTGCTTTTATCAGGGGATTAAAATCAATCGTTACTTTTCTTTAGCAATTACAAAAGAAACATTTTATTATTATTTTTCTTAAGGGGGAAAGGGAGGGGGCCAAATATATTTGCCATTTTTCAAATATAATTGACAACAATGTAGCAACGATGTGTGAGACCAACAACAACAGTGTGTAAGTGTGTTTGCTTTAGTCTCACTACAAATTTATGGATTTATGATTTAAATGAGTTCATATGAAAAGTCTTTATTGAGACAACAAGGGTGGATTGCAGACAAGCTAACAAATTTTGCAATTTATGGTGTGTCCTTCTCTTCTTCTTAATGAATGTCTATCTGCAGACGTGTGTGTGTGTGTGTATGTGCCCATATTTGCAAGTTAAACCCAAATTGAAAGTCAATATACAAATTATATTAAATTTTCTGTTTTAGTTGCTTATGAACTCGCAGAGTATTTGTGGGGTTGAATAAACTTTTGCTGGTAGAACGAGGGAAGGAAGGAAGTAAGGAAGGAGCGAACATGTTTTTGTAAGGAAATGTCGTTTTATAAATATTTGATAAACAAGGTGTAGTAATTGTATATAAATTGAAATATTATTAATATTTGATTATGCAGTGAAGTGAAAAGTACCCTTAGAAAAACTAATATTGAATTGTATACCGCCACTTGCTCTTTTTCTTCTGAATATTATTTTTTAGGGATTATTTAATTCCAATACGATTATTTGTTTTAATGGGTTTTCATATAAAATATTTTCCTTAATATATTTGCTGTTGACAGCATTTAATTTTTTTTAATTAATTTTATTTAATTAAGAGTAAAAGAGTTGTATTTTATTTAAATAAATAAAAATTGTATATATGTAATTAAAATTTTGCGATATGAATGACTAACTATGTGGCTTTTCAATTCAACTATAATATGATTTTTCGTTTTTTCAATTCAACTATAATATGATTTTTCGTTTTTTCAATTCAACTATAATATGAATTTTGCAAAAAAAAAAATGGACTACAAAACACGCTTGGCACCGCCCACTTTTCTAATTATAATGCTGTATTGTCTCCGGATCTTCAGTAGAAGTAGCTGAAAAATAATATTCATTAAGTTTGAGTGTGATAGAAAAAAATTATTTATTTGCATGGGCGTGGCACTGCTCAATTTACTAATCATAATATTGTATTGCTCCAGGAATTTAATGGGTGTGCAAAGTTTCATAGGAATCAGCTTAGTAGAATTAGTTGAAAAATAATATTGAATTTGCATGGGCGTGGCACTGCCCACTTTTCTAATCACAATGCTGTATTGCCCTAGGAACTCAATTGCATGCACATTGAGTGCCAAAAGAATCGGTTAAATAAAAGTAGTTGAAACATAATATTTAGCACGTTTAGGAGTGGCACTGCCCACAAAAATACATGTGTGTAAAGCTTCATAAGAGTCAGTTTAGTAGAAGTTGATGAAAAATAGTATTAACTCATCTTGAGCAAGGAACTGCCCACTTTTTATGGCTCCGTACATCACAGGGAAAAAGAAGCCCTATTGTTTTCGCTACGCTGTCGGTCCGTCTGTCTGCCTGCTATACGTCCGTCTGTCTGCCTGCTGTCCGTCCGTCCGTCTGCCTGTCACAGACTTCTATCTCGCAGCCTGTGTGTGCTACAACAACAAATACTAAAAATGTATGAAAGCTAAAAACTAAATGGTGTTCTAAAGCTAGCAACGAAACATGGTAAAATCAATACAGAAATTCAAACTAAATAAAAATTAAAGGGTATTCTATCAGTTAATGTAATTTTGACAGTGTAATTTTGACAGTTATGTGTATCTTTTAAGCCGTTAAAGGTAAACTGTTGCAACTTTCACAGCTAGTGCAGCATTTTAAAGGCAACAGTAACGAACGCTAAAAAACAAACAAATTAAAAATTAAAGGGTATTCTATCAGGTAATGTAATTCTGAAAGTAAGCTTTATCTTATGAATCATAATAACTAGACACTTGAAACAAAGAAAATTAATAATTAAAGGTTAAATTAATAATAAAGAGTATCCTTTCAAGTAATGCAACGAACAAGCCGAAAAAAAATCGCCAATATCAAAAAATCGCCAAAACGAAAAAAATCGTCTAAACAAAAAAAACGCAAAAACCAAAAAAATCCAAAAATTAAACAAATATCCAAAACGAAAAAAGTCCGCAAAAAGAAAAAAAAACTGGAACAAAAATATTGCCAAAATGAAAAAAAAACGAAAAAAGTGCGAAACAAACCAAAAGACGCCAAACTAAAAAAACAATAATAACAAAAATATTACTAAAACGAAGATTGGGAATCCTTCATGTGCGAGTCAAAATCACATTTTACTGGATTTTTTACTTTTACTTTTTCCGTTTTACTTTTTTGTAGTTTTGCGATTTTCTTTTTTTTTTATTTTAGGGATTTCTTTTGTTTTTTGCGACTTTTTTTTAATTTATGCAATTTTATCGCCCTAGAGGCTGCTTACGTTTAGTCAATTTGATTCACTTCGACGACTTTTTTTCGTTTCTGAATTTTTTTGTTTTGTTTTGCAGTTTTTCCGAAATAGAGAATTAAGTCGAGGTGGAAAACCAAAATTTCAAAATTCATCAAATTTAAATTCATTAAAATCGTGTAATATGTAATTGTAAAAGTTAAGGGGCCAACCAGGTTTTGTCATGCCTGCAGTAATAGCTTTGACACCCTGCAGCTACCGTATCTTACAACAAGGTGGCTAAAAATTGTATCTCCTTAAAGATTAGATACTCCCCTATGATTTTTACTTGCATCGTTTTATAGTCGGGTCTCAAGATTTAAAGATACAAATTTTGTACCTATTTTTGTCAACTGGAATCACTGTGCAGCGTAAAGCAATAGTTTGTCTTTGTCACCACAAAAAATAAAGTAAATAAAAACTCCATATTTACATTAAGAATCACCCATGTCATATACAATTTCAGTTACCTTTAAAAATGCTTTAATATGAAAACGATTCTCATTTATTGTGAAACCATAGTCTACCACTATTGTGCTAAATTTTTCTTTATAATACTAATTCCTTAAGTCCTTTAGTTCTGGTATTTTTTAATTTGTTTTTTTTTTTCTACTATATTGCTCTATTAAGTACGTTTCGTTGCGCTTTTCCCATTTGAATATTTGAAATTCCATTGCAAATCCGTATTGTGTCTTTGGCTGTTGCAGTTGCTTTAGCTGGTAGCCAACAAAATATTTCCTCCATTAATTCCAATGTTTATTTTTCAAAAGAGCAAAATAAAAGAATCACACACACAGATACACATATTCACACTATATGGCACTGACTATCATGTGTTTTTTTTTTTTTTTTTTTTTTAGTGTCTGTGTAAAGGGACTAAAAGAAAACAAAACAGAAATGAACAGAAAAAAACAAGAAATGAATACTAAAACAATTCATAAAGATAAAGAAAATTTATGTGAAACCACAATAAAAATTAGGTTAACGATTTTAATGTTTTCTTCTTTTTCCACTTTTTTTCTCTACATTCTTTTATTCTCTTTTGCACGTTGGTTTGCTTTGTTTTCTTGTTTGTTTCAGGAATAGTAAAAAAAAAGTTTGAAAACAAAAACAAAGCAATAGAAATCATAGAATAAAAAAAAGATTGTTTTTCTAAAGCCATTTAACATGATTCACAAAGACAAATTACTCCACTTTTAGAGCTACTTTAGCCGCAGACATAAAAATATATAGAGAGAGAGAGAGATAAAAACTTGTATAGGGAATGGGAGTTGATGATATAGGGGGGATGTTTCAAAATTACGCTAACTGGCACTTAAGATTATTTAAAACACTTTAACATTTCGATGTTTCGAGACCACCACATTCTGCTCATCAGAGCACGTTTACCTACACTGCCAACGACGGCAGCAACAACACCCTAGCGAAAATCGTACTTACTTTAGTAAGCCCAATCAACAGATTTTGTCGCCACCTCGCGGCAAATCGTGCCTATCAATGAACTTTTTGGCAAGGTTCGGAACTTCACTAACTTTCTTTTCTCTTATCATGTTCAACTATTTTTTAAGCTTTTTGATCTCTCTCTTGTCAGCGTGAAATATCATCGATATTGGGATTTTTTTAATGTTTATTTTGCTCAAGTTACTTGCAACAGTATACATTCATGTTTTACCTAAGTGCCTTTAGCCGCGAGGTGGCGACAAAATCTGTTGATTGGGCTTACTAAAGTAAGTAGGATTTTCGCTAGGGTGTTGTTGCTGCCGTCGCTGGCAGTGTAGATAGATAAATAGCTCTGATGAGGAGACTGTGGTGGTCTCGAAAGATTTGATGCCATCCAAATGTGTCTTTGAATGTTGAATATATACATGCTCTAGAATTTTTTTCTTAAATAAAAAATAATTTTATCGAAAGATTAAATTAAAAATGATCTTAAACCAAACTAATTAAATAGTTTTGGATAAAACCATACAGTTCGACTAAAATTCATAAGTAAATTTAATATAACTTTCTTTTGTATGGTGACTTATATTGCAATTTAACGTGAAACATTTTTATCAACCAATTTCGATTTTTTTTTATTTCAAAGAATATACTTCCAGAGTGGCCTCATTGAAAAGGGGCAACTCTGTAACTACTTCTACTTCTATTATACTAGCCTCATAAATTCTGGTTTTGTGGGATTGTTTTACTACTAATTGCACTGTACAATAAAATCAAAAATTTTCTATGTACGTGTATCGGCTTAAAGTTTATATCTGGAACTAATTTTAGAGGAAGTTAAATTTCACCCCTCTTGCTTACAGTTATACTGACTCAACATAAGAAGTCTTGTAATCCTTACGTTTGCGGTATAAGATGTGCTCCGTAATTTTATGTAAAACACTACGGAAAACATTTTTGTGGAATATCTTAACCTCATATCTATTCGTTTTATGGGTCTTTTTGTCTCTTTCTTAAAAAGCAGTCGAAAAACTCCACTTCAGCGGCATTAAAGCGGGCTAATATGTTCTATAAAAATGTTTATCGAGGTGTTTTATATAAAAATGCTAAATATATTTTATAACTAGAACGTAAGGCTTAACAAGATTTCCTGAGCCGAGTATTAAATGTGAATAAGTACGAACTTAACCCTTAAATACATTTTATGTTTTAAATGATTTCTAGCGTTGAAGTTGAGTTTAGAGCTTGGGTGCATTGATATAGTAAAATTTCATGGCAAATATTTTTGTGGACCATTTTATCCCGATATATCGCCGCTGTAGGGGAGTTTTTGGCCTCTTTGTTAAGAAAGAGACAAAAAGACCCATACAGCGAAGAGTTAGAGGGTTAAATGGCTGCACAAAAATATTCATCGTGGTGTCTTACATAAAAGTGCTGAACTCATTTTATACCTTAAATTTCAAGATTGCAAGATTTCTTATGCGGATTAACTATAAAAATGCGTAAACTTTCAAAACGTCCATATAGACATATTTTTATATTTTTTTGGTGCCCTCTACCAGAATCAGTCGTAAGAGAGAGCCTTGTCACTTTAAATAAAATTTGATTTTGTTATACAGTGTTATTTGAGTTGTTGCATAGGCGTCAATAATCGTCCTTAAAATATAATGTTAAAAATTTTACTTGAACTAAAGCGGCCCACCCACTTGCAACATAATTGTGCAATTTTTCGTATTGTACAATAAAATCGCCAATGTGTATGTCATATTCGAAGGTGGCACAATATATTGGCAAAAATCAAAAGACCTTTGATTTTTATTGTACAATCAAGAAAATTGTGTAATGTGTGGCATCATTGTTCAGCGTTATGTTTACTTTTTCACTGTCAGGAAAATTGGGCAATATTTTCTTTAAAAATATTGTGCCATTTATTGCATAGTATAGGTCGAAACGACAATAATATGTACAATAGCATATGCAATAACATTGTATAATGGATGGGCCGCTTAAGACAATTGGCGTATACTTAATATATTTATTTTATCATGATTATCATTACGTATACGTAATATTTTATATTAAACTAACATAATTAGACTTCTCTTAGCAACGCAATAGAGATAGTAAATGTATTAATCCCTATTTTGAAGAAGGACTGGGTTTTATAATTTGTCCCCCTTTGGAAGTATTATATTGAGCTAAAAAAATATTATGTATGTTGAACATGTCAAAGATGGTACACCACCGTTCCCTTAAATGTTGCTTAAAAGCTGAACCTCCCTCATAAAATGAATTTACTTAAATATACAACAAAGTGGGTAATTTACAAAATAAAAATATAAAAATAGATACTTTAAATAGAAATGTACAACAAAAATAAGAAAAGAAAAATACTAATTAATCTCTCCACAAACAGTTTTTCTTTTACACACAAAATGGAAAAATTTTAATGAAAAGAAAACAAAAAATTTAAAGCAACTTAATGTTTTGCTTGAAATTCGTTTATTATGACAATCTTTTAACAGATTAAGTAACAAGAAAAAAAATCAGCAGTAAAAAATTATTTTAAGTGCTTGTAGTTAAACATTTTCAGTCCAAATAAAGATCTCAATCTTCAACTGGCAAATGGTTAATGGATAGAAATATAATATTTTTTCATTTATGTATTTTTTTTAACACAAAAAAAAGGAATCTTTTTAAACATAAATTTTGCAAAAGGATATTTTTAACATTAATAGCTAAGTTTGTTTTGCATTCAAGCTCAAATGGCTTTTAAAGTCAGTGTTCGGTTAATGCTGTTGATATTTTAGCAGCAGCAGCAGCAGCAGCAGCAGCCCAACAAGAGTATTCGAAAAAGCGAAGAGGAAGAGATAAAGAAAAGATTGCTTTGAGCTGGTTTCTTAAAAAAAGTACATACTTTTATTTTCAGTCTATAACTTTTTTCTTTCAATATTTATTTATCTACCTATATTTGTGTAAAGTCTTTTCTTATGTCTATTTATTTATTTCTGACATGAATTGTATCTTTATTTATTTATGTTGATGACAGAAGAAAAGAAGAAAAGAAGAGATTGAATAGAGAAAAGATGAAAAAGCACTTCAATTTATTTCCCTAAATGCTGGAGAGATAGAAATTATCATCAAGATAGTAAAATGATATCTACAAATTAAAGATAAAAATAGTTCTAGTTTTCTTTTAGCTAAAAAACAAAAAATAAAGAAAACTATAAATTTTCGCAAAGAACAAGTGTTGTAAATAAGTTCAATTCATTGTTAATTATACTGTACAACACACAAAAAAATAACATGATTCTAACGACTGATTCTGACAGAGGGCGCCAAAGAAATATGGTATTTTAAAAGTTTACATCTGTAATTCATTTTAGAGGGAATTAAAGTTCCCCCCATTTTGAACATAGTTATTTAGAGTGGGTCGGCATAAGAAATTTTAAAAGCATAACGTTTAAGGTATAAGATGAGTTAAGCTTTTTTATGTAAAACAGCACGAGAAACATTTTTGTGGAAGAGTTTAACCCTTTAACTCTTCCTTGTATAAGACTTTGTGTGTCTTTCCTAAAAAAAATAGAGGCAAAAACACCCTTCCAGCAGCAATATAGCGGGCTGAAATGCTCTATAAAAATATTTGATATTAAATTTTATTATAGATCTTCAAAGATACCAAAGCTTCAGACTCAATTTAAACGCCAGAAATCATTTAAAAGACGAAATGTGCTTATGAGTTGATTTCGTACTTGCTCCCAATTCTTACTTGACATAAGAAATCTTGTAAGTCTTATGTTTAAAGTATAAGATGGGTTGGGCACTTTTATGTAGAAGACCACGAGGGATATTTTTGTAGAAGATTTTTTTCACTATATCGCCAGCGAAAGAAAGTTTTTTGCCCCTTTTTTAAATATTTACAAAAAGACACATACAGTGAAGAGTTAGAGGGTTAAAATATTTCAATAAAATGTTTTCCGTGGTATTTTGCATAAAAGTGCTGAACATATTTTATACCTTAAACGTAATACGTTCAAACTTTTCTATGCCAAGTACTAATCTACACATATAATATATTTTTTGAAAATTTTTATTGTGGCGTAAACAGTAATCGATGTAGAGAGCAAAAAACCAAATTTTGGAATTTTTGTCTGGCTGTCCTTACACGTATCACACAAAAACCACTGAAAGGATTTTACATTAAGAAGCAGATTGTACATGCAACGATAATGCCATTGTTATTATATACTTTAGAAGTGTATTCTGGAACGTATGGGTATGTGCTCAGAAAAGTTAAATTAACATTAAATAGAGTTATTAGATATCTATATTCTCTTAGATTGCGACAACATGTATCACCTTATGTGCGAAAATTCTTAGGATTGTGTTTTGCTGATTTTCTTAAGTATAGGAACCTACTACACTTTTACAAAGTTATTAAATTACAAGTGCCTTTGTACCTAACAGAGTTCTACGAGTTTGGTAGGTCGCATAGAAATAGACAATTGAGGATTCCTAGGCTAACAACCTTATTAGAGCGATCATTTTACGTAAGAGTAGCAAGGGATTATAACGAATTGCCGGTTGTTTTAAGGGCATTTAGCTGTTCTGTTAACACTTACAAGAGGAAACTATTTCAGGAGATACGACTGAGTAGCTCTTCCTTGTAGTGTTTCACTACGTTGAGTATCAGGGGCCCGTTTCTCAGGAATGGAAGTTGCAGGTCTACGGGTGGAATGCACACAAGACAACAACACTTTTACAAATTTTATTGTTGTTTTGTGTGTATTTTGCTTGTGGATTTGTAATTTTTGTTTTTGAGAGACGGGCCCCAGGTCTCAATATTAGTAAACTTATAGTTGTTTAATATTCTGTTGAATTTTTAATTTCTTATTATTTATAATGTTATCTATTTTATTCGATACTTAATATTTTTAAATTTATTTTTCTTACATAGATTTTAATATTGTTACAAATTATTTATTACATAATATCGTTATTTTTTTATTTTTTACATACATATTACACTTTAGTGATAATTGATGTAGATCTTTGTAGTAGTATAAGTGAAACCGATTATGGCCATTAAGCTAGGTTTTTTCTATTTTGGATGAATAAATGAAATGAAATGAAAATTTGGTATGGAGGTACCTTAGAGTTTTGATTCAAACTTAGGGGACTTCTTACCGCGATAAAATATCTCATTTTTAAGTTAAAATAGGAAAAAAACGAAAATATTCCCAATTTTACTAATATAAATTTTGTTGGAAATTAGAAAGATGTTTTTGTTTTTTTTTAACAGTGGTAACATTGTTTATTTTGTATAACGGGAACTTTAAACAATATGTAAGGAACGTTATGTTATTATATTTTACAGAAACCTTATAGTCATAAAGCGATCTTTAAGCGAGCGAAGCGGGCGGGCACATCTAGTTGTGAATAAATCTGAAATTAACCCTTAAACATAGTTTAAGTCATAGGGTATATAGAGGCCAAACAGCAACTCCAAAAACCTAAGTGTGCTGTCAAAAACCTAAGTATAAGAATTCATTAGTAGAACATTATGTATCAGTATTGGTTTAAAATAAAAAATTCTCCACAGCACTAAAACGCACTTAGTTGCAATAAAAAGTATTCTAAAGCATTAATATTTGTATACATGAATTTTTAGCAGTTTTTTATAATTATTGTTGTAGTAATTAATAAAAAATATGATTTAAGAATGCTTTTTAGTACATCCGAGTTGAAAAAATATTGATTTGCAAAACATTTTTTTGCAATTTTTGTATTTGGTACTATAAATTTGTATCCCAAATAGGAACAAAAATGCAACTGTTTAATGAAAAAAATAATTCAACTCATCACTACAATTCAACAAACAAATGTCAAAAAAATTAAGCAATTATTTTAAAAATATAATAAATAGAAACACAAAATTTGTGTAAAATAGTGGAAAAAAAAAATAATTGAAACTAAAAAGTGATTATGCGTGTGAAAAAAGTGCAAATTAAACGATATTCAAGTGCAAAATTTATGCTCTTTTCAGTGTGTGGAAATGAGAAAAATATTCTCGCTCACGTAAGTTGAATTCACAGTACTCGTATGTGTTAAGAGAGTTGTCATTGTTTTATTGACAGTACGAGACCTTGCTATCTATGTTATCAATGGTTTAAGTCATTGATAAACATAGATAGCAAGCTCTTGCACTGTCAATAAAATAATGACAACTCTCTTTACACATATAGATATTGTGAATTCAACAAAAATGAGAGGACAACATTTTTGCATTTCAACACACTTGAGAGACTATTATTTTTCCACTTGAAAATGCACTAAATCGTAACTTTTTTTCCGCGCACAAACAATTTTTAGTTTTATTTAATTTTTTATTTGTTTTAATATAAATTTTATATTTCTTCTTGCTGTAATTTTAGAATATTTTTTTAATTTTGTTGACATTTGTGTGTTGAAATTTATCAAAGTTTTCAACCCTATTTTTCATTGAACAGTATTGTATTTTTGTTCCTATTTGGGATAAAAATTTTTGGTACCAAATAGCAAAATTGCAAAAAAATTTTTAGCAAATCAATATTTATTGAGCTCGAATGTATTAAAAAGCATTCGGAATTCATATTTTCATTAATTAATACAACAATAATTGCATAAACTTCGAAAAATTCACGTATAAAAAATATAAATAGTTTGAAATACTTTTGGTTACAACCAAGTGCGGTTTTAGTGCTGTGGGGAAATTTTTATTTTAAAGCAATACTAATACAAAATGTTCTACTAATACATCCTTAGACTTAGGCTTTTGACAGCACACTTAGGTTTTTGAAGTTTCTGTTTGGCCTCTATGTTCCCTATGGTTTAAGTTTTCAGTGATTTCTGACGTACAAGTTGAATTTTATGGCCAACATTTTTGTAGAACATTTTATTTCCATCTCCTACCTTTTTTGGGGTATTTTTTACAATTTGTTAGAAAAGAGCCTAAAATTACCGTAGTGTTGGAGAGTTAAAGGGTTAATATGCTCCACAAAAATATTTGCCTTAATATTTTCCGCAAAGTTGCTCAACATGCACCGCATCTCCGATTTAAAAACATATACATAGTTTCATATACCGATATGCTGCACAAACAGTCCAAAGGCAGGAAACTGTAACCGCCCCTAAAATAAAGTTACGATTTGATCTTTCAAAACGCCGACACACGTATATTTTTGTTGGGCTCCTCTATTATTATCCCTAGTCAGAACCCTGTAATTTTTTTCTCGTTTTATAGTGTTATTAAACAAAATGAACAATATGGAACTTTATATAGCTGCTTTAAAAGAACATCAGATCAGCCTTAGCACCACGTACATATGTATGAGGCGTGAATTCAGATTAAGCTTTTGGGAGGGGAAGTTTTTGCTTAGAAACTCAGTGAAAATGAGGAGGGGAAATATCCCTTTTTCCGCTCCCCTAGATCCGCACCTGATATGTAAAATATTATTCTATGTGATAAAAGCAACCTTATAGGCTGCTAAATTATCCATTGAAAAGCTTCTCTGAGTTCTTAGGGAAACTAACATATTAAAGTAAAAATTATTTATTAAGGAATTATTTATTGTTAACTCTAACGCCCTTCATAAGAACAAAATTTCAAAATTTCTTATGAATCCTACTTTCGTATTTATTCTTAAGTGTCAAACGTTCTTCAAAATTTTGTTTTTATTATTAATAAAACTCATTTTTTATTTAAAAATACCTTGTTTAAAGCATCCTTTCTTCAACAATGTTTCAAGTTTAAATAAAAATAATATTCTCAGAATTTCAAAGATTTGGCCACCGCCTACACAATGAAGTACATATACACACGTATTATGTACGTATGTGTGTGTGTGTGTGTTGAATATTTTTGTTGTTAAAAAAATAAAAATTTTTATGTTGTTCTGTTTATTTCATTAATAATGCAAAATATTATATTATATTTTAACAACTTTATACTTGTATATTCTATACACAGAAAAAAATTGTTGATTTTCCTGTGATGAGTGTGTTGGAAATGTGTTGATTCAATAAAAAAAAAAGTTTTTGAATTTTCTGTGATTTCCATATTTAAATAAAAATATTGTTGAAAATATGATTTTTTTTTATTTTATTTTCAACAAACATTATATTTGAATCAAATAAGCGTTTTATAGAATTTCATACTATTTTCAAAAACTACCGCTCTCAAATATTTATTTTTTTTTTTCTGTGTATGAGTGTAGTATATACTTATTTACATACATGTATTGCTTGTAGCATATGAAAGCATCTAGTTCCAGGAAGTTAAAACATTTAAGTCTGGCTATAATGGCCAGAACACGTATGAGTTCGTATGAGTTCAGGATTAGAGCATTTGAAAATGTTCTCCAACTTTAATGTTCTACTGCTTTCATAAATAAAATATACAAATAAACCAATCAGAGAATATAAAACACAACTTGATACATTTTTGTTTAGTTATGAAAATCACATGCATTTTTTATGACTCTAATTTAAGATTTTTTTTTTTAATTAAAAATTATTCATACGAGAATTTGAGAATTTTAAACCAAATTTATAAAAGGCATTTAAGAAATCTATTTGTGTGTGTGTGTGTCTGTTTGTTGAATTATTAAATTGAATGAATGAATAATTAAAATTTTAATTTTATTTGTGGGTTGTTGGCAACCATTTTTTATTTTTATTTCTTTGCTAAGCAGCCTAGCCTCAACTTTATTCATAACACTTATCAAAGGCTTATAAGAGGTGTATGAAATATCCCCGCTGTTTTTTGCACTATTTTAATGTACTTTTATACTAAAGTTGAACTATTTTAATTAAATAAATAATTTTAGTTGAACTCAAACTCATTGTTTAAAGTCTTTATTAAGATATTATTGCCTTTATTTCAAACTCACACAATCTTAAATAATTTTTAAATCTTTTTTTTCTATTTATCATTATTTATCACCATTAGTTTGATTGATATAGTCAAGTTTTATAGATCCATATTTTGTTGTCAGCATGCAACAAAAAAGTTATACAACAATACAAAGTAGCAGCAACATTGTGAACGAGCAGTACTAAAAGAATTGAAACGTTAATCCAATTATTATCATTTCAATGAAAATGTTGAAATAAACTCAAACATATACTCGGTATAAATAGCTGATGAGTAGTTAAGCCTATTCCACAAAACACAGACACACTAATAAACAAATAGTACAACGTATACAAACATATTCCTAGATCTCTTTATAGAAAAATATAAAGGGGATTTAACAATGTATGCACACGAAATGAGTTGTTGGTTAACAATATATTTTTAATTGAAAAAAAACTCAGCTTTTTAGCAATTAAATTTCTGAGAATTTACTAACTTCTTTTCACAGAAAATATTACTCATAAAATATTTAATCAATATACTTAATCAAAAATTAACGCTAGTTTCAATTAATTTCGTAATTGACTGAATTACTTGCCTGATCAAAAACAAATTTGCCAAAAGTTTTACAAATCTTGTGATTGAATATACAATTTTCGTTGTAGACTGAACTTCAACAACAAAATTAATTGAATCTGCAGTTTTCTTAATTGAAATAGTTCTTCGTTTTTTTCTGTGTAGTCCCATATCTAAACAAAATATTTGGTAATTCATTGAATTTCTTTACTGTAAAAAGCATTAGCAATTACATGGGTTTGTATCACTTCCGGAGCGAAAGTGCAAAAACTTGCTGATTTCTCTGGAAGCTCCCTTTACACTGAAATGAAGTATAGCATGTGATTTAACACTAACTGTCCTTATCATCTCTGTCTTCAAAATGTATATAAAACTTTATTTATTTAAATTTTAAGACTGGTGTTATTAATTTCCAATGGGACTAAAGCTACCACAAATTTATTTTCTACAAACTCAATTCGTGTACATACTTTTCATACACTCACACAATTATTACAGTAACGTAATGTAATTTATTCAAAAATTATTCCGTACAGTCATTTGTAAATGAATAAACATTTGAAATTATAAGCAATTTTATTTTTAACTGATTCTAACATCTATATTTATATATAATTACCAAAAAAATACATGCATAAAAATAATAAACACACAAACACTCAGAATATCCTTAGCTGAATTTGTAATTTAAAATAAATGAATATTCATGTAAAACCGGTAGTGTAGTAGATAGTGTGCTAGTCTGTTAACCGGTAGGCCACATGCTCAATTCCAGCCAAGACCACGTGTGGGAGTTTTTTTTTCGTTTTATGATAAATGCATACCCAGTAAAGAAATGCATAATATTTTTTGAAAGCGGAAAAGTTTAGGAATAAATTTATGTTAGCTTCGAGCTGCTGATTTGTTTGCGCATTATGCTTTAGCCGATTGATTGGTGCGTTGGATTTCAAGCCTGAAGGAGCTTTGTTCGATTCCCAGTGCAAATTAAAATAACAAACAGTCAGTACAAATATAAAATTAATAAAATAATTATTAAAGATACGATTTAAAAATAAAGTAAAAATCATTTGTTTTTACGGAACTTGGGGTTGATTATTTGTCAATAAAAATAGCAGACACAAGGGAATTATGTTTTATTTTTACGGAATTTGTGATTAGTTCTTGGGACAGTTAAATTGATCCAAACAAAGAAAGAGTCATTTATTTTTTACGGTTTTAAGTAGGTTAATATTTAAAATTAAATAAACTTTTTGTTAACTTTAAATTAAAAAAAGTAGACCGGTTCTTAATTGAATTTTCTTTTATTTTATATTACAATTTTAGTTAATTTTACGTACAACATATTTTGAGTGTACACTTTCTATTCGCAAATAAATACTCCCAACGAATATTTTTTTCAGAATTCGGCACAAATTTCGAAATTTGTAAAATTTCTAACATGATTACCGAGTTAGAAATTTTGCAAATCCTGCTCAACTAGTCCAGGAGAATTTTCTCCGAACCCTGAAGAAATGTTCTGGATAAATTTTAAAGGAATTGTTAATATACAAATGTACATATCTGAGTAATGTTGGAAAAATGTCGTATAATATATTAGAAAATGTTCGGGCTTTGTGATATTTTTACAGCCAGTCGTATTAATGTCTGACATATATTAAAAAAACTGAAATAAAATTAGAAATTTATCAGAAATGCCTAACTAACAAAACTCAAGATTTTTCTTGTATTATCAGTTTGTTGCTTATGACAATCTTATTTAAATCTTTCAAATTTATGCTAAAACTCTCGAAATCAAAGATCAGCAAACGTGTTGGAAGATGTGCAAACTAAAATGTTAAATGTCTCAAAGGATATAAAATTTTCTTCTGAAAATATGTAAACTAGTCTGCTAGTAATCGGATAATATTCATTTGATGGTTATTGAATATTCACTATTTTTCTTTATGTTTTCTATTTACCTTTTTTGATTCTCTCCAAGTCTTAGAGTCAAAGAGAACTTTAGTTAGCTCGGTCTTATATAATCTTATAAAGTTTAAAATTTTTTCCAAGATCAGAAATGTCGACAAAAAATGGACTGTTTTGTACAACAATAAAAAAACCAATTGGATTACAACAGATTGTTATCCTTTATGGTTATACTTATACAAATACACACTTAGAATAAAGCTCTTTATATAAATACAAATACATTGAAACTTATTTTAAACTTTTCAGAGGGAAAGAGTGAAAAAGAACGTTTGCAAAGCGCATTCAAGTGCACATTTATAGCATTATTATTAACAAAAACTTTCCATTATTAACCAGGGGTTGTCGCGAATACTAAATTATGTTAAGTAAAATATTATTTTATTTATTACTGAAGTAAGTAAAGGGAACTTGCTACAAAGAATATTTTATAAGAAGCAAAAAATTTATTTTTAAAAATAATGGGGGCATATTAAAGTAATACAAATTCCACAATTCAGACAACACGCTAAGGGTGGTATTACTCTGGGATTCTAGAAAGAGGTCAAATACCCTGGCGTAAGCCTGGGCCTGAAGCTCTAGTGGCAACGTAATACTCCGGAAGGCACGGATCCAGCTTTACCTTTTAAGGGGAGAACTTTTAAATAAATCGTACAATTTTGCAAACTTTTTTTAGAAATTCAATAGAAATGAAATACACGCAAAATATTCTGTACGTAAAATTAACTGAAATTGCAATATAAAATAAATTAAAACTCAATTAAAAACCGGTCTACTTATTTGTCATTTCAATTGTACAAAAAGTTCATTTAATTTAAAATGATAAAAAAATAAGCAGTATGGCTTAAGCCTTTTTCGGCTTTTCTGCATAGACGCCCAGGATCTTGACAGGAGTCGAACCTGCGACCCCCGTCTAATAGTCTAGCATACTATGCACCACACTACGGGGATACCCAAAGATATCTTAATAGAATAAACTGTATTTTCTTTATCTGTTTATAAACTTTACAATCATTGATTAAAATCGGATAATATTTGTGAAAGTTATGAGGCCAACAAAGTCCAAGCTAGTCAATTTTGACAACCGATAGCTTACCGTGTGTTTCAACAGGATGATCTCAGCTTCAACATTCTTAAAGCTTATGTTCTCCTCTACGATTTTTGCATACATTCTTTTGTAATCGGATCGCAAGTTTCAGAGATACATATATACTAACCTTTTTTCCTAGTGGAGCCATTGTGCGGTAGTCAAAAGCTACTTCGACGAATAAAAACAAGGGTTAGAGTCCAACATCTTCTTTGTAGCTGTCCATTTCTTCAGGAACTTAGGCTTAGACATATAGGA
This sequence comes from Panzeria rudis, assembly GCA_956483635.1. Lineage (NCBI taxonomy): Eukaryota > Metazoa > Arthropoda > Insecta > Diptera > Tachinidae > Panzeria > Panzeria rudis. The sequence continues at coordinate 3,729,657 of OY101450.1, read as the reverse complement.
AATTAATTCCTGCAGAGCATGGGCTGCTTTAGCCTGAAACACACACCAAATAAGACAACACGGTTTTGTCTTTTAAGTCAAACACACTTATATGATTATAACGCACAAGAAAAAGAATTTCGTGTGTGTTGTCTCATAAGAACTTATGTTCTGTTGTCGTATAAGTAAAAAAACAGTTTTGTCTTATTCGGTGTGGGTTCAGCCTTAGTGATGCACTTGTTATCTCTGTTTGGCGGCTCCAAAGCAGAGTTTGTGGATTATATCTCTATAGAACCAGCAGAATGGTATAGGCATTTTTTTTTGCCACAACGAACTTCAGAAGTATTTAGGTGTCTTGGATTTCTTCGAAACCTTAACATGGCGCCCGCCTTTCACTGGTGCAATTTGTGCACCTAGGAAAAAGTTGGTTCGAAAATGGCTAGGCCGATAAAATATTAGTTGAATTGGCTATATTTCAACTCACGCTTTCAATTTTCTATGAATCCAAAAAACAATCCAAGTTCATTGCCATAAGAGCATAATTGACAATTCTTAAATTGATTAGATCAACCGATCGTATGCTTTTGTCATGACTAAGTAACGAAAATGATGAGCACAACTATTAATTGGATTTTAGTACCAATTAGTGGTATTTCCAACTAAAATAATGGTCTTTCTAAATTTACTTTACTTTTTAGCTGTTGTTGCATCACTAGTGGTTAAATTTATTATAATGGATACATACAACCGATTAAACTCTTCGCATTAGATCCAGTCCACACGTGCAATTTCTGTTGCAGCAATTCTTAATTTTTCAGTTAGAAAGAACGGGAGAGGAATATATATGGAATATATTTCTATTAAAACAGTCTCCCACAAATTCAGAATTGCTGCAACAAAAATTTCATGTGTGGACCGGGACTTATTAATTATTTATTTTTGTAAAATAACTTCTTTTTCAATAACAATTCTATGATAGTTGCAACTGACAAAATTCGATTGTCAACAACTTCGGTTGTCTCAACGAATCTGTTTATTCTGTGTAGGAGTTCAACTAGGAGGAGAAGGCATTTGCGGCATTCGGGAGAACATAGCGTCATCCACGTTTAGGTTTCAGTTAGCTTATGTTTAGCACCAAGCAGAATTGGTGCAGAGTCAGAAACGACTCTAACCAGAATTAGATTCGAAGGACCATAATCAACTTGCAATAAATAATTGCAATTGTTGTCTCTATTTAGCGGTACGAAAGCTGAGTTTGGGGACTTTACGTATACAACAGAAGAATAGAAAACGTATTGTCTGTGCCGCACTGTACCTCATCAGCATTCAGTTATCTTGGGTTTCTTTGAAACCTAAAGAATCACAATGAGCCTCATAGCCTCAGAATTGTACTCGCTTGTTAGCGGGCTACCCCACTAACATAACATAAAGTAATACCAACAGAATTCTTTATAAAAAATTAATGCATTAAATTAAATATTTTATTTTGTTTTTCTTTTTTAACGTCAAACAAATCTGCTTCAGAATTAACCCCTCTTTCTATTTTTGTTGAAGTTATTTATAAAACATGTACAAGTTTAACTTTTCGTCAAGTTTTCTTTTATAAACATTTCTTTCAAGATATTTTTGCAAAACTTAATATAAAAAAATCCTTGAAAACTTAAAGCAAAATGGAAATTCTAGCTTAAGGCAACCCTCGCAAAAAAAAACAAATCACGTTTTAAGAAGAAAAAAACATAAGTGTACCTGTATCTTACATATTTTTTGTAAGTTCCCTAGAGAGTTTTAGGTAAAAGGGAAAAAGCATAAAAATTGTGTTTAAGCAAACACCCAGAAAAAAAACGAACTCCAAACAAGAAATCAATGTTCAAGATTATATTTCTTAACATTTTTTGTATAAAATTATTTATAACAGTTGTAAAAATTGTTTTTCTTCTTTTGTTTATTACTTTAATATTGGCAAATAAAATTATTATTGAGAAAGATAAGAAAAAATATTATAATGTATTATCTTGAAAGTTTTGGCGAAAACGAGATTATGGGGGATGTTTGTGTGAGTTTAACGATAAACAGGAAATAAAGGAGGGGAGCTAAACGTCCTTTTAATAAAAATCGATATTTCTGCTATACAAAATCATTAAAGCGTTAATATTTCAATAATGAAAATAAAAATAATCAAAGCAACAGCCATAATAACATCATCAATATCATAAACATTTTCAACAAACGTTTGCAATGAGCGATTGTGTCGTGATAGCGCTGGATGAAGATAATGATGAAATTTATATTATTTTTATTGAAAAATGCTAAAATTTTTGGCCATTTTTATGTGCTTGAATAAACAAATTGTTAATAATCAATAATTTGTAATAGAAACAAATAAATGAAATAAATAGACACAATACAGCCATAATGCAGGAAAAAAACAAAAGAAAATATGCCTTCAAACATGTCTAAGCAACATAATAAATAATTTTTCTAAAAGAAACTCCGCACCTTTTCTTCGGCATAATCTTAATATTTATTCATTTAAGAAAATTGTATGTCTATACTTTATAAAGAGTGACTTTTTTGCTGCTTGTTTTTTTTTGTGCCAGATCATTTGGTATACTTCGCTAAACAAACATAAACCAACAATAACTCCTACAAATTACACTGTACAATACAAAAATAGTTAACATGGTTCTAACGACTGATTCTGGTAGAGGTTATCAAAAATATATATACCTGTATGCGCGTTTTGAAATTTTACCTCTTTTGCACTTTGTTATGGTGGTAAGATAAAAAATTTTGAATATAAAGACAGTTTCTTTTCTATCACATGCATATGCTAGGCACAGCAGTATATTTGAGCCTAGCTCTAGTACAGTATGCGCGATTTGGATGTTAAAAACGCCAAAATATACATGACAACATTAACTTTAAACTTTCTAAATATAGTTTCTTTATTTGATGAAAGCCTTCGGAGTTATTCACAAATTAGCTGCGAAAAAATAGCTTTTTCATGAAAAATGAAAAAATTTTTTCTATATAAAAACTCATAAAAAAATTTCAAATTATAAAAACTTAACATTTTGACTATTTTTTTTAGGAATTAGTGTATTACAAACAAAGTAAACCATATGGCATGCAAATCGATGGTTAAATGTGGATTTTAATAGCAACTAAGTAAATACACCCAGACACTTAAAAGGTACTTTTGTTAAAAATTTTTTTTCACACCAAATTTTGTTCGTAAGACACATGTTTTTAAGAACAATGGTGGAAAGGTAAAGTTTTTGTAGTTTTAACTATTTCTATGGGGTCTTAGATAGAAAAATTTTTTAGTTTTGCACACTCACAATATTATTACAGTAACGGAATGTACTTTATTCAAAAGGTATTCCGTGTAGTCATTTTTAAATCAATAAACATTTAAAATTCGCAGCAATCTTATTTTTAACTGACTCTAACATTAAATAAGTTGCTTACAATTTTGCCCTTAATTATGTTATAAGTACCAAAAAAGTAAATGCATAAAAATAACACATACACAACCACTCAAAATATGCTGTACATAAAATTAGCTAAAACCGTATTTTAAAATAAGTGAATATTCATTAAATCATGTAGTGTAGTGGATAGTGTGCTAGACTATTAAGCGGGAGACCACATATTCAATTTTATCCAAGCCATGTATGTTTTTTGTTAATTTTTATTGTTAAATGCATAAAAATGAGTAAGTTTATGTTAACTTCATGCTGCTGATTTACATACTATGCTTTAGCCGAGTGGTTGGTGCGTTGGATTTTAAACCTGAAGGAGCTTTGTACGATTCCCAGTGGAAATTAATAAACAAACAGTGAGTAAAAATATAAAATTAATAAAATAAACTTAAAGACAGGAAATAATAAGCCTTTAACATTTAAAAATAAAACAAAAATCATTAAGTTTTACAGAACTTGGTTTTGATTATTTTACAGTAAAAATAGCAGAAATAAGGTAAACATATTTTATTTTTACAGAAGCTACAGTTAGTTTTTGTGACAATTAAATTAATCCAAACAAAGGAAGAATCATTCATTTTTTATGGTTTTAAGTCTGTTAATTTTTGAACATTTAAAGTTTAATAAATTTGTTGTTAAACTTAAATGAAAGTAAGTAGACCAGTTTTTAATTTTTTAATTTATTTTATATTAAAATTTCAGTTAATTGTACGTATAGAATATTTTGAGTGTATGAGAAATCACTTTTTCGATACTAATTTGTGAATAACTCCGAAAGCGTTGAACGAATCAAAAAACTATTTACGACAAAATTACCTTCAAATTTTACCGTAAATTTTTTGGCGTTTTGCTCATCAAAATCTCGTATACCACTAGTGAGTTAGGCTCATGCCCATTAAAACTATATGTACGTGATACAAAAAAAAAACTGTAAATTGATTTTAATTGAGAGCATTAAACTCTTTATATTTCACATATTTTTATTTAATGAACATTTTCTTTGCAGGACAGTGTAATTTTTTTGGAGCCCTCTATCAGAGCCAGTCGTTAGAATCTTGTAAAATTTTTTGAGATGTACAGGCGAACAGCCCCTAAATGAGTTAATCGCCATACAAGATTTTATATGTCAAATCACTAAAACAATGAGCCAAATCGTGAAAGGGGGATGGATGGGGGTTACTATAGCTCACCCTAAAGGAATGCCATGTGCAAACTTTCAAAACGCCGAAACACGTATCTTTCCGGTTGCTGCCCTTTGCCAGAATAGGCCGTTTGAACCTTGTTATTTTCAACAAAAAAAATATTTTGCTACACAGTGTTATTGATATTAAAAAAGTTTAAAAATAAAACCCTTAAAAAATCACCTTACATTATTTACCTAGACTTTGCTTTGTAAACTTTTAGAGCCAGAAATAAATAACAACGAAAGTGCTATTTATGAGAGAAATCTTTTAGGTTTTTTTTTTTTTTTTTTTTGTTTTAAGTAGTAAAAATGTCTACCGTCTGATTGTGTGGCTGAGTGTGTGTGTGTGTTTGTGTTGTTCCCCCATTTTACCGGAAACTAATTTTCCTTTACAAAATTCTTGTATATTTTTTTTTTCACTTTAAAAGTAAAAAAGGCGTCGCATATTATTTAAAATGTGGCGCCAATTTCATAAAAAAAACTTGTAGGTTGATTTTTCTTTAACATTTCAGTCTTTTGAAGTTTTATTTTTGTTTCATATTTCTTCTTCCAGTTCCTTTCTGTCGCTTTCAATGCTTTTTGTTTTTGTAGTTGTTGGTGGCTTGTTATTCAAAAGGCAGCATAATGTTTTTTGGTTATTGTTTTTGTTCGCTTTCAAACATAATTTTTGTTAATATTGGCTTTAAAAGTTTTTCAAACTGGCGAGGGTGTACAAATTTAAAGTTGTAGATGACAAGCCAAAAAACAACTAAACATGATTATAATACTTGTAGATAATGTTCAACAAAAAAATATATATGTATAAATAAGATTTGTTAGACAATACATATTGCTTGCTTTAAGTTAAAGAAAAACTAGTTTCAATATTTAATTAAATAGTTAAGAAACTTCTGTTCCTGGTTTCTGCAACTTGTGAGAAGTTTTGATATCTGGTATTTAAACAACATCTGGTCAACATTACTTGAAACTTAGTATCATATACTGTCTAAATTTGTGTTGAAAAATTCTGGTTGTCTAAAATTGCATCGAGTTTCTAGTTATTTGTCTCAATTTACGCAAAAACACAAATATAGTCTTAAAAGTATTTATTTTTGAACAAATTATGTCTAAATAACAATAAAATTTAGAATGTTAAGCAATCTCTCTAAATAAACAGCAGAAAAATGATTAAAAAATAGAAGCACGCCATATTTTTCTTCGGTCATCAACGTTTAATTTCAGGTATTTAAAGGTTTTAAATATAAATTTTGTAAGTATTGGTAAGTAAATATTGTTAACTTATAAACAAAATTCTAAGGAGTTTTCTTGTTTTAATAAATGTAATGAATTAAGAAAATGTACTTCATATATTTTTATTAAAGAAAAAACTTTTTAAATTAAACATATTTAGCCCAAGTGAAAAAAGTTGAACATAAAGTATAATACGCCCATGGCTGCTGAATGATAGCTACGATAGACTATCAGCCAGGAGGTCACGGTTCGAGGCAGCACACAGCCAATAGCTTCGCAGGCGTTTTTATTTTATTTTTTTGTTTTAAACATATTTTGTTCAAAAATCAACAAAGAGAATGCTTGTCTAACTTACATCAGTACACAGAGAAAATGAGTTTCGTTTTTGATAACAAAAATCCCGGTATTAAATTCTTTTTTTTCAACTTTCCTGTCATAAAATATTCTGCTATATTAATAACAAAATTGTAAAAATATTAATTTGAAATTTAAGTAAGTTTTTTATTAAAACTTGGGAGAATTTTGACAATGAATTTATTTAAAATTTAGAAAAAAAATTTTTTAATTAAAAAAAAATGTTGATAGGGCTGGGAAACGATCCCGGGCTCTTCGGACGTAAAGCACGCTCTCTACAGCTAAGCCATATCCCAGTTATTTTTTTATGAGATAAATAAACATGTATTAAAGTACTTAGAGAGCATGTCAATGTATATCGTCGTTGCTACGACAAAATTAGCTATGTGTTTTTTACTAGGTTTTCAGGAGAGCCAAAAAACAGTTTTATGTCTTAACCATGTGATATCATTTTAAACTTTAAAAATTTAGTGAAGCAATATACGCATCACTATAATTATATCGCAAAATACAAGATACATAATTGGATATTAGCTGGCTATAATCAAATTGCTTAAAGAACTACACATCAATGGCTTAATATAAAAAGAGCGTATCTCGATTTTTTTCGAAATCGAGTTTTTAACGTTTTCTGGTAGCTAACTTCTAAATACATCCTCCCTAAGGAACTAAGTAAACCACTGTTGAAAATAACTATGTAAGTGTTCTACCTTGTGTTCAGTTTTTTCCATCTCCTGTAAAATAACGAAAATTCGAGTTACGTCTTTTTTATATTAAGCCATCGACATAATTCATTTTGTTGGAGCATTTCTAAGAAAACTATTTTTTAATTTAGAATATTTTTGGACATATAACTGTTTTGTCTCGCAGGATGTTAGGAAAATATCCTTAAATCCTTTGGTAGGTAGATGTATAACTAATATATGTGCAATAGAAAATTTTTCGATAACTTTCACATAACTGATAAGGCCAGAGCAACGACGATATGTACATCGAATTAAACACATATGGATTTCATTTTACAGCTGTTTTTATTAAATATTTGCAATTTCTCAATAACTTTTTTATCAAATACTTTTTATTGCGTAATTTTTAAAATGAGCGGTATTGATATATATTGTATTAAGTTAATGACAAATATTATTAAAATTAGTATATCTTACAACAACATTATTTTATTGAACATAGTTTCTATCTATTTTTTTTTCTGTGTAAAATGTTGACGACTATTATCGACCTAATTTTTAACAAAAGTGTTTTAGAGTGTAGGCAATGATGGACATCCAACCTGGATGCTCGCTTCCAATAAGTGGTACATCGACTGGATCCCCATTGAAACGCGCTGCAAAGTACATATTTATAATTAAGGAAGCACAAAATTACTTTAAGTATGAATTTCTTAAAAGAAGTACCGAACGCTTAATTCACTGACGGAATTTTTAAGGAAAAAGGTAAACATGTCCTAAAATTATGTGTAAATTCAGATTTTAGCAATTTAAAACCTTTTGACAGACTTTTTGCCAGTCAAAGAGAAAACTAAGAAAGTTCCGAGAAATCATGAAAACGGATTTTCTTATGTCCACATTTGTTCCAAGGTTCAGAAAATACTTCGGCAAACAAATGAATACACATAAGACTTTCTGTGGTATTTCTTTTTGAGCTTTCGGGATTTTTGAACATATGGGCCAATATCAAATTCCTATTCTTCTTTATTAAATGTATATACTTAAGACTAATATTCACAATGTACGATTAAAAGTTTTGTATGCCGAAATTGCCGCTAAAGTCCACGTTAACTTTTTGTCGTACATTGTGGAAAGGGCCAACATTAACCAAATGTGAAATCTATCAAATATTACTTCACACAATGTGCGCGATACTTGCCATTCACTTTATGTGCATTTATGTTATTGCATAATTGATTGATTTCTTATCATACTTTCCTTATAAATGAGATTTTTTTTGCATAATAAAGCTTTGTTTATAGTTCAACCATGTTGCAAGTTTTATGGATGCTAAAAATTTATTGATCAAATTTAAACAAGAACTTCTTAATCGTGTAGCGATTTCAAAAGTTATTTATGTTTGTTTTATATTCTTCTAAATAAATAGCACCCACTTTCAAAAAACCTTAAAAACAACTTAAAATTTTACTAGAATACCAAAAAGTGTCATAAACTTTCTGTTATGCTTTTATCGTATCATCCATCAATCTGCTGAAGTTTGGTAGAAAGCTGAGAAAGCTATTTCTCAAAATTCCTCATCTGCAGTGGCTTTTAAAAGAAATTTAACAAATTATGTTTTTATTAAAAACTTTTCGTTTTCGTCCTTTAAAAGTAGTTGTGATAAAAAAAAAGAAACGAAAAATAAGCAGCAGCGGCAGCATTTAGCAATAAATAAAAAAAGAACTTAATAAATCTTAACACGTAATGTTTTTTTTTTCCTTCATTATTTCTTTTTCGGCAAGGATAACAAGAAACAGCAAGAAAAAAATTAATAAAAAGTTGCCAGCAACACTTGCAAAATGTCCTTAATAGCAGGAGGATATCAAGGGAAACTGGTAGTGTGGCGTACAAGAAAAGCAGAGGTTTTTTAACAGCAGCAAGCGGTTTAAAGTCTCATAAAACTTTTTCTTTTCTTTTTATAGCTGCTCCACAGTTCTGTTCACTATAATTTTTAGTACGTTGCGGTCGGTTAACGTGACAATAAAATGTTGTCTACTTTTTCTCTGCAACCAACCAGCCAACCATCAGAAAAAGAAAAGTTTTTCTTTTCTTTAACAATTTTTTTTTTGTCCATGTCAAGTTGTTTTTCTTTATCATCCTTATTTCTTTGCTAATGTTATTGTTGTTTTTGAGTTTATGTTGCTGTTGTTGTTGTTGTTGGTAACTGTTGTTTATTACTGTCCTCCATTAGAGGCGTTTTTTTTAAGGAAAAGGACATTGACATGCTACAGTGAATAAGAGTATTGTTATTGTATTGAGTAAATGTATCATATGCTGTTTGTTGTATGGGGAAAAGAGGACTGGGTATGTGCATGTGTTCTCATATTTAAAATGAATCACTGTAAGTTGTATTATTTAACTAGTTGATGAACAAAATATTTGTAAAGTATGCATTAACATTTATGCTTGAGAAGTGTAAGTAAGCAGATGTTGAGGCAAGAGCTCTTTTGTTTGTTTAATATTTTTTTTTGTGTTGAAAAGTTTTATACTTGAAACCTTTTAGTAAAAATGTTTTAGGGGATAAATGTTACAAAATAATTTGCAGGAACTAAACTGTCGAAGAAATGTTTATGAGATATAAAAAGCTTTCAATGAAATAAATTATGGAGGCGAGAGTAGACTTTTATGCTTGTTGTGGTAAGCTCTCATCAAGACCTGAAACTTCATATTCTTTAAGCTTTAATAGAACACTGAAGATGGCACATAGCCGAAACCGGTCTGTTTTCAAACCAAATTTGACGTGGGATGACGGAAAATCGTTCCAAACTGAAATCTTAAGCTGAAAGTTCTCTTGTTCTATCTCAATAGTCTTGTATCTCGTATGCCTGTATTTATTGAATGCTTTATTTAAATCTTATTCGTTATATGATTTAATCATGCAGTGGTCTGATTTGCTTCTTGTGTATTGCAATTGCTCTTGAAGTTGTATAATAATTAAGTATAGGAGTAGAAAACAGTTACTTTTAAGCTAAATAACTATTAAAGTGCAAATCCATTTCAAATTTAGAAGAATATTGTAAAATCGATATATAAGGCCAAAGGGAGTAAGTAACACGCTAAAGCGCGTTGGAGGGCACAGCGAATCAACTTGTTTAATTTGTTCAACAAATTTTATATTTTTTGTAAATATTAAAAAGTTTAAATGAGTTAATATTTTTTGTACAGGATTTGCTTGAGGATAAACAGAGTAATAATAATAGTAGAATCTGTTGCTGGGAGGAAACACTAAGTAGTAAACGATACTCAAACGAAGCACAGAAAAATTTTATATATTATCGATCTAATATCGTGGCATGACCGCTAAAAAAAAGCTTAAGCGCCAAAAAGTAAATTTTACAAGAGAGGTATTTCCTAATTATCCTTGGTTAAAAGCGAAGTAGAGCCTTAATATTGATTATATAGGATTGTAGTGGACTGTTATATGTAATGTTAATAGTTTTAATAAATTTCTTATAAGACATCGCATTTTTGTGGGGGTTAAGACATTTTATTTAGCATGCTCTTGATGTCATGAAAAATCAGTTAATTTGATAATATTATTTTAAAAGTAGTAAAAGTAGTAGTCCTTAACATGCTGCTCCTTAACTCTTTTATTGATATCCTTTTTACACTAGTTTTGCTCTACTTGAAAACGTGAATTTTAGCTTAAGCGACACTTTGCAGTTACAAAAAATTGTAAGCAAATTAAAAATTTTAGGAGAAAATGCACTTAAGCAAAAATTTATTTTCCTGTATTTCCGTAATGGTACTTGACATGACTATGAAACTTTGACAGATAGTCCAAATTATCGTTAATAATAGATTTTTGTCAAAAAACAATTTTCGAAAAGCATGTCGGTTAACCATTTTTGGCGGTTATGGCTCGATATTTTGTGCCACACAAAATATGGAAATAAAGTTATATAAAGGTTAGATTAGGTTAGTTGCACAGGTTGCCCTATTGTGGCCATTTGTCACCTTTGTGATGTCTAAAAAACGGATGCGTACAGATCAAAATCCCAAGCCTCGAGTAAATGAATTTATTCCATTACTATCGTATTAACTCAGGTCCGCAAGTTCGGTAAATATAGAGTTTCTCAGGCTTATCGCAATATTTCTGGATAGAGCTGAACATCAACAGAGAAGGTGCTTAACAGTGCCTTATTCCTTTACATTTTGGCAATTTCTATAGAAATCATTGTATGGCTGATTCAGTCTCATAGCATGAGCATTCAAAAGACAGTGCCCCGTTATGACTCTACAGTAAATGGAACTGACACAAAACAAGTCACGTGACCGGTTGTCAGGTGGTAGGGACCAGTCCGTGTTCTAACACTTCCTATGAAACGGACCAGCCACTTTTACATGGTGATGGCCTAGGATGGGGTTAATCGATACTTTGTATGCACCTTGTAACTTGTCTTTGAACTATCTTATGGAGTCCTAATCGGTGTAGAATAATATAGATTATATATAAATATTAATCCAAAATTCAGCTGTAATTATCGATTAATTAATTTTTTTACTGTTACAAATGAGTAATTCCATTTAGCCGGGTGTGACCACTTTACACATATTTTTGTTATAAATAAAGAATATAAAATTTTTTACTTAAAAAAAGATTGCTACTCGCAAGGTCATTAAGCTAAAAGTCGTTGAATAACGGCTGGACACTGAAAGAACACGATTCCTGCTCAGACCTGACCTTACAAATCTTAGTTTTAAAGAATTATGACTTTCAGCATAAATTCTGTAAAATTCATACTATAACGTACACAATAATTTTGGTATAGCTGTCTCTTCAAAGTGTTTTTAGCTGTATTCCGTATCTACTGTTTGACAAAAAAATCATTTTTCTTAACAAAAAAAGTATTTTTAAAATGTGACGGGTGTGACTGATGGGTGTGACCGACGGGTGTGACCGAATACGAAAATTTAAAAAATTCGAAGAAATAAAGCTTTTTATTGCTATCATTAATATAAATAATATAAAATTAAATCATAAGAAAATAATAACACATTAAATTATTTGCTATCCGTTCTATTATAGACAGCAGAATACTCTAGCTGAGTATTTGTTTTTAATTCAGTAAAAAGCGAAAAAAGTATATTCTTTTCAGAGATAAGGGTTTTTTATTAATAATTAGAAAGGGAAGAAAAGAAAATCTGAAATATATATTAAACATACAAAGATGGAGAGCAAAATGTTTCATGGATGATCATTTAAAAGTGCCTCAAATTGCTTAAAAAATATTGAATAATATATTTTTTTTATTTTTTCTATAATTGTTTTGCTCTAGAAAACATCAATTGAGAGATTTTTATGAAAAATAAGAAAATTATTTTTTCCTTGCATAGGGCTGTTTTACGTGGAATCACTCAAATCCAAGTAGAAATTTTATTTTATTTTTAAGCGGTGTCTTTGATAGGATTCGAACCGACAACCTCCGGCATGACAGGCTAGTACGATACCCACTCGACCACAGGGGAACTTATTTTTCAATGTTATAAATTCCAGTTAAGCTGGAGTTAATATCTGAATATAGTTACGGAACAGGTTCCTGCGTGGCATGGCAGTCTCATTGCAGGGGAGCAATTAATATTATATAGATACTATGTGATAGGCCTTATATCCAGGTGAATCGAATTTTTTCAGTGCCGTTTACTACAATACTAGCCGGAGTACCAACTAAATTGACTGAAAATGGTTAATATGTGACCATTTACACAATATGTCTTTTTTCACCATTCACTACTCCTTATTTTTGGTACCAGTCTCATTTTCTCAAGTCATAGGATGAGTACTTGTGGATCATTTGTCACCAAATTTTCCGCAGGCGATTGCTACGCAGGTGCAGACACAAGAGGGGAAATTGGATATTCGTCCCCCCCCCCCTCCTTACAAAACTAATAAAATATACCTAATTGCTATTGAATTTCTAAAAGAAATTATGCAAAATAGTAAGTTTCCCCCTTATTTAAAAAAGATACAAAAAACAGCCATACCGCCAACACTTAGAGGGTTACAATATTCCACAAAAATATTTTTTGTAGTGTTTTACATAAAAATTCTGAACACACCTTATACTATACATGTAACGCTTACAACATTTCCTATGACAAATAATTGTTAGTATTTGTAAAATGCAGGTTAAATTTAGTATTTATTTTCTCGTGAAGAGGCCAAGATCTGTCCTTTAAAGGCTAGCATTGAGGTCACAAGGAAACATATTTTGTTTAAGCTTGATTATATAATACAATTTTGAGCCGTCTAATGATCATGTATTATAAACGTATTTTTATATGTTTTAAAAATATTATGGTTATAAACAATTATTATATATTTAGAAAGTAATATGATTCATAAAAGGATCCTTAATATATGACAATATGGCTTAGCTCTTGTGATCATTTAAATAATATTTATTCTTTTCGTGTAAATACAAGACCAACTATTTTCAATCATGCCTTAACAGCATGAACGTGATCTTACAACATCTTTTACAATATACATATATATATATATATATATATATATATATATATATATATATATATATATATATATATATATATTTACATTTTAAATTTCCATTATACGAGTTTTGCAAAAAAAAAATTTATATTAAACAAATTGTGGTTACTTTGCTGGCTTTATTCGGTGTAAACTTTTAGCCATAAGTTTTGATATGTTGAGTAGTTTTCAGTTATTGCTGCTTTTGTTTGCTGGTAAAATTGTTGTTGTTATTGTTTCTCGTACTGGTACCAACGACTAGATGGATGTGTTAGATTGTGGTTGTTGTTGTTGTTGTTGTTGTTGTTGTTGTTTAAAACTACTCGACAGCAAACATACACGCACACACACACACTCACACAAACACTCACGAGCACATTGAAAACATAAAAAGGTCTTAAAATGTAATAAAAACCATAAGAAAACAAGAAAAAGTAGAACAAGGAAACTAAAAGTAGAAGGAAACCGAACTAAAGTTAAAAAAATCTTTAGTTTAACAACAACCTTCTTTAAATCCCACAGAAAACTTTATAAAACATTAACGAAGGAAAGAAAGAGAATCTAAATGGCTAAGAGATGACTGAAATAAAAATGAAAAGTGCAATTTGTACGTGACATTATTAAAGTTGCAGAAGATGTTGTTAAGCTTTAAACCATATTGAAAAATCTAAGCAACTTAATAATGTTCTAGATTTCAAGCGAAAGAATAAAATATTATTGTAAAACCAGAGAGCTGACCTAATGCTGGCTCATCATTTATTTATATAGCCGAGCTAATAGCAAGAAATTTTTATTATATGTTTTGGATAAAACTAAAGAAATTATAATAAATGTTTTGAGTAAAAGAAGCTAACTTTTTGTAAAAGTCCTACAACGCCCCCTAATTACTTATGTTGTTCTCAGTATTTTATCCCGTATTTGATTTAAACAACAACTTTATTTTGTGTCTTTGTTGTTATTTTCCTATTGCTTAAAAAGCTTCTGCTGAGGAAAATCTTAGACTCCCGCAAAACTTTGCAATATATTTGTAGAAAAAAACTTTGTTGGCCTTAAAAATACTTTGGTTGGTTACACTTTTTTCAATACTTCTTTATTCATACTTGTTTGTCTTAAATATCAATTTGGGAAAATTGAAAAAGTTTTATTTTTCATACTTAAAGCTGCTGTTAAGCTTAACTGCCATCTATAGTTTGCTTAACTACGTGTATTATCAATTCTAAATTTTGCTTTTTGTTCATAGTCGATTAACTATTAACACTGGCTTGCACAGGAAATGTCCTTTGAATACAAATATGTAGATTAAATTAAAATCTGCTTTCAGTTTTTTGTAACTCGTTCAGATCTTTTTAATAGGCACGATTGGTATTTTCACTAGGTACATCGGTATATTTCACCCTATCATGATAACGGCATGTCCCATCTCGATACACAAAAGGCCAAAATATGCATGAGGATGTTGTTGGCTTTCCGAATATCATGGACTAGTCTCGATAATTTTCATGTACAACAACCTGACTTCTATATTGATTCCATAAATTTTCAGCAATAACGACTTAAGTATTCCTGTGTGATGAATTATTTAAATACACAAGCAGAGATACGATTTTATTATCTAAACACATTTTGAAACCTTTTTTAATATTTTGTTCTATTCTACTTAGTAAATGTTATTCATGACGACTTATGCGGATTTATGCCTCCTTGCTAGGATCTCGTTCTTAAGTTTTTTTTTGTTTGAAATTGTTAGACAAAGTTCTTTTAGCAAATATACGCCGAGTGTTTCAAAACATCAAAGATATTCATACCGTGGACACAATTTCAGAAATATTTTGTTTTTGCTCTACTGAAAAAATCAGTTTTAAGACATATGCCTTTATTCAAGAAACCCAATTATTTGTTTATAGAATATAGAGTTTGCCATTAAGCTACTCCATCAATACCGCTGTTGATATTTGGCCTTGAACACTAACAAGCAAATATTATAAGCTGCTCTCTCAAGACCACCTGTTATGTATTCTCTTTCGCCTATGTAGACTTAACCCTACGTCTTCACGAGCCATCGACTTGAACATGACATGAACATGACGCCGGCAGAGCAACTGCAAAAAATTCATCAACTTCTTTGTTGTGGTGAATACGTGCGATGTCCATGTTCTGCCTTATCAATGTATTTGGTGGTAGCGCAATAGAAATGGAATATTTAACAATTTCTTTCTGTCTCTTTTCTTTCTATTAAAAATGGTTGTTGACAGCGAATCTCATGGCGAACATTGATGCTCAGCCATATGTTCGGGCATCGATGGCAGAGCATGGACGAAACATGGACATGAGCGGTATACATTACCCATATGCGATGTCCGACATGATGTTCATACCAACTTCATGGCTAATGTAGACCCCCAGTAAGAGAGAATTAAGTTAAGGGCCAAAGTAGAGATAAATTATTATTGAATAATCACTGGATACCATCCAACAAGTTGAGAAAATTTCCTAGTAGTACCAAATGAGTCACGGGGCTACCATCGTACTTTTTTGGTTTTAATAGTACGAAAAAAAAGTATAATTGTACCAACTTTATCATCCCTGCTTCAAACCTGAACAGTTATAAACCCTTTATCTTATGCACAGACTTTCAAAAACCTTTTGAGAATTTTCAAATATGTAAATGATTTTCAAAAATAAGCATAGTAGGCTTTGAAAATTATACAAAAACCCAGCAAATAATTTGGACGTAGGAAAATAAAATAGATTCATACCGAATAAAAATTATTTGCTGGCTTTTGTACAATTTATTTTTTAAAATCATTTACATATTTGTAAATTCTCAAATGGTTTTTGAAAGTCTGCACATAAAATAAAGGGTTTGTAATTGCTCAAAATTGTGTTTGAAGTCTACTGACGATTTAGTAAAGCACCAATGAAATGCATATAGACAATGCTTAAATACCAGCAAATAAATTTCATTTCATTTATGTAAAATCATAAATTTCTTAGAATTTTAGAAAAAAAAACTAATTTTTAATTTTGCATGAAAAATCAATTTTTTTTTCGATACCAATTTGTGAATAACCCTGAAGGTCTCGATCAAATCAAAATATATTTACTCACTCAAAATTTTTCAGTAAATAAACTTGTTACAATTTACATTTGATACCGTCGGATACCGTCATTTTTGTTGTTTCTTATGAAATATAATTTGCATACAACGCTTTTAAAAAGGACTTTGTACACAACTTTATGAATATAAGAAACTCAAATTGTGAGTTTTTGGTTTTTTAGGAAGCTATCAGCAATGCTTGTCAACTTAATTGAAATTCAAACAAACATTTTGCTGGTACAGTAAAATTATTTACTAAAATAAATTTTATTTCAAACAAACATTGGCTTGAACTGAGGCTTATTCGTATAAAGTTTTTAGCTTCAAATTAACTCAAATTTCAAAACCAATGGCAAAATTATGTTGGTTTTTATAGCTTGCAGCCGATGTATATTTTCTTCTTCTTTTAATGCCCCAAAAATATACAATAAAATTAAGTTTTACTAGTTTATTGCTGTTTTCTTGTTATTTAACAATAAGTGGCTTTTTAAAAACTTTTTTCGTGTACAAGTTATTGTTTATTTAGTTTAGTTCTTGTTGTTTTGTACAGGATTTGCCTGTTAGTTTTTGTTTTGTTGGTTTAGGTTAAGGGTGCAGGAATAAATTTTGTTCCTTTTTTATGGTTTTAGGTTTTTCCGCTTGCAATCGTATCATTATCTAGAAAACAACTTTAAGCCATCGCCTGTTTATGAATTCTGTTTGTATTGTTTTTCGTTTTCTTTCTTTTGGCTTTGTTGTAATTAGAATTAAAGCAGGAGAGGTTATAGCTGCAACCAAAGTTATTTTAAGTTTCACTAATTTATAACTTTTTCATCCTGCTCCCTTCACCTTTTTTGTGCGTTCTTTGTATTGCTTACAAAATCCTTTAAAATTTTAAGTAAATTTCTTGCATAAGTTTCTTTTGCATTGGACTGTGGCGCAGAATGGAAATAGTTTGGAATTAATTTATTAAATTTCAAACGGCTGATTTAATTTACACAAAATTATATGCCAACATAAAAGAATAGTTTAAGCTTTTTCAGACACTTTCCTGGATTACTCCCTTCCCTGATAGTTTAGTCGTCTTTTACGTCATAAAATGAATATGAATATATTATAGTGCATTTACATTACACCGAAATTGTGCACTTACGAGATTTCGAGCAAAATATAATTTTGTTTTACGTGCCCCATTGAGGTAAAATTTCCAATTTTCTAAAATTTTCCAAAGTTAAGTTAAATTTACATAAAGTGATACATATTTCATTTAACGTAGGTAAAAATGTTGGCCCGATTCGAATAACGTGCAACATCTAGTGGTCAAAGTTCATAACGTGAATAACGTGCAACCTCTAGTGATCAAAGTTCAAATTTTGTGAAATTTGCTAAAATGAAACATAATTTCTAAGCAATAATCTTGGAGTGGGTGTAGGTAAAAATTTAAGCCAAATTGGACGGACAACTCTAAGTTGTCGATTTTTTGCTTCATTTTAGAAAATTTTACAAAATTTTAACTTAGGGGCAAGCCTGAAAATTATCCAAATTACCTAAAATTTTCACCACGTGAGTTTTATACCAAATGCTACAATAACCGGTTTGGGTTTTGTTGAAAATAACAAATGAAAAATATTTCATTGCCACCCTACTGTCGATAGACATTTCGGTATGTTTACAGATTGCGTGCTTTTTTTCAAAGGATGTGTTTGTTGTACATATTTTGTATTTTTGTTTTGTCGTTTTTTAATGATGCACCATTTTTGTGGTTGAACATTAACCCATACAAAATATTAACACACATACACTCATACATACACACACAAATAAGGAACAATACACTCATACCCTGCAAACATTTGGAAGATATCCCCTTAGGCAATAGTTTAACAATATCCCCAAATTTTCATCTAAAAGAATATAATCGAAGTAATATTTTTATTTTCTTCATTTTATAATTTTTGACATAATTACGCAATATAAAGAGAAAAATTTTAATCTAATTAATTTTATTTTTAAAAAATATACAAAAAAGGGCTAAATATCCACGACAAATGAATTTTAGCTGCAAAATGTATGTATGCAATTTTTACAGAAAAGCAGGAAGATAGAATCCAAAAATCTGTGTTTATCAATGAATATTTTTTAAAATGTAAAATCTTATCTTCCTAATAATGTTTTAGCGATATCTTCTTATTTTCTTATAAGTGGTTATCTGGCGATATTGCTAGTTTATCATCTAGAAGGATCGCTTTCGTATTGCGTAGGAGTATTGCCATCGAGACACGTTTCTTTCCGAAGGAAGTATCTTCCGCAATACGAAATCGATTATTGCCGCAATAATATTTTTCATCCATGCAATACGTTTGGCAATACATGTAGTTTGTTTCTGTGTTTGCTGGGATACTTTGTGTTAATATGTGTAAATGATTGGAATGGTAGATTGTGTTAATTTAGTTGTTTTGCCTTTTAAATATGGCACGAATACTTTCCCGGCTTTTTTCGTAAATTATGTTTAAAGTTGTTGTTGGTATTTTGATTATAATGGTTATGGTAGTTGCTTTTTGTTGTTATTGTTGTATTTAGTAAGTGAGCCAAGAGATATTTTAATAAGTGGAACAGATTTAATTAATTTGTTTTTGTTCATGGTCTTTTTACAATTTTTTTTATGAAGTGCTTTTATTAAAACTTTCAGTTTTTTTCGAAAGATTGGGTTTGAGTTGTAATGCCACGTTACTGCTCTATAAACGATAATCCAATAAAGAGTTCATTAATATGATTATAAAGGTTGATAACACATGTTTACAGTATATTGCGTTCCGGAAAAATTTTAGCCGTTACCTACTACATATCGCACCCTAAATACAAAAAGGTCCCAACTCAAAATTTTCCACAACTGACTTTTTTCCATAAATTAGTTCAGAGTACACATCTCTAACTACTGCAAAAATTTCTTTCACATTACTATCTTCTTTAACTTGAAAAATTCAGTTATGTCTATTTTTATGTTAAGTGTGTTGCTTCTGCACATAAACAGTTTTTTGTCTCTCCTGAAAATTTTAGTATTTTGAATTGTGACCCTTTTGTATTTAGGATGCGATATGTTAGGCAGATTTTAAATATATATAATTATAATTTTTTTTATCAGCTCTAGTTTTCGAGATATGCCGTTATGTCAAAAATGACGCCACTTGAAGGACATATGTATATGAGCATAACTTGAGAAGGCCATTCTCTATTCAGTTAAGTAAAAAATTCAAAATTCGATAACAAAATAATCTTTAAGCCGTAAAAACATAATTTTTAAATCTGCACAGTACTTGTGGCGATATCGTAAAAGTTTGAGCAAAAAAACATAATTTTTGATAAATTTTTTTTAAATTTTTGTTTTTAAAACTTTGTAACAAAATAAAGACACAACAACGGGCCAGTTTTTGTCCAGTAGCATGTAGCTAAAGCTATCCCAAAAGAATTTACCCCTCTTTTTCATTGAAATTGGTGTACAACTTTTGATTTTATTTACAATTTAGTGACAGAACTGATATGATAAAATTTTAATTTCCATACAACAGAAGCAAACAATAACACAAAGTCAGAAACTGCTGTTGTATGAAAATTTAATTTTTATCATTTCAGTTCTCTCACTAAACTATAAATAAAATTAAAAGTTGTGCACTAATTTCAGTAAAAATGGTCTCAATTCTGTTTGAATACATTTAGCTACAAGATACTAAATCAAAAATAAGCTCGTTGTTGTATTTTTATTTCTTATGCATTCTTAAAAACAAAAAATTCTAAATTTCTTATAAAATTTTTATTTTTTTGGGTTAAACTTTTATGATATCTCTGAAAGTACTGGGCAAATTTAGAAACAATGTTTACACGGCCTCAAGATTATTTTGTTGTCGAATTTCGGTTTTTGTTCTTTACTGAATAGAAAATCCCACTCTCAAGTTATACTACTTACTATATGTGGTGAAAGTGGCTTTATTTTTCACATAACGCTATATCGCGAAAAACTAGAGCTGATTGAAAAAAATTGAGTGCAGATTCGCGTTCAGCGTTACAAATAACTAAAGAAACAACTTTCATTTCTAGCGAACAAAAAAGCTTTTCGAAATTTGTAAACACTTGTAATTTAAGATCTCAAAAAATTTTCTTAGATAAATTAATAATAAAGGAAAACTATATAAATTGATCATATTATGTTTGAAGTGCACTATAATAGAAAGTTTTTCTGCTACGCGGTATCACTTTGCATTTCAGTTTTGATACAAATTATTCCTTCTGTTATCAGAAAAATGTAGCCTGTTTTTATATAAAAAATTAATTTCTTATATATTTCCTCTTTCTATTCGTTAAAACACTCAAAAATTATTATACCTGGGGGGTAGATGGGCACCATCTGCACGTCATATTGTAAATTCTTCGAGTGCCATCTGCTGCCATATTGTTAAAGTTCTGAGAATTTATATTATTATGTTTTTATATCTCTTCATTTTCATGACTTACGGCCAAAATATTTAAGCTGAAAGCATTTCAATGTTTTCTTAATTTAAAAACAAACGCTGCTGCTGCAAAACAATCAAAAAATTAATTTAATAACAAGATAAAATTTTGCTACAAAATTGTAAATATAAATATTTTGATATAAAAACTGTCAGATTGTCACCTTTAAATTAAATGAATATTTTAAAGCGAAAGATAAAAGAAAAACTATAAAATACAAATGTTTATCAGATACAAAAAATAGTTTTAATTGAAAAACTATGTTCAAGATTCATTAAATGATGGCAATTATTTTGAAATAAAATTTAAGTGAATAAATAAATTATCAAATATTGCCTTGATTAAGGAAAGTTTTTTTTCTTAATTAAAAAAAATATATGTATATAGAAAGCAAACTGACTTAGAATGTTTGTAGAAATTATGTGGTAGTTTTATAGTTGGTGCCATAAAAATAGGAAGGCTTTTGATTTGTTTCTATACACATAGTTTTGATCCTGACGTTGTGACCATAACTTAAAAGCATATTTGAATTGAATAGTTGAACAGTTGCTATCAAATCATGTTGTTATTTATGCAGCTCCATTCCATAAATAATTTTAACGTCTTAATAAATACATAATAATGATTTACCATGTAATCTGAATAGTTCTAGTGTTTTTACACGAGTTTTCGTATATGGGCAATTTTATTTAGCCGGGTGTGACTTTTTTGCACACATTTTTTGCTTTAAACCATTAATAAAAAATTTATTAGTTAAAAAAAGGCTACGACTCCCAAGGATGTTAAGCTTAAAGTCGTTTTATAAGGAATAGATACTGAAAGAACACGATTTCTGTTCAGAATCGCCGTCAGAATGTGTAATCTTACAAATCATAGTTTTTCAGATTTATGATTTTAAGGATATCTTCTGTAAAATTTTGACTGCAAAGTACACTATATCAATCAAAGTCTTTTTGATTGTTTAAAGTATTTACTGGTTGAAAAAACAGTATTTTTCTTTTTAAAAAAACATTTCAAAAATGTGACGGGTGTGACTGACGGGTGTGACCTAGTACGAAAACTCGAAAAATACTAAGAAATAAATCTGGTTATTGATTTCATTAATATAATTAAGGTAAAGATAAGCTCATAAGAAAATAATAACACATTAAATTATATGCTATCCATCCAATTATAGGCAGTAGAATACTATAGCCGAGTATAGAATAAAATTACCACAATCATGTCACAAGCATACCACACAGACAATTTTATTGTGCAACTTGGAAAGATGCAACATTATCTTTAAATTATCTTTAAGCAACAGATCGTGCTTTAAAACATTTATACAAATAGAAGTCTGCAGCAACATGAAAATAAATCAAATAACACATTTTTTGTTAATTTTATGCTGCACAAACTAAAGATTTAGAATTGCTAACAGAACATAGAAAAACACACACAACTACATGCACATTATTTTATATGTACATACATACATGTAAGTATGTATGACCATGCAGTCATTCAAGGAAAAAAATCGAGAACAAATAACAAGAAAAAATGTCTATAAATTGCTAAAGGATTTTCAAATTCATATTGAATTTTATACTCGTATATTAGAAAATTTAGGTTAGTAGTTTTAGTCCTGGCTGTGGCCCCGTATGAATTGTTGGCGGAGTTTATTGGTAACGAGCGGTTCGTTTCAATTTGTTTGTTATCCGTGTGTATGAGTTTTTAATGTCGAATGTAGATGTCAATTGAGGTTTTTGTAGGCCAATAAACCGTTGCAATTGAACAATAAAAACCAAAAACAAATAAAATAATGTCCAAACAACAACAAGAAAGAGTAGAAATTCTCTAACACACTTTTGTACACATACAGAAACCTATACAAACGAAATATATTGAAAATTTGACAATTGTTTGGTTGTTGTTCTTTATTGTCGTCATCGTAGTGGTG
Organism: Panzeria rudis; assembly: GCA_956483635.1. Taxonomy (NCBI): domain Eukaryota; kingdom Metazoa; phylum Arthropoda; class Insecta; order Diptera; family Tachinidae; genus Panzeria; species Panzeria rudis. The sequence goes on along the minus strand of OY101450.1, from coordinate 3,706,687 downwards.
GTAGTGGTATTAGTGGTGAGCTAGTAGTATTGGTGTTGGTTGGTCCTGCTATATAAACAAGCAAGCTGTGTGTTATTCTCTTAAAGCTGTATTGTTGTTGTTATATTTGTTGGTGGTGGTGGCAATTTTTAGTGTTTATCAAAATTAGATACGGGTTAAAGTTATTTGCCCGAGTTTTTTTTTACATTTTCCCTCCCTCCTTAATGACTGTTTGGAAACAAGTGTTGGGAGAAAAAATAAACAACGAATTAGTTTTGGTATATTGGTGTGCATTGTTTTGTTAAATATTGTCGCACTTTAACAGCCACTCTTTTTTTCGTTTTTTCTTTTTTTGCCCTTTAACACACTAGAGTATAGACGTTAGACAAGGAACTACTCCCTTAATTTATTACCATTAAAACAAAATGCTAAAGTAATAAAATCACATAAAATTGAGCTAAAAAATTTTACAAATTGCAAAAGTTTTGTGCCATAAAACCTTGACTTAAACTACAAAAGAAAAGGGAACAAATAATTCAATTGACTTTAAGACGACACGAGGGTTTCTTTCCTGTTTTATTTGATTTTTTTTCTTTATTTCTATTTTTGTTAACATGAGGGAAAGGTAGTTTGTGCAATGCAATTCTAGAGTTTAAGAAGTTTTTATTAAGTTTGACAAAAAAATAAATAAATAAAATAAAATAAATTTGTAGTCGGGGTTGGGTGGATGACTAAAGAGTGCTTAATTTGAAGGAGTGTGTGAGGAGGAAGATTGGAACCTTTAAATTGTTTTCTTTTTGTGCGATTAACCCAGCAGTTTTGTATAGGAAATTAGTTTACACTGAAAAAATTATTCCTTACACTGAACCAAAAACTCAAGCAAAGAGTTTATTGCTTCAACGAATTGTTCATTAATTTTTACCTAACGTTCCAATACGTTAAATCAATGAACTCATTCAATAATTTTATTAAAGAATGACAACAACGGATAAACGGCTTTGAATAAACTGTTTTTCTTTAAACTTCAGTGAATATATACATTGTAGCATTACAGCGTGCATTGATTCAACGTATTTTTGCAAAAAATTAATGAATCTAGGTAAACGAATGACATTCGTTGTAAATATGTAAAATTATTTTTTCAGTGTAAAATTTTTCGATACAAAAACTATCAAAAATTACCTCTTTCCCAAAAGGCAAAAAAAAAATTCGCTCGAACATTTTATTGAGCTTGACATTAGCTTGAAATTAGATAAAAGTTCCAGTGATGGCCTGCAACCGTATCCTATAATTTTTTATTTCACATATACTTTTTCCAATGTTGAACTTGATGCCATCTCAAGGCTCATTTAAAATATCGACAACACAACTTCAATATAAACATCATTCATATTGATGTTGCTGCGACATACATATGATGACAATGTGTCATCAATATTAAGACGTGGTGACAAATTCTCGTTTGTTTAAGTATTTTGTATGCGCATGTGCGCTATTCTGTATAAAAGCCAAGAGGCTCTTAGATTTTACTATTAGTTTTGTCATAATAATGATGACGAATGTGTACATAGGTGCAAAGCCATTTTTAAAATTGTTTTAAATTCGTTTAAAAACAAAAATGAAAACAGCACAAACATTTGTTTTTGAATACATATGACAAACATTAGAAATATGTTAATAAAATGCAAAATGTGACATGAACTTGATGTCGCTGCAGTCATAGCATAGATGACACTTAAAATATGACAAATATCTATGATAACCTTTGTCATCAGATAAATGTCAGCTTTCGCTTTATTGACCAGATTTGTCATAATATTGATGTCACAATTCTGATGACGGAGTATCATCAATCCAAAAATGAATTTTTCTATAAGTGTAGTACTAATCAGAACTGTTGGGTATACTATATACACTTAATTAAAAATATTTTCAGTGCTCGTATGTGTGTCAATATTATTTCTTTAAATTACTCAAAATTTACTTCTACTTTCAAGTTATTCTCACAGTGGGTGGTGTCGGTGGTATGTTACAAAATTTTATATTGTAAAGAAAAGCTGGTCTCATTCGAAATCATGTATTAAAAGCTTGCATATTAAGTTGCATACAAACTTTTATATGAGACATTACATATAAAGCGGACAAGTAATATATGTTTATGATTTCCATTTGCATAATATTTGACAATATTATGCCTATGGAGCATTCCATGAAAAAATAGAAATCTGAGCAATATTGTTAACCTTAATTTTTTATATACTTTTGCAGCTATATAGTGAGATTATGCTCTCAACCAAAATAATTTATATAACTAATAGATCACATTTGTTTTAATTACCGTTAATTTTTTAAGAGTAACAGCAAGTAGTATCAATTAGTTTCAAAGCCTAGTATGAATTATATGCCGTCCTAGGAAATTTTCGACAAAATGTGTCTGCGTTACCATGGGAATATACCAAAGCGATAATTGGAATTTCAATTTTCCACTTTACTAAAACTAAAGAAAAAGTCTCGGAGTGCGGAAAAAAATGTAGGCAAAATTTTATAGATTTAAGTTCAAATATGTCACGTACGTGATGCGATTTGTCTGTACGTGACAAAATATAAAAACGTATTTTTAATTATAAATATGTGTTTTATTTAATTTTTTTTTCGCCAGCACCAAACTTGATTCTTATTTATAATTTGCTTCTTAAACACTTGTTCGCCATGTGTAATAGCTTCGTTGGAATTTTCACTTAAATCAAGAATTTCAAATGTTGGTTGAATGGAACGGTCCCGTACGTGACGGACTATGTCTTTTTCTTTTTTCTTGAATGTTTGATGAACTATGCAAAAAGTTTCTATGTAGGGCTAAAGTCTATTAAATAATAGAAAAGAGGATAGTTATCTGCTATATTAATGAATATATATAGGTAATATATGCGTTAGAAATAGTTTAATTTGTCTGTACGTGACAGTGTGAAATGTGTACATATTGAGCCTTTGCTCTAGGAAAGTCCTAACTCAAAAAATAAGATATTTTTTACTTGTCCGCTTCACGTGTAATACCCCATATGTCAAATTAAAATACAATTTAAATATTTATTTAAATGCTTATCTCAACACACATGCAAACAGAAATTAATGTATAGATCTCAAAGCATTTCCGTTCAACACAAATAGTATTTCCTTGTAACACTAGAACATAAAAGTGAAGCTAAATGGGAAGGAGTACCTATTTACTCTATGATGTTTAAATATTTAATGTTCTTCTATTTGCTTTTCATTTTAATATTTCCCAACTCGTTATATAATAATAATCAAGAGAAAATGTAAATGTGGTTTGAAATATATTGCAAAATGAATTAGATTTCAAAACAAAAGTAAATAAAAAAAACTGAAAACACTGAAGAGATTTAAATTTCGTGAGATAATTTTCTAACAGAATGTATCCGCAAATAACATAAAAATTATATAAAGAAAAATACAAATTAAATAGACTAAAAGACAAAAACATAATAAATCCTTTTATATAACAAATTCTCACACAATTGCTTATTTAATAGGTTTTGGTTGGCAGTTGGATATATTCTATCAAAAATGTTTCGTCATACACATAATCCCGGTTTAAGTTTTTGAAATCCTTTACACTATAAAAATGCTTTTAAAATAATCATGACAAAGTAAGTGAGGGAGCCAGTGACTAACCGACTGACTAAAGAAGAAAATGCCTGGCATTTGCTCACATAAGTGGCCTTAAGTTTCCAAAGGATTTTATGACATCTTTATAATATATATTTTTCAACATTTATTCTTTGCTTATTGTATAAAAGTTAGAGTTGCACAATTTTTCAAGCATGCTTGCCTCTTGTATGTATACGTCTGCAAAACTAGGTTAAACACGTACAAATCACATTATAATATTAAAGTTCCTTTTCCTTATTTCATTTTCTTCCAACATCCTTTAAACAACAATTACCAAGGAGCACAACGTATGAAGAAAAGAGAGCCTAAGTGTGTTGCAAAACAAAAAATAAGAAATGGTATCCTTTTAGCATACAATTACATATAACCAGCTAAGATCCAAACAAACTTAAACATATGTATGTATTTGTAACATACTAACACACTAACACTTAAGTATTAACACACTTGAATTGCTGGCCATATGTTTCGTCTTAACACACACATGTGATTTGTCTACAAAAAAGGATTAAAATGCTTCAAGGTGGAAAAAAAATAAGCAAAAAATAACGAAGTATATTTATAAGAGAGATGATGTATCTCAATGGCTAAAGTCGTTTTCATTTTATTTACTTGAGAGTTTTTAAAGATGAAAATTTCCCTCAACATTTCTATTCTTGCCAGTAATTTTAAAGGAAAATATATTTAATTTTAATTCTGAATGTTGAAGCTGAGGAAAAACACTCAATGAAGTGATTAATTTATATTGTTAAAGAATAACATCATAAAATGCTTTCATTATACAATACTATACATTGAATTTCCATTAATATTAATTAATAAATAATAATATTAATAAATTAATTTCATTTGCAGAATATCTCGTGTCTGTTTCGTAAGTTATTAAAGGTCAAAGGTAATACAAATGGGGTTTTTACCATTATCTAAGTTTCTTTTCATGACTTTCGCCTCTACACATTGAAGGAGAATCAAAATATTTGTAAATAAATCAGTTATTTCTAAACGGATAGCCCGATCAGAATAAAATTTCGCATGGACATAGCAGAAGAGAATTTATATTTAACTAAAAAATATAAGCTTACCATCATATTACTTACACAGAAAAAAGGATTTGTAAATACAATTAATTTTTTAATATATCAATTAAATAATTAGTTGATTTTTAGCCTACAACGAGTTTTGTAAATACAATAAAGAAATTGTAATTTAAAAGGATATCAGAAAATATTTTTTAGCAGTTTTTTATTGTAGATTTCAAAATTATTTCAATTAAGATTACTGCTATATCAACAACACAGAAAAAAATATTACTTATATCCAAGGAATTTTTTCATAAATGCTATGAATCTTACATGATAATTGTTTTCCAAATTATTTTCATTCCTGCTAGGAACTTTTTCATAAACTAATTCATAAATTCTTTAAAAACTATTTTAAAAATTCAGTATTGAACTTGTATAGTCTGTTGTACTAGGCACAACTATTTCCTTTCTGCCAAACAGACTATTTGGAATTAATTGTGTTTTTACTCTATATAAATAGAAAAGCATTTTAGAATTTGTTGACAAAAAAGTTGAAAATTTTTTTCAAAGCGATTTTGATTTCATAAATTTATTTATTGAAAGCTAAATTCATACTGGGAATGAAAAAATTCCTATTAATAAAATATATGAACAATAGATTATGAACTTTTTTCATACTATTTATGTTCAAACTTTTTTCTGTGAATGTGAATTGTTATTTTCCGAAGAAATTTTAATTATAATAATTATTGTATTAACAATATTTTTTAAACACAATCACAACCCTCAAAGCGACTTGTTGCTTGTCTATGAAGAACACTAAATGTCTTTGGGTGCAATCGAACCGGCGATCTCTGGACTAATAGACTAACGCTCTTACCTCTCAGGTACAGAGCAATTCGTTATTAGATACGCAAAACTTGATTTGCTTTGTTTCATTTGCGTGTGTGCAGTCATTTCTTATATCAACAATGATGATGGAACAAAATTTTCTTTAAGATGTCAGCCAAAAAAGGTCTAGGAAATAAATTTTTTTTTTGCCTTAATATAGCGACTTAAAATGGTAAATTAAAAATAAAGCGTAAAAATATTAACAAACTTTCAAATCTTAAGGCCTGTAGCTCCATGAACTTTGTTGCGATAAATACAGTTTATATATTGGCTGAAAGATGAAAGATATATCTATGCAAAATTGCAACATTTGTATAATATAGAAAAACAGTTCTCAAGATTTTTGGAAATAGCTAAGAAAAACTGCAAAAGAAACAAGTTTTTTGCAAATATCTCGAAAATTCCTCTTCAGACAAATTAGCGAATGCAATATTCGTATTCAGTGAACCCAAGTTAGCTTAGAAATGAACTCTTTTTTGGGGTTAATGGCAAAAAATAATAAAATTTATATACATATATTAAAAATTTCAGACTATCGGCACTGTTCTGTAAACCAAAACCGAAAAAATTTCTCGTTTTCCAAAAATAAATTATGCAATCATTGATGTATTTTATATAGTAAACTAATTTCATATATGATATTTTGAGCTCTAAAGAATACAAATTGGCACTATGCGCCCACGATATGGTGTAAAAGTAATTAATAATAATAATAATAATAATAATAAAGAATACAAAACTACAAAAAAGTCTGAAAAATTTAGCTATTGGTGGACTTAATTTTTCAAATCGAGCATTTTTAAATCGACTCGATTTACAGAACAAACAAGTATATAATTTTTTTCCGTGCAGCCCCGTATAAGTTTTAGCTATTATATTGCTAAAACTTACACATCCTGCTTGGCTGCTTCCTATTTATCATCATTTTTATATTTTATTTATTCTCATTTATAAAAAATTGTTGAATGTTTTCTTTTGTTTTCTTTCTCTTTTGAGAAAAATAAGGATTTGTAATTTTATTTGCTGTTTTTTCCTTATTTTGTTTCAATAATGATAAATTTGTTATGATTTTCTTAGACTATTGGATGTTGTTGCTTATCTTGATATTTCTATTTAATGATTAGATCAGGGTAAAAGTTATTTCACTTAAAAGAGTAGCACTTTCCTGAGGTTAGACTTTTTGTTTAGACAGTTTCGTTTTTTCTAAGGACGAAATGCAGGCTTAAAAACATTGTAAAATTAGAAACATGTCAAGTGTTCTTGCCAGCTAATACGGGAAAAAACTATTTGAGCAATATTAACGGACAGCGCAATTGGATTTTCAGAACTAAATTATAACTTATTTCGTATATGGGTTAAATATAAAAAAAGTTCATATATTTGTCTAATCAGTTTTTTATAGAATTTCTCCAACAGTATTGAATGAAAAACTATTAAAACATATACGCAATATACTTGCTATGCAATAAATATGTATGTGTATCATCCTATAATAAAGAAACTCTTGTTGCTTTATTATTTTTTTGCTGTCTACAAAATTATACCTCACGCTGCCATTTTACGCCTTGCATTACTTACAAAATCAGAGAAAAAATGGAAAAACAAATAACCATAAATAGAATTAAACTTATGAGTTTCCTTTCTCGTTCTCAGAAAATAGAGCAAATTTAAAAGAAAATGCTTTGTTTTTTTAAGTAGGTCTACAAGTTGTTTGTCATTCGTGACTTTTTTTTATTATATAAAATTATTATCAAATAAATCGATAAAATTTAAAAGCCTATGAATAATAATTGCAATGCAAAAGAATATGTTATTAAAACAATGTGAAAGTAAAAAGTGATTATTAAACAATTTTTAACATGAGCTTCAAAAATTTTTTAAAAATTCGTCATTCGTTACTTGAATGTTTATTCCAAAAATTGAGGCGAGTGTTAAATAAAATCAAAAAATTTTCCTAAAGAACAAACTGTGTTTCATTCGTAATAATTTGAGTTGCAAATAATTCAATTATATTAGACCATTTGCTTAAAATTTGATATTAAAAAAAAACAAACATGTACAAAATTGTAATTCGTGACTTGTGTATTTATATGGCTTTTGTTGTGGTAGTTTTTAATATATGACTCCGATGTTTTTGTTCTCGTTTTGGGTTTCAAAGGAGATGAAAACCAAATTACTTAGAACAGAGATCCAAAAACGTTACGGAGAAAAATTAAGACTACACGAAAACCGGTATGCAGAAGAGAGCCAAAAAGCAAGGGAAATGTAAAGGCAATTACTCTTAAAACAACTTGTCTTATTTATTATCTCTTTGACTTTGATTTAAAGGAGTTCCAAGCAAATTAAAACAAGATGAAATAATATCGTATATAATAAATATATCGGTCGAAAGTGAGGTAACGAATCACAAAAAAGTATGCCCTGATCTGATAAAAAAATTCACGTTCAACGCAATCTAAGGACAATTTTCTCATTTATTGCATATTTTAAAATTTTAAAATCATAAAGTTCATATATAATTTTTTCCCCTTTTGTTATATAAAATTTACTCCTATATTTCAATCAGTTTCTAAGAATATTTTAAACAATCCAAAACTTTTTCACTGAACTGTATACAAGTAGTCATATTTCTTTTACTGCTGCTCCTTTTCTCCCAACTAAGATTACATTTATTTGCGAATGCTGCAGTAGAGTAGCAAATTATTTTGTGTTGTATTTTATTAAGTTTCATTGCATTTCTTTTGTACGCTTGTCTCAACATTTTTATTTTACTCGCATTTTATTTTATTTGATTTGATTTTATATAAAATTTAGTATTTGTAAATAATTCATTTTGACATTCAAGTGGAATTTATGTCCGTTTGCATTAAGAAAACTGCTTCATGTGCTGGAATACTGAAAGAGAATATAACTAGTCTGAGTATCCTTTTTGAAGAATCCTTGCATGCACAAATACATCATCATGTTATTTGCCATGTTTGTTTTGTTTTTCTACTTTGTTGCTGTTATTTTACATTTATATCCTGGTTTTATTTTTGTTTGTCATAACTTTCATATTAAATAAGAAAGAAAAAAAATTCTAACAAAATATCCTTAACATGTTTTTGCAGTTTATTATTTTTTATTTCATATTTCTAAAAGAGTATTCTTTTCTGTCTTAAAATAGCTTTTGTATTCCATAGTCTGTCTATCCGTCTGTCTATATTTATAATGTTTATGTTTTCTTTTTGTATATCATTTTTTTAGTTTTGTATGATTATTTTTTTCTTTAGCTTCAAGTTGTTTATCATTTACTTGCATTAAGTTTTTGTTAAAAGTTTTCTTTTCAAATATTCTTGGCAAAATGATTTTCAATAATGGACTAAGAAAAAATACTTGCTGACATTGAATCAATGCATTGTTGTCTTCTGAGATAGTTTTTGCAAAATTTAGATTAAATAGAAGTAAGATTCAATTGTACTGTTGATTATCGATTTCCTAATTGGATTGTGAGTGGCAGAAAAAATTTAAAAAAATGTTTGCTATAAATTTAAATTGACTCTTTAGTCATCATTTAAGCTTTGGCATTTTTTTTTTCATCTTTCAAGTGGCTGCAGTTGCTAAAAATATTTCAGCAAATTATTTCTTATTAACTTTAACTTATAAAAATAGTTGATTAATATGAAATAAATGATAAACATTTATTTATATAGCAAAAATATTGAATTTTTCATAATAGCTGCAAGCAAGTAGAAATTTGAATCGCTTATAACTTTCAAAATACAGCACCGGTTTTGATAAGATATAGTTTGTGGACATCTGCCAAATAATATCTCTCAAGTTGTATATCTTTTGTCAAAATCTGTTTTGTTGTTTAAGAGTAAAGGGGGTACCAAATTCCCCTTGCCTATTAATTTAATAATAACATTACCAAGCTCAAAATTGATTGAATAACTTGCAATGAAACAAGGCGCAATACAGAAAAGACGCATCTTAAACTTTCGTTATTTTACAAGAGAAGGAAAAATGAAGCTCTTTAATTAAGAAGGTTGTAATTAAAATTTTGCTAACAGAAAACGTTCATTAGCACGATTTCCATTTTTTCCTTGTTTTTCAAAAAGTTTTTCAAAAATTACGTATATTTAATACTATTAAGTATACGCTAGTAAGGAAATATCAATTTTAAAGCCAAGTGAAGCTATTTCAGTGCGAGTTTTTACTTATAAGTATATGTAGTTCTTACCAGTAAAAACTATTGAAAGACTTTAGGCAAAATGCTCTTATGTGGAGGTTTGTGCATATTAAATTTTTCTTAATGTTATAAAATCCTTGATTATTATTGATTGGTTATTATTTGAGGCTCTGAGTTCTAATCGGGGTTTCGTTTTTCAAGATTGGTTCCAGTTTTCGAATTCTCGCATGTTGGCAGCACTGCACTGGCTCCCAAGAAATATCATCTCAATTTTATTCTTAATTTTTATTTTTATTTTTGTTAAAAAATCTGTGAAAATGTAAAGGGAAAAGTGCAAAATCGATCCCAAGTGTTTTTGTTATGTTATAAAAAAAAAGTGGAATGCTTCCTTCGTTCTCTCAGCTTATGACACTGTTGTATGAAAATCGTGACTTATCAATTGAGTTCGGTCACTTAATTATGAATAAAATCAAAATTTGTAAATCAATTTTAATGAAATATGGCTTGTTTTGCTTGAAACACCTATATGCTAATGAAAAAATAACAGATTTTTAAATTTTTTTTTATGAATGAATTAAAAACGATAATTTTTATAAAATATCTATTTTTTTGGCATAAGTTCCCCGATATTTCTGAAGCTACGGAGATACGGAGTTCCTTAGAACCCCTCTAAGTCAAAGCCAACGAATTGATAAATCAAATAAATTGTTTTGAGAGTAAATCGCTTTACTTGTTCCTTACATTTCGCTTATATTCTGCATACCGTTTTTCGCCTAGTTTTAATTTTTCTCTACAAAGCTTTTTTTTGGATCTCTTCACTAGCTAATTTAGTTCTATTCTGATTTAAAACCCAAAATAATAACAAAACCATCGAAATCACATATTATAAACTACCACAACAAAATCCATACAAATAGACAAGTCACGAATTACAATATTTTTATATGTTACTTTTTCTTCACAATTTGCTTAAATGGTCTAATATAATTGAAATATTTACAACTGAAATTAGTATGATTGAAACACAATTTGTTCTTTTCGAAAAATGTGTGCTTTTATTCAACACTTGCCTCAAATTTCGGAATAACTATTCAAGTAACGATTGGCGAATTGTTAGCAAATGGATTGAGCTTTAACACTTCAATTTCACATATTTTTAATAACTTTTCTGAGCATTGCAATTATTATTCATAGAGTTTTAATTAATTTATAAACTTCACTATTTTATTACTCTATTTGATAATATTGTTTAATATTAAAAAAAAGTCACGAATGATAAAGAACCTGTAGACAGTCTTTTAATATAACAAACAAGCCCGTTTCTTATGATTTCACTCTATTTTGTAGAAATGAGAAAGGAAAATGTTATGTTGACTATTGTTTAAAACTACATCTAAGAGCTAAGACAAAAAAATTTTATGAAATTTTAAAGGCAGAAAAAAATTAAAAAAAAATAACATTTTTTTCGTATAAAATTTTGTACTTATTGCAAAGTAAGTATGTTGCCTACTGTAAAGGTTTTAATAACTTCTATTCAATATTGTTTGAGAATTACTATTCAAAACTGATGAAATGGAAATATTCAATTACTAAAATTGAAATTAAGTCTAAAGTTAATTATTATTTCGGCTGAAGTTCATTATTTGAAGTAATGTAAAATTAAATTATTATTAATAGTGGAATATTAAGAATATCTAATTAGACTAGCAGAACATATCAACACTACTGATCTATGCCATCTCATCAGCATTCCTAGCGCCTAGGAACATCAACTAGGAACATCAATTATTTAACGAAATAGAATACGAGAAGTATTGTAACTTCTTATATTCATTTTTAGTTAATTCATCTTTGGAAAATATGGAATTCAAGATCTGATTATTTATTCAAAAATTCCAAGTTCTTTTTTTTTTTTTTTGCTTGTTGAGTAGAATTTGCTACAACGTATTTGTTGTTAAAATTATTCTTAAAATGTTTTTAACAAAAATTTTTGCTGTGTACAAGAATATAAAAGAACGGTTTTATTTTAATTAAGTTGCCTAATTAAATGAACATATTAAAAAATATTAAATGGACTTAGCGAACAAATCAGTAACGAAATTTTACAAGTTCTTCTATCAAATTATTTTTCAAACCCAACCAATTAAAATCTAAAAATTAAACAAGAAACTACTTACCCAACGTTTTAGTCCATTGTGCTGTTGGCCGCCAGTCGGGATAATGCTTGGGAAATAGTTCCCTAGTCCAATAGGTATGCAAGACCACTTTGTAGACCGCTAAGCGATGTAATGTGCAATCACTAATTGGAGCCGGCTGGGTAGATTCTATGCCATCAGTTGCCATAGATGAAGCAGTTGAAGCAGTTGTTGTTGTACTTGTGGTCGATAGAAAGCCCGGTGATGGTTTTCTATTGCCATTGTAAATATTTGAATTTAACTTTGAATTCGAACTAGTAAAATATAAATTACGATTTGTCGAACCCAACACTAAATGTTGTGGTTGCTGCTTTGATTGCGTCTGTGAGATATGATTCTTCAAAGGTTGGGCCTGATAAATAGTGGTGGTCGTTTGATTCGAAGGTAATTGATTTTCCACGGTGTATGAGTAAATGGAAGGACTCGATATAAAACCCGAAGAAGAACTATAAAATGAAGCAGCATCACCTGCCAAGGGTGATGGTGTTGCCCTTATAAGGGGCAGCAGTAATAGAAAATACGTTAAAAATAAATGAAAAAACATTTTTGCAGGTGGTTTCTTCATATTAATATTATGTTGGCAGCTACAAGGAGACAGAAAATTTTAAACAGAAAAATTTTACAGTGCTTTTAACCTTTTTCGAAAACTTTTTTATTTATATGTTTTAGGCCTTCTAGCAATTCTTTTTTATTTGTATTCCTTTGGGTATCCTTTTTTTACATACTACTTTCCGGTTTCTTTATTTTTATATGATTTTTTTCTCTCATTTGCTTTTTATTTTTATGTTTTATTTTTACTTTCGGGTTTCATAGAACTTTTCACTTTTATTCGATTTTATTAGATGTTTCACATTTTATTTTAAATGTCACTTTTTTTGTTTTCTTTGCACTATAAAATTTTATTGCTGCATGCTTCTTTCCACATGCTTTCCCTACGCACAAGTGGAGACATTAAAGTTTTAATGCTAGTGCAATGTGCTTTAACGTAGCGTTACATTAAGTAACATGTCGTGTCATGCCTTTTCTTGTTTTATTTTGTATTACGCGCGCACACCACTAAACACATTTACACAGTTAAACATTTAAAAATACCGTTTAAAGTGAGTTTAAAAAGCCAATAATAAAAATATTTGAAAGTCCATCATATTTTTGTATTAATTTTTTTTTAATTTTAAATCGTTTCGTTTTTTTCTGAAATTAGTTCCTTTAAGATTTCAATTCGTTTTTATATGATCCGCTTAGGCCGTCCGTATCTGTTAATGTTTCGTTTGATACTGAAATTTGTGGTGTCTTATATTTTCAATTTACAGTTGTATATTTTTCTGAGATATTTTTGTTCACTACAAAATACCCACAACAATTTACCGTTTGAAATTCGAATAATTTCCCTGTTTGTTCTCTTTTAGTTAAACTCTCGTTTTCTCTTTCAAGTATTCTCTGTAAGAAATATATACCAAATTTCTTAAAAAGAGGGAAATTTTACCGTTATTTCAGCTGTTGTATAATCCGAGTATGCTTTGTTAGTATTAGTGAGTGTTTATTTATGCATTTTGTATTCATTTGAGTGTGTCTGCTTATGCTTCTTGCATGACAGCCGCCTGTTGCCTTATTTTTATTTTCATATAAAAGCAACAGCAACAACAACACCAACAATAATAACAATGTGGAGCAGAAAAAAGGGGGGTAATTACATTGTGAATATTTAATTTAATATTTTATAAACTGTCATCATTACATTCAGATTAGTCAGATCTTCTTTCCTTTATGAATAACAAAACTAAATAAATAACAAATAAAAACGAAATATAAACTACATAACAGTTATTTGACTAGTCCATAAGAAATTTGGGTCAAAATTTTATATGGCAGCAACAAGAAAATAAATTCATTCTGTTGTAGTTTTTTGTTGAGTATTATTTGCATAAAACTAAAATTTTAGAGAACTCAAGTCGTTTGAAGGATGCAGGCGGCACTCTTAAAAATTTATAAAAGAAATAATATGTGTTTATAGACCTAAAGCCTACAAAATCTGCTTTGGTACCGCCAAATACAGACAGGAATTGCAATCCCCGACTGCAACTTGCTTATGGTCCTTCGAGCTGGTTACAGTCGTTGCCACCGCGGTAAGCAGAAAAACTGGTTGGCGGCGTATACGACGCTGCTGCCATAACAAAAACCTCAGCGTTAACGATGCTAGGTTCTCAGTTGCTCCAAATGACTGGTCCTGCCAATTGAACTTACACAAATTGCACCTGTGCAAGGCGATCGCCAGGTTTAGGTGTCGACAAAACCCAAGACACCTGAATTCAAGGCCTAGATGATATTTTTTCGGTCATGTTGCAAAGTGACACCGGCCGCGTATTTTTTACCCTTGCGAATATGTTGAGGGTATGCTTGTTTATGAGGTTTTTACCGAAGTGCTGCAGAGAGGTTATGGTCATCTTCGTACCCAAATGCAGGCACAGCAAGCCACTCAAAGCCGAAGCATTTTAGAGCGATTAGTCTTTTGTCTTTTCTCCTCAAAACACTAGAATCACTGATCGATCTACATCTTAGGAACACAATTGATACACGCGATATCAATGGTGCTCAGCATGCCTATTTCTCAGGGTCAGATCTGCTGAGAGCACGCTTCTTGATGGTGTTGGTTTCATAGAGCGGGGACTGCAGCACGAGTATTACACTTTAGTTGTGTTCTTGGAGATTGCGGGTAACATTTCAGAATCCGTAACTCTTTGGTAGGCTAGGTAGTTCTTGTGCTAAGCAATAGAATCTACAATTCGTGTGTGGAAAGCGAAAATCTGTTGAAAATAGTGATAAAGGGTAAGCCACAGGGAGGAGTGTTATCACCACTATTGCGGCTGCCAGCGATGAACATAATTCTTAGACGTTTTGATAGGAGGTGACATGGCGGGAAAGATTCTTTCCACTATCAGTGAAGTCATGCAATCGGCGCTTAGCGAATTGCTATCTTGGGCTAGCAACAATACACTAAAACTGGAGGGGTAGAGTTGAAGCTAAGAGAGGAGGCTATATACTTGTATGGTACTTCGAACACGCAGAAAAGGCTTAAGAAAGGGTTCAATAGCTACCACGCGTGCAGAAACTGCATAGGAGGGAACTGGGATCTGCAAGCGAAGGTGGTAAACTGGATTGACATCGGTTGTCAGACCGGTTTTTTCTTATGGTTGTGCGATATGGTGAGAGGCATTGTGGAAGGGTGCTACGCTATCTTACACATCATTCTTCATCTAGTTCCCATGGAGAATTTTATGATAAGAAGGAGTTTGCTTAAGCTTTTAGAGGCAGGTTTTTTAAGGACAACAATAACAGATCACACAGGAATCTTAAATGAGATTAGTTTTAATGGGAACCCCTGGCCTTATGGATTCCAAGATCGTTGAAATTGACTTTATTTAATATACCCTCCTTAGTTATTCTAAATATGTACTTTTTCGTTCAATCTGATAGGCGTCTGTATAGACCACATAAGCCTCGGTCTATACAGACGGATCAAAAATGGTAATATTTTCGGGCACTGGTGTCTTTATTTTGGGTATGGACGTTCATAAGTCCTAGCGTTTTCCAGGCCAAGTTATTAGCAATCCTAAAGCCCAAGAAGGTGACGGAAGGTGAAGAGATAACCTCATAATCATTTTACCTGGTATTTTGGGCGGCAGCAACGCCATAGGTTTAAATGGATAGGCAGATGTTTCTATGAGAAGCTTAGTGATATCGCGAAGTATAACCTTGAGGATATTAGTGGCTTCATCAGGGGAATTAAGTGGTCTAATGATAGGTAATACGGGTTTATGTGCAAAAGGAGATGATACGTTTATATATGTACACATGGGTATTCTGCAGAAGGGAATAACAATGAATTGAATTCGGTCTCCGAGTAGAAGTGTGTTTCATACTATCCATCCTAAACCAACCTAAATATTCTATCTTTTTTATATTTCTTTAAACAATTTAAATACCTCTGATAGTTAGAATTTATTTAAATTTATCACATAAATTCCGAAACTCTTTCTCAATATGGCATTGAAGGCAATTAATCTCTTTGTCATTTAATTCACATACTTTTTGACATGTTTGTCAGTCATATTGTTAAAATTAATTATTTTGTTCATTTATAATTAATAAATTTTTCATTAAATTAATACCTTAGATGGACATCCTTGCACAAGTGGGTGCGTGTGTACGTTTGTATTTGAACATCTGTTCCCTGTAGTCCCAGTCGTTACCAGCGACATTGCCATAGATGTTATCTGCAAGATATTAATAAATTGTCGCCTATCATCAGCACATTTAGAAATAAGTTTGGCGACAAGGCAGTATACGTTGTCGTGTATAAAGAATTTATTCTAACAATATTATAAAAATGTGTGCTACAAAGCCTTATTGGCGATAACAAGAGTAACCAGTGCATCGATGTTGTCGTGTTCATAGTTTTATTTGCAACAACATGACTAACAACTGCATCGAAGAAGTCGTGTGCGATCTTATTGACAACAACATGAGTAACAACTGCATTGAACTTGTCGTGCTTCCATTTATGTATATTAAAGCGGTTATGGTAGGCTATTAGGTAGGGTGCTTGGACTGTTGTCGGTAATATATACTTGTTTCGCACATGTCTCGAAGACTTGGACTACGGGGTTGCCATACATACACACATATAGACACAAATACACTATTTGTAATAAAGTCAACCTTAAACTTAACACATGCACTCTGTTCCAGTCCCCTCCACTCTTCTCATTCTCTTTCAAGCAAATAAATAAATAATCAATTCTCTTGTTGTAATAAAAAAGGACATTTGTGAAAAGTAATGAAAATAATTTCTAATAAATTAATAATTATAATCTCTTTATTAATAGCAACAATATAAACTATTATTAAATTGTAAACAAATAACCACAATCTATTTTATTTATTTCATTCTATTGTTGTAATTTTTATATTTTAATTTGTTATTTTTGTAATAAATGTTGTTAAAATAAATAAACAAAATTTTACATTTAATGCTAACTATACAATTTATCTGAAATGAGATTATTTTATATTTATTTGTAATTTAGACAAAGCTATCCACCCACCTTTTACATAAACTTGCATAGATTTATAGAAAATTTATATTTTCCCTAAGCCTGCCAAAAAGATTAGGTACAAATTAAAAAAAAAATCTTTTATTTATATGAATGTTTTTATTTCATTCGAATTTCTTTTTCATTTTAAATATTTCTTTGAAGGTTAGTTCAAATGGGGCAAATATTTCTCAAAATAATGTATTCTTATAACAATATTTTATGCATAAAATTCATTCAATATCGTATAAAAAGGAAATACGAACTTTATTATTTTAAAATATATGCATCCTGTTCTGTAAATCGAGTCGATTTCAAAACGCTCGATTTAGAGAAATTAAATCCACAGATAGCAACATTTTTGTAGATTTTCTTGCAGTTTCGTACTTTTTCGAGCTTCAATTATCATATCAGTTAATATTGTTAAATGTGATTTTAGTTCTACAATTAAAATAAATTATCTTTGTTATTCCCAAAATATAGAACAAAATGATTTATGAACCTTTCTTAAGTAAATATTAAATTATACATTTTTTATGAAATAACAAAAATTCGTAAGTGAGATAGCCATATCCTTGTGCAAATGAAACGAAGTTTGCCACTGAGCTAAACAGCATAGTTTTATAATTTATTATTGGCTGTTTGCGTACTATTTTTATATATACAGATAAAATTAAATTTTTGAGAAATAGGATATGTGTGAGGTAGTCATGTCCTAGCAGCGCATTAAACAAATTTTACAGCACAGCTAAGACTCATAGTTTTAGAAATAGTTAATATAATTTAGTGCATTCTAATCATAACTGCTGCTAAAATGTAGTTTTTGTGAAAAAGGATATATGAGAGGTAGTCATAACCCTGAACCGAATGAAACAAAATTTACAATAGAGCTAAAGTTAATAGAAATATTTAATAATTTCTAGTGCATTATAACCATAGCTGCTGCCAAAATTTAGTTTTTGCGAAAAAGGATATATGGGAAGTAGTCATGTCCTTGCATCGAACGTAACAAAAATTTGCAGCGGAGTTGAGACGTGTAGTTTTAAAACCACTTTTTAATTTTTAGTGCATTCTAATCATAAATGCAGATAAAATTAAGTTTTTGCGAAAAAGGATATGTAAGAGGTAGTCATGTTCTGGTACCGAATGAGACAAAATTTACATTAGAACTAAGACTCATAGTTTAAGAAATATTTATTAATCATAAATGCAGCTAAAATTTAGTTTTTTCGAAAAAGGATATATGGCAGTTGGTCATGTCCTTGCACCGAATTACACGAAATTAACAACAGAGCTAAAACGCATAAATTTAGAAATGTTTCTTCATTTTTAGTGGATTGTAATCATAATTGTAGCTAAGATTAAGTTTTTTTCGAAAAAGGATATATGGGACGTAATCACCGAATAAAACAAAATGTTCAACAGAGCTAAAATGCATAATTTTACAAATACTTATAACTTTTTATTGGACTCTAATCATTTTGTCGAAAAAGGATATATGGGAAGTAGGCATAACCTTGCTCCAAATGAAACAAAATTTACAAGAGAGCTTAAACTCATAATTTTGGCAATATTTAATAATTTTTAGTGCTTTCTAAGCATAAATGCAGCTAAAATTTAGTTTTTGCGAAAAAGGATATATGGGGGCTAGTCATGTCCTTGCACCGAATGAAACAAACAATTTTTAAGTGAATTCTAATCACAAATACAGCTAAACTTAAGTTTTTGCAAAAAAAGGATATGGGTGGTAGTCTTGTCCTTGCACCAAATGAAACAGAATTTTACAACAGTGCTACAATGCTAAGTTTAAGAGACAATTAGACCAATTTTAGCTAAATGTTGATAATAACTGTAGCTAAAAAAATCAGGATGTATGGCTGGTAGACATGTCCTTGCACAGATTTTTCTCAAACTTTAAATTTTTCTTAGTTGAGTTATTAAATATCATTATAAGAAATTTAATCTTTCTACGATAACTACTCTAGTTTTGCCGATTCATTGTATGGCGACAAATCACTGTGTGTCGTTAGAACCTTGTCAATTTGAAAAAAAGTGAAATTGTTCTAAAGTGTGGTTTATATTTTAAAGTCTTTAATTTCAAATTTATGTAATACCATATGCATGTCATACAAGACTTAACTAAAACTCGCTCCGTCTAAACGTAATTTTACTCTTGTAGTTAGTTAGCTGATTCTAAAGTTTACATATAATAAACACATGTCTATTTTTGTCGTTGCAGGAACTTTCGGTGTTTACATTGTGATACGAGGGTTGGTATTTATATTGTAAACTGTGGCAACTCTTGCAATGGATAAGAAGTATGACCATTTTAAACTGAATTGAAATACATTTCCACTGGATATAAAAATACTAAAAAGAGTCAACCATTGCGAGCCAAATGCATAGAATTAGAAAATTCTAAAAAAAGTCGATTTCTTGTCCTCTGATATCTTGTAACGCTTACACACTATTATTATGTATATTAAATTTTTGAAATAACTTCTACAACGCCAAAGGAAACATAAAAAATTAAGTTATAGTTTCTATCTTTCATTCCGAAATTAAAATTTTTTGGTGATTTCTTAAGCCGACAACAAATATACAGGATTTTCCCCCTAAGAGACCAATTTTTTTCATATAATTTGTAAATCGGACAATAAATAGTGCTCCTCGTTATAAATTTTAATAGCCTGTACTAACTAGTATTTATATATCCTTTTTAATCGTATTGATATAGATCAAAACAATACCAGCAAATTAAATAAATAAACGAATACGAAAAGTATGTAAATAAAAGTTAACATGTCAATAGTTTGTTTTTAGAAATTAAATAAAATAAATCCAATAATAAACAAAGAGCAATTTAAATATAATAAAGTCCTATAAAAGCAGTCACTAAGCCAACTGAAATGAGCCATCATCATTTCTAACTAAAGCTAAACACTTAAATGAATTGTTGTCCTTGGAAATGGTAATGAAATCACACAAAAATTTGTAGGAAAAATATATTAAAGCTGTTTGAAATTGACATTGTCACTAATAATGGCCTCTAAGGGTCACAATTCTTTTTATAGAATTTGTTAAATATGTTCTGAAAATCAATAAGGGAATAAATTTGCTTAAAGCTTAGAAAATATGTGAATCTATGGAATATGGACTAAAATATCCAGAGACAGCTAAACAGTCATTAGAAACTTGTCATTTTGAAAAAAAAAATTTATTTTGTTGTACAGTGTAACGACCTTCCTACACTCTGATTTAATAGCTCTCAATTCAAACCAATAAAGTTCGAAAAATTGTACACAACAGTTAAAGCTTGGAGAATACTATTTTCCTACCCACGAAAAACTTTCGTCATTTTTGCAATTGGTAATATGTACTTTATTAATGGGTTACAAAGTAATAAGTGGTACTTATTTATCTTATTGCTATGCTTCAAATCAGAACTATTACTCAGTTTTTAATAAAATTAGTACGCATATTTATCATTATCTGAAAGTAGTTAGAATTTGTTGATACGTATTAATAAAATCTGTAGACACCCACTGTTTGAGCCAACATGTGTTTGTATATGAAAACTAATTTTTGTCGCTTAAACTTATAAGCAGGGCTCGGACTTTCATGCAACTAAAAATAATTGGATGTATTATTTAATGCAACAGAAGTTTAGTTAAGTTGCCAGTCGGCAACTAAAAATTAATGGTTGCCAGCAAGGCACTAAATAGCAACTGAAATTGACAGCTCTCAGTTGCCAGTTGCCAGTTGCCATCAGTAGTATTTTTTTCAGTAACTGACAACCCAACTGAGGCAGTCGATTGCCATGCATAATTGGCCTATTAATATATTTTTTTTAAATTGAAAATATGCATTTAAAAAATTTTTATAACTCCAAAAATATGCATTTATTGCCAAATATGCAAAAATATGCGCTTACCACCAAAATATGCAAACAGATGCAACTACAAATCAATGCCAAACTACTTAATATTTGATAATACGCATAAATAATTAGTCAATACGTCCTTATCTATCACCACAAAATACATGCATTTGCATGAAAGTCCGAGCCCTGCTTATAAGTCAACAATAGCTGAGTGGGTAAAGTTCTTGTCTTCGTATCCCAGCTGGGTCAAAAAAATAAAATTGAAAAAAATACATAATATACATAATGCGTATAAATTTGTTTTTCAATATTAATTTGTTTATTTTATTACTTATTGTTTAGCTTCAAGTAAGCCAAATAATAACTAGTTAAATGCTGTGACAATGTAAATATATTTGTAAGCGATACCCCTTATTTTTTGGACTTCTCAAACAAAAAAAAGTAGTTATCGAGTCGAATTGTAAGTAACTACGACTTAAATCCTCACATACTTTTCTGTCTACCAGTAAGCAAAGACTAATAATTTTAGTCAATCTTCTTAAGATTATAATTTCCAATTAGAAGTATTTTTTAAGGTTTTTAAAGTCATATTTTAAATGTTTTCTCTATTTTATTTAATTCTATTCTATTTAATTTAACATTAAATGCAACAATATTTAAAGTTTAATACTCGGAACGGTTTCAACTCACAACCAACTAAGACAGATGGGCAAACGATAAAATGCTTGTCAACTGAATGTAAAAGATTGAATGCATGGCTGGTTGGTTGGCAACTTGTATGGTTGTATCGTTTCTTAGTTGTTGCAATTACATACTTATTCGTAATACTACATGCATCTCCTCCTATATGTATATTGTTTCAATACATGAACTTGTTTGTTTTGTATAGAAAATACAACATGTTCTTCTTGTAGCTGTAGAGTACATACAACGATACTTACAAGTATTACATATATGTAATTATTGTTGTTGTTTGTGCTGATCACTGTAGTATGAGAATGACCACTTAAGTAAATGAATGACTTATTGAATTAGTTGATAGTTTTTTTTTTTTTTTTTTTATTTGTTGTTAAAACTCTAATGTTGCAACTTGTAAGTACGAAAGTAGTACAAGTACACGAGTGTATGTATATTTTCGTATGCGTGTCAAATTGGAAATTTAGTTCTCGACTCCCTGCCTGCCATCATTCTGATGAGTGATTGGTGTGAGTTTTTCCTTAATGTATTTAACAGTGGGTGATTGTTCGTTCGTTCGTTCATTCGGTTGGTCGTTCACTGTCATTTTATTGTCGATGATACATCAATTCTAATTGAATTGTAATTACAACAATGGAAACCATTCAAAAATCATTTAATCGGTAATTGTTCTTATTGTTCATGTTTCGATTTTTAATAAAATAAAATGAAATGAATAAATAAATTGCGGACATGTTAAAAATACTTTTACGATGATGATGATGTTTTTATTGACCATGTTGTGAATAATGTTTTCGATAGAAATTGGAGATAAAAAATATGTGCATATCTGTGGTTGTCATGAATAATGGAGTATGTCTGTCCTAAAATCACATTTTTGTAGGTCGCATTGCAACTTAGACCTTTTCGGGCTAGATTCTGTTCCGTTTTTAGCCATTTTTAGCCGTTTTTTTTAATTGAATAGCAAATGTCCTATAATTTAAAAGTCTTCCCAGTTGTTATTAAGACATTTGCAAAAATGCATTCGAAATTATGAAAACTTACATAAAATTTATTACTCGAGTTATTCGATTAATCGACCTATATTACTCGAATAAATTTTTATTCATATAAAACATTATTGGAGTGAATATCCTAGCCGTATATGTTTGTTTAATAATTTACACTATAAAACAGAATAAAATTTTTTAAATGACAAGGTTCTAAAGAGTGATGCTGGAGGAGGAGAAAAAAAAACAATACACATATTTATATTTTTCTGTGTTTTGAAATCTTACATCTGAGACTCATTTTAGGGGGAGTTAAAGTTCACCCTTTTACACATTGTCATAGTGAATCGCTATAGGATATCTTGTAAGCTTTACATTTTAGGTACATGGGGTGCTCAATATTTTTATGTAAAGCACTACAAGGAATATTTTTGCGGGACATTTTAACCATTTGACTCTTTGCATTATTAGTCTTTTTGCCGCTTTTTTGAAAAAGAAATAAGTATAAACTTAAAATGTGTTGAAGGGGAGCCCTCCATTTTGGAAATTTTTATAGTGAATCGGCATAGGAATTCTTGTAATCCTTATGTTTAAGGTACACACCAAAAATTTTATATTGAAATCGTCGAAGATTTTGCTTCATAGGTGTTTCATGTTAATTCAACATGATTTTACAATAACCTTTAAAGAACCTTTTGCATTTTTAAATAACTATATTTAATGTTGATTTAATATTACAGTACAGTTAAAGCAAAACGAAGTTGATATTGAAATAATACAAAGAATCATGTTGAACCAAAGTTATTTCAAGTTGAAACAACGTGAATTTATTACTTAAATAGCACGAAGAATCATGTTAAATCAAACTTATTTCAAGTTAAAACAACATGAATTTAAAGCAGCTATTCTATTAATTACACTATGCAACAAAATAAAACTTTTGTCATGACCTTTTATCACCATTATGTATTTTTTTTGATGGGTTCTTGCCCCCCAACTATAAAAACAGTCGAAATTTAAAATTCTATGGATACGCTTATATTAATTTTTATTTCTAAAATGTTGGATTATTCAAGATGCTGCTACACTGATCTCATCATAACTTGGGAAGGGATGGTCCAATTTAATTACCAAAACCACTAAAAGACTTGGAATAAAACTTCCTTTAAGCCTTTCTAACATTATTTTTTATACACCCAAAGGTGTCGGAATTATTCAGACCGCAATGATGTAAAATATATTTTTTTATGGAAAATTGGTCTGAATAATTCCTTAAAGATAATTTTATTTCATGAGGGTGCTGTTGGCTGGATGGTTAGCGCGTTTGACTACAATCCCTGAAGTCTTGAGTTCAAGACTAGTTTCAGGCATGCCAACTACATCATGCATTTTTCTCATGTGCATTGGTGTGTTATTGTGTTGGTTGTTGTTGGACTGTTAAAGTGATGAAGGCATAGCACTGATCACTTTGACAGTACCGGCAGCGATTAATACTAACATATCCTAATGAACATCACAGCAGCCTCCTTCGTCGGCATTGTAGCAAAACCGTCGGCGAAGTAAAAGACCAAATAAAAATGGCTACACAGCTTAAACAACTCAATGACTCTACTTGACACCAGAGGACCTTGCAACACTGCTCTACAAAAACGCGCAATAGCAGGGTTGTAAATGAGTTAAGCTTTCTATCTCTCTCTCTCTCCCACTTCACCACCTGTTCTCTCTACACTATCCCTTTCCCAAAGAAGGTAACACATTAATTAATTAACTGGTAGGCATTAATTGTCTGATTGTGTTACTTCTGTTTTGTAAAAACAAAAAAAAAAGGTCTTTTAGTGGTTGTAGTAACAAAATTAGACAAGTCCTTTCTAAGTTATGCTAAAATCAGTGGAGTAGCCTCTTCAAAAATCCCAAATTTTGTACAAAAAAAATATAAAAAAATTGTTCATAGAATTTAATATTTCGACTGTTTTTGTAGTTAAGGGACCATAACATATAAAAAAAATATAGAACCACTCCCCGGAATTTTTCTTGTTGCAAAGTGTAATCGAACTGCCACATTATTTCTATTGTATTTCCTTTCCAATTAAAAAATAAAATAAATATTTATTTTATTTAAAATAAAACCTTCTGGAACTTTCAACAGCAACTAAATCAGAGATCCATGTACTCGTCCTTAAACAACAACAGCAAGAAAAAAGAAACAATTTATGAATATAGGTCCTGGCCTTTAGTTGAAACACTTGTACAGATAAAATAACAATTTCATATTGCGACAAGTTTCATTTTTTAATTTAATATTTTTGTTGAACATGGTCAGGTAAGACGGCAGGCAGTAATAACAATAAAATGAATAAAAATTACCCAGTATTTAGGCTGTTTTGATAAAAATGAGCAGACATTTAATGCGCAGGTTTGTCTTAAATCGAAAACAGTTTCTAGAGATTCGAACAAAACACAAGCTAAATTAAGGTGGCCATAGGAGATAAACAAAAAGTAGCAATTTATTATGTTTGATATAAATATAAATTTCGTAGTGTAGTTTTTAAGTTTATTCTATTTTATAGTTTGGTTATTTATTGTGCCTTCAAAAACGACATAATTATATGCCAAATTTTATACACATGATCATAAACAAATGCTAGAGAAACAGTTTTAAATAATTAATTGATTTTGATTTTGTTATAAATTTTCTAAGAAAAACATTTTATTAAATTTTATTAAGTTTGCTTGCAAGCTAGAAAGAACTTAATGCTGAAATATCAATTTGATAGAAAATTGTTATTATTTAATTATGATTTGCTTCATTTGTACAAACATTGCTTTTATAGAACTCAAACTACTTCACTATACACCCACAAAATACCACCTACCACTTCTTTAATTAAATAATTTATGAAAGAAAAAACATTTGTTAAAAAAAGCTATTTTTACGACCTCTGATATCTTGTGACGCGTACATGAGACTATAGGAGGCTTTTCCCACTGACCTGACATTCGATATAAACGAATGTAATAAAGCGAAGAAATTTCGAAACAAAATTGTTCGATATTTCTTCGCGAAGCTAAAACAAACCAATGATCGCTAAGGGACTTTTCACATATTATGGAACGCTCTAGGGGAGGTTGAAGATTTGTTACGGATTAAATAATTCATACTGAAAATGTTATAAGAAGGGTTACGAAGGGGGGGTATAAAAACTCTGAAAATAGTGTTACGTAATACATGAATAGCCCCTAAAGCCAACTTCTCTCTATAATTTCTCGAATGAGTGACGATAGCCTAGTGTATGTCCGTTTGTCTGTTAGCCTAGAGGTTACCGTGCTCGAATCTGTCTGACTGCAGCGTAAGTTAAAGTATTAAAATATAAATAAAATAAATAAATTGAAAAAATAAAGATAATAATCTTAAAGAGCCTTCGAAATCGAATGATTTTTTTAATAAAACTGAGCGACAGGTAAACTTTTTTCGATTTATTTTTGAGTGTCATTCTCGATAGTTTTACACGATAAATGCTCGAGATATATTCAAAATCGATATCATTATCGAAAGACGAAAGACATCTTAAATTATTCCAAAACAAACATGTATGCGAAACTTCAGCTGCTTATCTCAAAGTCCCTGATTTATTACTTTATTCCCCTTTCTTGAAAACTGTATACGCCAATCTCCGAAGCCCGGAAATCGATTCCTGTGAAATGTTTGAGAGCATATAAGACAGCTTCTAACTTTAAAGTTAAGATACTTTAAACCTTACAGGTGTAAATTATTTTCTATATTTTTTCAGACTCGTTATACAAAAAACTATCTAATTAAAAATTTTTGTCTACATAAATATTACGAAATTTTTCGCTAACAACGATTTCTAATCATCACCTGTGTCCGGTTACTTTTGGTATTCACTATATAGGAAAATTGCATTGTGTCAATGTGAACTAATTGAAGCTTAAAGTATATAATGAAAAATTGATTTTAAGCGCTTAATAAATGCATCTAAATATGACAAATATGCGCAAAAATATGCATTTAACTACGAACAAAGTACAAAAACTAAAATAATATGAAAGTATTTTTTATTATTGGAGGAAAAAACAGAAAATAATCATAATTGTGTCAATTATTTAATCCAACCGAAGTTTAATTGAGTTGCCAGTCGGCAACTGAAAATTAATGGTTCCCAGAAAGGTACTAAATAGCAACTGAAATTAACAGCTCTCAGTTGCCAGTTGTCATCAGTAGTATCATTTTTAGCAACTGACAACACAACTGAGGCTCGGTTGCCATCCATAATCGACCTACTAATATTTTTTTTTCAAAAATTGAGAAATATGCACTAGGAAATTTATAACTCTAAAAATATGCACTTATTGCCAAAATATGCAAAAATATGCACTTGCCACCAAAATATACCAAAATATGCAACTACAAATCGATGCCAAAGAATTTGATAATTCGCATAGATAATAAGTCAATACGTCTTTATCTATCACCACAAATAACATGCATTTGCATGAAAGTCCCAGCCCTGATAATGAACGTTAGTTTTCAGCAGGGCTTTACATATGCGAACAGAATGAAGTTCATAGCATGAGTAGAGTGTGAAACCTTCTACTAGTATTTTCTTGAACCTTGGGTCCTAGGATCTTAAATCTTCGAATTGAAAGCTATAAAAGCGTTATTTTTGCAGCGGCGGAAGTTAGTATTGAGTTAAAAGCAGTCGTATTGACGTCGCTGCTAAAGAATAGTATTTGTAAGTGTAAAACTTTCAATATTGTCAAGTTACAATATTGGCAATATATGGTCCAACATTCCGGGTAAACGTAGAAAGCTCTAATCGTGCTAGCCCAACCTTCAATATACATATTTAAAGTACTCATGCTATTAAATTTAATTGTAAAGTTAATAACTTTTTAAGTTAACATGTGTGTGTGTGTATATGAAAACAATTTTTCGCGCTTAAGCTTATAAGTCACCAGTGGCGGAGTGAGCAAAGTGCTTGTCATCAAATCTGAGGGACCACAGGTTCGTATCACAGCTGGGTCAAAAAAAGGTGTGTAAAAATCTAAATAGTGTCTAAAATGTACTTGTATATTATTTTGTTTATTTCACTCCTTATTTTTTAGCTTCAAGTAAGTCAAATAATAACTAGTTAATTGCTGTGAAAATGTAAGTGCTTTTGTCAGCGCTACTACTTGTGAGGGGTGAACTTATCAAACAAAAATAAGTAGTTATCGAGTCAAATTATAATTAGTTACGATTTAAGTCCTCATATACTTTTTTGCCTACCAGTAAGCAAAAGTTTTGCTAGGAATGATTGCTAACGATGATGACACATACATATGAGTAAAAAGTAAAACATTCAAATTACACATGCAACTAATTATACATGGGAAACGTATGCAAAAAATCATATACATGATTTCACTAAAATGGCAACATTGCTATTGTTTATTAATAACAAAAAATGAGATGAGGCCAGGCACAATAGCGGAATTCAGTATTTGATGCGAATGGTCTTGCGAAAGTGCAAATGCCAAATATTGCAGCTTTTCTTATGAAATCCAACAACAAAATATACAAAATTCGTTTCAATGAACAATCTCTTTGTTTTAACAGTATGAAACAAAAAAATTTCACTCATTGTATTTGGGCTTTACTAAATGAACATTTCAGTAGTTTCATGAATGAAATTGTTCATGGAACCCTAAAATATCTAAACTAAATTTGTTTTATTATTTCATAGTGCAAACATTTAACTGACAAACTGTGTTTGTGTATGCATATTTCCTTGTATAAAAAGTTATATGTTTTTTATGTTCACTTGAATATTATAATATAATGATCAATTTTTGTACTTTTCATAATTTTTTTCTGTTTTTTTTTTACTTGTAGTTTTACATGCAATTATTACAACGACAAAAATGACGGGAAGTTTAAGTTTAAAGAATATATTGCCAGTGATGATTGATTTTTGTAGTAATTAGAGATAAAATAATTATAAGAATAAGATGTGTTACACAGTGGAGTTCGGTTATAACAAACTCGGCGGGATTGAACAAATTTGTTTGTTATAGGCAAAGTTCGTTATAACCGGAGTAAATAATTTTTCTTCCCAATAGTGAAAGAAATTATAAGAGTGTACTTTTTGTTCATTTATTTCTAAATATGTTTATAAGACATATTTGGCATATATAAATAAAAATTTTACCAAACTGTGATAAATAATTTCTTTAATGTTTCAAAAAACGCCAGAGAAAAACATGCATATAGTAAAACAACTAGGCCAAATCCTAAAGTAGCCCGATTTTTTATTTTTGCACTGTGGGCGGAGAATTAAGATGGAAAAGGGGCGTGGTAAAATTATTTTTTTTACATTTTAGCTTATATTAAAGCCCCCTAATGACAAGCAGAATTTCTTTTTCTTCCTGCCTGACAGTGACAGGCCTAATAGCTGGTTAGCGTATAAATTTCCATATAATTTCATTTGTAAGACTTAAAAAACAGTTCGTTAGAAGCGTAAATTCACTATAACCGAAGTTCACTCTAAGCGTAATTTCTATGAAATACTATTGCAAAACTGTTGGGACCGGAGAATTTGTTCATTGTACACAGAAAAAAAATATTTGTAAATACAATTAATTTTTTTGTTACATCAATTATATAATTAATTGATTTTGAACCTACAACGATTTTCGTAAATACAATTACGAAATTGTAAGCTAAAGGAAAACCAGAAAAAGTTTTTTAACAATATTTTTGTTGATTTCAAATTTATTTCAATTAAAATTATTGTTATATCAACAATGTGAATTGTTGACTTTCCGAACAAATTTTAACTATCATAATTGTTGTATTAACAATATTTTTTTATACAATCGCAATCCTCGAAGTGAGTTTTTGCTTGTCAGCGAAAAACACTAAATGTCTTTGGGCGGAATCGAACCGGCGACTTCTGGACTAATAGACTAACGTTCTTACCTCTCAGCTACAGAGCAATTCGTTATTAAATACGCAAATAATGAATACACACAAATTGTGATTTGCTTTGTTTATTTGCTTTGGTGATTGTTAATTTTTTTCACAATACGTAACAAAAAATTTAGTTAGTTCAGTTTGTTGAAAAAAATTTCTTGATTTGCTTTGTTTCATTTACGTGTGTTCTTTCATTTGTTATATCAACAATGATGATTGCTAATTTTTTCAAAATACATAACAAAAATTTAGTTATTTCAGTTTATTGAAAAAAATTTCTGTGTTTGTCGTATCAACAACTCAATTTGTTATATTAACAAAATATTTGTTTGAATTTAAATTACATATTAGCGATTGAAATTGTTAGTTGCAGATTGATGATATATTTTTCTGTGTATGCAATAATTCGTTATAACCGTATATCAGCTTTTGGAAAGTTTACATCAGGGACTCATTTTGGGGGAGTTAAAGTTCCGCCTTTGGAATATATTTATAGTGACCCGGCATAGAAAATCTTGTAAGCCTTACGTTTTAGTTATAATATGTGTTCACCTTTTTTTTGTTAGACACCACGAGAAACATTTTTTTTTTCAACATTTAAATCCTCTAACTCTTCGTTGTATAGGTGTTTTTGGCTCTTTCTTCACAAATGGCGATATAGCGGACTCAAATATTCTACAAAAACATTTGAAATCAAATTATGCTATAAATCTTTAGGGAATCCCAAACTCCAGACTCAACTGCAACACCAGAAATCATTCAAAGCTTGAAATGTGTTTAAGGGTTATATTCGTACTTATTTACAATTAGCACTCGAAATAGAAAATCTGATAAATATAGCGTTTTAGGTATAAGATGTGCTTAGCACTTTTAAGCAAAACACCCCAAGAAAAGTTTTTGTAGAACATCTTAGTGCGGTATATTGCTGCTGAAGGGAAGTTTTCTTCTCTTTGCATTGTACATTGTTTTGTTTCGACCAGAGCTATACTTTTTGCTATTTTGAGGAATGATGTCACTAATACATTGTGAAATATACTCGCGAAAAGCTCTCGATAAGCTGAGCTAAAGACTGTAACACTATGTCATCATAGTGCAGTATACCTCAGAGGTACTGACTTGCTTTATAATTTTTATAATTTTTTTTTTATCAAATTTTAATTAATTTAAAATTAATCATAAGAAAATTTTGTGATATAGAGAAGCTAGCAAGTAATTGCAAAAATCATTAAAGACTCTTTCAAAAATATATAAATAAAAATCAAAATCGTATAAATATCTTGTGTTTCTATGTTTCGAATCATTTTATAAATAAATTTCATTTTAATTTCACTTTATTTTTATAACACAAACAACAATGTCAACACCAAATGTTGTAAATATTATTGTGAAACGTTGGAGACCAAAAAACAAAAAAAAAAAAACAAAAAAGAAAGAATAAAAATACGTTTAATGAAAAAGGAAAACTTAAAAGACTTGCCGCCGACATGCGACCAAAATAAAACAACTAAAGACAAGCCAACAACAAATCGAAATAGACCAGAGCAAGTAGACAAGACAGCAAACGAAAAAAAAGGAGAAAAAATACTAACTTAAATTAACTCGAATTTACACTCTTGGTATGTGTACAGCACTGGCAGCAGATAATTGTGTCTTTTATAAAAGAAAACAAAGCAACGAACCAACGAACATCATGTTTCTATTTTCAACACATTTTTTTTGGCTCCTTTTTTTAATTTTCTTTGGAAATTTTCAAGTTTTGAAATGAAACAAAAAATAAACGAACGAACGAACTTTTAAGGGTCTTTTTTTTAGTTGTGCTCCACTTCAATGTTGTCACACTCCACTGGTACTTTTCTTAATGCAACATTGCTGTCACTGCAGAGTTGTGCTCATTGGAATCTTCATTAGCAGCACTATTGTATGTATTGTCATCAAATCAGTCGCACAAACACACACACAAACACCATAGTGTACTGCTCCTGATCCAAAAGTGTTGAATAGAATGAAACTTAATTTTATATGTTTTTGCAGTAAAATCACGTTTTAGTTATCAAGAACAGCCGGTGGCTGTAGATGTACACTAAAGACATGGCAAAATGTTGTATCTACATTCTATTTATGGATGATATAACAACAGCAACAACAAACAATATTAGCAGCATCGCAAATAAAAAAAATAGAAGAAAATCTAAGGAAAATGACACCAAAATATGTGTGACACTTAAAGAGGTTTCTTTCTATCTTTCATCGTGCTTGTTTAGGTATGCCAATGTCCTACTAGAGGTAAACTGGTACGTGTTTGTGTGTGTGTGTGTGCTTTTAACATAATATTAGTTTTTCTACACTAATAATGTTTTTGTATTTCAATTTCCTCGCTTGTCTTTGCTTTTTGTTGCAAAATGTTGCAGCAACCGAAAAAAGGAAAATAGGTAATCGTAGCAAATATAGAAGATGATGAGAACAGCACGTCATCAAATACTTGTACAATGGCACAATATGCACGAAGAAAAATAATATTTGGAAGGCAATATTCCGAAACACGTCATAAAATAAATAAACTCCCTCTAAAATGAGTCGCAGTTGTAAACTTTCAAAACGCCAAAAGACATAAAAATTTTTTTGTGCTTTCTACCAAAAGCATTCGTAAGAAATCTGTAATTTTAAAAATTTAGATTTTTTTCTTGGTGTAAATATTCGCAACTTTTGCAAACATCAGGTAACTTCACTTTATAAAGACTAAAATCGTCATTTATCGATCGATTTTCGTGGAATATACCACAATTCATTTGCTCTATACGTATCTTCATAATCCACTAATAAAAATTATGATTTTTGGACTTTTTTGATTTTTTTATGAATTTTAAAAAAAATTTTAACATTTTAAATTTTACAAAAAAATATTTTTTTTTATTATTTCATTCTGAATAACTCCGACACCTTTAAGCTTGTAACAAAATAATGTTAAGATATCTGTAAGACGGCTAAAATTCCAATTATTTGCAATTAACAAAATTGGCTAACTCTTTCTCAAGTTTAAAAAAAATCTGTGAAGCAGCCTCTTTAAAACTGAATTTTTGCAAAAATCAAGTTCTTTCACTTTTTTGTAAATAAAATCAATATTTATGCATCGATTTCCATTATATAAAGCTTGTTTTATTTCAAGTACATGAGGCTTTATAATTAGTCCATAACAATGGTTTTTGCCATTTTCGACTTTTTGAAAATTTTAAGAAATAAAAAACAAAATTCCAATTTTGCCTAAAAATATGGTTTTAATCATTGTGGTCTGAATAATTCTGAAACCGGCTCAAAGGTCATTTTATTTAAATTTTTTTAGTGTTTCTTGTAATAAAATTGCCTCTTCAAAAATCCTGAACTTTAGAAAAAAATTTAAGAAAAATGTTGGCTCTTTTTGTATTTGGGGGCTTATAAGACATCGAAAGATCATGACAAAAGTTTTTATTTTGTTGCATAGTGTAATTGATATTCAATTTGGATTGTTAGCTCCTTCTGTAGGTATGATATCATCGCTTCCATTTCCAACTATCCAACATGAAAACTTTGTTTTTTAGATTAATAATCTTAGTACTTCAATTTATATCATTCACTTCGTTTCAAAAATGCTAAAATTCTCATAGACAATTGAGATAACTCAATAAGAAATATTTTTAGACTGGCACTTTTAGGAATACGTTCACCTTAAATTAAAAATTTACGGGTCTTTCCGCTCATCTGGAAAGTACAAATTTTAATATTGTATAGTTTGACATGTTAGGGACGATATCATCAAAAGTATAAAATTTTTTTCTCGAAAAGTCGACTATACTTGTATTATTAACGATTTTTAAAAAAATGTTTACGTTACAGAACTCAACAATATATCATTTAAAAGGTTATAATACCACCTCTACAATGGTATAACTTTAAATTTTTTCGAAGTATAGAAAAAAATTATTATTTACTTCCAACAAAAATTGTTTCCCAAAATGTTTTTAAATCATGAAACTGTACAAAAAAAGTCTTATATGAAAAATATACACCCTTGTAAATAACTTTCTTGTTCTAATCTATAATAATCTTTCACATGTTTGTCAATTTTAAAAATAAAATAGATTTTTCATTAAAGACTAATGATTTTGTTCGTATCACATATATAAGATTTATATCTTCCTCAAATTTTCTTAATTGTTTTCTTTTGACAAATTTCCAAAATGTGTCACATTAAACACACCAAAAATCATGGGAAAAGAATTTGTTTTGGCTAGACAAACAAACAAAATACTTATAAAATATATGATATGCAAAGATTCATATTCATATTTATACAATTGGTGGTCGCTTAACTTAATGAGGTTTTGTTTGACACCTTTGCATTGTGACCTACTTTTTCATAAAATAAAAGAAATAATTTTCAACTAAATTTTGATTGAATAAATAAAAACTTATTTCTACAATTGATCTTCATAAACATTGTGTTCTTTTAGAATTTAAATATTCTATTGGAAAACAACATTTGATGTTATTTTTCATTTAGTTAAGCACAGTGGTGTGAAATACGAGAAAAGTAGCGGACAATATACTATAGAAATGTTTTTTATCGATTTGGATAAATCAAATTGTATTTCATAAAAGGGGATACGTTCCAAAAGACGTTGCAATTTAAAAAATATTTAATACCAGTACATCTTTTATGAGCAACCCTATCCCCAACTAAAAAAGACGTGAGTTCTCTAACTCAACTTATGAACATCTATAAGTGTTAGATTCAAAGCAAATTTATATTTTTTGTCTCATCAGTTTCTCCAATAGCATTGAATAAAATTAATAATTATAATTCGGCGTTCAAAATAATATTTCGCTCTCATTTCATACATATTTTTTGCCTCCGCTCTGAGAGGTAATTTTACAAAAACAAATGCAAAAATAAATAGCCGTAAATAAAAATAAACAATTCTGTTTATTTTCTCATTACCACAAAATAGAGCAAATTCATATGAAAAGGGTCTGTGTTTATCTGAAGGGTATGTCAACAAGTGGTTTGTCATTCGTGACTTTTCTTTTTAATTTTAATATAATTATCAAATAAATCAATAAAATGGTGAGTCGTATAAATTAATTAACATTTTATGAGTAATAATTGCAATTCAAAAAAAAAAAGTTTTTAAAACCATGTGAAATTGAAGTGTTTATTGAAAAGTTTGCAGCATTACCTTTATCAATTTGCTAAGAATTTGTCATTCGTTACTTGAATATTTGTTTCAAAAATTCAAGCTAGTGTTGAATAACAGGAAAAAATCTTCGAAAATATCAAGCTGTGTTTCAATAGTAACAATTAGAGTTGTAAGTAATTCAATTATATTGGACCATTTGCTTAAAATTTTTGTGTGAAGAAAGGGAAACATGTAAACAATTGTAATTCGTGACTTTTCTATTTGTAAGGATTTTGTAGTTTCTGATATCCGTTTTCAGTGTTTTGTTATTGTTTTGGGTTTCAAAGGAGAGAAAAACTAGACTAACCTGAGCAGAGATATAAAACGTTATAGAGAAAAATTAACACTAGACGAAAGAAGGTTTACAGAACAGAATATAAGCAAAAAGCAAAGAGAATTACTTTACTTTTAGAACAACTTATTTTATTTATTAATTCCTTGGCTTTGATTTCAAGGAGTTCTGAGCAATTAAAATGCAGTGAAATACTATAGAAATATTGTCCTAAGGTGAGGTAACGAATGACAAAAATATTATGGTAAAATAAAAACAAAACATATAAAATTCCTGTTTTTTAAAGAGAATGTCATGTTTCCACAATTCTCATTCATTATATATTTTATAATAAAGGTTTTATTGATAAGCATAAATAAGGAAAAGCATAAATAAGACTAAATCACCAATTTACTAACATAAAGAAAAACGTGTCAAAAATTGTTATGAAAAACATTCAGTTTTAAAATTTTTTTAGATTGATTTTTATCAATTTGTGAGTGAAAGTTTGATTTATACGTACATATACTACTAACATCCAGCAGGGTTATAACAACTTTTTCTGTACTGCTATCCACAGTGTCTTATCTTACAACTTTTTATTTCATTTCATATTTATTCAGCCTACTTGGAATTTTCTTGTTCTATTTATGTAAAGTCCTTATATTTTAGTTTTCAATTCCATCTATGTTCCCTTTTTAAAGATTGCAAATATCTATACGTACATACATAGTTACTAAATATTTAAATTAAGTTAATTAAATTTCTATTAACCTAACTGGCAGTCAGTCTATCGTCTAGCCTGTTCCTCTCATACTTATATATTTTGAAAAAATAGAAAGGAAATAATTCAATGGAATATTAAAAAAAATATTAAAACACTAAGAAGAGAGACTAACGTAGATTTTTGCATACAGATGAACCGCACATGTGCTTTTGACGTTTGTAATCGAATGAACGAATGAACTAGAGTCTGAAGTGTTTTAAAAAATCCCAGTGGTAAAAGCCAGTAGTATGTAGGCCTTATAGAAGTCATCTTTACATCTTCTTTTGGAAGGAGAAGTACTTCACGCTCTATTCCATTTTCATATCTTTTTTACACACGTTGTCATTGCGGGTAAGGCCTTCCTATCGCTTCTTCTGGAAGGCCTAACAAAAGACTTTCTATAAATGCCATTTTGAAGGGTTTCAAAAATCAATTGGAGGTACATTTTTTAATCTCGGTATTTTTATAGCATATTATTTATTATATATTTATATTATTTTTACATATGAGGGTGAAGTTTCTGTATGTACATAATATTTTTTAGGAAGGAATCGGACATGAATAGTTTCTTCAGAATAATTATAAGCTAATCAGCTCCAACATAAACGGCATAATAGGGGCATGTATGACGTCTCTTGTACATACGTAAATTTCAGTTTTATATATAAATTACTTGCGAAAAAAGAATACGAGAATTTTTGTTGTCCCTAAAGTACATTTTCTGATGAAAAAAAAACGAAAAATCTAAAAATTGAGTACTCCTTCATCCACCCTTCTAATAGAATGTCTTTTCTTAGGGTGAGTCGAGGCTTTCTAATGAAAGGTGTATGCAGCGTTGCCAGAAGCTTTTCGAATAAAGTCATCATTTGACGAAATAAAAATCATATTTTGATATAAAAAATCATCACAAATTTTATTCCAAAATTTTATACCAAAGCTGAACAATGAGGCTTTTACTCGTATAGTAAACTAAAACAAAAACGCCTTCTTATAAATTTATATGATTTACTTACATGTCATCTTCTAGATAAGAGAGTTATTACTTTTTTGGCAACCAATATTAAAAAAAATTCTTGTACACTTCAAAATTGTGTGTAATAGTAAAAATTCGTGAAAAAGTTTGTAAATCGGAAGCAATCAGCAAAGTATATAAAAATATTACCATGCCTGTAAAACACTTCCACCGCGAAAAATGGCCCAATTTACGCACAAATTTCCAAAATTCGGAAAAACTCGAAAAACACTAGTAAATACACTAGTATGCAAAAAACATTTTTCGAGCCTTTAAATAAAAATATCGCGACCTTAGTATTGGTTTAGCCCATATGCAAAAAGTCGGAATGGAGAAAAACAACAAAGAAGATTTACATAAAGTTTTCTCAAAATATATCCCATAGACTTTTTTTGTATTCTCACCACTGCTTCCGTTATATGTTTGGAAGAAAAATTTTAATTTGTGTGAACTTTCATCAATCCGATTAGAAATCAACATATTTTTACTGAAAGTAAAATATCTTGATTTGTGCTCCAGTAACCACGTTTTTTATTTTATTTGTAAAAAGTAGCTTTTGTTGCTCCATGTGTATACTAACAGCTGTGTATTGAGTAACTTGTTATTGAGATGAAATTTTCTACTTTTTATTGGAAATAAGCGTATAAATGTTATTAGAAAATATATTTACATGGAATAAAAAGTTAATATTGATGAAACTTGGTATTTTACTTGATTTCTGATTTTTATTTTTTTATTTAAAAATTTTTTTTTTTTTAATTTATCAAAAATGATGATATCGATCTTGATATTTTAGAAACCAGGAACAATTTCGCGAAAAAGCTTTTGGATTCTGAAAGAGGGTATTCAAAATATATATACCCCATACTTAACTCCATTTTTTTTAAATGGTCGGTGGGCTAAAACAATACTAAGGTCGCGATATGTTGAATATACAAACTTTAATGCACAAACCCGTTTTCAGTTTTTTCCTGTCACGTATATCAGTATATTTTACCTTAACTCGAGAAAGGTTTGTCCAATTTAAATACATAATTCACCAAAGGATGCAAAATAAAATTACTTTTAAGTCATTCCAACTGTTTGGGAGTTATTGAGAAATTATCGCCGAAAAATTCATTTTTTGCATGCAAAACTAAACTTTTTTTCGTTTTGAAAAGGTGATGAAAAAATTAAAAGAGAAGCTATGTAGGTATTTTAGGAGTATAATAAGGAATAAACCATTAAAATCGATGAAAAAATGTCGATTTTATTCATAATTAGCTGATGGAACTTATACACACAAATTGAAATTTTTCTGTGCATGGAAATTGTTATTTTTATCAATTGAGTTCCTTCACTTAATTGTGAATAAAATCAACATTTGTCCATCGATTTTCATGATTTAGAACTTATTTTATTTGTAGCTATCCTAGCTAACATCTAATGAAAAAAGTGTAAATTTTTTGACGTTTTTCAAGAGTTTTTGCAAACAAAAAATTTTATATTGCAAAAAAAAATTCGCGGTAATTTTTGAATAACTCCGAAACAGGATGAAATATAAAAAATAGTATATACATGACTTAAAAGAATTTTAATAGGATTTTTTGTGGCTTATTTATTCAAATCGGGCAAACCGTTCTTGAGCTTGGGTCAAATATTCTGATGTACCTAGTGGAAATATTAGTCATGCTCATTTAAAAAATTTGTAAGTGATAGAAAAAACTGAAAATGGATTTGAATTTAGCGCATTAAACTTTGTAAATATATTTTACAAAATTGTTTATCATCCAACATAATTGATACATTTGTCTGTCAAAACCATTTTTCAAATTTTTATACATTAAAATTCGCTAAAGCCGGAAAAGACTATCCAATTTCAAAGAAAAGGGAAATATAGTACAAAATTCAAAATACTTTAGTCAGAGAAAGTTCACACATTTAATTCAATGCGCTTCAATGTTAAGAACAATTGAAAATTATATATTAATTGATCCAAACAATTACAAAACGTAAGGCATGATACCTTTCAATAACTGTTTATATATTTCCAAGCAAGTATAAAAAAATGATCATTTGCGAGAAAAAAAATCATCATGTGGGGGGAAAAATCGTCAAATCATATTTTAGTTTAAGAATCATCAAAAATATGATAAAATCATCATTCTGGCAACGCTGGGTATATGCAGCCCTTCAAGAAGACATGAACTGAGAAGGCCTTTTTAACTTTACCGCTAGAGCACACTGGCTGGCACAACAACAACATCGTACTTAAACACATTAGAACATGCTAAAACATTAAAACTAACATACACGCTCGCACTCATACTTAGAACTTATGCATGTGTGAGTAGACATTGATTTACTGTTTGATTAAATGGAAATTAAATTGCCTGCTTTTAGACATACAAGAATACACTCGCTCACCCATATAAATGTTTCTTAATACAAAATCGTAAAACAGCAACAACAACAGCAACAACAACCACTTCATCATTAAATACCAACATGAAATATTTTTCCAACAACACTCGAGTTTGCTGTTCATTAAGGAAACATAAATGAATAGATGACAAAATAAAAAAAGCATTTTCACTTTTTCATTAATGGGGACTTTAAAGGCAACATTTTAAGGGAAATTTTAACATTTACAAATACAAATTAACTATATTGTATGTTGTATATTTCGAACTATATTTGTTTAAGTGAAAGTTATTTAATGTGGATTGAGTTTCTTAATTACAATCATTAATCAAAATATATACATATACGAAAAGCCAATTATTTCGGACAAAACCAAAAAAAGTAGAACGTTGCAACGTGCTGTTTTCGGAGGCCGCTACTCTATTCGCAACAGAATGCAGGTGTTTGTTTATATTTCTCCTTTAGCTGGCGGTTACTTTTTAGGAATATCAACCATTTAGCAAATTTATTTAAAAATAGCAAATAGGCCACCAGAATAATAAAAAAAGGAGCACCACTATATTTTTTTAAGTGTTAAAACATCGAAATTTTAAATTCTATAGACTAACTTTTAACAAAATTCTTCTTCTGAAATTTAGGATATTCGAAGAGGCTGCTTCACCGATTTTATCATAACTTAAGAAGGCATTGTCCAACTTTATTACAAAGACGACTAGAATACTTGAAGTAAAATTACCTTTAAGTCGTTCTAGTATTATTTATTATATACTCAACCGTTTTCGGAATTGTTGAGACCGCAATGATGAAAAAAATATTTGTTTAACAAAATTGAAATTTTTTTATTTTATTTTTAATTTATCAAAAAATTATAATGGCAGAAAGTTGCCATTTTTCCTGATCATAAAGTCACATATACCACAAATAAAATAAGCTTTATTTCATGAAAATCGACTCATAAATATTGATTTTATTCCCAATAAAGTAAAATTACCTGATTTTTTTTTTTAAATTTACTTTTTTGACGTGGCTGCTCCACAGATTTTATTATATCTTGATAAATATTGGTCCAATTTTGCTTCAAATTAATTTAAGTAATTTTAATTTTAGCCGTTTTTTAGGATATTTTGACATAATTTGTTTATGCTTAAAGGTTTTTAGAACGAAATAATAAAAAAAGAATATTTTGGAAAA
Source organism: Panzeria rudis (assembly GCA_956483635.1). Lineage (NCBI taxonomy): Eukaryota > Metazoa > Arthropoda > Insecta > Diptera > Tachinidae > Panzeria > Panzeria rudis. Next base: position 3,666,258 of record OY101450.1, on the reverse strand, counting down.
TTTTATATATTTCGTTTTTTACAAAATCATAAAAAAACAGATATGGGAAAATATAAAATGCTTGTTACTGGATCCTGAATTACGATTTTATTCGTAATAAAGTGAAGTGGCCAGATTTTTGTAAAAATTTCAAATATTTACACTAGACAACAAAATCGAGTTTTTAAATCAACAAGACTCTAACGACTGATTCTGTTAGAGGGCATCAAAAAATATATATGTGTTTCGATGTTTTGAAAATTTACATATGAGACTCATTTTAGGGGGAGTTAAATTTCCCTCCACTTTTGCACATACTGATTCGTCATTGGATATTTTATTATGCCTCACGTTTAAGGTATAAAACAAGTTGGGTTAGTTTATATAAAACGCCATGATGAAAATTTTTGTTTAACAGTTTAACCCTTCAAATCTTCATTGTATGGTCTTGTTTTTTGTATCTTTCTCAAAAAAGGTACAAAAAAACTCCCTTTCAGCGGCATATAGCGGGCTGATATGTTCTATAAAAATATTTGCCATAAAATTCTATTAGGAGTCTTAAAAGAAACGCAAGCTTCAGACTTTATTTGAAAGCCAGTAATTATATAAAGCTTAAAATCTGTTTAAGAGTTAATTTCGTATTTATTTACCACTAATACTCGGCATAGGAAATCTTGAAAGTCTTACGTTTAAAATAAAAAAATTTGCTCAGCTTTTTTGTGTAAACTACCACGACTAAAATTTTTGTGGAAAAATTTAACCCTCTACATCTTCATTGTATGGGTCTTGTTGCTCCTTTCTTAAAAAGAGTGCAAAAATTTGCTCCTTATTGGAGATACAGCCGGCTGAAATGTTCTAACAAAATATTTGCCACAAAAATTCTACTTCAGTTCTTCGAGGACATCGAAGCTCCAAGCTCATTTTAAGCGCAAGAAATTATTTAAATCTTAAAATGTGTTTAAGGGTTAATATCTATTTAGTCCAAATTGATTATTGATTATACTCAGAAAGAATTAGACATGATCAATTTTTCAAAGGAAAAAGGAAAAATCAACACAGCAGAACATAACAACAATTTAATCATTCGTATTAAATTTTTACGAAAAGTTTGTATATAAGAATTGTAATCACAGTCAACAGAGTCACCTCACTCGTGGCGATAAGCAAGATACACATGAGCATTGATGATGGAAGTGTAGTGGCTCCCGAAAACAGTGTTTTTATCCTTTGCTGTGTACGTTGAAAATTAAATTTATGTTGATTTTTCCCTTGTTCCTCGGATATATTGATCCGATATAATTCTTGCTGAGTAAAATGCTACGAACCTTAACGTACAACCAGAGAAAACTTAATTTAAAATTAATAAAAACCATATTGATTTAATAAGAAATATTAAAGAAATATTAATTAACATGTCCAAAATTTGTATTTCAATATTGAACAATATTAGTTTAAAGTTACATTATTTTGATATGAAAACAATATAGAAATAATATTTTTGCGGAATTGAATTAATATAGAATTTTTGAACTTTCAACTTTGCAGCAGTGTTATTTCATTATACGCCACGAAATAAATGGAAACTATATTAATTCAGAGTTGTAAGCTATTGATTTAATATATTTCAATATAATTTTACTATTACTGAAATTGTTAATTTAATATGATGCATTCTTATTTTTAAATTGCAGCTTTTCGCTGAGTGTGTGTAACAATTTGGATTTATGAGGCTAATTTGTATTAAAAAATGTATTTTACGCAAAATTGCAATATACGTAGCTTAACGCACGCGGATTAGTCTCTACTACTAAGGGCACCTTTCATGTCAGTAGTTTTGTATCAGTGTTTTGCTATGTTTCCTTTAAGGCTTCAATTTTAAGTTTTGTTGAAATTCGTTTAACTTGTTTAAATATTTTAAAATCAATTACATACTTAGCGTACCTAGTTACTCTTGTTCAAATGTTTAGTTTTAAACTTTCCCTAATTTCATTATATATTCTGTACTGCCCCAGAAAGGCCCTGTAGCTCTTTAATCAAGGTTTGTGTTTTCATTATTTCTGTATAAGTTTCATGTTTCTGTTAGTTTTTTTGTTTTTTTTTTTTTGCTTTATTTCTATAATCCCCCCTGAAATTGTGCTTAAAAAATTTATAAAGATTTATAAAGACATCATAATATTATCATCTCATTATAAACACACTATAGTTGTGCTGCTGTTGCGATTTAGTTTTTTTTTTCCTGTTTTTGCGAGAATATTATGCTGGCATTTAGATATTTTTCTACACACAGAAAAATTTCATAATAAGATCGTCGAAAACAAGGTTAATTTAACATTCTTCGGTAATGATTTTGTTTCATAGGCGTTTCATATTCATTCAACATGATTTTAAAATATCCTTCAAAGAACATTTTTCCTTTTGAAATAACTATATTTCATTTTGATTTAATATTACAATACAGTTAAATCAATATAAACTTGAAACTGAAATAACGCGAAGAATTATATTGAATCAAAATTATTTCAAAATGAAACAACATGAATTTGATATTGAATCAGAATTATTTTTAGTTTAAGCAACATTAACTTGATATTGAAATAATAGCAAGAATCATATTGAATCAAAGTTATTTCAAGTTGAAACAACATAAATTTAATGAAGCTATTTTATTAATTATTTTACTTACCTGATGTGTATTGGCATAGGCATTAGAAAAATTTGTGCAATAGCCAGCCAAGATTTCTGAGGCCACTTTTGGTTGGTAGTCAACGTTCTAACAATTGCAGCCCCAACAGCTTCAAATATTACTTTAGATATACACTAAAAATAAATTACGTAGAGGACAGTGCTTATGATTTAATTTTATATAAAAAAGTTTTGTATTCCTTGAGAATGGTTAAAGAAGTTAACCGAAATATCGGAATATATACAGAATAAAAATAGAAAGAAGTTTTTTTTTTAACAAACACAACCCGCGAAGCGATTAGCTTGTCTGCGGAAAATACCCAGGGCCTATGGCGGGAATCGAACCCACGACCTGTGGACAGACAGGCTAGCATCGCTACCACTCAGCCACAGGGGCACCCTGAGAACAGGCAGACCTTAAGCCGAAACAAAAGATTTTCATCATACTAAATAAATACACTGATGATGGTATGAACTGAACTTGAACTTCATTTTATAATTCAACATGATTTAGTTGATGATTCAACATAAAATTTATTTCAAATTAAACTTAGAGTCATGTTGATTTAAAATGAAATGTAACGTTGATAACAATGTTATTCTTACAGTGAAAAATATTAAATCATATAGATTTAAGGTTAGATTAATAATTTTTCGGCTAAAATTAATATGACACAGTAGTAATTTTAAATCAGTAGCAGCGAAATTTCGATGTTAATGCGAAGCTTGTCGGCTATTTATCAGCTATTTACATATACACAACACAAACATGACAATAAACAACAAGTGAGCATAAGTGAGCACAACAGCGCATTGCACTATGGCCGAAAATCGCAGAATTGCGGCAAAAAATATTTTCCGACAAGCTAACGTCACCAAACTTGGTGTGCAGACTTGCACTGCTAAAATGTGCAATTAAAAAAACAAGTGGCTGGTTCATATCCTTTTTTACATGAGTATTTTTTTCTGTGTGTAGAGAGCGGTTGAATGTAAGCGTTTTTGCTTCCCAACTTAATCCCATCCAAGGCAAATCATTTAAAATGCACTTACATATTAAAGCAGAAAGAAATCTCTACAACTACTCAAGTACAATCGAAAAAGGAAACAAACACACACACACACACTCGCACATACACTCTAAAAACAAAGTTGGTACAAAAACAAGTTTTGTATTATTAATATTATCGTTGCTTGTTTTTCATATCACTTTCTTCTTCAACCATTGACCCATATCACAACAACAAAAATACATGATTTTGGACCACTTTAAGAGCCCAGAATTTAGAAAAAAGTTAAAAATAAACATAATAATGAGAGCTTAGGCAGATGTTGTACTAGTTTGCATTTCAAGAATATTTTTATTCCTTTTTTCTTTTTGCTCAGCTGGCTGGCACTGCTAAAAAACAAACTTTCACTTGTAAAACACTACGACTTGAACATTAATAAATACATGTATAAATCCTTTTTTTGTTTTTTTTTTGCTCCTTGTATATATTTTGTGTAAATTTATCTTTGCAACTACTCTGCTTAATATGTACGAGATTTTATGATTATGAAGATTAAACTAGGTTGGGGCTGGGGCTGCAAGTCTATAATATTGTAGAATATGATGATGTTGATGTATGATGAATGCATGATGTACGACGAGCTGAAATGTTGATCTTGTTGTTGCAAAGGATAATCATGAATCCTGGCATATGAGTTGAGAAATTTTTGTTTATCTATGGTTTTTATATATTTTTTTTTTCATTTTCTTATCTTGTTTTTAATAGAAACCTATATAAAATGTTTTAAGCAGATTTAATATGTTCTCTTCTTTTAAATATTTTAATGCTGTAGTATAATGCCCAGCATAATTATCAAGATAAGGATGATGATGACGTTTGAGTGTCTGTCTATGTGATGTTGCCTGTAACAGTTTTAAAAATTATAACACATTTTCATATTTGTTTTTTTTATTATGAATATGCTTCATATGATGATTGTAGATTTTGGTTTCTGTTGCATTTTTTGTTGCAAATGGAATTAATAATGCAGTTATGGCATTCATAAATCATGAGTACGAATGTGCATACATTTAAATGTAGAGCAAAACATATGAATTTGTTTTAAGTTTTACATGATGGTAAATTAAATAAAAACAAAAAAGAAAGTTAAATGAATGTTAGGCTTTAAAGCAGAGTATGAAAATATGGAATAAATCCTATTTAATCATATTACACTAGTGTTGTCAATTATTCGTGTTTTATAATCGTTCGAATAAAATTTCATAATATTTTTTTCTTATTCGAACAGCCGAACAAATTTAAATTTTTATTCGAATATTCGAACGAATAACGCATAAGAAATTTCATTCGAATAACCGCATTAAAACTATAATTTTTAATGCATTAAAAGACATGCTATCTTTAGCCAAATTCCTTCCTTCATATTATTTCTGCAATTGAGTTAAGATAACAGTATGCAACAAGAAAAATGCCAAGAAGTACCACTATATTTTTTTTTAAATCTTATGGTCCCCTAACTACAAAAACATAAAAAATTTTAAATATATTTTCTGAAATTCAAGATTTTCAAGAGGCTGCTCTGCTCCACAAAGGAAAGACGTAACTTAGGAAAGACGTAACCCAATTTAATTACATAAAACAGTAAGAACTTGAAGCAAAATTATCATTAAGCCGTTCTAATACTATTATTTTATATACTCAGTGGTTTCGGAATTAGTCAGACCGCAATGATAAAAAAATATATTTTTTATGCGAAATTGAAAAAAAAAATTTATTTATTTGAATCCTTATAAAAAATCGAAAATGGCAAAATAATACCATTTTTATTCTTTGATCAAAAAGGCATATATATACTAGAAATAAAATAAGCTTTATTTCATGAAAATCAATAGACAAATATTACTTGTATTCACAATCAACTAAAATTTCCTGGTTTTTGCAAAAAATCGAATTTTGAAGAGGCTGCTCCACCGATTTGTAATAACTTCGAAATGGGTTGTCAAATTTTATTACAAAACTAATAAAAAAAACTTTAAGCAATGGTAGTGTAAACAAAGGTAGCTTAAATATTATTTTTTAAAAACTCAATAGTTTTGGAATTATTCAGACTAAAATGCACTATGGCCGGAAATCGTAAAGTGTAAAAGGGAGAGAGTTTAATTCCCCCTAAAATAAATCCCAAATATAAACTTTCAAAACCCCGATACACGTATGTATTTGTTTGGTGGCCTCTACCGGAATGAGTTAATGGAACATTGTTATTTTAAAAAAATGATTTTGTTGTAAAGTGTAAATATTCGCAATTTTCGCAAAAATTAGATGACTTCCTTTCATTTATTATGAATAAAATCAATATTATTCATCGATTTTCATGAAATAATGCTTATTTCATTTGTGTCTATATGATCAGCTAATAAAAATGTTAAGCTTTAACCATTTTCGATTTTTTATAAACTTTCAATAAATAAAAATTTTCCAACTTTGCCTAAGAAAATATATTTTTCATCATTCCGACCAGACTAATTCCGAAACCATTGAGTATATTAAAAAATTATATTAAAGCGTCTTAAATGTAATTTTATTCCAAGTTTTTAAGTGTTGTATATTGTGTACTTAGCTCAAATTGTGCAAGAGTGAAGAAGTTGTTGATCCATGACATTTGTAAGCATTCTTAGAATAATTTCAAACTAAGCTCATTGTTATAATTTAAAACAAAATCTTTAATTGCGCATAATGGATTAATTCTGAAAAAATCAAGTCACGATTTTGTATTGAAATGTTGATATTTTTGTTATGCCAATCTAAAAACTATTTAACACAATATGATGACAAATGTGTTTTTTTTTCTTACTATGGGACGAAAATTAAGTTGGTCTGATGCTCCAACTCCATCTTTCATCTAGTCTTTTCGTTTCAAACGTTATATTCTATGGCCGTTTAGCAATCATACAGTGCGAAAATTGCATCGATGTAGCTGCAGGCTTCCGTGTTATGAGAGCTTGATGGTAGGTACTTTTGTTGCATATTTTATCATTATTATTGGTACCAGGGGATTGGTTACTTGGCCGTATGATTAATAAATAATCAACTATAAAATATACGCAGCAGTGACTCCAAAGCAGTGTCATACAGTGGTTCCAATTCAAAAAATTTTAATATATATATACATATATATCTTTGAAACTTGCGATCCGATTACAAAATGATATATGTAAAAATCATAGACGAGGGCCTGACCTTTAAGAATATTGTAGTTTGGACAACCCTGTTAAAATAAACGGTGAGCTACAGAGTGTCAAAATTAACTACCTCGGGCATAAAAATTTTATAAATATTATCCGATTTTAATGAATTTAAGCTTGTTGAAAAGCTTATAAATAGACAAAAATATTATTTTAATTTCATTCAAATATTTTTAACATTTTTAGAGATACTTGGCTTTGAACATTAAAATTCCCCGACTTCGTAAATATTTCTGGTAAAAATGGCATAGCAAAAATTTCCAAAAAAAAATATTTTATGATTTTTAGCAAAATCCTTTATAATATGCAAAAGAAATTTTTAAGTTATCTCAATTCTTGTGGCAGTGAAAAAAATCCAAGTCAAGATCTGGAAATGAGAGTGAAAAATGGCTAAACTAAGAAAAAAATATAACTTAATTGTTCGATGTTTTTCTAAAAAATTTCTCCGATTAATTACATTAAATCTATCTAATATAATTTGTAAAGCAATTTGAAAAACTCGATAGGCGTTTTCTTTTCTCTTAAGCGATAAATTTATAATTTTGTAGAAAAATGCACTACATTCGTCCAATGCTGCTGGATGTAGCGTGCATACTTTAATCGATTTAAAATTTCAACTGCAGTAATTGAAATATGGAAAAAAAAACTTTTTGTTCTGAAGGTTTTTTAAGAAAAACGTCCAACAATTAAGCTCTATTTTTGTCAAATTGTAGCCATTTCGAACCGCCATTTCCAAGTATTGACTATGATTTTTTTCACGGCCACAGGAATTGAGATAACTTGAAAATTTCTTCTGCGTATTATCAAGGATTTTGTTAAAAATCATAATATATTTTTTTTTGGAGATTTTGGCTATGCTCTTTCTTACCGGAGATATTTACGAAATCAAAAGTCGATACCAAAAACAAAAATTTTTAAATATCTCTGAAAATATTAAAGATATCCCAATGAAATAAAATGCATGTTGATTTAATATTGCAGTACAGTTAATTCAAAATGAAGTTGATACTGAAATAATACGAAAAATCGTATTAATCCAAAGTTATTTCGAGTTGAAACAACGTGAATTTGATATTGGAGCAACACGAAGCCTCATGTTGAATCAAAGTTATTTCCAGTTGAAACAGCGTGAATTTGATATTGAAACAACACTAAGAATCATGTTGAATTATAGTTATATCAAGCTGAAATAACATAACCTTAATGTAGCTACTTTATTAATTATTTTACTTGCGTGATGACATAAGAAAACTTTATGTTGTAGTTGGCTGCCCCAGCAAAGATTTGAACTTGTGCCACTTGTATGATAATCCGCACGCTAACTACTGCAGCCGCAACAACTCCAAACTTTACTTTAGCTATACTCTAAATAAATACGCATCGTATGTAAAATGAATTTCACTTTAATTCAACATGATTTAAATGATTATTTAACATAAAACTTATTTGAAATTAAAGTTATAGTCGTGTTAATTTAAAATGAAATGTAACGTTTATAACAAAGTCTTGAGTTCAGGACTAGTTTCAGGCAAGCCAACAACATCATGCATTTTTCTGATGTGGATTGGAGTGTTATTGTTGTTGGACTCTTAAAGTGATGAAGGCATAGCACTGATCACTTTGGCAATACCGGCAGCGATTAATACTAACATATACTAATGCCCTTGACAGCATCCTCATTCGTCGGTATTGTAGCAGAACCGTCGGCGAAGTAAAAGAACTAATAAAATGCTACAGAGCTTAAACAAATTAATATCTCTACATGACACCAGACGGGCTGCAACACTGCTCTACAAAAACCACGCAATAGCAGAGTTGTAAATGAATTAAGCTTTCTATCTCTCTCCCACTTCACCATCTGTTTTTTCTATACACTATCCCCTTCCCAAAAAAGGTAACACATTAATTAAATAACTAGTAGGCATTAATTGCCTGATTGTTTTACTTCTCATTAAAAAAAATAAATAAATAAACACTAACACACTTAGACGACAAATTAATTCTTGTAAATTTAATATGATTTCAAATCAAAATTGCATCATGTTGACTTTACATTCCCTTTTCGTTCTGTGTGAACAATGTTTTTCATGCCCGTGGTAGTCAACTTGAACGAACACCCTGTAGCGCACTTTGTGTTTCCACAGGGTGATCCAAGTTTTACTATTCTTAAAGCTTAAATCCTTCTTTATGATTTTTCACATATCGTTTTATAATCGGATACAGATTTGTTTCAATTGGAGCCACTGTACAGCATAGGAAACCTTGTAAACATTTTAGGACTCTTACTGCATGGGTATTTTTGTAATTCTTAAGAAAAAAGGACAAAAAAATAACGGCTTCTTGGGTGCCATAGAAACGATTTAATTTACAAAATCCGTTATGCTTCATGTTATATTTATGTATTATTCGAAAATTCATTTCTATGTTGAAAATTACAATATCAATTCTTATAAAAAAAGGCTTTAAAAATATAAAATATATTAAAAAAAAGTTTTTTCTGCTTTGGAAGAATAAAACTCTGATTAAATGAAATTTTATACTAGAACATTTTCATCACTTCACTATGACAGCCATAAAATTCGTTTGATGTTTATGTCACCGTCATCATCATGCATGAAATTTGGCCTTTCCTTTTCATCCCCTTTGCTCTAAACCCTGCTATTTTGGTTTTCGTCTTTCATATGAGACTACTTTCATCTAATAGTACGAGTATTTAAATGCTGTTCGCCCCTTTATTTTAACTCTCTGCCACCCTCTTGAAAATTTGTGAACAATTAATGGCTTTTAGATTTAATTTATTTTCGGCTTTTTCTGCTTATAAAAAATACTTGTTTTGCCAAAAGAATAAAATCAAACCTTAATGAGTACTTTTTGTTAATGGCATCTTTAAGTGATTAGTGGATTTCTAATTTCAGTTGGTATTTTACCACCCCCACCCTCTCCGTTGCCACTCAAGTTCTTTAATCAATTAGATATCAATTCAAGTCTTTAAGTACACATGCTTTTTTATATTTATTTTCTTCTATTTTTTGCTTCAAGGACTATTTTCATTTTCACCCCTGCAAACTTGAATCCTTTTATTTATTCTTCCAAGGATTTTTGTTAATGTTTGATTTTTACCATGCACTTTACACTTCATTATACGCAAGTGTTGCTACAGTATTTGTTGTTTGTGTTGTGCTGCTGGTATCGCCCCAGTTGCTTTCATCGTGAATGGCAAGACATTAGAAAACTTCAATGATGAGAAGATGTTAGAGAAGAGGAGTTGAGTGGAGTGGAGCAGTAGAATAGAAGCAAGTTTTTCTTTTTATTTTAAAAGGGCAACAGTTGCTTAAGATGTGTTTAATGATGTTTGTTGTTGTTGTTGTTGTCATATCTTTTATTTATTTTATTTTATTTATTTTTGTTGTTTTTTTTCTTCTTCTTCCTCTTCTTAAGATTGTATTACATTGCTGAGAGATGATGTGTTATGATGTTGTATCATGATATCGGTTACACTTCAATTATTTCGATGATGTTATGATGATATGTGTCCCATATTTGTTTTAGCTGTAAGTATTTGTTAATTTTTATAGTTCAATAGAACCATTCAATAACTTTGCTATTGAAGATTATTAAAAAGAAAAATTATATGAAATGGCCAGATGTTGTTGGCACATCGTTGCTGCTAAATTGGGTTAAGTTTGTTGTTGTTGCTTCTTTTTTGTAAATTAAAAGTTCATTGTACTGACAAGAAGTATTTTGCAAGGTTTTTATTTTTTATTTTTAAGTGGCGAAAAACAAATTTTTTTAAGTGCAGGATACATAATATCCTGGCAACAATTGCAAGCGTAGTTTTACAAATACAGTATACATTTAGGTGTGACATAATTATCACTCAGGTGTCGAAAATAAGAGCTATTTTCGAACTTTCGATTTAAAATCAGAGGGAGAACAGTATGATTGATGTTTGCTCGCTAAAAATAGATTCTTATTTTGCAACCAAATTAAAATTCGACTTATATTTTTTTAGTCGAAAAAAAAGAGTTAAAATTTTCCTATAATTTTGCAACTACAAATAACACCGAAAAAGAAGACTATTAAAAGACAATTAATTCGTCAACAAATAACCACTATCGGCTGGAAGATACTTAGGCGATACTTCTCAAAAATTTTGCCGAGCACATGGTGTTTAGCCGAGACACTTTCACTTAGCAAGGAAACCATCCATTAGCCAAGACACCAACCTGGTTTAGGGATTGCTCAAAGCTAGAGCAAAATCTCCGCAAAATCCCATAATTCCCGTGTATTCCGAAAAACTAGGACAAAAATCTCCCCAAATCCCAGAATTTCCCCGGATTACCAAAAACTAGGACTAAAATCTCAACAAAAGTGTAGTACTTCCCCGGAAAGCAACGGCAACAGCGAAAACCGCGAATTTATTAAAGTGGCAACACAGGGTTTTGAAGGAATTTTACCTTTGCGCCGGCATTTTGCTTTCGTTTTGAATTGTCGTTACCAGTATTCGTTACACGTATTTGCTACCAGTATTTGTTAAATTGAGTTTCATTAAAAAAAAGTGTTTATTCCCCAGCATGTATATGCTTCATATCATACGCACAACGTAACATAGGGACCTTCATTCCAAAAATAGTATGGTTTCTAGACACTGTTTCTGGCAGACAGCACCAAAAAATTTTATACATGTATCGGCATTTGGAAAGCTTACATCTAGGATTTATTTTAGGCAGGGTAAAACATACCCCCTCCCACCATTCTTTTTGAACACAGTTATAGTGACTCGGCATAGGAAATCTTGTAAGCCGTACGCGTAAAGTATGCAATATGATCAGCCCTTCTATGTAAACCATCACGAAGAAAATTGTTGTGCCATATTTTAACCTCTTCCACTTTCCACGATCCCATGACCACTGAACTGACAGGCTAGCATCGCTACCACTCAGTCACAGGGGCACCCAAAATAAATAAATGGCTACACAGTTAAAACAAATTAATGTCTCTACTTGACATCAGAGGGGCTGCAACAAAAAACGGACAATAGCAGAGTTGTAAATGATTTAACAAGTGGTGAAGTGGGAGAGAGATTCTCTCCAATTTCACCACCTCTTCTCTCTACACTAACCCTTTCCCAAAGAAAATAACACATTAATTAATTAACTGGTAGACATAAGTTGCCTGATTGTGTTACTTCTCTTAAAAAAAGAAAAAAGACAGAGACAAAAAGACCGATTTCAGGACTACATGAATTGAGGTAAGTAAAAAAATGCTTCTGCACGTTATCAAGGATTATGTTCAAAACTATTATATATTGTTTGCTGGGTTTTATATAAGCTTTAAAGCCTACTATGCTTATTTTAAGAAATCATTTATTCATAAATTCTCAAATGGTTTTTGAAAGGCTGTACATAAGATAAGACGTTTGTAACTGTTCAAAAATATGATTGAAGTCTACTGACGATTTGGTAAAGCACTAATGAAATGCATATGGACAATGCTCAACCATCAGCAAATAAATTTCATTATTAAATATATTTCTGAGAATTTTGGCTATGGTAGTACCGCAGATATTGAGGAAATAGAGAATAAAGTCGAACACAAAAACCCAAATTTTAAAATTCAAATCTGAACATCTTTGAAATTGTTAAAGATATCTTAATAAAGTAAACTGTATTTTCTTTATCATCATTGAAATCGGATAACATTTTTAGGGTTCCTTCCGATACACCAAAAGTGTCTGTCTGTCTGTCACAGGCTGTTTTCTCGGGAACCGTAAGAGCTACGGACCTGAAATTTTCACAGAATATGTAAAACTTTGACCGCTACAACAATAATTATATGACAGCTAAAAATTAAAGGGTGTTCTAAGGCGAGCAACGAAAAATGTTGAAATACTAATGTAGTATGCAGACACTTATATATAGACACTTTAAATTTTCAAAGTGTAGAATAGACTACACCAATTAACACCGATATTTAAAAAAATAAAATTTAAAGGGTGTTCTATCAGTCAATATAATTTTACTATGTAATTTAGACAATCTGCTCTATCTTCGGAACCGTAAGAGCTACGGACCTGAAATTTTCACAGAATATGTAAAACTTCGGCCGCTACAACCACAAATATATGACAGTTAAAAATTAAAGGGTGTTCTAAAGCGAGCAACGCAACATGTTGAGATACTAATGTAATATACAGACACTTATATATAGACACTTTAAATTTTCAAAATAGGTGCTAATTGGTGTAGTCTCTAGAATAGACTACACCAATTAACACCGATATTTAAAACAATAAAAGTTAAAGGGTTTTCTATTAGTTATTGTAATTTTGACTATGTAATTGAGACAATATGCTGTATCTTGGAAACCGTAAGATGTAAAATCTTGAAATTTTAAAACACGCTAAAACTAAAAAAATCCAAAATTAAAAAAATTTCAAAACAAAAAAAACACTAAAATGAAAAAAGTGCTTAAAGGAAAAAAGGGCTTAAAGGAAAAAAGCGCCAAAATTAAAAAAAATCGCTAAAACGCAATACATCACCAAAATTAAAAAGATCGCCAAAAAAACTAAAAAAAAAGTCAAAAATCGAAAAAGTCTTCAAAACGAAAAATCGCTAAAACTAAATAAATCATCAAAAAATGAAAAAAATCACAAAAATGAAAAAAATAACGCAAAAACCAAAAAAAGCGCCAAAATTAAAAACGCCAAAAACCAAAAATCGGCAAAACGAAAAAAGTGTCAAAACAAAAAAATCGCTAGAACTAAAAAACCACAAAAAACCGAAAAAACCCCAAAAACGAAAAAAGCGCCAAAACTGAAAAAATCGCTACAACTAAACTAAATCGCTAAAACTAAAAATATCGTCAGAAAGTGAAAACGTTAAATAAATGCCATAACCAAATAATCGCCAAAACTAAACCAATCGGCAAAAAACCAAAAAAATGCAAAAAACGAAAAATCGCCAGAAAAAAATTAAAAACAAAATCACGAAAAGCGCCAAAACAAAAAAAACAAAAAAAACAACGAAAAATACTTTAAAAAAATAAAAAACTAATATTAAACAAGAAAGCACAACGAAAAAACTGCCAAAATGACAAACGGGGCAAAAACAAAAAGGGATATACATATGTGTATTCGTACGGAACCCTTCGTGTGCGAGCCAAAGTCGCACATTACTTAATTTTTAAAAGTTATTAGGCTGACAATATTTTCATGACCAAGGTAGTCAACTTTGACACCCTGTACTTCCACGTGTGTTTCAATGGGAAAGTTAAAATTTCATTCCTCCATGATCTTTACATAAATTATTTTGTAATTAGGTCCCAAGTTTTAAAGATTTCGATTTGTTACCACTTTTTCCAATTGCAACTACTGTGCAACATTCGGAATGCTTTAGTAGAATACATTTTTGCTAAAAAGTTCTCATTTTTTAGGTTTTCCCACCAAATGTTAAACAAAGAACAATAAAAATGTGTTGTATGATGTATATATAAAAAACCATAATGTCGCGAATAGTCGAGCTGACTGCGAAAAGCCAGTTTATTATAGTAAAAATTTCAAACACCACACCCGTATGTTCCCCTGTGTTATATCATGTTCAAGTGGTCCTTAATAAAATTATAAACATTGAAAATTGCGTAGTATTGAATTGGCTTCAGAAAACAGGCTTTAAATAATAAATTTTTTAGCTCTGCCACTGCCTGCATGCTTAAGAAGAAAGAAATCATCAAAATTATGAGTTTCTTTTTTACTCGCAAGCATCCTAAACAATATTGCCAAAATATTGCGTATTTAATTTATATTTTTATTACAACCTTTTAACACATTTTACCCTAAGAAATTTATATGGGCACTTATTATTTTAACCCTGTTTTATTGACGAGTGTGTGTGTAAAAAGAAGTGTGTGTGCCACATGAAAAAAACAACATTTCAATAGAAAGACTGAAAGGAAACACATAAAAACAATATATTTGAATATCATAAAGTTGTTGAAACCACAAAATTTATCGTTTGTACGATTATTTGCATATACGAGTAATTTTATGCTAATATCAAATTTTGTATAGAATTTTTCGAGAAAAAAAACCGTTTATGTAAAACACCCTAAAATACCCAAAATACAAACTTATACACTTACTTACTTTGAAACTTGTTGTAGAAGAGTATTTCCAATTTTACTTACAGTTTTAAGCGGAAGTGGGTTGGTACGTGCGTTCGTGTTTGCATGTGCGCGAGTGTGTGTGTGTGTGTGTACAAATTTATTTATTCATCTTTTCAATAACATGACATTTTCTTGAGCTGTGCCTTAAAACACTCACACACTTACTCTAGATAATAAATGTAAACATTATCTACAAGATGTATTTTTATAACATGCATTTGTTGTATCTTAATTTAATTATATTCGTATATTTCAACTTGCCACACAAAAATAAATTTAATGTGGGAGGATGGATGTCTAAATTTGGCTACATGTATGATGTTTATATTAATTTTATAATATTTCGTTGTAGTAGTTAGTAACAGTGTAATATTACAAATACCATTACTGATTGTGGGTGTATTTGCATAAATACTTGCCTATAATTAAATTCATAGTTTTCCTTTAATAGTTGTAATAAATACTGGAATTAAATGAGTGTGTGTGTGTGCATGTTTCTTGCTTACAAAGGGTGACCAGCAGCTATTTATACACTTCAATCCAGGTAAAAATTAATTTTCCATTCCTTGAACTAATTTTAACTCATTTATGTTAAGAGCTAAAATTTCGCAATACGAATCCATATCTTTTTTAAATTTTCGTAAGACAGTGTCTAAATTTATTATACACGGTCACCTTATTGATATGTTGTCGATAGTTTAACCCACATTTCGTATTGTAATTTACAACTTTGTTGTGTGAATGCGAATATTTGTAAGATAGAATCTTATTTTATTTTCGACAATAAATTCTCTAAACTTGTATGTTTATGAAACTTGTATGTTACGAATTTAAATTTGACGACAACCCCCTCCAGCAGCAGCTGAAAAGGCATCAGGCAAAAGATATGAGTAATAAAATTATATGGAAAATATTCAGGTCATGATTCGAAACACATAAACTTATTTTGAATAAAGCTGAAAGTTTTAGTGTCAGCATTATAAAATCAAATAGACAAAATAATTGGAAATTGTTGGCAAATTTAAATAATTTGTAACTTAATTAAAGATATTTTAAATGCAAGAGTCTGACTGATGCCACACACACACACACACACACACACACACACAAATAGAGATTAATTCAATATTGTCTTAATTAGTTCTTTCTCTAGTGATTAATATTAACAAGATTTTGTTGTGCTAAAAACTAAGAAGGGGAAAGAAAAAAGAGATTTTTGTAAAAAAAATCTTTTTAGCAGTAAGAGAAACTTTCTGATAATATTTGGTAGTTATTTAGCTTAAAGAAAAAAATATTCTTATGAAGTTTTGAAGTTAATTTTGAAATAAAAGTAACATTTGTTATCCTTTTTCCAAAAAAAAAAAATTCTCTAATTCGTAAAAAAAGCTAAAAGAAACTTAAGAGAGAAGGGCTCACAGCAGAGCAGAGAAACAGCATAACAATAGCCGGCCAACTTAAATAAACTTGGCTGCTTGTCTGTAAAAATGTTTTCTAGTCAAACTTCAATTATATT
The DNA here is from genome assembly GCA_956483635.1 of Panzeria rudis. Classification (NCBI taxonomy): domain Eukaryota; kingdom Metazoa; phylum Arthropoda; class Insecta; order Diptera; family Tachinidae; genus Panzeria; species Panzeria rudis. The sequence goes on along the minus strand of OY101450.1, from coordinate 3,649,672 downwards.
TTTTTCTATGGAGTTTTAATTTGTTATTTCGTTTATCTATTTTATCTGATTTTTCTACACAGAGTTCCAGGGATTTTATCCGACTTTGTAGTAAAACAAAAATAACAAGTCTGTCCATGATGTGTTTTCGATAAATTTCTTTTCTTTAAATTTTTTTTAATCTTTTATTGTCCAAAATCTCTTTTAATTGGCTTTTCCATCAAAACATATTAGAGTGTTACAAATGTATTTCAATAGACAGACAAAAAAAAATAAAGAAGAAGTACTCGAATAAGTACCAACTAAAAACTAGAAGCTCTTGAAAGATGTAGCAAAAACAATAAATGAATGAACTGATTGTATAATGAAGTTTATTTGGCAAAGCTTTTTTTTTACTTCAAAACTAAAAAGCGACAGAAAAAATGCAATGGATTTAACTTTTTTTTAGAAAAATCAAAAAAAAAATACGACATACAACATGCAACATTTAGCTTAAGGATGTTGTAAAGTTGGATAAACTAAAATCTAAAAAGCCAATCAATACAAAATGACAGACAGTTTTGAAGGGCAGCAGAGCACAAAAAATGGAAAAAAATTAACTAAAAATAAAATATAAACACGTTTTGTTGATTATCTTTAACTTAAATCCATTCGTATGCAACAATCAGAGTGGAAATGTTTTATAATTGTTTTGATTCCTAAAGATTTGTGGAATCATCATGAATTTCACTTCATATAGTTTTTCATTTACAATAATTTTTTAGGTTCGTTGAAAGGATAATAAAATACGTTATATTATATAAAGTGTAAACTTGAGAATGAAATCAAGTTTAGCGTGAATTAAGGCTTTTTTTCACATAATATCTAATAAATATCTTATTTTTCGGAGGATCTTAACAATTTTGTGCTCCATTTGCTCGTCATGAAATGCTCTTTCACATATCTCGAAAACGGTTTCACGTAATGAAAAACTGATTCCATATTCGTATTCAGCGGGCCCGAATTAAGTTTTTCGAACCGCTTACTTTATCAAAACTTTATTAAAGCTCCATAAAATTTAAGCTTTACACATACTGCGCACCTTTCGAGCAGTCTCGCGGGCCTTACACTCAAAATAAAATGGTTGGTAAATCTAACCAATTTAAATAGTTAACGCATTGTTAATACAAATTGTTATTGCAATTTCTATGAAATAACAATTTTCATTAGTTAAGATAACTTTTTAATGTCTATGGTTACTTTGTGCTATTATTATATAACAAGATGACTCAGCTGACATGGTAAAGGTGTGGGCTTCTAACCAGGCCAAGAATTGTGAGAAGCTAAGTTCAAGACGAAAAAAATAGATTGTTTTGAATTATAAAATATAAATTTGAAAAAGCCATGTTTCAAAAATAAAAACTTTTTTTATGGTTAATATATCAAATATAATTTTTTTAAATTTTTCGGCTAAAATTACCAGTTTTTATGGTTGAAATTACCAATTTTAAATAATAACAATGAAAAAAGTTATTTTACAAAAATTACTGTATTTAAGTCAAGCAAGTCACCACATGTCTTTGTACACTTTGTGCTGCTATCGTTATTTAACTAGATGACTTAGCTGACTGAGCTGTTGTAAAGCCGTCCGGTTTATAAACATGAGTAAAATTGTGAGAACCTAAGTTCAAGAACAAAATATTATAAAGAAAAAAATTTTTTTTTTGAACAAACACACTTACTGCTAAAGACTTGGCAGGAATCGAACCTGCAACCTTCCGGTTAGTAGTTTAGCAACCTATCAACAAAACTACAATTCTATTGGTCGATTGTACTATATTTTATGGGTTGGTGCAATTATAATCTATGAAATTTGTTAGATTTATATATTTTATTTTGGGCGTAGCGACTGATCAAACAGTCTGGCATATGTTGTTTGCAACTTATTAATGAATGTACTAAGCCATAAAAAGTTTTCAGCCTTACACGTAAAGGGTTTTTTGTTAATTCTCTTTGCATGTTGAAGTGTATCTGGTGCAAAATATTTAGAAAACAAGTTAAAATGTAAAAAAAAATTGTTACAAGTATGTAGTACAAATATAGTTTTCTTTTTCAAAAAAAATTTGATGCCAGGGAAGTGCCGGTAAACACCTGGGATTTTGGAAATTTTTATTCCACTTTTGGGAATCTCCAACCTGGTCTGTATCCTTAATACGCCTTTGTTATATGCAAATTGGTTTGTTACCGTGTTAACTTAATGGTTTTTTTTTTGATAATTACACTATACAACAATTTCGAACTTTTTTCTAAATTACGGTGCTCTGTCCCGATTCCGTTAGAGGAGTCCAAAAAAAATATACGTGGGGTGACATTTTGCAAGATCACATCGGAATTCAATTTTAGGGGTTTCCCTCTTTGGCCTGATCGTGCGACATATCGGTACATGAAACTATGTGTTCTTTACATCTGAGGTGTAGGGTATGTTCAGCATCTTTGTAGAAAATATCAGGGCGGATATTTTTTGTAATATTTTAACCCTCTAACTCTTCTTTTTATGGGTCTTTTTGCACATTTCATAAAATAAAGAACGAAAAACTCCCCTGCAGTGGCGATATAGCGGGCAAAAATCTTTTACAAAAATGTTTCTCGTGGTCTTGTACATAAAAAACGCTGAACACATCTTATACCTTAACCGTAAGGCTTACAAGATTTTCTATGCCAAGTACGAATTGTACAAAAATGCGAAATTAACCCTTAAACACATTTTAAGTTTTGAATGATTTCTAGCGTCCAAGTTAAGTCTGGAGCTTGGGTCTCCTTAAAAAGCTATAGTAGAATTTTATGGCAAATATTTTTGCAGAACACTTCAGGCCCCTATATTGCCACTGAAGGGGAGTTTTTACCCATTCTGTCACAAATGTACAAAAAGACCCGTAAAGCGAAGAGCTAAAGGTTTAAAATGTTCCAGAAAAATGTTTTTGGTGATGCTTTACATAAAAGTGCTTAACACATCTTATACTTTAAACGTAAAACTTACAAGATTTCCTATGCCGAGTATTAATTGTGAATAAGTATGAAGTTAACCCTTAACCGCAGTTTAAATTTTCAATGATTTATGGTAGGTACAAGCTGACTCTGGAGCTTCGTTGTCTTTGCAGACCTGTAATAAAATGTTATGGACAACATATGTGTGGAGCATTTTATCCCCACACCCCCCTCTTTAGGTGTGGTTTTTACGATTTGTTAAAAAATACCCAAAAATGACCACTATGTGACAGAATTAGAGGGTTAATATATTCCACAAAAATATTTGGCCTAATATTTTCTAAAAAGTTGTTAAAGATACCCTCTACCTCAGATGTAAAGAACACATAGTTTCATGTACCGATATGTTGCACGACCAGGCCAAAAGGGTAACCTTTAACCCTACCTTAAAATAAAATTCCGATGTGATACGGAGACACACGTATATATATTTTTTTTATTTAGTCTCCTCTACCGGAATCGCTTTACAGAACCCCGTAATTTTGTTTTCGTGTTGCACAGTGTTATTTACAATAAGTTTCTATAGTCTTAGTATCTGCCAAGTGATAGTTGCTTGGTTAGCTGCTGACGACTTTTGAAAATATCTTCTTGTTAACATTTGGGAGCTCAAATTATTATCTTCCTACAGTTTGCTGTTATCCAGGCAGGTGGAATTTATTTTTAAATAATTTTTTTGACGTTAGTCATGTGTCCTCCGGGTCCGCTGTCAAAGTGGAAAATTCTGAAGGTAGGCAACGACGACAAGACGTTGGATATGGCGAACTCTGAAGCTATGGATTCGCCAGCTGCCATTAAGTGAAGCATAGTGATACGGATAGCGAGGTTGATAACAGTGAGAGGGGATGGGATCTAAACCATCGTCGTCTAAGACCAGGTGCGCTGCTGCTTCTGAGCATGCTGTTGGTGGAATTTCGGCTGCTGCTACTGCCGTTTCAATTTTTGTTACTGTTTCCAGACCTGTCATAATTGCGTCCGCTGTTATTGGTTCGGCAGTTACTTTAGTTTGTGCTGTTTGTACGCCGGCGGATGTATGTGCGGCAGATAATGGTAAGGCTGATGTATTATTGGTAATGCTGTGGCCTCTAGTAGGAGGAATATGGTGAGGCGGAAGAAAAATGTGACTACTAGTGCTGGCGGGATTAATTATGGTTGTAATTCCATACTAGAGTTGAAAAGGGTCACTGGTTCACTGATGGTGGTGTTCCTATCCAATGGAGTAGATAGAGTGCTACCTCGTAAGGTGACTTATATTTTTGTGCAGCATGAGGTTCTCTTGATAAAGCTCATAGCTGAAAATAAGCGTTTGCGGGGAATGTTGGAGATTAGCAGTTTATTGGTGAGCGGTTGAGACGTGTTCGGTTGTGGTACATCTGAAGAGTTGTACCAGCAACTCCACAGATTTACATGTCCTGATGCCATGTCCTGTCATGCAAAACCTTAATTGTACGAAAATCAGTAAGACTGTATAGATTATTTTGTATTATTCTCTAAAAACTTTTTTAATCATCTTAATTGCAAATTTTCTCTTAAAACAATAATTGAATTTGGCTCTAAAATAGCAATAAATTTCTTTATTAGGTTATTAAACATTTTGTTATATATTTTACAAAAATTTTATTGAGCTCACTTCCGCAATAACAATAAAGGCATTTCAAGCATGACGGCAAAATTTTAATATTTCCATAAAATTTTGCAAAACTCAAAAATATAAATACTTCCGTCAGTACAAAAAAAATACTAAAATCTAATGTGCTTCCATATATGTATGGATGTATGCACATAATGTGTCAAATTTGATGTTCGACATTCAAAATATTAGTTGAGCCATTCATTTTGAAAACAGCTTAAGATTGCTTTAATATACATGTACAGTATATGTAGATCATTTAAAAATATAGCAATAACGTAAAAATAGTTTTTATATAACTATATTGCTTAATATGTGTTCTCGCTGGTGCAGTTGAGTCACTAAACAAATACGAGAGCATGTGGAGGAACACATTTGTTCTTATTAGAAATTTCGACACCCTGCAGCTAAACAGAGACCTTTTTAAGTTGATGTATGAAAATTTTATGCTTCTAGCTAATTTATGTTTTTTTTTTATATTTTAGCATAAAGCCTTCAACAGAAACTTTGTTATCATATATTTTAATATGTATATATTTCCTTTTATTCACAATAAAGGCTTTTAAATTTCAACAAAAAAAATATTTATTACACTTTATATAAAAAGAAATAAATTATTTGAAAACAAAAATTAAGTTCCACCCCAAATTTTTGTTAAAACTATTGATACCTTAATGCACAATTTACATGAGTGCATTTATCAAGAAGACAAAAAATAAAATAATAATCATGCCAACCATAAAATGTAACCATGGCAAAAACATGAATTGTTGCATTAAAGTGCAATATAACTACACACTTATTTCAAATGTGCACTCTCATTCATAGAGACACGCATGCATACATACACGTGACTACAAATACCCAGCGGCAAATTGCAGGATTAGAGAGGCCTTCTAGAAGGCCTGCCAATCCGCATTCCATAATCATTTCATTTTTACCCATGCTGTCATTGCGGCGCAGGCCTTCCAAGCCACTTCCCAATATAAAGATTCTTACAGGCCTCTTCTGGCATGCTGCCATTTTGAAGGCTGTCAAAGGAAGGTCTGTTCAAAAGCAAATGGAGGTGCACATATTTTTCTATTTCAGTATTTTCATAGCGGCTTCTTTCGATTTGATTAGTGTGTTTTTTTTTATTTCGAACTATTTGTTTTCATCCAAAGTAGTTTTTTTGAATTGGATATGATGTCGTTCCGGCGAAATAATGGAAAGTTAATCAGCTCCGACATAATAGCAGCATGTATGATTTCTCTTGTATATAAATTTCAGTCTTATATACAAATTATATGTGAAAAAAGAATACGAGAATGTTTGTTACATCCAAAGCACTTTTTTTACTTCCCTGCTAAACGAAGGGAATGTGGAAGGTATCGAGCGAAAAATCAAAAAAAAAATACTACTTCCACCTTCCCTTCTACAAGGGTGCAGTTTGCATGTGTATCGGTCTTGCAGGCCTTTAAGAAGGAATGAATTTTGCAGGCCTGTTGCCTTTTACCGCTGGGTAGAATCGCACTCATGTATGTGCTCCCACTATGTATGATTGTATATGTGAGCAAGCATGAATAATATAAAATGAATTAACATTAAGTCCTATCAGACAAGCAAAGCAATTGTATGAACGACAGACTATAATAATAAACAATAAAAGGACATTGGGAATTTTAAATAAACTAACACCATTACCAAAAATACACAAGCACTCATACACACGTACACACACACACACACACACACACACAAACACATACTCTGGTAAGGGAAATAATTTGCGAGAAAAAAATATTAAAGCATTTTTGCTCTCGTATGGACGTATCTTCTTAGTATCTTTTGGGTAATACAGTAAAACTTCAATATAACGAACTTCGTTATAGCGAAAAACTCAATATAACGTATGTTTTATTGAGTCCCTTGAGAAAGCCTCTTCATGGCAAAGGTTTTCATACAAAAATACACTATAGCTCTAACGAACAAATTCTGAGCAAAAAAGTCTCTGTATAGCGAAATATTCATTCAAATGCCTCAATATAATAAAATCAGAATAAATCCTAAATGTTAAAGTCCCGTTATAAAAACAGCGAAGTCTAAACAAGCGCATTTGAAAGGCCTCTATACAACGAAGTACGAATAAAATTTAAAGCAACGAAAATTATAGTTACAACGAATTATTTTTTTTCGTATTTCTTCAAATCAAGGCTTTGCTGGTTATATTTATAGCGAAGCAATAGCTACCACGAAGTATTTTCGGATCTCCTTAGAATTCGTTATATCGAAGTTTCACTGTAGTTGAAAAAAGGCTGCATTAAATCTACAGAGCAGGAACGACGCTGTTAACGTTTTATTTACAAAAAAAAAGTATAAATCTATATGTTATGCTATGTCATTTTTACATGACATGACATGACAAGACAGCATATGACAAGATATGCCATGACATGAAATGACATGACATTGCATGTAACGATATGATATGACATGACATTACGTGACATGACGTGACTTCCACCACCGAACACGTCTCAACCGAGTTTGGGGCAACCACCGGGGCAACAGGAGCAACACGGGAGCAGTATTTTGCGCCCTAAAGGCAGCACCAACTGTTATTGCTGATTTCAAAAGTCATCAGCAGCTAAACCACCTATCTCTTGGTAGATACTAAGACTATTGTGAATCGTTAGCAAACCGCTTAGCATGGGTACAAACCAGGTCAACGATTCTCAAAAAGAGAGCAAAATCTCCCCGGAAACGCTGAAAAATCGAAAACTCAGCAGCAACAGCACTGACCACCTGCCAGAGTTTCACCTTCAACTTGAGAGACCCTGCCAGCCGGCAAGAGTATCCGTTGCCAATATTCGTTACAAGTATTTTTCATGTGCAATTTTTTTTTACCACCCAGCATTCCAATCCATTCCAATCAATTCCATTGTGCACAAATGCCATATGGAACTTCATTCCAAAAACACATTACTGTCTTGTTATTGAGTTGTGTCACAAATAATAAACTTATTAAAAAAATTAAAACGAAAAAATTGTAAGCTTCAGATGAAAATTTATAATGAAGTTGAGAACTTATACTAAAATTGCTTTAAAATATGATTGAAAGTACGAGTAGGCTATTGTGAACAGCGCCTTAATAAACAAAACATAAATGAAAATTCGTCAAGTAAATTTTCCAAAGTTGTTATGTTTCTTAGACTAAGGAATTATCTATAGAAAATGTTTGCTGGTCTTCATCTCCTAGCAATAGTATGCGTATACATTTGCCTGAAATTGCTAAAGTGCACATATAAAATAATTCATACTGAAACACTTGAAGGATTTATGAGGCTATTTTCAACTCACATGCTTTAAAAACGATTATAAAATAGAAAATGTGAAAATTTCATTTATAAGTGTGATTCACAAAGAGACAAACAAACGGCCTGACAGACAGATATTGAGAATCTTGGTTCAAGTAAAATGACTAACCGACAGAACAAATGGTCATTTACCTGCAAGTGCATACAATTAAACATGAATATTCAAATTTATATACATGAATGTGTGTGTGTATGGGTGTGTGTTTGTGTTTGTATGAGTGTGTATGAGTGTGTATGTGTGTGTTTATGTGAATACGAGCCACTTAGACAAACACTCAGACATTATGCTTTTATATTTTTTTTTATTTATTTTGAATGCTTAAATCTTTTTGAGTATTTAAAACAATAACAAGTTGAGGTTACATTGTAAATCGTATTTATTTAATTTATAGTTTTGTTGTTCTAGTCTTAAAAATCTCTCTTTATAAAAGTCAAAACTTAAGTTTATATAATTTTTCTTTTCAAGTACATTCACACAAATGCAAACATGGACACACAAATTTTCCAATGATTACTTTTATAGAACATTAACAAAACCACAGAGTGAAACCAACCGATATTTTTCTTATTTACTAAAAATAGTTCTTGCAAGATTTTAAAAGCTTAAAAGTTTATTTTAACTTTGCCGGAGGCAATTCCTTATTAAAAAGCACCACTAGATGCAATCACATGATCAAACTTACTCACCTCGGTGGCGTATGAGTAGTTTGTAATACATGATTTATTAATCATACGTCATGTGGTTAGATTTTATATGGTCGCACACGAACGCAGAGTGATGGGGGTAATAAGTCCGAAACTTCTAAGCATGAAGTAAATTCCGTTCTATTGAAGAAGTCATAAATTTTTCGATTATTGCATTTGAAAAATCCCTGTCGCAGCAATAAAACTGTTACCAATACACAGAAGGAAAATCTTCTTCTAAATTTAACTTTTTTCTTCTTACTTTCAGCAGAAATCTTGCTTCAAAATTTAAGTACGAATAACACTAAATTGCCCTCGAAACGAGAAAATAACAGGATCACTTAAGAAATGTATACTGGAATAATTAAATCAAGTACAAAAAGTTTCAAAATTCGAAAATTGGCTCTTCAGAAAATTAAAAACGAAAACTTTTTTTGAGATCCGAGTTTTTCTACAAACTTCGTTCGACCTGAAAATTAGAAAATGTGTATAATTCTAGAAGCTGTAAATAAGCAATTAGCCTAAAGTTTTGCATCATTTTTTTTTTTTTGCATTTTACACATTACATTATTTATTAAAGCAGAAAACAAATGCAAAAATATATAACCGTAAAAATATCAGTGCCCTTCTCATTCCCCATAAATAGAGTAAATTCAAAAGAAGCGGCTTTGTTTTTTTTATTTTAAAAGTATTTCTACAAGTTCTTTGTCATATGTGACTTTTCTTTTTAATGTTAAATATTATTATCATATAAATCAATCAAATGGGGAAACGTAGAAATTAATTAAAACCCTATGAGTAATAAATAATTGCATTGAAAAAAAAACTTATTAATTACTACTTATAAAATTAACGTGTTTATTGCAAAACTTTTAGCATAAGCTTAATCAGTTCGCTAAAAATTTGTCATTCGTTACTTGAATATTTATTTTAAAAAATGCAGTTGAATGTTAAATAAAAGCAAATATTTTTCGAAGAGAACAAATTGTATTCAATCGCAATAATTGAAGTCGAACAAGAAGAAACATATAAACAAGTTTAATTCGTGACTCGACTATTTGTATGGACTCTGGTGTGGTAGTTTCTTATATCTGATTTCGGTGTTTTTGTTAAAGTTTTGGGTTTCAAGTGAGAAGTAAACTAAATTAGCCAAAGCAGAAATCAAAAACGTTATAGAGAAGAATTAAAAGTAGACGAAGAACGGTGTGCAGAAGATAAGCAAAAAGCAGGGTAAAGTGAATTTGCTCTTAAAACAACTTATTTTATTTATTAATTCTTTGGCTCTGATCTAAAAAAGTTCTAAGCAATTAAAAAGAGGTGAAATAATATAAAAATCATATCGTCCTAAATTGAGGTAACGAATGGCAAAAAATTATACAACAAAAACATTAAATACATGTTTTTTTTAGAGACTGTAATGTTTCCACAATCTACAGACAATTGTTCATTTAATACATATTTGTGAGCCTGTTATGATGACACAATGTACAGACAATTTCATTAATTAGAAATTTTAAAAATTTTTTCTTTTAATTTTTTTATGACGAAGAAAAAAACCAAAAATAAAATTTTGTTGTTGAAATTTTACTGTGAATATCTTGGCCTGTATCAGCTAACGTCTTCAGTCGCTTAATGTTTGTTCGATTAATGGGAATATTAAAATCACATCATATTCGACAAAAATTTTAATTATAACTAAAATCTTTTTACAAATTTAAGCCGATTAATCGAATCAGTCGATTAAAAATTTATATATAGCCTTTCCATTATGCAGATTCCTTAATGAAAACTGTCCAAGTTTTTTAATTAAGTTGTGAATTTTAGTCGAACTGCATGGTTTTATCCAAAGTTATTTTCGTTAAGTTCGTTTTTAATTTACTCTCTCAATTAATTTTTTTTTAGTTTTAGAAAGAAATTCTAGTGCATGTAATAAATAAAGAGATAAAGAAATATTTTGGCTGAACGGAAAGTTGAACTTACTTGTTTCCAGACCATGCGGTGTTCTCATCAGAGCTCTTTAACGCTTAGACAACCATCACACAACCAGCATGGCGGCCACAACAGCCACGACAGCTACAACCAACTAGTTGAAAATCCTTAAGCTTTAATAAATTTCAGTTGAGAAGGCCATCTTGTGGAATTTTCCCCCTTCGCTTTCATTAATGGAGATTTTAAATTGTATAACACGTTCCAGTTAAATGAAACGTTATGTGATACCTGATCGCAAAATGGGATTAAGATACAAGCATGAAGAAAAGTTGGGAAAACCTTTTACACTTGCAATAGCATTCAATAGAAGTTGTGGTATGTTTACTTCACCAATTCACCACTCTGACGCGGTGGCAATGCATAACAAGAGCTCTGATGATGAGATCTCGGTTGATCTCCAAAGCAACATGGTGCTAAGTTCAACCCTTATGCGGTCAAAAATTTGTCTTATTTTTTTCAATTATTGTATGCTTTAAAAATTATTTTTTCAATAAAAATAATTTATTTTATCTCTTTAAATCAAAAAGTACTTAAAATTTCAGTTGGTAACATTCTAATTGCCAACCATGTATATGACTCTGGCATTTCTTTTATAGGATTATTAATGTTGTTGCTGTTATTGTTCTTCTTATGGTGTAAAGTACATATGTGTGCTATGTCTAATATTGTTGTTGTTAGTTTCAGTATAGTCATCGTGTTATTGTTGCTGTTTAAATGTTTGTTACAATAACCGGTACTTCATTCTGACATAAAAATGTTGTACACACACACACAGCTCAAGCGTACAAACAAATAAGTAGTTTTATGTGTGTATGTTTGTGCGTAAGTTTATATGTGTTTATTAGAGGGATGTACAAGTATACTCAAAAGTACTAGCATGTATATTTGTGTGTGTATACATGTATGTTTTTTTTGTATGTATGTGCGTACATATGTATATATATATATATATGTATGTATATATGTATATATGGTCGTGGCTATGTATGCACATACATGTACATGCATGTATACATACGTACATACATAAGAACATACATATATGTATGCACACACGAAATTCATACGAGTACATTCTACGAATACATTTGGGTACTCTTTGCAGCCCTCTAGTGTGTAAGTTATGCAATAGAAAAGCAAGCAACCAACATACACATAATTATTTACACAAACATACACATAATTACTTCTATTTGTTCGTATTAATACCATGCAACATCATTCATATGTCTATTGTTTACATCTACAGATATTACAACAACTGCTACCACTACTATAAAAATAGGTATGAATGCGAGTGTCTGCTCAAATAGAAGAGTAAAGCATACATCGTAAGCGGAAGTGCGTAATTTCTCATTTTAAGCCAATGTATACAAGACTAAATTGTACACTTCTAATACAAACATACATCATTATGTACACACACACACACATACAAACACACACACGCATACAGACCATATATCTTCCACTCTTGTATCGTGTCTAAATAGTTTAGCTAGAACATTTTTAATTCAACCAAATGATGATTGTGTGTAATAATGAATGTGTGTACGTACATACTTGTATTTATTTGATACAAGTGTGTGTCGTCTAGTCTATTTTAGTAGTTTCGTTTCCTTTTATATATTTTTTTATTTCACATTTTTTTTCTGTACAAGTTCTGGTCAATTAAACTTTTAATGGTTTATTTTATGTTAAATTTTCAGTATTATTTACACATTTGAAGTTCAAAGTATTTAATCCTAAACAAAAGCAACAAAAAAATTTGGCAAAAAGTGCCAAAAACTAAACATAAAAAGATACACTCTTGTCTAGTTTGTGGTTTGTGGAGCAAATATTTGTTATAAATGATTTTCTAGACTTTGAGCAGGAAATCTTTTATAAAATGTAAATAAGCTAAAGAGATTTGCTTAAGGACATTTAAAGCAAGCTGATATATACAATAATAAATGGACTTTAGAACTGTTTAAGACAAGTAATTACGCAGATTGACAGTGAAATTTATTTTTGAACAAAACTATGATCTTTTTAATTTAGATCGATGCACTTGAAAATATTGTATCCTTTGTTTTTAGAGTTTTTTTTATGGGCCTGTCTAAGACTTCGACGATGTACATCAGCACTTTTCACTCTAACTCGAGAGCATTATGATAGATTTTGATTAACAAAACACCAAAAGCTGTATGAAAAGATTACCTTCAAACTGTGTTTATATGACTTTTTGTAATTTAATAAACGATTGCGGAATTATTCCAAAATTAATGTTGAAAAAGTGCTTTTACATGAAAAATTAAAAAAATTTTTTTTTCTAAGATCTCATAAAAATGTAAAACAGCAAAAAAACTTAGTCTCTTAGCTACTGTTTTCAAAGATTGATCTATTACAAACATAATAAGCCATATGCTGTGAAAAGTTATGGACAAGTATTGATTTTATTAGCAATTAAGTGAATATATACACCAAGACACTTAAGAAGTAATTTCGTTATAAAAATCGATGGCATTAGTGATCTGTGCCATGGCTGATGTGTAGTTATATACAAAGTTCATTTCAAATATAGAATTTTTCTTTCTAAATTAATTTTTATTCTATTTGTTAAATTTTAAGTTTTAAAAGCATTAAGGCTCTAAGACTAGTATTTTATTGTTCTATTAAATTTTCCTTAGTTCCATCTTTTTTAAGTCAACTGAATGTTATTGACGCATGTTCATCATAGATTCTTCTTTCTTTTTGTCTTTATTCGGAAATGTTTGCTAATGTTTCAAATTTATTTGTTTTATTAAAATTCTTTGCTTTAGCTTATTCAATACGAGGCTAGTCAAGAAAAAAGTGGCTATAAAAAAGCTTTCGCTATATACATATATGTATCGTGTATTAAATAACAATCAAATGAATTATGAACGGCTGAGAAAATTTAAATTTATAATAAATCTATGATTATGTGATAAAGAAGCAAGAGGATTTGTTTGGGACCCCTTTTGCAGTTTAATTTTACAACCGATGATGACAACTTTGCAGTCAAGTAGTTGAATATCATTTAAAGCTTAATTCAGGGCAAAAATACAAATAACCAATGTCAATAACTATCAAATGGAAAAGCTAAAAAAACAAGTCAACTCAATAAGTGACTCAGCAGAATTGATTAAGAGTAAATGATATTCTACTGCAAGCTGCCGTCATTGGTAGCGTGGTTTATTCTGCAAAGAACTCTGATGAGAAAACCATGATGGTCTCGAAACATCAATGTATGTAAGTTCAAGCTTTCGTGCAGTCAAATTTTTCTTTGTCTACATGCTTTACATTTTCTCTCTGAATAAAAATATATATAATTTAATTGAAAAATTAAATTAATAACGAACTTAAGCCAAAAATAATTTAAATTTTATTAGATTAAAACCATACATTTTAGCTAAAATTTATAGCTTAATTGTTATAAAATAATTCTTGCAAAAAACCGACTACAAAATAGGCGTGGCACTGCCCATAATTTTCATCATAATGCTGCACTTTCACGAGAATTAATTGAGTGCGAAGTTTCATAAGAATCGGCTAAGTAGAAGTAGTTTAAATGTATATTTACTTTTCATGGGATTGCCATTTGCCACTTGTCTGATCATAATGTTGTATTGTAACAATAACTAAATATGTATGCAAAGCTTCATAAGAATCGGTTTAGTAGAAGTTGCTGAAAAAGAATATTTTCTTTGCATGGGGGTGGCACTGCCCACTTTTTTAATCATGATGTAGTATTCAAACAGATGTGTGTGCAAAGTCTCATACGAATCGGTTGAATTGAAGTAGACGAAAAGGCATGTGTATTTGCTTCGTATGGGCATGACCCCGCCCTCTTTTTAACAGAACCAATCTGGAAATACATCCTTTTAAATAAAGAAAAAATCCGAAATCGGTTTATAAATGGCGGAGTTTTGAGGGAACATCCTTTAAAAAAATACATGATGAATTGTTAACCTTTCTCCTTTTTTGGAGTCGGTTAAAAAAACGGTTGGTCTCATGAGACACCAGGTGGGAACGAAGTTCCTATCGTCTTTGGCCTACGACCTATCGGCTTGTGGCTGCCGTCTTCGGCCTACTACTTATGCCATGGGCAGGCCACCTTCGGTCACAATATCAGATGCCCTGTAATTTTTATCGCCCTTAGCGTCTGGACGCGGTGCCATTACCCTCACCAATAATAAAAATTATAATTTAAACACAAAGATTTCACCTACCTTGATGGCACCAAGTAAATGAAGATAGTAATTTCAACCCCAAGATGAAAAAGGAAGACAATTCGTCAAGTAAAAACCACTATCGCCTGGAAGATACTTAGGCGATACTTTTAACAAATTTTAGCCTGGTTTTTAACAATGAAACCAACCATTAGCCAAGAAACAAACCTGGTCGAAGGATTCCCATAAACTAGCAGAAAAATTGCCCAAAAAACCCATAAGATCCCCGGATTACCAAAAACTAGGATAAAAACCTCCCCAAAATCCTAGAAGTTCTCTGGATTCCTAGAAACTAAGATAAAAATCTCCCTAAAACACCAGGACTTCCACCCAAAACAACGGCAGCACCTAAAACCACGAAATTATTAAAGCGACAACACTGAGTTCTTAAGGAATTCAAACTTCTCTCTGGTTTCTGTCCTTCGTTTTGAATTGTCGTTACCAATATTCGTTACACCTATTTGTTACACGTATTTTTTTATTAAAACAAATAATTGCTTACCCCCCAGCATAGAAAACATTTATATGCTGCATAGTTATTACATGCAGAACGTGCCATAGAGATCTTCGTTCCAAAAAAATTTTTCATTCTCTGATGTGTTTGTTCAAAGAGAATATTTATAAGATACTTCTATCTCTGCTTTGAATTAGCGTTGTTGTACGAAAAGAATAAGACAATAAGCGACGAGAGAGCGAGAGAAAGAGAGCGTGTGATATCGGCAGCATAATATGAATGTATGAGAAATAGCAACTATACTGCAAATTTAACGGGAGATTTCCATAA
The DNA here is from genome assembly GCA_956483635.1 of Panzeria rudis. Taxonomy (NCBI): domain Eukaryota; kingdom Metazoa; phylum Arthropoda; class Insecta; order Diptera; family Tachinidae; genus Panzeria; species Panzeria rudis. Next base: position 3,633,997 of record OY101450.1, on the reverse strand, counting down.
AATTTTATAATTTATTTTACTTAAAAGCCTTGAATAAGAGCAAACATAAGTGTTTATCAATATGATTATTTCGAACGTATTTGCTTTGTGAATCTAAATTGATTATTAGGCTAAGGTTCGTAACGTTATATTCAGAAAGAATTGGGTATGATTAATATTCCAAGGAACAAGGGAAAAATTAACATCAACTTAATTTTTCAACATACACAGCAGAACAGAGTAGCGCCACTTTCGGAAGCCGCTACACTTCCATCGTCAGTGCTCACGTGTATTTGCTTATCACCACTTATCAGGTGGCTCTGTTGAATGTGAAAGTTGATGTTAATTTTTCCCTTGTTCCTTGGAATATTAATCATGCTCAATTCTTTCTGAATATAACGTTACGAGCCTTAGCCTAATAATCAATTTGGATTCACAAAGCAAATACGTTCGAAATAATCATATTAATAAACAATTAGCTACTGGCTTGAGCTTTTCATATGTTTACATGTTCATATATACTTAAGTATAAAATCAAACCAAAAAAGTTTGTCTTGAGTAGAACAAAAATCACAAAAATGGGAATGAAGTAAAATAAACCAATGGCAACGCTGGGAAAGTGCACATTACTATCAGCTTGAGAGTGATTTAATTCTCGTATTCAATTTTCACGAAAAAGTTGTATATATAAGAATTAAAATCACATTCAACAGAGCCACCTGATAAGTGGTGATAAGCAAATACACGTGAGCACTGACGATGGAAGTGTAGTGGCTTCTGAAAGTGGTGCTACTCTGTTCTGCTGTGTATGTTGAAAAATTAAGTTGATGTTAATTTTTCCCTTGTTCCTTGGAATATTAATCATGCCCAATTCTTTCTGAATATAACGTTACGACCCTTAGCCTAATAATCAATTTGGATTTATAAGTGTTTATCTTTTATAATTCTTCGGATTATCCTCGTAGTAACTAAAAATCCTTATCGTTATATACGTTTTTTCTTGACGTACATTTCCATCATAGTCGTCATCGTCATCATATATCAGAAATTTGAAACTGCAGGAGTCATGTTGAACTTTACACGAAGACAAAATAAAGCAGATTCTTCTTAAAACACAAATATACACACACATACACATACAGACATACATACATACATAAATTTGAAAGCATTGAAGACCACAAAATAGAAGTATATGTGGCAAAATAGTAAAACTTCATTTCGTTCGGTTACTTTTTTGTTTCTGCATGCCATAAACCATATCATGATTTCAGCTTTTCTTTCTATTTTTTTCTACTTCTTTTTTTTGGGATTTTTTTCTTTACACCCTTTCAGCAAACAAATCGTAGTGTATTCATGATGGTTTTCTTTTTTATTTTTATTTTTGCTTTCTGGCTTTAGCAAACAGTCGAAAAAACCGCATAAGTTTTCTACACCTTGTTGAAATAAACCAACTATGCAAAATGTTTCTATTAAGAGGTAACTAGACATTGGACAGAGCCATAGAGTGAAACTGTTTCACATTTTGTATGATTGTATTTCATTGTATTCGTATGCAAAATGGAGTGAGTGAATGGCTGAGGATGGGCATGACCCCAGTATTAAAAAGCATAAATTTAAATCCAAAACCACATGTGCAGTGTATGACGTTTTTACTTAGCAACTAAATAAGGGAACGATATGAGAGGGAGGGAAAGACAAGTAAGAGTCACATATACATATACATTTATAAAAAGTAGAAGCAAAATTAACTAGTGAAGTAGAACTTTATGCAAGTGTCAGTTGTAAATGAAAATTCTATAAAAATTAAATAACAGGATAAAGAAATTTCGTTGTCCTTTTTCTAGGAAACACAGAAGTTTATTGTTCTACACAGGTGCTGCTGTAAATGCCAGGAAAGAAAAGTCAAACAATTTTTATTGAAACCAACAAGTAAAACGAAACAAAAAAGATTGTTTGCCAAAGTTTTTCAAATTTAAATATTTTCCAAAAAGACATTAAAACTTTTAGAGAATTTTCACTTTATTATAATGAAAAAGTTGAAAATGTTTTATAATAATTTGCAATTGTATTTGTAGCTCAGAAAACTTTAACCCCTTTTCAGCTATAAAAATAAATGTGAATGCATTAGAATGAGAACTTAATATTTGGCAGCGAAAATAAAAGCTATTTTCAAAATTTCGATTACGAAACTCAGAAGGAAAGAACTTTTCTACACGACACAGGAAACATAATTTTTGGTGGGTAAACAAACTCAAGCTGGGTCTGTTTCTGTCCGACAGCATTGGATAAAAATTATGAAAATCTTTAACGTAGGCAATATATTTACTTTGCGATAAAGACATCATCTTATACGAAAAAAATTTTTGTTTTTATCTTTATCTTGTTGTCTATCTGTAGTGAGACTCTGTAACTTTTAACAATAACAACAGTTGTTATATTGTCAAATTATTATGTTGTTTGCACTAACGACTGTACGATTCTGTGACTTCTTGTTAACAACATTGTTTAAATCTGACATCATGTGGCATCTCTGTTAAAATAAACGAAAAGCGCAAAGAGGAATATAAAGAAAAACAAATGAATTTGTGATTGCCAAACAGTGTACTAATTTCTCTATTTTTGGGAAATAATTGTCAAATTAAATTTTTAAATAATAGAAATATTGTTACTAATACGTAAAAGTTTAATATATTTGTATCAAGGCGAATTCATAACAGGTGGACTCGACAGATCAGCTGATTATTTTTTGCCAATTTTTTCCTCTTGTATTTGTAATCTAGTTCGGATGTCAAATGCTTTCTTGACATATTTTACAGTACATTTTTTGGCAATGAAAATGGGTATTTTCCAAAACGAATTGAGGAGAGTCTACCTGGGGCCCGTTTCTCAAAACTACAAGTTACAAATCTACAAGTAAAATGTACACAAAACAACAATACTTTTACATATGTTATTGCTGTTTTTGTGTATATTTTGCTTGTAGATTTGTAACTGGTAGTTTTGAGAAACGGGCCCCTGCTATGAATTTGCCTTGTGTTTGTATATTGTTGTAAAACAATAACATCAATTGTTGGCATAAAGTACATGCTTATTCCCACAAAATATAGAAAATTCAAAGCCAATGTCTTTGTTTTTTATGTTAAAAGTATATCTAAAATTTGTTTGTCATTCGTGACTTTTTTTAATCTTATATATGATCATAAAAATAAGTAATTCGTATAAACTAATTAAAACTCTATGAGTAATAACACTGCAACAAGAAAAATGCGAAGGGGTATCACTTTATTTTTCTGATGTGTTATAATCCCCAAACTATAAAAACAGTCGAAATCTAACTCTATGGATATTTTTTTTTTTTAATTTTGGAATTTTGAAGAGACTACTCACTAAAAACTTGGAAAGGGGTTGTCCAATTCTATTACAAAAACTAATAAGAAACTTGCAACAAAATTACCTTTAAGTCGTTCTAACGTTATTTATTGCAAGTTTTTTGTTATAAAATTGGACTCCACCTCCTCAACTTATGATGAAATCGATGAAAGGGACCATAATACATCAAAAAAATATTGTAGCGATCTAAGGTCATGACAAAATTTTTATTTTGTTGCATATTGTAATTGCAAAAAAAAATTATTAAAAATATGTGAAGTTGAAGTTTATATTGACAATTTTGTACTTTGGGCTTCATAAATTTTCTAAGAATTTGTCATTCGCGACTGGAATATTTATTTGAAAAATTTAAACGAGTGTTAAATAAAAGCAGAAATTTTTCGAGAAGAATAAATTGTGTTTGAGTCGTAATAATTTGAGTTATAAACAATTCAATTATATTAGACCATTTATTTAAAAATTTTGTGTGACGCAAAAGGATCATGTACAAAAAATTGTAATTCGGTGTTTTTATTATTGCTTTAGGGTTTAAAGGAAAAGAAACCTAAATTAAGCAGAGCAAAGAACCAAAAACGTTATAGAGAAAAATTAATACTAGACGAAAAAGGTATGCGGAATATAAGCAAAAAGCAAGGGAATTACCCTTACAACAACTTATTTTATTTATTAATTCTTTGGGTTTGATTTAAAGGAGCTTTAAGCAATTAAAATAGCGTGAAATAATATAGAAATCATATCGTTCTAAAGTGGGGTAACGAATGACAAAAATATTTTGCGTTGATCGGGTAAAGCAAAAAAAACAACATAAATTACATGTTTTTATGTTACCATGATTTACAGACAATTGCTCATTCATTCCATATTTTAAAATTTTTAAATAAATAAGTTCATTTGTTCCTTTTTGTACAATGTTAACTGAATTTTACCCATTTTGTTGTTATGTTGTTGTGAATTGGGTAAATAATTTTAAGGAGTTTCATTTAATTAAAAGTATTAAGATGTGTTTTTCTTTTCTATTTATTAAACGCATATTAGTCTAGAATTTTTTTTATTTACCAAATGTTCAGCCGAAACAACTTTAATGCTTGTAAATTGTTTCTTAGAATCATTTGAGTCCTTGACAAATAAACAGCGAGTTAAATGTAACTTTCAACATAACTTTTTTAACCTTTACAAAAATCGTGGGCAATTTAAAAGTCAAGGTTTTTTACCTTTTAATACGTTCACAGACAAACCTCAGACAATCAAAAGTCTTAAAAATTTAATATTAATGTTATTTTTCCAGGAAAAGTACACTGAAAAAATGTACAATGTTACAAAGTACTTTTATAGATGATCACTTTGCTGCATAGACCCGAAATTTGACATAAACTTTTAAGAAACTTGGAACAATTCTAAGTTAGCTTTGAAACAAAATGCAAATTGATCTCCAGCCACTCTCTTGCCATAAATCATTGCATATCATTAATAAATCTCAGTGTTTATTTCCTTTTCAGAAGCGTGTCAATACATGTTTGTGCTTGCTTTTACTCACAATCTCTTTGAACAATAATTTGTTGCGTATGTTGGACTCTTTTTTTACTCAAACCCTTACTTTTATTATTTAATGTATTTTGCAAATCCAATTTATATTCATGAAATTTTAAATTGGCCTCATCATGACGGGTAGAAGAACATCATTAACAAAAAAAACAGACACACACACACACAAAAAAAGTAACAACAGCAACGAAAAGTGAAGTGAAAAGTTTTCTTGTTGTACTTTATTTTTGAGTCATTATAAATTCATTTCAAACTTACAACATCAACTGAATGGTTATTAGCTTTTGTTTACCTCCAACCACATTAGTCATTCCATACCCATTGTGCAATAGGAGTACAGCAAAACACATTTTTATTGCGAACTGTAGACGTACTAGTACGCATAAAAAATACTAACACTTACTTCCTTTATCGTTTGTTTAGGTATAGAGAACATGTCCTTCGTTATCCTAATGCCAAAAATGATAAATTCACTTGCAAAGGATAACATTGACTAAATTTAGATGCTTCAGATGCTTAACAGCACAATAAATTTTTAGAAACTTTATTTGTCGATCAGTCATAACGAATTAAATTAGAATTTGATTTTATTATCAAACCTTGGAAATGAGCCTCACAGCTGTAACACACACCCGATTAGCTGTTAACCACTTTGTAAATGGTGATAGCAAAATTTCTTTCCATAAAATTTATACAAAAATGTTCGCTGGGTTGGTTCTTCATGCAAAAATTAGTTTCGTGGGAAATAACGCTCCTTTTAAGGTTTTAATAATTAATTCGGTTTTGAATATGGCGACAGACATGGCAATAAATTATTTGATTTGTGTCTGCTTGTGTTAAGAGTAAAACCCCATGCAGTAAAAATTGCAAAAATATTTTCAAGGCCTACCTACTTGAGCATTCTTTAAGATCCGATTATACTGTCCTGAAAAGAAAATGTCCATTAAATACAAATATTTGGCCTACAAAGATTTAATGCGCTAAAATGAAATCTGTTTTGATTTTTTTCTATTACGTACAGACTTTTTTTAATAGGCTCGACTCTATCACTATTTTTCACCATAAATAAGAAACGCCAAAATATGCATAACAACGCTATCATCAAACTTTCTTAATAAAATATTTTCAAAATGCAGGCATGTAGAGTGGCACTGGGGCAGTCTGAAAACGTTTGGAAGGATAACTTACCGGGGAAGTGCTTAAAAGTGCCGGAGAAGTATCTAGGATGCGCCCAACGTGGGGCTGAGTGTCTAAAAATGCTGCGGAAGGTAGGAAAGTGGTCAGAGGTGTCCGGGCAGGATCATAATATAGTCTTGGGGCAAAACAACGACTCGTTGTTCCTATAGAACGAATAGACAAATATGTCTATAAGAAAAATGGCATTTGCCACAAGCATTGAGTAGGACCTAACACGCATACTAAATTGTATATGCGATGTTTTATCAAAATAAAACAAAGGCCACGCCCACCTCCCATATAGACGAAAATTTTTAAAAATTGTATTTCAACCACATGCGTAAAAGTAAATCAATCATATTTTTCGATGGTAAATTAAAAGAAGAAAAAATATGATTGTTTACACTGTACAACAAAATTATAATTTCTTCAAAATGACAAGGTGCTAAAGACTGTTTCTGATAAAGGGTACCAAAATTAAAAATATACATGCATGGGCGTTTTGAAAGTTTACATCTGGAGCTCATTTTATGGGGAGTCAAATATCCTCCCCCAGTTTTCATATTCTTATAGTGAATTGGCATAAAACATCTTGTAATCCTTACGTTTATGGTATAAGATATATTCAGCACTTTTCTGTAAGACACTACGAACAATATTTTCTTGGAATCTTTTAACCCCAAATTCTTCGCGCTATGAGACTTTTTTCCCGTTTTTTAAAAAGAGGCAAAAAGTTTCCCTTTCTATAGACAGCAATATATCGGGCTGAAATATCCTACAAACATATTCGCCATAAAAAGCGTTAAAGACGTTGAAGCTCTAGACTCAACTTGAACGCAAGAAATTATACAAAACTTAAAATGTGTTTAAGGGTTAATTTCGTACTTATTCACAATTAGTACTAAAATAATTAACAAACCCAAATTTTACGAGGCTAGTTTATATTAAAAACATGTCTAATGTGAAACTATGTTAGTAAAGATTATATCCGCTTAAAAAGGCCCTTATAAAAGGCCTTTTACTTACTTCTTTCAGCGCTGATGACACACAGCTTTTGCCAGCAAAAAAGTGTGAGAAAGTATTACACTGTCGTCAGTTTAAATTGTCATATGATCCTTGTTAAGAATATTAAGAGTGTGTAATCTACACACACGGATAAAGGTTGGATTTGTGTTGAAAACTTCGTTAACCTTAAAGGCTTTTGTGTATAGAAAAAAATTTAAATTATGTGGGAAGAACAAATGATTATTCCAAAAGCCGAGCTGCATGCTCACTTGAAGTCAAATGTCTCAGATGAATTTAGATTTATGAGATTAAATAAATTTTAATGAAAAATGATGAAGGGAAAGAATTTATTAAAATCAAGTTTAAAATTTACTATACCACAAGTTAGGTTTTTTTTAGCAAAGGTAATAATAACTTTCGTTATAATTCATGCAACACACAATAATCTAATTTTAATTATACACCTAAAAGTATGCCACAAGAAATGTTCATGCTATAGTTATTAATTGGTTTAATCTCATCATTATTTGAAATCTCATTTCAAGTTTTAACCACAAACACTTCAAAGCTGTTTTGCCTCTAGCTTCTTCCCCTCCCCCATTCATTCATAATGAAAATTTGTCTATAAATATATCGATATATTTAACTTTTTTTATTCATTATATTCGATTAAATTAATGGAGTGTAGCAATTTTATACGCAATTTTTCTATGACCTTAAGGCTTTATTTAAACATGTTTCTTGTATAAAAAAAGAGGAGAAAATAATAGATATTAAGAAATTTTTCACAAAATAAAATATCTATCAAAAAACCATTAAATAAGTAAAGAAGAAAGTTTTTGGTATAAAATAAAATTAAACAAAAAATAACACACAAGTGTTAAGTATGATAATAATTCCTTGACAACCAACCAAGTGAGAAAGAAATAGAAAAATAAAAGTTTAAGCAAAAAGCTTAATTAATTAAATTGCGCAAAGTTTTCTTGATCATACATACGAAAACTTTTATTGATAATAACGAAACTTTTCATAACCTTCACCTTTTCAACACAACACTTCTCATTCGGTTAATAATGTCCACGAAACTCTGTAACAACGCCTTAAAGTATGTATGTATTTTCTGCACATTATAGTTCTATATAGGCAAGGAAGTCGGCTTATGGGCTATTTACATAGTATGTAACGTTCGGTGGGGGGTTAAAGATTTGTTACGGACTAGATCATTTATACTGAAAATTTTGCTAAAAGCGTTACAAAAGGGGGTGGAGGTATAAAAACTCCGAATATTGCATTACTTAATATGTGAATAGCTCCTTAACACTATGCTCTTTTTCAGGATCGAAAAGAACTTTTTAAGGGTCTCAAAACCCAGGAATGGATGAATTACACTATGCAACAACAAAAATCTTAAGTAGTACCACTATATTTTTTGATGTATTATGATCCCCTAACTACAAAAACTGACAAAATTTTGAATTCTATGGATAATTTTTTTTTTAATTTTTCTTTTTAATTTTTTCTTAAATTTTGGGGTTTTGAAGAGGCTGCTCCACCGATTTAATCATAACTTGGGAAGGGGTTATCCCATTTTATTATAAAAATCAAAAAAACGTTTTTTTCGAAATGCATAAAAAATCGAAAATGGAAAAAAACTTTGCATTTTATTAACTGATCACAAAGCAGCATATACTACAAATAATATAAGCTTTATTTTATGAAAATCCATGGATAAGTATTGATTTTATTCATAATAAAGTGAAATTATTCGATTTTTTGAAAAAATTTAGTTTTGAAGAGGCTGCTCCACAAATTTTATTATAACTTGAGAAAGATTGGAACAATTTTGTTAAAATTTAATTAAAATAATTTGAATTTTAGCCGGCTTTAAGATACGTTAACATTATTTTTATGTGCTTTAAGGACTTTGGAGTTATTCAAAACGAAATGAGGAAAAAAATTTTTGTGAAATTGAAAATTGGATCTAAAGAAATTTATTGTTCACGCTTAAATTCGTTCAATTTAATTTTACAATTAACGGCCCCTTTCACAATGTACGACTAAGAATTAACGTGGACTTTAACGGAAAGCTCGGCATACAAAACTTGTCGTTAAAGTCGACGTTAGCTTTTAATCTGACATTGTGAAAAAGACCATAAATGATTTTTATTGAGAAATAGTTTTGCAAAGTATGTAATAATTGAAAGAGAACAAAGACCAATATCTTGACTTTTGTAAGGGTCGAACTGAACATCGATGTTTTCGAGATCAACAACAATCCCATCGTCAGAGCTCTTTATCCTCTAGGCTACACGTCCGTGACAGTCAAGCAGTAAATATCCAGCACTAAACCAATTTTTGCATTAAATTATGTTAACTGGCTTAAGCTTTTTCAAGATGGCTTAGAAATGTACCATACGTTGATGTTCAGTTCGACCCTTACAAAAGTCAAGAAATTGGTCTGTGGCCTTTTTCAATTATTACATGCTTTGAAAAATTATTTCTCAATAAAAATGATTTTTCGGATCTTTTCACTATATATGATTAAGAGCTAAGTTAAAGCCTGAAAACAGTAAAAGCCGCTAAATAAATAGCAGTCATACCCTTAAAAACCAAGGAAATAATCGAAAATATAAATCGTATTTAAATAATTATTGAAACTTCAATAAGACAAAATTACATTGTACAATCGCAATAGACAACCATCTCATTAAACTTTATATTTTGGTTAAAAAAACAGAAACTTCATGGCCCAAACCCACTTGAAAAAAACTCTAAGGACTAAATCAGACCCACTAGAATGAAAAATATTTAAGAAAATAAATTGCAAACCAATTGAAATTCAATACGGTACAATATAAGATAAAACAAAGCATAATGCCAAAGTTTAAAAAAATCTCTGCATTGAAGAGCAAAAAGAAATTTTTAAGCATAATGAAGCAACATATTTTGCATATAAAATAGAAAACACAGCAACTTATTATTTTTCAGTAAAACAAACACACACATAGACAACAATACCTTTTTCAATAAAGTTGTTTCATGGTTGGTTCTTCTAGATAAGGTTTTTTCTTTTTGTTATTGTAAACCACCAATTATTTTAAATTTATTAAGAAGAAAAAAATCTCTAATTTCAGTTGAATTTAAATACAATTTCCGGTTGTGTTTAGAATAAAAATTTTACAAAAAAAAACAAATGAGATTTATTTATGACATCGTGTTGGAATTTATTGTAAAAATAGGTTTCATAGAGATGAAAAGTTTGCAGTCTCTTAACATTTTGATTTAACCCATGGAAGGCCTCAGTTAGATCGATGAAAATGTCGAACATTTTTATTGTGGATTTAAGCTAAAGCGCATAATGTTGTCAGCAAAATATTTTATTATTTCTTTACTTTAATATAGACATAGAATAGTAAGTAGTTTTTAGTTGATAACACAATGCAACAAAATGAAACTTTTGCTATGACCTTTGAGGACCAGTATATTTTATAATGTTTTAGGATCTCCTAACTGCATAAACAGTAAAAATTTATGAATACGATTTTTTTTTATTTTATTCCTTTTTTTTAATTTGGGGTTTTCAAGAGTCTACTTGCTGATTTTATCATAACTTAAGAAGGGGTTGTTCATTACAAAAAAAAAACACTAAAAAAAACTCGAAATAAAATCACCTTTAAGCCGTTCGCAATTATTAAGACCGCAATGATGAAAAATATTTGTTCATTTAATTCCCCCTAAAATTAATACCGGATATGAACTGTCAACACGCCGATACACGTATACATTTCTTTGATGCTCTCTATCAGAACCATTCGTCAGAACTCTGCACTTAAAAAAAAATATTAAAAGGTTTTTTGGGCATTATTGAATTATGTACATTAATTTTAATTCTATTTTAATTAATATTTTAATTTTTAAGTTGTGGTTGCACGTAAGAAAATAAACTTAGTAAGTTCAAGATAATAGCTCAATTCACAATCTTGTGCAAATGGTCTTGCATCGTAGCATTTGCAAAATGGTATAGTATATTTATACTCACCACTAACAATTGTTAAGTGGTGACTATCAATATGCAATACCATTTTGCAAATGCTACGATGCAAGACCATTTGCACAAGATGGTGAATTGGGCTAAACCGTAAAATATTAATTTGGGAAAAAGCACGTTACAAATTTAAATTAATGCAAAAAAATTATTTTGTTGTACAGTGCAAATATCCGCAATTTTTCCAAAAATCTGGTAAATCGTCATTTATTGATCGATTTTCGTGGAAGATGCCATAACTCATTTTAGGTATTCGTACCTTCATGGTCCAGTAAAAAAATGGTAATTTTTTGCCATATCTAATTTTTTATGAATTTAAATTTTTATGAACGTTCACAAAATACCCACGACTAAACGTTAAGACACATATTAAAGAATACTCGAGTATTGTAGATTTTAGTGCCGAACCCATTGATTAGAGTAGAGTAGACTAGCGTAGAGTAGAGTAGAGTAGAGTAGAGTAGAGTAGAGTAGAGTAGAGTAGAGTAGAGTAGAGTAGAGTAGAGTAGAGTAGAGTAGAGTAGAGTAGAGTAGAGTAGAGTAGAGTAGAGTAGAGTAGAGTAGAGTAGAGTAGAGTAGAGTAGAGTAGAGTAGAGTAGAGTAGAGTAGAGTAGAGTAGAGTAGAGTAGAGTAGAGTAGAGTAGAGTAGAGTAGAGTAGAGTAGAGTAGAGTAGAGTAGAGTAGAGTAGAGTAGAGTAGAGTAGCGTAGAGTAGAGTAGAGTAGAGCAGAGAAGAGTAGTGTAGAGTAGAGTGGAGTAGAGTAGAAAAAGTTAGAAAGAGTGTCCCTCCTCCTCAGCCGGAAATGGCCACTACCATTTGGAATATTGCATGCTAGTAAGCATGGGTGGATGGCGAACACCCTACAATTCTGAATTGTCTTTTAAAGAAGTTTTGTCATTTTGGGAATAAATAGTTGTTCTAAATCATTCGCAATATTATAAACTGTCTCTTAGAGAAGTGTTTTATGTTTTAAAGAATTTTGTCTAAATATTTTTGAACCATTTCTTAATATAAATTAGCAGGGCTCGGACTTTCATGCCATGCATATTTTTAGTGGTAATAGATAAAGAGGTATTGACTCATTATCTATGGAAATCAGCAAATTTCAAGTTTTTTGCCATCGATTTGTCGTTGCATATTTAGGTAGTAAGTGCATATTATTGCATATTTTGGCAATAAAATTATAATAATATCTTTTAAGCTTATTTCTCAATTTTTGAACAAAACATTTATAGGGCGATAAAGCCTTAATTGAGTTGCCAGTTGCTGAAAATGATACTACTGATGACAACTGCCAACTGAGATCTGTCAGCTTCAGTTGCTATTTAGTGCCTCTGTGGCAACCATTAACTTTCAGTTGCCGACTGGCAACGCAACTAAAGTTCGGTTGCATTAAATAAATGACCCCATTATGTTTGTTTTATGTTTTTTTTTTTTTTCTCTAATAATAAAAATATTTTCTTTTAATGCTTTTGTCGTAGGTAAATGCATATTGTTGTGCATATTTTTCATTTTTAGGTGCATTTGTTAAACGCTTAAGAAATTTTTTAGTTTCACGAAAGTCCGAGCCCTGTAAATTAGTATAATAGATAATTCCTTTTAAATTCCCTAAAGGAAATTCCCACACCCCAAATATAATTAACATACACAGTTTGTTCATTTTTTTTCTCCTCTTTCTCTCTCTCTCTTTCTCTCTCTCTCTCACTATATTCCTCGTTAATGTTTTGCATGTTTGTTACAATATGCGGGAGTATTAGAAAGTATACGAACGATATGTAATAAATTATGGTTTTAATATTATGCCAACAATTGAATGCAAATTGACAGGTATAGAATTTGTAACCAGAACCAGTATTCAAATATTCAGTAACACAAATGCATTTGCATGTATTTATTTGAGTATCCTGCTAAAACATGACAGACTATTCCATGTTTACCCTGAAGGAAGCCATGGGCCAAGTGTCTCCAATTCACTACTTTTCTCGACATGTATGGTGACTTTTTGGTGACATTGTCAACGAATCGTCTACACTTTTTATTTTGTCTTTAATGGGAAGACAAACAATTTTCTGACAGCTAGAAAAAAATTTTTATTGTCTCATTTTGTTGTGTTGAAAATAAATGCGGCTGCACGCAAAAATATAAATATTCATTAATTGCCTTAGCTAGTAAAAAGTTTCATATATGTTGACTAGAATCTTTAAAATGCACTAGTGTATCTCTGGTGCAAATGTCTCAATGTGGTGCCATAAGAGCCACCTAGTCTATAATAAGTCAATAGTTCCGAGGTCAGTAGTGGAATCTCAATGACAAGCACATGTTAAATAAATGTTTTAGCTCAGAACATTTCCTGGGTTACAGTTAGTCAGTAGTACTGGATACAAAATCAATAGTAAATCAGTACAGTTTTACTACCGACATTTCCTTCAGGGTACTTTTAATAGGATTTGTTAACACGTGTATGCATGTGTTTGTGTTACATATTTTCAAATTTCGTATTAAATATATAGACAGATAGACATGAAGGGCCACTGACTCAACTGAAGCTAGGAAAACTGCAAGTAAGTATTTGTGGAGGATTTGCAAATAAAATGTTTCTTCAGTAAATATTTTACTACTGCCAGCCTGGCTGACTGGTTATATTAACAAACGTTTGCATACATGACTAAGCACACATACACACATGTATGCATGAGATTGTTTAAAAATACTAACTAAACTCGATCATTATATTTTAAGCAGTCAGTATAGGCAAAAAACCATTATAACATAACGAAGAGTTAAATCTAGTATGTAAGTTGTAGGCAGGCACGTAATACAAAATACTCATTTTGCCAACTTTAAGAAACTTGTTAGAAAAAATTGTCTATGCATATCAATTTTCACATTTAATAAAAAGAAAATTACACTATTTCCTACTTTTTCACAAAGAATTTTCGACACAACACAACCCTCGTTTAATATATACCCTCCTACGGATAACAATATAATACAATTTAAGCACTTACAATGCGATTAGACTCTACTGCATTCCCGTTTTGCGCCCTCCCATTGATCCCACCACCATATACTGCAAAAACACACACCACAGACACACACACACACACATATAAAGGATACTAAATTTTGTGGTATTGAATTTAATCCAATTAGCATTATTTCAATTATAATACCTGGTCACTGGAGAATTTAATTTTTGATGAACATAGAAAAATTATGTGGTTGTTGTTATTATTCTTTTATGCTGCATTGAAAAAAATAATAAATAAATTAAAAACAAAACCCCAAATTATAATGGATGTCACATGGAAGACACGACTGGCTAATGGAAACAATTGGCCACGATTTATTGATAAATGATTTAATGATCAAGAAATAATACATTTCGGGGAGACAAACTAAATGTGTTTAATAAATTTCAAATATTAGAGAAAAATTATTATGCAATTTATTAAAAGAATTTTTTGAGTCACAATCTTTAAATAAAGTTATTAGCAGGGCTCGGCATTTCATGCAAGTGCATATTTTTTTGTGGTGATAGATAAAGAGGTATTGACTAATTATCTATGCGAATCATCAAGTTTTAAGTAGTTTGGCATCGATTTGCAGTTGCATATTTTTACATATTTTGGCAATAAATACATATTTTCGGAGTTATAATATTTTTTAATGCATATTTCTAAATTTAAAAAAAATATTAAGAGGCCGATTATGCATGGCAACCGAGCCTTAGGTGGGTTGTCAGTTGCTGAAAATGATACTACTGATACTACTGTCAATTTCAGTTGCTATTTCTGGCAACCATTATTTTCAGTTGCCGACTGGGAACTCAACTAAAGCTCTGTAGCATTAAATAATAGACCCAATTATGGTTGTTTTATGTTTTTATCCCTAATAATAATAATAAAAAAATTATAATAAAAAAAATCATTAAAAATTCAAAGAAATTTAACTATTTTTGGCTTGAGTTCGCTTTTAATTTAATTTTTAAATTAAACTATATTTTTATATAGAGATAAATGTGAAGCATGTAGACAAAGAAAATTTTGACTGCGCGGAGGATTGAACTGACCTTTCGATAGCTCACGCTAATCTCATCAGAGTTCTTTAACGCTTAGACCACTCGACCAAAGTCATTGGCTTGCAGTTAAGAGTTGAATATCATCTACTTTTTATCAATTCATACTGTCAGTCTTAGATCTATATTTTATTTGATAGTTATTGATATTCAGTATTTTTCTTTTGTCTTGTGTTAAGCTTCTTTTTATTATTGCTCTATTCTTGTATGAATTATTGATTATTGATTATTATTGATAATTACAAGTACTAGTGTGTAAATGTATGTTTTTTCAGTTTATTTGAACATGTACATCCCTTTTGCTAGGTGCCTTTACAGTTTAACAATTAAGTTATGAGTTTATTCTACCTCGAATTTACTCGAATTTACGCTTAATATGTTTGGAACAAAATCTTCTTTAACAAGTGAAAAAAAATTTAAAAAACTATAGTGTAATAAAATAAAATAAAGACAACTTTTGCTTTAATTATGTTTCCTTAAAGATCAGTTTTATAAAATGCAGACATGTTTTTTTGTTCAAAGTATTCTTTGCCACCAAGGCTCTCCATTACTAATTTATTACCATTATGTGTGTGTATATGTGTGTGTGTGCGTGTTCTTGTGTGTCAGTTTAGGTGCAAAGTCATATAATTTCAAAATGCCATTTAAAAGCTTTTAAAGTTTTCATCACTTTCGATTATCGTCATTGACATCATCATTGGTAAAAACAAAGCCTGAACATAGAACAATCTCACAAACAACAACAAAAAATGGTATTAGAGAGTACCCTGCCGGAAACTGAGTTAACTTTAAATTAACTTTAAGCTAACTATTTCGTAACTAGTGCTGACTGGCACTTGGAATACTTTCCAATGGAAATAACTAACTATTTTAACATTGCGATGCCCTAGGCGGTAGTCAAACGTCCCACTCTGCACTACTTTTCAACTAACTTAAAGTTGACTTTATTTAAGTCACCTGGCAGTTAGTATATTTGCAAAAAGATGTTGTTGGGGTTCGAACTATGTATCACACGTTTTATAGTCAACGCGCTGACCACCCAGGTAACAGCCCAACCTAAATCAGAGCGTTGAGCGGCGCGTAAGCAACAAGGTACGTATTTACAGTACCACAAAATATTTACGGTGAATGTATTGTATATACGTACCCTGTTGCTTACGCGACGCTCAACGCTCTGATTTAGGTTGGGCTGTAAGGTACCATTTAAAATAATAACAGCAAAAAGTTAATATAAACTTGAAATGAGTTTCAGGTTAGCTGGGATTAAAGTTGTTGGCTCTCACCAAATTCGATTATGTACTTAACTTAAGAATTGATTTTGGGTCAGATCTGAATGAAATTATAGTTAGCTTTTAGTCAGTCTAAGAAAAGCTAATTATAGGTTGATTATTGTTGTAGTCGACTAGTGATTTTCCGACAGGGTAATAACACTTGTGTACTTACACACACACACACACACTAATGTACACAATCATACAACCATTAAAACTGACTCATTTAAACACATAAACTAAACATCCTGTCTGGATCAGATTAAACTGAAAATGGCCACATAAAGTAATATTACGAAAATTAAATAACTTTTCTCTTTATTTTGCTTTTAAATTCAAATTGTAATTTTCTGTTTTCCTTCTTGTCATTTCAAAGGAAAATTATTCTCGTTAAATTCTTTTTTAGCTGGCAAAATAAGCAACAAAATTAAAAACCGATTAGAGTTAGAAAACTTTTTAGAAAACTTTAAATTGTTAATGGATTTTTTTCTTTCTATTTTTTGTATTTATATTCTCAATATAACAATTTATTTGTGCTGTTTGGTGCAGCCAATAAAAATGGCTTATTTTTTGTGGAAAATTTTTTTAAAACGGTGCTAAATCGCGAAACAATTGTTTTTTCATTAAAATATGGCATAAATTCGAATAGGAATTCGTCGTACCAAAGTATCAATGGCATCAGAAAACTTTTTTTTCCTTTCATTTCATTTTTATATTTTAGCTATTTTTGTTTATTATTTTTATTAATGGTTTTCTAACAAACATTTGCACGAATTTTTATTAGTGGAAATAAAAATCTAAATCATAAAGTGTTAGAAAATATTGGTTTACGCTATTATGGGTGGCAAAATGGCCATAGATTTTTTTTATATTTATATTTGTACAGGATTATAAAAAAATCTTTTATTTGATTTTGTGTTATTTTTTATTTAAAAAAAAACAAGTATACAAATGAAAAATTCTATAAACAATTTTGTAGAATTGAAAAGGATTTCATGCGTACGATAAAAGAAAATTGGCAAAAACTAAATATTTGTGCAATACAATTTTGGAATCTTAAGGTGTGGTACAACTCGGTAAATATTTGTCGCTCGGCGTTGTCTGCAAGTCTGTCACCATCATAATTTTCAAATCATTGAAAAATAATAAACAGTATATTTTTATCAATCATTTCTCTTGTCCGTAGCTTTGTGTATTGAACGTTGCCTTATATTTATTATAAAACGCAAGTTACTTTTTTAAAATTGCATAAAAAACATCAATTATAACAAGATTGTTTGTTTGTTCTTGTGAGTTTCTCAAATATTATTACCCTAAAAAAAGTTTCATCAATTGCTCAGAATTCGTATCCTAAAAATGTATTGCGTGTTACCCACAGCTTTGAATTTTTCTTACCTCACCGGTTCAGTAGCTTCAAAGATATAGATATATTACCATTTTTTTGCAATCGGCCCCATTGTGCTATGTGCTGGCTGAAAGAATCGAATTATAGCTAAAATTATGAATTACTTCTAATTATTTTACTCAAGTATTTTATTCGAATATTTTTGGAAAGAAATTCTTATGGAACGCTGTACATATGATATACAGCATATAAATGTTTTCTATGCTGTGGGTAAAAAAAATTCTTGAATGATAAAATACGTGTAATGAATAGTGGTAAGAAATACGTGCAATGAATACGGGTAAGATAAACGTCTAACGAAAATTCCTATAAAATCCAGTAATGCCACTTTTGTATTTTCGCGATTTTCGGTGCTACCGTTGTTTTCTGTGGAGTTTTTAGGAATCCGGGGAACATCTGAGATTGTTTTTGGGAATCCTTGAATCAGGTTTGTGTCCTGGCTAATGTTTGGTACCCTTGCTAAATTAAGGTGCCTTAGCTAAACACTAGGTGTTTCGGCTAAATGCTTCAGAAGTATCGCCTAAGTATCTTCCAGACGATCGTTGATTTTTGTTGACGAATTATCTGCTTCTTTCATCTAGACGTTGAAATTACTATCTTCGTTTACTTGGTGTCATCAAGATAGGCGAAATTTTTATTTTTAAATTATAACTTTTACTTTTGGTGGTGGTCATGGCGCCGGATGCGGTGACTACACGGAGTGTGTGGAAGGGTGATAAACATAAGGGACCGTAGCGACCGAAGGTGGCCTGCCAATGGCATAACGCCGAAAGTAGCAGGCCGAAGATCCACTGTGCATCCAATTGGGAAAAAAGGGTACAAATCTGTATATTTGTAGCTTGGGATTCGATTACAAAACGATGCATACAAAAACCCAGTTTGTGGGAGTTCAAATTGGCTAGCTCGGACATGAAAACTTTTGCCGGCCTCATAACTTTTAGTATTATCCGATTTGAATGAACTTAAACTTGTTGTAAAGTTTATAAATAAACATTATTTATTGCATTAAAATATTTTTAATATTTTCAAAGACATTTAACTTTGAATATTAAAATTCTGGTTTTTGGCTTCGACTTTGTTCTCTAATTTGTCAATATCTCCGGAAATAGCATAGCCAAAATATTCGAAAAAAAATATTTAATGATTTTTAACACAATCATTGCTAACACGCAGAATAAATTTTTTATTTATTTAATTATTTATTTCATCTATTGAAGTAATATAAAACCTTCAAGGCCAATCTTACATATTACTTAAATCTAAATAATGGCTTATCCGCATATTCATAAAAGATTAGTGTGCATTAAAACCGGTTTTCCCGTACAAAATTCGTACAGTAAACCAACATTAACTTTTATAAATTTTTATGAATTATAAAAAATGTAATCAGAATTCAAAAGTTTAATTACTGGTCCCCCAACCATAAAAAGGATAATTAAAATACATAGTAGTCATCTCAATTCATGTAGTTGTAAAAAGGAATTAGAATCCAGACTTTGAAATGACAGTGAAAAATTTCTACATTTTGAGAAAAATAGAGCTTAATTGTTCGCCGTTTATCTCAAAAATTTCTTATTTTCAATATTTCCAAAAATATACTTAAAAAATTACTGCAGTTAAAATTTAAGTCGATTAAGGTCAGCACGCTACATGCAGTATCAGACGAAAACGGCAAATTTTTCTACAAAATTCTTGACTTTTATTCGTTTTCATGGCCAGATGAATTGAGATAAATAAAAAAACGTTTTCTACATGTTATTCAGGTATTGTGTTAAAAATTACAAAATGTTTTTTTTTCAAATTTTCACTATACTATTATCGGAGATATTGGCGAAATAGAGAACAAACTACGGGGCCAAAACCTAAAATTTTAAAATTCAATGCCAAAGATATCTTAGTGAAGTAATCTTGATTTTCTTTATTTGTTTATGTATAAACTTTACAACAAGTTTAAATTTAATAAAATCTGATAATATTTATAAAACTTATGAGGCCGACAAGGTTTTTTATTCCCAAGGAAGCCAATTTTGACACCCTGTAGCTCAACATGGGTTTTAACAGGGTGGTTCGACTTCAATTATTCTTGAAGCTCAGGTCCTTCTTTATGATTTTCACATACATCGTTTTGTAATCGGATCGCAAGTTTCAAAGATATAGATTTATTACCCTTTTTCCGATTGGAAGCACTGTGCGGCGGCTTGTAGTCGCCACAGCTTTTTTCATTGGCTTGCTTCTCTGCTACAGAGAATTTAAACTTTGGGAAGCATAAACCCTTAACTACAGCTGGGTGGAAGATTCTGCCTTGTTAATTGTGCCATGCAAAAAGTATAATGAAATATATTTACGTAAATTCCCCGTATAAAAGACATGATTTCATGTCATAAAGTATTTTTATGATAATATTTTTTGTATTTTTGATTTTTATTATATTGCTGTTGTCTGAATAGTTTAAAAGTTACATTTGGCATTTTTATTTATTTTTTATTTTTGCCCCTTTTTCTCTTACTGCCATTAAATCAGTCCATGTACGAGTATGTGTAAATCCAATTTGTACTAAAGTGAAACAAAAAAAAAGTAAAAAACTTTTACCTTGATGCCATCATTTTATAAATTTTATGCACAAATTTTTCTTCATTTTATATATTTTGCAATTCCATATAAATCGCATTTAAAACGAAGGTGAGTGAGTTGTGGATGTGTTTTGTTTTTATAGCAACACAAGTAGGCGCCAATTTCCGTTTCCGCTTAATCGTAGTTTGTCGTCACGTGTTTTGTGTACGTGACATGCATGTTACCATAATAGTTTTTGCTAAAAAAAATAGATCTTTATCTATATTTTACTTATTTTTTTTCTCTCTACTTTCGTTTGCTTTGATTCTATTTTTTTTTTTTTTTTGCTTTTCCTGTTAGATGAATGAAGTTTTTGGCCGATAATCTCTTTTTTTTTTTGTTAAACAAGTCAAACAAAAAATTTATTTTTTTTTTAAATAAGAAATTTTTTTCTGTATAAATACTTGTGGTATTTTTCTCTAACGTACAACTTGAATTTAATAACAAAAGTTTTGAATGACTTTGTTGGCTGTTATGCGTGCGAGTTTTAAAATCGTTTTTAAAACTCAGTCAAAGTAAACAAATTGCACAAGATTAAAATTGTAGTTTGGTAGAACAAGGCAACAGCTTGTGTTTTTAAAGAATTTTCCGATCAAACTATTTTAGTATTTTCAAAGAAACCAGATTTATTTAAAAAAATGTTTAAGGCTGAGTTTTAAAAACACTATTAGAAAATTAAAGGAATGCATGGAGCATTTTGGTGGAACTCCTTCTAAATAGAATCCCAGATTTATTTCGGGAAAACTTTTATTCCATTCCATTTCGTTATCGTTTTTTTTTTTCTTATTAACAAACTAAATTTCTCACCAAATCCTGACAAGAGCTTACTGATATGATAGACATAATACAAATGATTATTATTGAAACAAGAATTGTTGCTGATTGTGGGGATTATTAAAAATTAAACGTGATTTTCTATAAATGTAGCAGCTTTTTTTGATAACACAAAATATATTTATGTAACATGTTTCCTTTGTATGAGTACCGCTTAACGGATTACTTCGTATTACAACACACACACACACACATACGCAGTCACACACAACCAAACAAACAGCTTACTACAACAACAAAAAAGAAAGTGTCAATTACATGTGGCAGCAGGTGCTTAAATATAATTTTGTAGCAAATTCTCTACTTAAATAAGTCTATGTTTTTCTTAGTAGTTTTCGAACAACAACAACAACAACAACAAAAACACCTAAAACAAACATAACTTTTAATAAGATTTTTTAAAGTTTAATTTTTTTCCTTCCTCATTTCCCAGTTTTCGTTCTAAAACGTCATACACAAAAATGTGTGATGGTTACTGATGTAAGCAAATGAATAAATTTTACTACAAGAGGAAAATATAACTGGCGAAAATATAAACTAAACGAAGATTTCAAATAACATTTTGTAACGCCATCTTAAGCGAAAACCAACAGTCTTACATAAAAGTGTACAGATTGAAACACATACGCATACATTTTCACACATATTCACACATGATTACAAAACATTATGAGTGCGTGTATTTGTTCATGAATATCTAACAAAATATTGTTTAAAATTGGTATCATTTCAAAACACTTCATAGTTTTCCGTTCCAAACATTAGTTGCATTATAAAGCTTGTTATTGCCATTGCTGCTGTTGTTGTTGTTTGGCTTATTCTTGATGGTGTTGTAATTTGTGATCCTGCATAATACCCAATTTATGTCCATAAACAAACACACTTACACATACACATACACACACACACACATACACACACACACAAACTAAGAGCACATTTCCACTATTGTGATTTTTTCCAAGAACCCTCTTCATAGTCTGTTTCAATTTAAGTATCCTTTAAAAAATCTTTGCATATGAAGGCTTAAGACCTAAAACTCTCAAAGTGTTGGCCAAATAATAGTGATACCAATAATGCTGTCTGCAGTAAAAGTGTGAAAGGTACTTTTCTTCAATGGTACAGATTTCTTTCAAAACCTATTTGCGTTAAAATGTATTTTTTAAATGGTAATTTTTTTAAAAAGTACTTTTTTAAAACGTACATTTTTTAAAATGTCATTTTTTTAAAAGGTACTTTTTTTTAAGGGCACTTTTTAATACGTACTTTAAAAGGCACTTTTTTAGTGCTCCGTACACCAAAAGTTTAAAGGAACCCTATTGTTTTCGCTACGCTGTCCGTCTGCCTGTCTGTCTGTCTGTCACAGGATGTTTCCTCGACAAACGTAAGAGCTACGGACCTGAAAATTTCATAGAATATGTTAAGCTTTAGCCGATACAACAATGAAATTAAAGGGTGTTCTAAAGCGAGCAACGAAACATGTTGAAATCCTAATGTAATATACAGACACTTTAAATTTTCAAAGTTAGTGTTAATTGGTGTAGTCTATCGAATATTCTACATTAATTAACACGGATATTTAAAACAATAAAAATTAAAGGGTGTTCTAGCAGTTAATGTAATTTTGACTATGAACTTTAGACAATTTGCTGTATCTTGGAAACCGTAAGAGGCAAGCTCCTGAAATTTTTACAAACACTAAAACTAAAAAATTCCAAAATTTAGAAAATGCCAAAACGAAAAATCGCCAAAAAGAAAAAATCGCTTAAACGAAAAAAAGGTCCCAAATTAAAAAAAAAACACGCTGAAATGCAAAAAATCACCAAAACTAAAAAGATCGCCAAGAATCTCCAAAAACCGAACATATCGAAAAAACGAAAGAAATCGCCAAAACTAAAAAAAATCGCTAAAACTAAAAATATCGTTAAAAAAACGAAAAAAATCGCCAAAAACCGAAAAAATCACCAAACGAAAAAAGCGCCAAAACAAAAAAGCACCAAAAGTAAAAAATCTCGTTTAAGCGAAAAATTGCAAAAACTAAAAAAATCGCTTAAATTAAAAAAAATCCCAAAAAACTGAAAAAATCGCCATAACAAAAAATGGCTTAAACTAAAAATATTGTAAAAAAACGAAAAAAACGCTAGAAATCGAAAAAATCATCAAAAAAACGTCAAAACTACAACAATCGCCAAAAGCCGAAAAAATCACCCAAACTAAAAAAAAGGGTCAAAGCTAAAAAATTGCCAAAACTAAATATATCGTCAAAAAACTAGAAAAAATGGCGAAACGTAAAAAATCGCAAAAAAAAACTAAACAAAATCGCAAAAAACGAAAAAGTTCGCCAAAAAAAGTCACGCTAAAATTAAATTCCCAAAAAAAAATAAAAATCGCCAAAACGAAGTGAGGAACTCTTTCTAGGGTTTGGGAATCGGGAATTCCCGTGCAGGAATTCGCGAAAAAAAACTAGCCAATATTCTCGGGATATTTTTGAGACTTTCCCGGGAAAACGGGGAATTAAAAGTACACATTATTTCTTAAATATATGGAATAATGTCGTAAGTGACAGCGAAATTTAATTTACTTCATATAAGAAATTTGTATTATAATCCCGTTTTTCTTTTATATCATTAAAATGTTCAATGTTTATTTAAAATATTACAAACGTTCGTTTGACTGATTGTACGATTAAATTAACACCATGAAATCGTTTAGCTTCACTTCTATAGCGAAACACCAATTTATTATAAATCGACGCTGTTATTGAAACCCTGAAGGAGATGTTTTAAGAGAAACAAAATGAAAAATCGACAAGAACTCTCCTGGAAATTTGTCAAGAAAACTAAGAAAAATTACGGCAAGTTATTCATAAAATGATTTAGAGGCCTTAAAATTAAATTCTTAACTAAATAATTAAGGTAATAGTCGTCAATTATCCTTTACACGATCTCTTAAAATATAACAACTATAAACTCTATTTGCCTGAATTCACTAAAAATTTGTTTTAGAATTGTTATACTAATTTTTATTAATAAAACGATGAAAATTTTGACAATTTTTTTCTAATTAATGTTCTTAATTTAGAAAATCAAATTTTCCCGGGAACGAGATTTTTCTATTCCTGTTTCCCGGGAAGTGCAAAAGTCCAGGAAATCCCAAACCCTAATTCGTACGAAACCCTTCGTGTGCGGGACAAAGTCGCACTTTACTGAATTTATTTAAAAGGTACTTTTTTTAAAAGTACTTTTTTTAAAAGTACTTTTTTTAAAAGTACTTTTTTAAAAAGTACTTTTTTTAAAAGTACTTTTTTTTGAGTACTTTTTTAACAAGTACTTTTTTTAAAAGTACTTTTTTTTAAAAGTACTTTTTAAAAAAGTGCTTTTCTTTTAAAAAGTACTTTTTTTAAATTTACCTTTTTATCAAATACTTTTTTAAATGTTACTTTTGAGGCAAAGTTCCCCAGGGCAGATTGTGCACATCAATGATTTGAATGCTTGGTGGTAAAACAAAATTATAATACTGTTTTTTTACTGTTTTTTTTATAAAATGTATTTGGTTTTTATTAATTTATTTTTACCATGAATTTTTTTTTAAAGAAGCGAATCTAAATATGTATTAATTTATAAGTTTTATTTATCAAAATATTAATAATAACATAATTAACAACTTAACCCCACAATACAATCCATGCAATTTTTATACATATTTTTTTAAGTACCAAAAGTACTTTTATTTAAAAACTTCTCTTTACAGAAGTCCAATTTGTAAATTTAGTCGATAAGTTTCAAATAAAACTGAAATTTGTTTTTGCATCTCTACTTAACATCCTCATGCTGTTTTGTTTATTGTAATAATATGTTGCTGACTATTGCGGCTACAGATACCAATACTCAGATGCTGATTCGACTGGTTCTAGTATTTGCAGTCAATCGTAGAATAGTTAGTGTGTGTGTGTGTGTGTGTGTGTGTGTGTGTGTGTGTGTGTGTGTGTGTGTGTGTGCTTTAAAGTATGCACGGTCTGGTAAGTTTTCGGAATAAGTTTTCTTGAACGAATGTGGTGGTAAGCAGCAAATTGGATGAAAACTCAAAGGTTTCCGCATAATTGTAAAGATAATTTAAGCGGTTGAGTAAATTTACAAAAGAATCTCACAGCAATAGAAACAGCAGCAACAACAACAACAACACCAGAAGTAATATGAAAAGAAAACCCCTCTAAGCAACAACAGCAACAGCAAGAACAACAAAACTAGAAAGATGAACACAGAACGCATTCAACTATCAACAAGATGTTGCACACACCACTCTCTTCTATTCATGAGATAGTTTTATTTAATTTCAACATTCAGGCATTCATTCCTTCTTCATTCATTCATTCATTCACTCATTCATTCTGCGTACAATTTTCTCTGTAGTCTGGTGAGGAAAGCATGTGAGTGAGTGAGTGTATGATGGCTGGCCTTTAGTTAGAAGCTACAGCAGGAAGTTAGCGTAAGTAAACGCAAGGAAAGCAGTAGATGCATGCATGATGATGCTTAAGTATTTTATGGAATTTTGAAAATCAATTCAAGGTGAAGCTCATTAAGCTCATTATGGCAAATTTACTTAAAATATCTTT
Source organism: Panzeria rudis (assembly GCA_956483635.1). Taxonomy (NCBI): domain Eukaryota; kingdom Metazoa; phylum Arthropoda; class Insecta; order Diptera; family Tachinidae; genus Panzeria; species Panzeria rudis. The sequence continues at coordinate 3,608,047 of OY101450.1, read as the reverse complement.
ATTATCATTGCAAAATATTATTTATGATGTAGAAAATTTACTTTCTGTTTGGCTGGCTGGCTGGCTGGCTGGCACTTAAAATTGTGTACGAGTGAATATTTTATTCAAATGATTTTCCTATTAAAACAGATTACAAGATTTATTATATTTAATTAAACACTTTTTTTTTGTTAAGAATTTGTGAGTAAATTAACTGGAATGTGGCTTTTAGTAAATTTTATTTTGAAATTTTTCTTATTAAATTTTCAAATATTTAATTTATTTTTTCTATTTTTTACTCTTTTTCTTTCATTGTGTATTTAAGACCACTTAGAATTTCATTCACTTATAACAAAGTTTTCTTCTACCCTAGAAAAAAAATTAAAAATTAAAAATATAAGTTGGAAGGAACCAGGCAAAATTTTTAAATACACTTAACTCTCAACAACACCGAAAACAAACACCATGGCACTTGTGCGGTGGAAGGGCTGATGCTGATGAATTTGTGCGCTGCATTGGAATTAATATGGGAAACATAATTAGGAGTGTTGAGTACGTTGGTACTTTGGACTTGTAAATATTGTACCATAGTTTAAAAGTTGTAACTGCTTATTTTATACTTTTTAGCATAAATTTAAATTTATGGGTAAAACTTTTAAAAGTTTTGGTAATTGTCATTGTCTATATCACTGATAAAAAAATTTTCATTATTGTCATTGATGGCAGAATTGTCATCTTTGTTTTTGATGACAGGATTGTCATCTTTGTCATTATTGACAAGATGAGCAAGTGATGCAAAGCTTGGTATCGCAATGATTGATGACTGGTGTCATGAGCTCAAAAGCGAAGGTACTTTTCTTAGTATAGATTTAAAATTACATGAGCGTTATGAAGATTTCTCCTTTCAAATTTTGTTCCTTTTTAGAACTAAAATTCCTTAAATAATTTTTTTAATAAAAACAGACTCATAACATCATATATAAAAATTTCATCCTTAAAAAGTACTTTTTCCAACAGAATGAGAAAAAAAGACGTTGTAAAAATAAACCTACAAAAATTAATTTTATCGCGTGGTTGATCAGGGCAATTGCAAACTTCTACATTTAGCCCGGCATATCAGTGGCAGTGGCAAGAGATTTCAATGCCTACAGCAAATTAAAATGAAATCAAAAAAAAAAGGTCAGAGCTGAGAATTTATTTCAGTAAGCAGTTAAAGTAGATGTAGAAAAAAAAACCAGCTGCAATATAACAAAATAATAAAATAATGTTGTTAATAAAAATAATAAAACAACAACGAAACTTTAATACCAAATCAAACTATGAAGTTAAACCCACAGTTTTTAAAATGCTCGCTCATGCCATTGAAGAACAAAAAAAGCAAATAACAATATAGATTTCGGCTACAACGAATCTTATACAACGCTGCACAAAATTTTTGGAGAAATTAAAAATAAAATTTATTTCATTTAAAATAAAATTATGACAATATGTCGAATAAATTTCATAAAGAAATTAAAAATATTTCAAAATAAAGTTATTTTAAAAAAGTTTGCATTTGTTGTGGGTTAAGCTTGTCTATGTATATGCCTTTATTTCATTGCTGCTTATACCAAAATCATCGGAAGGATTCAACCATATTTTTAAAAATTAAGATAATATCTTAAATAATATATTCATTAAATGCTTTAAACCGATTTTAGAAACAAAAATTGGAAATATAAGAAATATTTACCTGTTTTTAAGTAATTTTTTGCCAAAATTTCAAAAGAATTTAAATAAAAGCTTCGATCAATATCTTTTCCCATTTTTATCCAAATTATAGCTAATTTTTTTTATTTGATTTCATTTTGTGGGCTTGTAATCTTACGACAACATTTTTGGAACGAAGTTCCCTATGACACATTGTGCATATGATATGCAGCATATTAATATTTCCTATGCTGCAAAGTACAAAAAAAATTTTATAATAAAAAATACGTGTAACAAATACGTGTAACGAATACTGGTAACGACAATTCAAAACGAAGGCAACAGGCCGGCGCAAAGGTTAAACTCCTTAAAAACTCTGTGTTGCCTCTTTAGTATTTTCACAGTTCTCGGTGTTGCCATTGTGTTCCGGGAAAGTTTTGTGATTTTGGGGAGATTTTTATCATAGTTTTGGGGAATACGCGAAACTTCTGGAATTTTGGGGAGTTTTCCGTCCTATTTCTTGGAAATCCGGGGGAATTATGGGATTTGAGGGAGATTTTTTACTAGTTTTTTGGAATCCTTAGACCAGATTTATGTATTGGCTAATGGTTGATTTCCTTGCTAGGTGAAGGTATCAAGGCTAAGCACCAGGTGCTCAGCTAAATTATTGAGAAGTATCGCCTAAGTATCTTGCAGGCGACAGTGTTTTTTTTTTGACGAATTTTATTTTTTTCCTACATTTTTCATTTACTTGGTGTCATCAAAACAGATGAAGTTTTTGTTTTTAAATTATAATTTTTTTTTTTTTTTGGTGCGGGTCAGTGCGATAAAGATGAGGTGCCGTCTGACATAGCGACCGAATGGGCCGACAGAAGATGGCCGAATGAAAATGGCCGAGCGAAGGTGGCCTACCAAGGGCATATGGCTGAAGACGGCAATCCGAAATCGATAGCAGATAGCCCGAAGGTAGTTTCGTTCCAACCCGGTGTCCCATGAGAACGTGCGTTCTTTTTTGTTACTTTTATAATATCTATGCGCGACGCTGCAGCGCGCTGCATCCTACCAAACTTGTATTTATATGCGACAGACCGGTGTAATATAAAGTCCTCTTTGTTATTAATAATTCGATTTTTCTACTTTTCAAGAACAAAACTTTACTTAAACATTTGAAAGATCGAGCCCAAACAGAAAAGCATGCAATGGACAACGTCCTGATGTCATAAAATCGAGTCTTCTACCTATAAAAAACAAGAATAGGACTGTATCTATTTTATTGGCTAGCAACTATATAAATATTTTAGAAATTATATATCAACGAAATGACAAGCTTATTATATATTTCCATTCCACTTATGGTGTAGGGTGAAAAAAAAAACTAGAAGAAAAAATATCAGGTACATGCAACAAATTTGGCTGGGAAAAAATATTTCGTTAAATGAAAAAGTTTAAAATTTTTGCGAACTTGTTATTTATTTTGCACTATTTTTTTATTTTCTTATTTTCATTCGCAATCTGTAGTAACGAAATAAAAGTTTTTAAGCACAAAAAAAACAAAAATAAGGGCAGAGCTGAAAACAACATTGAAGCAAAAACTAAAAACTGTTAAGCGGTAACAGGATTTGTAGTTGTAATTAATTACGAATTTATTGAATCTTTTGATCCATGAATTTTAACACACATTCAGGAGTATTTGCCCTCTTCTTTACTCATTCTCTCTTTTTTAGTCTAACTATCGCTTGGGCTTAAAAGCTTCCTAAGATATTGAACAATTGCGTGTGTACTAGAGATGCCAAGTGAAATATTTACATATATTGTGTGAGTTCGTTAATCCAAATTACGCTGTTCAACAAAAGCATTTTTTTTTCAAAAAATTAAAGGGCATCAAAAAATTATGTACATATATCGGCATTTTGAAAGTTTACATCTGGGATTAATTTTACGGGGATTTAAAGAAAGCTCTGCTCTTTTGCACATTGATAGGAAATCTGGTAATCCTTATGTTTAAGGTATAAGATGTGTTCAGCAGTTTTTTCTAATAGTCTATGAGAAACATTTTTGTGGAACCCTTTAACTCTTCGCAGTATGACTTTTCCCTAAAAAAAAGCGCTAAATATCTTCCCTTCAGCATTGATGTACAAAGTGAAATTTTATCTAAGATATATTTTTAATATAAGCCAGCTTATTTTTACAACTAATTGTGAATAAGTACGAAATTAACTCTTAAATGCATCTATAGTTTTAATTGATTTGTGACATTTAAACTGAGTTTGAACTGAGTTAATGACAAATATTTTTGTAAGATATATTTCGTTGAAGTGGTATGTTTGTCCCTTTTTTTGCGAAAGGTTTACAAAAAAACACATACACTGAAGCGATAGAGGCTTCACATGTTCCACAATTATGTTTCTGATATTGTTTTACTTAAAACTTATACCTACAAACAAGACTTCCAATGTCGATTCACTATAACAAAGTGCAAAAGGAGAAGGGCTTTAACTCCCTCTAAAATCAGTCCCATATGCAAACTTTCAAAACCCCAATGATTTTATGTGCCTTCTACGAGCATCAATCGTTAGAGCCTTGTAATTTAAAAGAAATGTTTTTTTTTGTTGGACAGTGAAAATAGTCGCAATTTTTGCAAAAATCAGGTACCTTAACTTTATTATGAATAAAATCGCTATTTATAGATCCCTTTTCATGGAATATGCCATATTTCATTTGAGGAATACGTAGCTTTATGATCTGGTTTTTTTGCCATTTTTTATTTTTCTTAATTTTTAAAAAAATAAAACATATTAAGTTTTGCGCAAAAATATTTGTTTTTATTTTTTTGTTCTCAATAATTCCGAAACTTTTAAGCACATAAAAAATAATGTTAAAATATCTTCTATATATAGACGGCTAAAATTCAAAGAATTTCAACATAATTGGAATATTTCTCAAGTTATAATGAAATCTGTGGGGCAGCCTGTTCAAAAATCAATTTTTTACAAAATTCAAGTAATTTTACTTTATTGTGAATAAAATCAATATTTATTCACCGATTGACACGAAAAAATAAATAAAATTTTTCAATTTTGCCCAAACATTTTTTTTAACATTGCGATCTGAATAATTGCGAAGCCATTGGCTATATAAAAAATAATACTAAAATGGCTTAAGGGTAAATTTTTTTCAAGTGTTTTAGTGTTTTCTGTAATAAAATTGGATAATATGTCTTCCCAAGTTGTGATAAAATCGACAGCTTCTTCAAAAACCCCAAATTTAAAAAAAAAAATTTATAATTATATGAAATGAAATTTATTTGCTGGTGTTTAAGCATTGTCTATATGCAGCATTTCATTAATGCTTTACCAAATCGTCAGTAGACTTCAAAGACAATTTTGAACAGTTACAAACCCTTTATATTATGTACAGACTTTCAAAAACCATTTGAGAATTCACAAATATGTAAATGAAGTCTACTGACGGTTTGGTAAAGCACCAATGAAATGCTGCATATAGACAATGCTTAAACACCAGCAATTAAATTTTATTTAAAATAAAATTATGACAATATGTCAAATAAATTTCATAAAGGACTAATAGTTATAATTATAATTAAACTATAATTTCTCCATACAATTTAAAATTTCAACTGTTTTTTTAGTTAGGAACAATAGCACATTTAAAAATTTATATTGCTACTCCTTGAAATTTTTCTTGTTGCATAGTCTAATATACAAAATGTGGCATCAAGTTGATGTCGTTTGCAGTCATAGCATAAATGTTACTTAAAATATGATAAAATTCTATGATGACGTTTGTTATCAGATTGATGTCAGTTTTTTCTTTATTCAATGCATTTGTCATAGCACCGATGTCACCATTCTGATGACAAACCGTCATCAATCCCAAGATGAATTTTTTTATGGGATATTTTTATTTAATTTTTGTCACAAATCCGTTAAATATGTAGCATTTTTCGCAAATTAAGAATTTCTTTCCTCTCCCAAAAAATTAAAGGACATGCTTTCATATGGCAACTTTTAGCCAGAGTGTGTTTACATGACTTGTATTTGTTATATGGAAAAACACTTTTGCACAGCATTGAACAAAGTTCTTGTGTATTGTACCATTGTACATGTATATGACAAATATAGAAGCAAAGCTTGGAAGAGTTATATGAAGAATTTTTCCATATGGATCAGTAAATGTCGTTTTACAGTACAGCTTGTTTTTTTTTTGCATTTTTTATTTCTTTTGCGTTTTGTTTTTTTTTTTTTTTTGCAGTAAAAAAATAGTACTGCAGTTGTTGTATGTTCGTTCCTTCCCTTCTTAAAGTTTATTCGTATTTAAGTTTGGTTTATTTTCCAGTTTTGTTAATAAAACAAACAAATAAAAAGAGTGGATTCACCAGCCAGCACAGGAAACATAGTAAAAGGATGCAGGATATAATTTTTTTTATTTTTTTTATATAATATTTTTACTATTGCCCCAGCAAAGTAAATGATGCGCTCTACTAAATGCAACCATGCGACACAAAAAAATGGAAAGAAATACAAAAGTGTAATGAAATTACATGCAACATTTTAAAGCGAACTGAGTGAAAGCAAAAATATGCAGTCAGTTGTTACCAGCAAGCAGTCAGTCAGTTACTCGGTTATTTTAATATTTTTTCTTCTTTTTTACTTTTTGTCCAGCACCAGCAACAGCAATAAGTTCTTTGTTAATGATTATAAAGATGAACAGATGAACAGATGAACAACGAAATTTGTTAAAGCAACAATATTTTGAAAAAAAAAAACTATGAATTTTTATAAAACATTTTAAGGAGATTTGTTCCTTTTGTTGTGGCTTCAATTTTGTCTTAAGTAAAACAAAATTCAGTTCGTTATTTTATTATTATAATTCAAATTAATTGTAATACGAAGTGACTATTATTAGGCTAACGCTTCCTCTTCAGTGCTCAAGTGTATTTCATATCATTCGGTGGATCTATTGTATTAAAAATATGTCTTACGCAAAATTTCAATGCACATAGAAAAATGCCATAGTAAAATCGTCGAAAACCAGGTTAATTTAACATTTTTACGTAGTGATTTTGCTTCATAGGCGTTTCATGTTAATTATCAAATTATTTCAAGTTGAAACAACGTGAATTTGATATTGAAACAATACGAAGAATCTTGTGGAATCAAAATTTATATCAAGTTTAAACAGAGTGAATTTGATATTGAAACAACAAGAAGAATAATGTTGAATTTACGTTACTTCGAGTTGAAACAACATGATTTTAATACAGCTGTTATATTAATTATATTACTTACGTGATGTGTATTAGCATAGGCACCAGAAAAATATTGTGTAGTAGTTGGCTGACCTAAGCATGATTTGAACTCGTGCCACTTGTATGGTAGTCAACGCGCAGCCACAACAGCATCAAACTCTTTAGATATGCACTAAATAAATATATAGCATCATATATAAAAGGAACTTCAACATGATTTAATTGATCATTTTATATAAAATTTATTTGAAATTAAACTTATAGTCATGTTGAAATATAATGTTTATAACAAAGTTGTTTTAACAATGAAAAATATTAAATCAAAGAGATTTAAGTTTAGATTAATAATGTTTCCTTTTAAAGTTAATAGGAAACAATGGTAATCTTAAACCAGTAGCAGTAAATTTTCGTTGTTAATTCTATTTTTGTCGGCTATTTGTCGGCTATTTGTCGGCTATATAAGAATAAACAACAAAACAACAACAAGTCACACAACCGAGCACAACAGCGAATTGTACCAATGAACAAAGTAAATAAATAAACACAAACACACTTAAACAACAAATTATTTCTTGTAAATTTAATCTGATTTCCAATCAAAGACGCGTCGTGTTGATTTTACATTTCTTTTTTTTCTAAGTGATTATAATTCATCATATTAATGGCACAGTTGTTTAACTTTTTCAATTTAAATTTATTGTCCGCCCATCTGCCCATCACTTTACCCGTCTGTCTTTCCAACCGTTTGTCCCTTTTTAGGGGAACTATTTTCATAATAAAACAACTTTAGATTCTTAACTTAAACAGAAATTCCTTCAATAAAAAAATGTGTTGTACTTCTCTCTTCTTTATTTTTTTTCTTTAGTGCTAGAATGCTTCTCGCCATTTCCAATAAATTGTTCTCCCTAAAACATATTTAAAAATTATGAGTAACTTTTTTTCCTACTTTTCTCCACTTTTGGCAAAAGTTTGTTTAAACGAGTAAATTTCCTTTTATTTTTTTGCTCAAATACCATCTCACCTTTACTTTGAGTATTTAACATTGTCTAGACACGTTTGCTACTTGCAACTCTTATAAATAAACTAAGACACAATATTTATTAACTACAAATAAAGTATGACAAACCAAACTTTGCTAAAATACCAGTCGAAGTTCATGTCGAAGTGGCTGAATTATTAGACGCAGCACAACTTTAAATAGTGTTATGACGCCAAAGTTTGCGAAATCAAAAGAGGAAAAATACAAATTTAAGGTGTTTCAGCACAAGAAGGGTATTTAAAAAGAAACAACCCAAAAACATATTTTAATAACCTTTTTACGAAACTTTAAATGAAACTTGTTTCTTTTTTTTAAGGTTCACGTCATGCAGCAATTTCTTGTGATGTAAAGAAAAACCACAGAAAATGTTTTGTGGCAAGTGTTTTCTATTTTTGTCAATATTTTTAAATAGCAAAATGTTTGTAGCTGGTGTCCTTTATTGTGCAACTAACACCCATAAGCCAAGCAATCATTAAAACATACAACTGCGTGTTATGTGGTTACGCATGTGGCATGAAACCGTGTATGTTGCATGTTGTTTGTTGGTTGGGAAATTTTATATGTTTTTTTTTATTTTAATCATTAACAAAGAGCTGATTCTATTATTGTTCCTTATTTAATAGTAACTAGTTACCTTTAATACATGCAGGACCCACTCCAAGTTTGAATAGAACTTGTGTGTAAATTTTAATTTATATATTTTCATAAAACCCAACACAGTTAAAGCAATAATAAGAACAGCAGTAGCAGCTACAACATAACCAACATCAGCTGCACTAACAGCAGCATATGGTTGTCATGTATGTGGTAAAATTCAGGAATCGCACTACATTTGCAAAACACTCAATGCTAACGAACACTCTAACCGGGAATTGTTGAACCAAAATGAAAATGTGCAGCCAAAATACATTGAAAAAAAGAGGAGACAATGTCAATGACAATGTTGCCACAAAAGAAAACACCAAAAAAAAGATATTCATAACAAACAGCAACTCAAACACACTCGTGCACACACACACACACATACACATACATACACACACATATAACATTATACACTTTATGAAATTAGCAACAGCAGGAGTGAGAAATCTTAAAAGTAAAAACTTTCTTTAGACAAAATCAAATTCCTGGCAAGAAATGTTTTGTTAAGCTCCAGAATTTTTTCCGTTTTTGTTAATGTCGTTACTGTCGTTTAAACAATTGATGGCGGTACTCTTGAATGCCAGACAAAATATTTGTATGTAGCATAAAAGGATAAAATATTTGATTATGAACACATTATAAAGATATTTGTTATTTTGGCACAGAGAAACAGATATTTATGTGCTGTTTCCACAATGCAAACAAGCGACTTGAATAAGAAATTTTTATGAAAATAGCTCAAAAACTGAGTGCTTTTCATATAAATTTTAGGCAAACAGTGAGTGCTTTTTTGTATTGTAGAAACAACATATTATACGAACACTACTTGTTTAATGAAAAGATATTTTTAAAAGATTTGAAAAGTACTTTTTACGCACTATGTGTTTTTAATGTTTGTTGGTTGGTTGGTTGGTTTACGTGGCTGCCTGTTACGCACAAGCATTCAAGTAGAATCAATAAGATCCTGTTTTGACAGACCACTCCACTCGTCAATGTCAACTTATGTAGGTCCGAACCCACGCCTCGGATTCGGTATTAGATACTAGATCCAACCCGTCACATTGAGATACCTGATCAGGTCACCCAGACCTATCCTTGATAGCTCCGAAATTTCGTCTAGTACGCTGTTGCCCAAGAATTTGTGTCTCGAGAGGTGCAAGGCCGGGCATTCGCAAAAAAAGTGGAAGACTGCTTCTTCTCTGTCTTAATCCCGGCAACACCGGCAGAACGTATTGTAGAAAAGGCCTATCCTGCTAGCATGTCTGCCGATTGCCCAGTGCCCCGTCACTACTGCGACGAGCCTCGAGATGTCCCTACGGTTTCTATTAATTAGTTGTGTTGTGCGCTTATCTTTGTAGCAAGACCACATTTTCCCAGCTACCTTAAACGTGCTCAACTTGCACCACATATCTTCATCTTTCTGCCGGTGATATTGCTGCCGGTAATATGGCTACCAATTCAGCAGTGTCCACGCGTCCATGGCAGATCCAGCCCTGGCCAGCTATCCGCCTGTTCGTTGCCAGGGAAGTTGCTATGTGCCGGAACCCAGATGAGGGTGACGTCAGTCTGACCACCTAATCTGGATAACACATCTTTGCACTGGCTAACTAAAATAGATAATTCTGACAAAAACAACCGACTTCAGTACAAAGAGCAATATACTTGATGGCCTTTCATATAAACAATTTTGAAAATCGGTATCCAAATGGAGCAATTGTGCTCTAATAAATATTTTGGGTGGAGGCGTGGAAGACTTGCCCTACCGATTTTCGTAGAAAAATTATGCGACCAAACTCTAAGCAAACCATTCCCAATAAAAAAAGAATTTTGGAAGTCGGGCCCATAAATGGAGAAGCTATGCGATTATCAATATTTCGGGGGAAGGGGAAAAAATTATGGTACCAACCTGCAAGGGGGGTTTGCAGCAAATTTCCCAACTGATTTTCGAATAAAAACTATGCAACAAAACTGTAGTCGAACCCTATCAAACAAAAAAAAAATTTTGAAAATCGGCTCACAAATGACAAAGTTATGCATTGGCGGGAGTAAGTTTCCCCCTCCCATTTTCGAAAAGAATTGTGGGGTCAAACTACTAGCGAACCCTTGCAACCAACACAATAATTTTGAAAATCGGCTCACAAATGACATAGTTGTGTATTTGCGGGTGGGCGGAGGGGGGAGCAAATTTTCCCCTCCTATTTTCCAAAAGAATTATTTGGCCAAACTGCTAGCAAAGCCTTTCAAACAAAAAAGAATTTTAAAAATCGGTTAAGAAATAACAGAGTAATGGATTGTGGGGAGCAAATTTCCCCCACCGATTTTCGACAAAAAAATTTTGTGACTAATTTTTGTCAAAGCCTTTCAAACAAAACAAGAATTTTGAAAATCGGTTCACAAATGACATAGTTATGGATTTGGGGGGTGGGCGGAGGGGCGAGAAAATCTTTCCCTCCTATTTTCGAAAAGAATTATTTGGCCAAACTGCTAGCAAACCCTTTCAAACAAAAAATAATTTTGAAAATCGGTTAAGAAATAACAGAGTTATGTATTGGGGGGGAGGGGGGCAAATATCCCTCTCCGATTTTCGACAAACAAATTTTGGGACCAATTTTTGTCAAACCCTTTCAAACAAAAAATAATTTTGAAAATGCGGTTCACAAATAACGGAGTTATGGATTGGGGAGGGAGCGGAAGGGGAGCAAATTTTCTCTTAGCATTTTCAAGAAGAATTATTGGGCCAAACTGCTAGCAAACCGTTTCAAACAAAAAATAATTTTGAAAATGCGGTTCACAAATGACAGAGTTATGCATGGGGGAGCAAATTTCCCCTCCGATTTTCGACTAAAATTTTGGGACCAATTTTTATCAAACCCTTTCAAATAAAACAAGAATTTTGAAAATCGGTTCACAAATGACAGAGTTATGCATGAGGGGAGCAAATTTCTCCACTCCGATTTTCTAAAAAAAAATTATGGGACCAAACTGCAGGCAAACCTTTTTCAACAAATGACAGAGTTATGCGTGTACAAACATAAAAAAAGTAAAAAAAAAGAACATACACAAGAATTGATAACCTCCTTCTTTTTTGAAGTCGGTTAAAAAAGTAGTGGGTGACCTTAGAGACAGAAGTGCCGCCTGGCTGTCGACGAAGATGCCGACTCTTCCTTGAACACCCCTGTCAATTAAGGTTCTACCTGCCTTCCTTATAGCCAATATTTCAGCCTGAAATACAGTAGAAACACTTTTAATGTACATTCTTAAAATTTGCTTTTATAAAACATATAAAAGCGGTACATTTTGAGGAAAATAGCAATCTGGAAGTATAAATACTTTCCAAATATATCTATAAATGGCGATGCTATAAGTGAACAAACCTACAAAACAATAAAAAAGATCAACTTTAAAAAAAATTAACTTTCTTAACCTTTAAGTATGAACGTTCATTTTTTCAAGCACCAGCTTGGATGTGCGCTCTCACAGACTCCTACATATGCGGGGTAACGTAGACAGCAAATACTAGTAAATTTGTAAGACTGTGACTATTTTATGATTAAATAGATCGTATATTAAACAATTAAAGATAAATATAACTAACTTTTATTTTAAAGAACCTTCTATTGATTCAAAATTTGAAAGACATGACATTTTAGTCTCCTTCAACATCAGGCTACTTTTATTGGTTTGTTTTAATTTTTTACAATAGCATTAACAAAACTTAACATTCTTTATGAATTTTAGTAATAAAAATATAATTTAAACACAAAAAAGATCCTCTAAGACAAAAGAAAAATAACTAACATAGGGCCAATATTAGGGAAATTATTGGCAATCGTTACAGATAGGCTTTGAGCATTGCAGACATATTGGCTTATCGCATGTCACACATGTATACGCTACCTTTCTGTGTTATGTTGGCGGACAAGAACGGCATATCTCACTCCCATTCTATTCAGATTCTTGAAGTTGAAGTTCTTCTGTGGGAGTATCTTCACCCGAAATACGCTCTAAATTCATCCTTTAAATATGGACATGGGGTCTCACAGACGCCGTCAGAGCTTTGAATAAGTATAACTTACCTAAAACAAATCGAACAAAGCAACTTTCTTCCAATACGGTCGTTTAACAACTAAATTCGAAGCTACAGCTTGGATCTGTAGTAAAAGGGAATATAATAATAATTTGGAATTAAAAAACATGAAAGGTCTGTGAGACCCCATGTCCATACTAAAACGTTAAGAATCTAGTTAGTTAGTTAATTAGATACTTTTTTCATACTGTATGGTAGCGTATGATTGATAAAAACTATATCACAAAAGACGTATAAGTAATATTTATCTAATTAATAATATCAATCATACGCCATCTGATACTCCAGTCTAGGATTTGACAAACTAAATTCGTTTAGTTTCGTGTTCCAAGCAAAGTTGAAATTTAGATTGAAAATTCTGAAAATTATTAGAGATCCAAAATTTTCAATAAATAATTTCATAACTTTGTTTCTACTAATGATATATCGAAAATTCTTTAAAAAACGCTTGACTGGACAGAAGCTACTGAAAGTTGTTTCTTAAGTATTTTGGGGCGCTTAGCTTGAGTCTGTAATACATTTTGTATTGGCTATAGTTTTTGAGATATGCCTTTATATCCAAAATTAAGTGAGTTGCACGACCTATGTATGTATAGTACGAATAATAAAACGAGTATCCAAAAATCCATTAATATCCTGATCAATATGCGAAATTTAAACCTTTTTGCCTTTTAAAATCAAGATTTGAGCTCAGCGTCACAAAATATTTACGAAATAGCGGAAAAACCGAAAAACTTCAGATGAGGCGTTATAGTACATTTTAAATTCTTGCAAATGTCACAAGTTCCTTCTAGGTTCACCCGCGGAGGTAATGAACGTTCAATTTCACACGGTGCTAAGAGCACCGTTAAGTGAGAACAGCACGCAGGTATTTACAATAATCTTTAGCACATTCTAAAGTCCTTTTAACAGTTATAAATCATTATAAAAAATACCTTTTTCGAAAAATACCTTTAAAAAAAGTACTATTTATAAAAGTGAGTGAGAGTATTTAAATTTGGTGTGAACTACTTTATAGTGAATGTGTGTAGTCTAACAGAGAGCTGATGGGATAGGAACGCGGGGGGAGAGCAATGGTACTTCCCATACAAAGAAATTTATAATTTTCGTATACCCGGAATACTATATCAATGAGAGTCTTCAAACTTAATGTGAGTTCCTTTATAACCATTGCGTGTATCCGACAGAATAGTGCAGGTGTAGGAGGAAGGAAGGGCCACCTCCCATACAATGATAATGAGAGTCTACAATATCTAAAGTGAATGTGCGAAGCTCCGCAGAAAACTGACGGAATAGGATCTCACATACAAAGTAATTATTAGTTATCGAAGCTCTAGAATACTATATCATTGAGAATAATCAAACTTGTTGTGAAATCCTTTATAATCAATGTGCTTAACCCAGCAAAAAGCTGACGCGATGGCAACGGGGGACTGGTACCTCCCATACAATGCTATCATTAAATATTTAATAATATATCAGTTAGAGTCTACAACCTCTATAGTAAATGTGCGAAGCCCCACATAAAACTGACGGAATAGAATCGAAGGTGGGAAGGGCACCTCACATACAAACTAATTATTAATTATCGAATATCTGGAATACTATCTCACTGAGAGTCTCCAAACTTGGTGTGAAATCCTTTGAAATCAATGTGCTTAGCCCAGGAGAAAGCTGAAGGAATAGGAACGGGAGACGGGTAGTTTCCATACAAAGTAAATTATAATTTTTGCATATCTGGATTACTATATCAGTGAGAGTCTTCAAAGTTAATTTGAGTTTCTATATAATCAATGCGCATATCTGAAAAAGAGTGCTGGTGTGTATAAGCAGGGAAGGGGCACCTCCCACACAATGTTATAATCAATTATATAATACTATATCAGTGAGAATCTACACACTTGGTGTGAATTACTTTATAGTTAACTTGCGTACCCCAGAAGAAAACTGAGGGAATAGGAGCGGGCAGAAGGGTACCTCCCGTACAAATACTATATATCTGTTATACAATATCAGTAAGAGTATTGAAACTTAGTGTGAAATCCTTTGAAATCGATGTACTTAGCCCAGCAGAAAACTGAAGGAAAAGGATCGGGGAAAGGGTACCTCCCACAAAGTAATTACTAACAAAGTAATTATTAATTATCGGCATATCTGGAACAGTATATGAGCAGCAGTCTTCAAACTTGGTGCGAATGACTTTATAGTCAATGTGCTTAGCCCAGCAGAAAGCTGACGGACTAGGAGCCGGGGGAACGCTACCTCCCATACAAAATAATTATTGATTTTCGCATATCTAAAATACTATATCAGTGAGAGTCTGCAAACTTGATGTAAATTACTTTGTAGTAGTCCAACAGAAAGTTATTGTTAATTATCGTGTATCTGAGAAGCTATATTAGTGCAAGTCCTTTGTCTGGCTGTAACTTACTTGGTAGTCAGTGAGAGTAGTCCAGCACAAACAAAACAAAGTGAGTAGGAGTAGGGAAGGGGTACCTCCCATATAAAGTAAGAGTTAGTGTATAATATAAACGAGTAAAGTTACTGACTGACTGACTAGAGACTTGAAATTTGGCAAGTCAGTTCCTCTACCATTATACATATATATATATATATATATATATATATATATATATATATATATATATATATATATATATATATATATATATATATATATATATATATATATATATATATATATATATATATATATATATATATATATATATATATATATATATATATATATATATATATATATATATATATATATATATATATATATATATATATATATATATATATATATATATATATATATATATATATATATATATATATATATATATATATATATATATATATATATATATATATATATATATATATATATATATATATATATATATGTTTAGATCCACTAAGAAGGATTTTTTGAAAATTCGAATGCTAAGAGGATAAAAATGTGCAATAAAAACTTTTTCGAAATAAATTTTCTTTAAAAAAAATTAAACCGACTTTTAAATATATGCACTAAAAAATAAAAAATTACTAAAATGTTATTATATGCGTTAGCTACTTAATTGTTTTTAGTCGGTGATTCTCCAATTAGCTAATTCTGTCTGAAAATTAAGACAACAAAAAGAAAGATCACTAAAGTATACTTTGAAATTTAATTTTAAAAAAATGTATAACGATAATAGTGTCTGTCATCTTGGTACGATTTGTAATTTTTAGGCTCCTTTAGTGTACGATAAAGAGCATAGCTCTAAAAAGTTATGGCAAGGTACTCTTTTAAAAAGTAACTTTTTATGAAAAGGTAGCTTGTACAAAGTTGCATGCAACAAAAAAGATTTTTTATAAAAAAAACTTTTCAATATAAAAAGTTACTTTTTCATATAACGTTAATAAACAATCCGTTTGTTATATTCCCATAGGAATTTATACATATTTGTAAATTTTTAATAAATTTTCCAGATAAAACAGAAAAATTAAGTGAGTAAAAGTGTGTATTTTTTTTTATTGTTTTAACATCCCATCAATTTTGCCTTTTATCGTTAATTGTCGTCATTGTCATTTCATTTTTTTTCGCTGGTATTTTTATTATTAAGTTGTTGTTATCTTTGTTGTTAACTGAAAAGAGCGTCCACATAATAGCTGGCGTAACAGAGTCTGACAGTCACACGCACAGTATCTGTTGTGAAAGAGCAAAATAGCTTAGATAGATTTATTAAGTGAAACATGGCGGTGGATATTAAAAGAGTTTTATTAAAACCAAGAACAAAAGATACAGGCAGGCAGGCAGACAGACAGACTGGCCATTTATGAATTTATAAGGACTGATGATAAAATTCATTTAGCAACACTTTCTCTTTTGTTTGCAACGTTTAAAAATTATCACTCTTTTGTTTTGTTTTTTTTTTTTGCTTACTGCCATTCAAATTCACACACATGCATTACATAAGCTTTTTGTGTCCACCATTTTGCCATGAATAAGACCAAAATTCACAGAATGGCTAAAATGTATTTAAATATCTGTATACAATAGGGAGTTGTTAGAGGAGCTTGAACGATGTTGAAATAAATTTAAAAGGATTTTTTATCAATTCTCCAATGGATTTTTATTTATACATTAAAGCTATTGTAGTTGTTTTTATTATTATGGTCATTGTTGCTGATGATAACAATAGTAAATAACATTTAAATGCAGACAGTTAGTAAAGTGTTAAACACTGAATGCTGATTTTTTATGTTAAGATTGTACGCAATCAAAATATGAACTAGGAAAAAATACCTCTAAAAGGCTTTTAGTGTTTTGTCACCAAAGAAAACTTAATTTATACATATTTTTGACAATATTTTACACTTACAACCAACCAATATTGGCTCGCACATGACAAAAAAAACCTCACTCACCCTAAAAGTATACTACAATATTACTATAAGTACATCATAGAGTGTGTACATATTTGCCTTATTTAGCAATTGCCCAATTCATCAACTCTCATTGTATCGTTTATTGTTTGTTTAAATACACCTCTGAAACACACCTTGTGAACAGTCCATTTTATTTTATCGGCTGTATCTTGTATTGATGGACAAAAGAAGAACAAGATACATACAAACAAATACTCTCAGAGAGTCTCTTTGTAAATACGATTTTTTCAGTGTACAAGTGTATTTAATTTTTATATGAAAAATATCAATACACTACTGTAAAATAATACAATAATAAACCCGATACAGCGATACAAGTCGCTTGTGAATTGGGCAAATGCGAGTATTTATGTTTGCTTTGTTTGTGGTAGGCATGGGAGAGCAGAGAGTGGTAGCAGTAGTTTTTTTTTTTATCTATACATTAATATAACGACTATTTAAAGTTGTGTTAGTGTATTTGTTTGTATATTTACTTTGTTCGAATAAAGTTTGTGTATTTTTGTCTTGTTTTTTGTTTTTGCTGTCTTTCTTTCTAAAACAATGACACTTATTTAATGGGACTTTTTCTGTAATATATCTCAGAGTTGGGAGTTGTGCAAATACCTCTTGAACATTGTTGTTTTTAACTAATATATTTTTAGACAAACAAAATAGAAAACTATGTTTAAAACTCAAATAAAAAACTTGTTCATAATAAAGTTATTTGTTGGCTCAAAGTACCAAAGCATAAGTATATAGAAAAAAAACACACACACACAAAATATTTACCCAGGACAGCAAACAAATCGATAGACAGACATACAGAGTTGCTTATCATCACCGTCATCATCATTTATATGAAAAAGACAAAGTGGGCTAAAAAAATTGTCTTTGTAAAAGCAGAGGTACGGTTCAACTGTAAATTTTTAGCATTATAAATTTTTAAAATTATATTGTTTTTTAATTATGGCCAAATATAAAGGAAAATAATATATTATAGCTAATAGCACGGTTCGGCAGAAAAAATTGCTTTTGAAT
This sequence comes from Panzeria rudis, assembly GCA_956483635.1. Classification (NCBI taxonomy): domain Eukaryota; kingdom Metazoa; phylum Arthropoda; class Insecta; order Diptera; family Tachinidae; genus Panzeria; species Panzeria rudis. Next base: position 3,589,882 of record OY101450.1, on the reverse strand, counting down.
AAAAATATGTAGAACGCACACAGATTATTTAAATACTAATATTTCCTCTAAGTACAACACTATATTTCATCCTAACTCGAAAACAGATTATTCGATTTAACTAAATACACCATTTAAAGATGCAGAATAAAATATCCTTTAAGGGCCGCTAGCAATAAAAATATTGGCTTGCAGTTAACCCTAAACTCAAAGTGTAAATCTTGAGATATGAATTTTCATTAACACAAATCTGATTTGCCAATTCAATTTCAATTAAGTTTAACTGGAACCTTTTTTGAGTTTTAAGTGAAGAAATTATTGACATTTGAGAATAAATTATATCTTTTTTTTGTTATATTGAAATTATTTAACATAAAAATTCAAATCTTCTTGTGCAGCAGTTGATGACACAAGCTAACTCTATTTTTTTAGTGCAAACGAAAATTTTTAACTTTCAGTTAAAATTTAAGTTTAGGCAAAATGAAAGTTAACAAACTTGAAGTTAAAATCAACATCACTGAGCCTTGTGTTAATGGAGATAAGTAGTCTAAAAAAAATTAAATATCCAATTGTTTGGGTGTTATTCAAAAATTATCGGCGAAAAGATTTTTTTTTTTGCAATTTAAAATATTATTATTTTCAAAAATTCATAAGAAAATTACAACCGCAAAAATTTTTAATTTTTATCATAAATCTGAGAGTCAGTTGTACTATGAATAATATAAGCCATATTTCACTAAAATTGACTCATAACTTTTGATTTTATTCACAAATTGTGATTTTTATCAATTCAGTTCTTTCACTTAATTGTGAATAAAATCAACACTTCTCCATCGATTTTCATGATTTATGGCTGATGATTAAAATTTAAAATTGTTGCAGTTTTCATTTTTTATGAGTTTTTGAAAGCAAAAATAATTAATTTTGTAAAAAAAATATGGCCGCTGTTTTATTTAAAGGCACAAAAAAATGTTTTCAGACCTGTGTAATATGTGCAAAAAAGAAAGCACGGTGTCGGTGAGATACCGATTTTGAACTTAGTTGCTAACGTTATACTTATCTTAGAAATTGCCCCTTACCCCCTTATTTTTGCGCCTTACCCCCCTTATTTTTGAAAAAATATATGGCGTTTGAGTTAAAGAGTTTATGTTCTAACTTTGATCAAAATCGGTTTTGTGGTTTAGCCGTTAAAGCGCACCTTCAGATATCAAAAAATTACCCGAAAGTCCCCAAAATTCCCCGAAACACTATGGCAATACTGAAAATCTAAAAAATCCGCGCCGGCAACACCATTATGTTATGTTATGTTGTGTCATGCCAACAAATTTCATATCATTTACAAGAATTTATATATTTAGCAGACATCTTTAGCCAGCACCGCCACGAAGCACTTAGCCAAGCTACAAACCATTTAACAAAGATACAAGCCATGTTGGAGATTCTACAAAACTAAGCCAAAAATCCCCAAAATCCCAGGAGTTCCTTGGCACTTACCCAGAAAATGAGGGCAACAAAGAAAATCTAAAAAATCCGCAGCGGCAACACTACATTATGCTGTATAGTTGTGACCAGCATTCGCGGTTTGTTGATATTTTAGTACTAATTGTGAGTAGCCCCCTTATTCTGAACATTGTGACAAATGACAAAATTATAGCAATTAACAATTTTTTATATTCTAAGCATTGTAAAAATTGTCATTTATTATAATTTTTAATACTCATCCTTAAATGAAACTCAGACGTAAACTCTCAAAACGCCGATAGACGTGTACTTTTCTTTTTTCCCTTCTGCCAAAATCACTCGTTAAAATATTCTTACATATTTATTTTTGTGTTGTACAGTGTATTTAAAGATAGTGGAATTCAGTGCTGGTAGTATTTTCATTACTAAGCCGAAAGGAAAATGAAAGGTAAAATGTTAACGCTTAGAAAATTTTACACTTTATCGAGTAAGTATCGAGTAAGTATTGAGTGCCCAAATGAAAAGTATTGAGTAGTATTGAGTAATTAAAAGTAGCAGCCATTGCCAGCACTAGTGGAAATGCGACTGGCGTATGATTGATATTATTTCCTATTTATTATTCATACGTAATTTTAGTGTTCTTAGCGACTCTCATATCGTCACTAACATTTTGTTATTTTATTGGTAAGTTCTTTTTCCTTAAAGATTTTCTTAATATTATCGATGTTTTTGTTCTGGTAAGCCTGATTTTTTTTTTGGAATACATCGGAATTTACTAAAAATCCAAATTGAGTTTTTTTTGCTACATACTGTGCGAGCTCGATGATCGCAACCACCTATTATCGCAACTGCTCGTTGTTTGCAACCACCAAAATTTTTGCACTGAAGTCTCTATAAGCGCAACTATCAGTCTCGGTTATCGCAACTTTAATACAGAAATGTGATTGTTCGATTGTTTGCTTTTCTACGTCGCCTTTGGACATAGAAAAGATGCAAAAACTACAAAGTACATACATACATACGTTTGTTTACTATTTTTTTTTCGTGTGTACAGCGGCCAGTAATAAACTGTTTCTTTTCATGAATTTTATTTTTAAGTTTTTTTTAAGGCGAATTTTTGAAGTTTCTATTTAATTTTCATATCAATAAATAATTACATACATTATGTATTAAAAATTGAAAATTTTGAGCTTTTACTTTATATGTAAAATTGGGGGTCGGTTATCGCAACTTTTGCGATTATCGCAACCGGCTGTGGCAGAATTAGTTGCGATCATCGAGCTCGCACTGTATGACTTTTTACGTTTTATTTAAAGATATTTAGGTATCTATCAAGCATAACCATGACTGACAAACTTTTCATTAGCTATTGTGCAAACTATATATATCATGCAAGCGCCCCTTTTTTAATACAACAACACTGTGCTATTTTTTTTAATATTTTTGAAAGCGCCTCCGCTATCCCATTTGTTTGTGTATATCCGTAGTCTCCTGAGTAATTTTTATGTTCGTTCTGAACAAAACTAAAAGCAGCATAGATAATAATAACAAAAGTAATCACAACATTTTTGCTACAGCTTTAGCAAACACACACACACACACATATATGAACAAATCCATATGTAAAAGTCTAACCTTGAGACTCTACACACTAAACAGGTCTTTCACACAATCAACTATTTGACAGTTTAGATTTAGTTGCGATTATTATTATTTTTTTTTGTCATCGCCACTACCTTAAAATGCCATGAGTGGTGTGTAGTAACAGGTTTGCGTTAGCAAATATATTCATGACTTGTGAATACTCTTCGCTAGTATCCTCCAATGGTTTTAATTTCAAATTAGGAGCTAAAGTCAGCCAGTGTAGATGGAACTCAAACAAAAGTGTCGTTTGCTTCTTATATAGCATAAATCATATAGACAATTGAGTCATCTTTTCTATAATGAAATTAAATAAACTAAAAATTTCACCTTAATAAAAAAAATGGGGAAAAACGGTAAACAAGCCGAATTCCCTTAACTTTTTTTAAACATATTTTAGTTTTAAAGCCATAATTTTAAACCTTTTTTATCTAACTACAAAAGAAGCGAAGGGTGTGGGGATGTATAATAAACAAAGTAAAAAGTTTCTGGTTGTTAACTTAATAACAAATTATATTAAAAGTTTCTTGTTTCATAAAAAAAGACACTAACATGCTACAAAGGTGACAATTTAGTAGAAATAAATTGAAGCTAACAAAGGTTTAGAGCCTGAAATGTTATTTCTAAAAAACTAAAGTTTTAACTTAGTTTCTTTTTTCTCGCTTTAAAAGAAAACCCCATAAATATAATTCTTAAACAGCTAAAAACAATTTTAGGGAAAGAAGACACTTAAAAATGTTTTCATGACTTTAAAGCTCTAAATGTTTTTTTGTATTTGTACACTTAAGCATTTTCTATTTCACAATTTATTTGCTTTTTCTTAATTGACTCATTTAGTTGAACAAACACTTGCTGTATTAAGTTGTTTACAAAAAAAAACCCCCCATATTAAAAAGATTACTAACTATAATCCGTACATGTAATAATGAACTAAACAGAAAAAGCTTTTTGCCTCACTATTAAAAATAACGATAATAATTTAATTTAAGTGTAACAAATGCTGTTGCACTTAAATGAAAACAACTATTAAAATGCATGTTTCGAAAGAACAGTTATTGCGAAAATTAAAAAAAAAGTGCTTTAAAATAAGATAATTTTTTAATGGAAATAACATCTTGTAAATGTCTCTTTTTAATTCAGTAAAAAATAGTCAATGAATTTTAAAATGCTTTTAAAATCAGTTATTCAGTTATTCAAAGGGCATGATTAAACAGAACGATAGTAAAATGCCTCACCTATAATTTTTATTTATGTGCATGTCTAATACTTCAACTCTCTCGCTTTCGGAGTTATTCACAAATTAGTGTCGAAAAATTTTTGTTTTTATGAAAAATTAAAAAATTTTTTCTTTCTAAAAACTCATAAGAAAATTGTAAACTGCAAAAATTTTACCTTCTACATATTTTTCTTAAGGATAGATGTACTACACAGAAAAAAATTCCATCAATCTGCAACTAACAATTTCAATTGTTAATATGTAATTTGAATTCAAACATATATTTTGTTAATATAACAAATTGAGTTGTTGATACGACAAACACAGAAATATTTTTCAACAAACTGAACTAACCAAATTTTTTGTTATGTATTGTGAAAAAAATTAACAATCATCATTGTTTATATAACAAAGGAAAGCACACACGTAAATGAAACAAAGCAAATTAAGAAATTTTTTTCAACAAACTGAACTAACCAAATTTTTTGTTACGTATTGTGAAAAAAATTAACAATCACCATTTTTGATATAACAAACGAATACACACACGTAGATGAAACAAAGCAAATCACGTTTTGTGTGTATTCATTATTTGCGTATTTAATAACGAATTGTTCTGTAGCTGAGAGGTAAGCACGTTAGTCTATTAGTCCAGACGTCGCCGGTTCGACTCCGCCCAAAGACATTTAGTGTTTTTCGCTGACAAGCAAAAAGTCACTTCGAGGATTGCGATTGTATAAAAATATTGTTAATACAACAATTATGATAGTTAAAATTTGTTCGGAAAATCAACAATTCACATTGTTGATATAACAATAATTTTAATTGAAATAAATTTGAAATCAACAAAAAAATTGTTAAAAAACTTTCTCTGGTTTTCCTTTAGCTTACAATTTCGTAATTGTATTTACAAAAATCGTTGTAGGTCCAAAATCAATTAATTATTTAATTGATATAACAAAAAAATTAATTATATTTACAAATATTTTTTTTTTTCTGTGTACGAGCAAACTAAGCCACAACTTATGAAAATCGATAGATAAATGTTGATTTTATTAGCAATTAAGTGAAAACATTCAGACAGTTTAAGGAAACTTAATTCTTTTAAAAAAACACACTGATCACAATGTTGTATTTTCACGAGAATTAATTGTGTGCGTGCAGTTTTATGAGAATTAGTTTGGTAGAAATATTTATAAAGAACTTTTTTTTCATGGACGTGTCACTATCCACGTTTATTATAATAATTTTGTATATCCCCGCGAGCTTACTGTTTGTGCAAAGTTTCACAAGAATCGATTAAATAAAAGTAGTTTAAAAAATATATTTACTACGTTTGGGCGTGGCATTTCCCACTTTTATAATCATAATGTTGTATTGTCATCAGGAGCGGATCCTGCTTACGCTTTTGGGAGAGGAACATTTAAATGAAACGTACCATTTTGAAAAATTTTTTTTAGAAACTCCATAGAAATAATATTAAAGGGCAGATTTTGTAAATACAAACGGTTTTCGCGTTTGGAAATTTTGTATGGAAAAAAGTTTTTTTGAAATGTATTTGCGTTACTTTTAATACAAATTTTAAACGTTTAGAAACGAAATGTTTTACAAAATCTGTCTATAAATTAAAAAAGACCCCCGAAGAATATAGATGGTATCTTTAAAATGGCTGGAGTAATTTGTTTCACACATAGGTTTGAAGATTTTGGATAAAGTCATCTTTCAAACCAAATGTACTAAATTAAAATCGATCTAGCCGTTTGGGAGCTACGGTGTCAAAGACACACAGATTCCAGAGGATAGATCTAGAAAAGGTGTGATATCTTCTTAATGGCTGGATCGATTTTCTTCAAGTCACCTTTCAAACAGAAAATCAAATAGGTCCAGGTGTTTTGACTGTACGATGACGTGTACAGAAAAACACAGAGACACACACTACGAACTCATAACAGCCCTCTTCTTTGATCGAGGTTTAATGAGGTATATTTTATTCGTTTTGTGGGGTTATGGGGAAATATCACTTTATCCCCTCCCCTGTTTTCGCGCCTGATTGTCAAAATAATAAAATGTGTGTGTTTTATTGGAGAGAGAGGTGAGAAGATTGGGAAGGGCTACACTGTACATGCAACTCGCTTTTGTTTTCTTCTTTGTAATATTAAGCAACAACAAAATCTATGTAAAAAAGCAAAAGCTGCACAACAAGAATTTCATTACATGGACATGAATGCAACTTCAAAAGAATATTTAAGAAAGTTGCAGAAGCACAAGTTGACTCGTATGGACTTTGGAGCACTGCCCACTTTTTTAATCATCGATTAAATAGAAGTAGTTGAAAAAGAATGATTACTTACGTTGTATGGACGTGACGTTGCCCACTTTTTATCTGCACCAATCTGGAATTACATCCTTTCAAATAAAGAAAAAATCGGACATTGGTTTATTACATGGCGGAGTTCTGAGCGAACAAACATAAAAAAATGCATGATGAATTAATAACTTTCTCTTGTTTTTTTTTGTCGATTAAAAAGTTCTTTTACATGTATGGGTATATTGATTTAATTGCTAATAAAATCAACATTCGTCCTTCGATTTTCATCATATCTGACATAATTCGTGTGGTGTGTTATCTTTTAGAAAAATATTTAAAAAGTAACATTTTTGCACTTTAAAATTTTTTTAGAAGCTTTAGAAAGAAAAAAAATTAATTTTGCTTAAAAAATCACTATTTTTCGATAATAATTTGTAGATAACTAAAAAATAGGTTATTAAATTTGAAGGCAATTTTCTCATGAATATTTTGGTGTTCTGCTGATTGAAAACGGGCATACTGTTCTTGAGTTAGAGTTAAGTATACTTGTGTACATAAAAAAAATTTGTAGGTGATAGAAAATAAATACCAATAAAAATATAGATGCATCGGCGTTTTAAAAGTTTGCATTTGAGACTCATTGTACTAAAAATATCTTTTACGCAAAATTTCACTATAAATTACAATACACAAAAGCAGATATTTTAGCACTAATTTTGTATAACGAAGTACGAAAAAACCCTTAAACACATTTTAAGTTTGGAATGATTTCTGGCATCCAAGTTGAGTTTTGAGCTTTGGTGTCCTTGAAGGCCTATAGTAGAATTTTATGACGAATATTTTTGTGGTACAATTTACCACGCTACATCGCCGTTAAAATCCAGTTTTTGCCTCTTTTTTAAGAAAAAGACAAAAAGACCCTTACAGCGAATAGGTAGATGGCTATAATATTCAAAAAGAATTGTTAAAATGCTGAGCACTCCTTATACCTTAAATGTAAGTGTTACAAGATTTCCTATTCCGATTCCCTATAACAATGTACCAAAGGGGTTGCTAAAGTTCCCCCCCCCCCCCCCCAAATCCGACGCAGATGTAAGCTTTGAAATCGCCAACAAACGTACGTTTTCATTTGGTGCCCTCTACTAGAATCGGTCGTTAGTATTTTGTAATTTTTTTGCTTTGCACAGTGTAATCCGACGAATGCTGATTTTAATATGAAAAACACGTTTTACTCTTTAAAGAATGTCTCCACTACATGTTCTATTTTACTTAACATGAGACGATTTGTATGTGACTTAAGAAACCTGTGTTTAAAATTTCATAAAAATTGGCCCAATACATAGTTTTGGATAAGTAAATTTTTAACATTTTTCGTACATTTTTTGTCCCTTTAAAAAATTGTTGTATATAAAAAAGTACCAAAAAGATATACAATTTTTACTCTTTAAGTATTGGGATTTCCAAGAAGCACCAAAAGGAGGGAAGATTGCAATTAAAATCTAATTTCTAACTTTATTACTTTAGAACATAAATATGTTACAAAAAAGTACCAATTTTATATTTTTGAACTGTTTCGGCCCCTAAGTGTATAAATATGAAAAAGGTACCAAATACCTGTCCGCTTATTATTTGATTTAATTATGATGTTTTTAAATTTTACATCTATCTTATAGTCAGAGTTACAAGGTTACCAAATTTACCCTTTTTGGGAGGGGAACTAACTAGTCATTACACAATAGCGTTATCTTTTATATATAAAAAAGGAAGATATAAAATCCTTTTGTTTTTCTAAAATTTCAAAAGCTTTAGTTAATAAGAAATCTTAATACAATTTTATAACAAAATCATAAAAATAAAAATTCTTTTGCAATTTGTTACATGTTAACGATTTACTTTTACATTTATTTACAGACATTAAACGAACTGATCAAGAATCTGGGTTATAGCAATTAAAACAATAAAACAACTATAAGAAAAAGATTAAAGAAACAAATATCGACAATATTCTTATTTTAAAATATTTTACAATTGCTATGTACTAAAAGCACATAAGCATACCACACAACTAACAATTACAAAAGCATTAAGAAATTTTACTAAATTCACTTTTTTACGTTGCAAACAGAAGGTGGATAGATGAATGCATGGAGTGGATGTCAGTACCGATCCCAGTGCCAGTGTGAGAAGGGTGATAATAAAAACATTTTACACATTTGGCAACAATTTTAGTATCATTTGCACCATTTTAAGTTACAGATTGTATTTTAACTACACTTTCATACAATTGTAAATACAACAAAGTACGTATTTAAAACATTTTTATTGAGTTATAAACACATGTGTTGTGTTACACAGTTTGTTTTCTTTCTTTGCTTTGCTTTTTTTTAATACTTTAGTTTCTGACCTGGGAGCATTGGTCCATAAAGTTGAGTTAATGACTGTAAACAAATTTTGCAATAATCATAAAAATTGTGTACCTTCAAATGGAAATAATAACTGAAATAGCAACAACAAAAACAAAGTGTATAAAATTTACTAAATTTAGCAAAAGTACATGAACAACAAATTGTAATTGAAATTATTTTTATATATTCGATACAATTTGCAACAGAAATATAAAGAGAATATTACTTTAAATGTTGGGTTTATTAAAACAAAAATAAATAAAGAAATACGTATTGTTATAATTAGTAAAGATTATGAGCTTTAAAACAAAGCAATAGAGTACATTTAGCAAAATTAAGGATATTCCCATACATCCTTCATTCGGAAAATTAAGTTTTAACTGTAATTATGATCGAAATCTAACAATAATTGTTTGCTATGTTAAGTTTCACTCCAATCGCTACAAGGACATACCTACCTGACATATATCCTTTTTCTATAAATTTATATTTAGCCTAAATTTTTATTAATATGAAGCCAAAATAAGTCTGTTGAGCTCCACGGTAAATTTCATTTCAATTGATGCAAGGGTACGCCAGTCCGTCATATATCCTTAATTCGAAAACTTTAATTTTAGCGACAGTTTTGATTAGAAAACATCGATAATTAATCATTATAAGCTTTATGGTAAATTCCATTTCATTTGGTGCAAGGATATGGCTACTTCTCATATATCCTTTAAATAAAAACATTTTATTTTATCTACAGTTATGATCATCATGCACCTCTTATTAGTTATATAGGCTTTGAGGTAAATATTATTCTAATCCTATATATCCTTCATTTGAAATTTTTAATTTTAGCAAAAATTATGATCAGAATACACGGATAGCTAGTAAACTTAAGCTTTATGGTAAATTTCATTTCAATTCCTACAAGGATATGCCTGCCTCCCATATATCCTTTATATAAAAAAATTTATTTTGTTAGAACTTTGATCAGTATGCAACAATAATAACTCTGGTGAGCTCTACGGTAAATTTCCTTTCAATTGGTGCAACGATATGCTAACCTCTTATATATCCTTAAATGGAAAATTTAAATTTTATAATCATACATGCAAGGACACGACTACCTCCCATATATCCATTATTAGAAAAATAAAATTTTTTAATCAATAATGGTCATAATGCAACGATGATTAATTACTATAAGATCTGTGTAAAATTTCATTTCAATAAATGCAAGGACATATAAAATGTTTTTAGCTCTTATGATCAGAATGCACAGATAACTAGTAACTAATTTCAAAACAACTCTGTTCAGCTCCATAGTAAAATTCATTTAATCGGTGCAAGGATACGGCTTCCTCCTATATATCCTTTATATGTAAAACTAAATTTTAGCTAATATTATGACCAATATGTAGCAAAAATTGCTCTGCGCCAAGTCTTCCTTTGTATCGCTCATATATACTTAATTTTAAAAATTTAATTTTTGGTATAATTAAAAAAAATTATTAACTAATCGTAGAACATTTCTGTGAAGCTCTGCAGCAAATTTCATTTTAATCGATACATACAAGAACACGCTTAGCTCCCATATATCCTTTATTTGAAAATTAAAATTTTGGCTACAGCTATGATCCCAATGCAGCGAAAAACTTTAACTATTAGCAAATCAATTGTATTAAACTCAGTGAGACATTTTCATTTATTGCGAGCAAGGTCATGCCTGCCCTCCATATGTCCTTTATTAAAGGAAATTTAATTTAATGTAAAACTATGATGAGTATGCAGAAAATATATCTCTACTAAGCTCTGTAGCATCTCAATCAGCGCAAGGATACGTATGTATTTCTTTGAAAAGGCCTCGAGTAATTATAAAAAAATCTTTGATATTGAATGTCGTAATATTCACACAGATATTTTATTTTAGTCCAATTTTTAAGAGAGGAAAGCACAGCAAAACGAAGTAATGGGCTGTTTTCGACTGCCTCTACATCTACACCTCAGCATATTATTTTAGTTAAAAGTTTAATATTTATAACAGATTTAACCAAAAAAAATCCATTGCAATTGAATATTTTCAATTAAACATTTTCCAATCTTCCCCAATTCATCAGCATTGACGATTCATTATGTTGTAATTATTACAAATGTTTAAAATTAAAAGTTGTTTGTATTTTTCTTAATCAGCTTTTCTGATTTTTCTCATTTTTTTCTTCCTTTTTTAACTTTCATATAATAAAATAAACTCATTATATGTAAGTATTTATTATAAATAATACAATTGTACACACGTTGGTTGGCTGGCTCAAGCACACAAGAATAACAAACATTTTCGCATTCTGACAAAAATACTAACAATACCATCATGATATTAATATCTGTTTTACACTTGATAATTAAACGGGAGTAAGAGGGCAACAGCAAAGTTAGAGTAGGAATGTGATTCGTCAATCACAATAAATAACAGCAGTAACGGCAAGCGATAACTGTGCTTACAGTTGTTGCTGTTGTAGTTGTTGGTTGACAATTGAAAAATCCAAGGCTGACAATACAATACGAGAGAGTACTACAGCCAAAGCAATAATTCTCAATAATACAATCACTAGCTCCCTGCAGGAAATGTCGATAGTAAAATTGTACTGATTCACTATTGACTTAGTCACCAGTACTACTGACTAATTGTACCCAGGCAATGTTCTGTGCTATAGACATTTTACATGTGCTTGTCATTGAGATTCCACTACTGACCTTGGAACTGTTGACTTACTGTAGACTAGGTGGTTCTTATTGGACCATATGGAGACAGTGGTACCAGAGATTCACTAGCCCATTTTAATGATTATAGTCAACACATATGAATTTGTTTACCAGTTAAGACAAATGAATTAGATTTTTTATGAAAATTTTTAGTTTTCCGTTCAGCCGCACACATTTTCAACACATCAAAATGAGACCATAAAAAAATATTTTTGTTTCTGTTAAAAGCTTCTCTTCTCGTTAAAGCTAACATAAAAAGTGTAGACGATTCGTTGACAACGTCACCAAACTTGTTGACAAAAGTGGTGACTTGGACACACTTGGCCCCTGGCTTTCTTCAGGGCTCCTACACCAATACATTAATACTCACTCACACGAACACAACTTATGTGTTATTTCAATTTAAGCCTAAATAACGCCATGGATGCTTCTAGTGCAGTGGTGGCCATTCTCTCAATGGGCTGTTTTTTACCATCAACACACGTACACTGTATGTCTGAGGCTCACAGCATTACTATTTAGCCGCAAAGCACATACACACAGAAAAAATTATCATAGTTTTTTATTTTAACACGCTTCTGTTTGAATTTGTTTTTAAATTTTATTATATTTTTGTGTGATTTTAAAATATTCCAATAGAAATTTTAATAGAAAAAAATGCGATTTTTTTCTTATTAAATATTTTTAAGTATTTACGAATTTTAGTTTTTAATTTTACGAAGTTTGTGACAGGTCCCATTTCTGTAAAAATAAGTATTTGAATTTATGAATTTAGTAATAGAATACGAATTATAGTTTTTTCTGTGCACAAACAAAGAATAAGATAGTGTATGTTTGGCCACCACTGTTCTGGTCAGTGATGCCAAATAAAATTTAGAAAAGGCACTAAGAAGCGTACACAGAAAAAACTATAATTCGTATTCTATTACTAAATTCATTAATTCAAATATTTATTTTACGGAAATGGGATCTATCACAAAATTCGTAAAATTAAACACTAAAATTCGTAAATATTTAATAAGAAAAAAAATCGCATTTTTTCTATAAAAATTTTTTATTGGAATACTTAAAAACCAAAGAATAAAATAATAAAATTTAAAAACAAATTCAAACACATGTGTGTTAAAATAAAAACCTATGACAATTTTTTCTGTGTAATTTCGAGACAAAAATAAACGTAAAAAAGCACTAAACTTTTTATAGCTTAATATAAGGCTTAATTTTTATATAAGCAGCTTTATATGGTAGAGAAGCAATGCTTGCTATTTCAGGTATAATTTTTGTAAGGCGAATTTCCACTTGGAACCACTACAACTAAGAACTGATATGAAAGTCTATGAAACACAACGTGCTTCCCTGGAAGCAAGAGATGTAAGCACAAGAATCAAGATAGGGTTTACATGAGCGCTACCGTTCGTAAATAATTAGCGATTTATCTGAATTTTTAAATAAGCACATGGTGATTTAGGTTAGGTTAGGTAAGGAGGGCAGTCACAACTGTAGAAGTGACTCACTTGGGTCCGTTGATTCGGTCCCTTTGTGTTACCCTAGAGCAGACAGGTCATAGAAATTACGACTGCCCTGCCGCCGTGTCAAACCATCCCGATTGAACTAAGTAGGAGGATAGCCTGACTAGCCCTACATTAGCCAGACTCTCTAAGTCTGGAAATATGCTAGCGCCCAAGATTCTCGTCCTTAAGCTGGCTAGAATCGGACACTGACATAGAAGATGGAGAACAGTCTCCTCCTCTTCCTCATCATTACAATTTCTGCAGTAGTCGTTATGATTTAGACCCACCCTTCTGGCATGGGTCCCAATATTACAGTGCCCTGTGAGCACTGTTACTAATAGTTTTGTTCGACCTTTACCGAGCCTGAGCAGATCTTGTGTCCTGCTGAGGTCGTAGTGGGGCCACGTGGACCTAGCCACGCGACAGGTGCCTTCGCGTTCCCACCTATATTGTGCCAGCCTGAATGATTAAAGCTGTATCAGTGATTTACAATGTGATAGAGGGATGCCAACGAAGTAGCATATCATCGAGTTGCTCAATGTCACGCCCTGTTTGGCAGTTCCGTCCGCAATATCGTTCCCGGGACAATCTGAGTGTCCCGGAATCCAACACAGTGTTACTCACTCTCGAATGTCTCGCTATCTCGTTTAGAGATACACGGCATTCGACAACCGCCATGGAAGTGGTGTATACACCATTTATAGCGGCGATGGCCGCTTTGCTTTCAGTAAATATATAGATATCTTCCGATATCCTATAGTACCTAAGCCATCCTGCCGCCCTAGTGATAGCGGAGATTTCAGCTTGCAAGACGCTACAACCGTCCTGCAGCCTAAATGGGACTCTTACGTTGAAGTTTTCCACATAGAAACCTCCGCCACATGGTGATTTCAACGTATTAATATTTTGGACCGCATGGCTTTTACAGAATTTCCTTGAACTATTATTAACCTTCAAGTATGGACCGATTATTGGCCTGAATATTGAATAATAATTGTATGGCAATGAAGTCCATTCATAATTCGCAGAATAAAACTAGCAAGCTGCATTGTTTTTGTCTCTCTATTTCTGTCGAATACCTAAAATACTTTATACTTAGTATAAATACTTAGTTCTCTGTTCACAATTCGGAAACAGTATTCATATCTTTAAATATTTAGGTTCTTTGGAAGTAATTTTAACATAAGCATCATCTATTACTATCGCCCAAAATTCGACCATTTTTTAAGTTTTCCCAAATCGAAGTTATGTAAGTTTGTATTTATAAAAGTTATAAAATAAGAAAATTAGTAAAATGCACTAAAGACCCTGCTGAAAAATTTAAAAAGCACCAAGTTAGTGATTCTTTCTTATTAAAGCACTACAGCAAAAAATTTGGCGTTTTGAGACATCAATAGTGCCAAAAGCACTAATTTGGCATCGCTGGTTCTAGTGGCATTGTAGTGCAAAGTTGGTGAGTGCGGTGCCATTGTTAGTGTTACTTTTTATTTGTTTAACTGCTGCCAATTTTAATACAATTTATTTGCTGATTTTTCTATATTTTCAAAATGGTTTTTATTTTCTCTGTTTTTTTTCATTTTTTTATTTCAATCTTCTTGCGGAGCAGAAATATAAATTTTACGAAAAATGGGTAAATGTTTTACGTGCTTAACATTTTGAAAAACGTGATTACTATTAATACGAGTCAAAATGAGTACAACTTTTATAAGGTGATAAGGTGGGTGATGAGAAAGGTAGATGAGCTCAAGTTCACAGAGTGCCAGGTAAATTACTGGAGCACTTCAAGCAACAACAACAACAAATATTGCAATAATAAATAAGAGAAGCAAAAAATATATAAAAATAACAATATCAATTAATTTCAATTTTATAAATTAAAACAGTTTGCGCAAAATTATTGCCATAATTTCAATTGTTGTTGCTCGTGCTGTTGCTTTTAGTGTATTTCTGTTTTTTTCCTTAAAACCACAAAATCACAACACAATAATGGAAAGTGGAAACAAAGGTTTCAGATTGAAAACATTTTCAAACAATTGTTGAAAGTTAGAAAAGTTTTTAGCAAATTGAAAATTTCCATAGTGACCTTTTCTGTAAATACTTTTAGGTTTATTTGTTTGTAATATTTATGGAAATATGTATAAATACGAATGCCTGCCTGCCTGTCTGTTACTATTAATAAATTTACAAATTAATTTTACATATTTAAATGAACATAATGAAAGTGGTTAAAAGACCCTCAAGGATAAGCTAGTCTCTATATAGGCCAGTAAAATAGGATGAAAAAACTGTAAACTCTCTGAATGTGAGATAAAAGGCTAAAATTTTTGTAAACACGTTTGTTTGCCTTGGCATTGTAGAAGCTGTCGCAAGAGACTAATATGGATTTTTAAATCTTATTTTTCAATCGAAAGGTATTTTAATCCATATTCCGTTTTTCATTTGGTGGAGCAACTATAGACCCACCCTCGTAAGACCCCATCAACCACACTACCTTTAATTATTTTACAATGAATTTTATTTTATTTCTATAAATTGAGAAAATATTTCAGTTGTTAAAACTTTCAGCTTATTTGAAGTCATGTGTGCTGGTATAAAAACAAAAATAATATTTATTTAAATTGCTGCTGCTGATGATGATGATGATGATGAGGATGGCAATGATGATGCCGTTGACAATGAGTGACGCTGAAAAGTAAATAAACGTTAATGGAAAAACTTTCATAATGCTTAATGAATTTACTTTTGTTTTTTTTTATCCCTTTTCCATTCATTATTATTTATTTATTTGCTTTTTCTATTAATAAACATTTTAATTTGCAACACAAATAAAACGTTTTTATATTGTCTAATATATTTTTTTTCTTCTTGATTTTATAAAACGTTTTCTATTTACAAATGCCTTGTCGTTAACTTAATTTGTGAAGATCTTTTACCCTTCCTGCTTATGCAACATCATCATCGCCATCACATAGACATTGTCGGTTGACATCGTCATCATAATAAATGCGTTGTAATGTGTTGTCCTTTATAAAGTGCTTTTACCTTTGGCAGCGGCAGCTACTTAATGAAAATGTAAATATTTAATCAATATAATAACAGAAATGGATTATTATCCAGGTAACCCTTAAACATTGCTGTTTGGCTGTACTGTGTACATATACACCATCCAACTAGCCAACCAGCCAACCATCCATTTATTCATCCTTTAATTCGTAGAATGTTGAAAGGAAAACATTGAAGGTACAATTCACTAGAAGCAACAGCAACAGCTGCTGCTGCAAAAACAACAAGTCTTGTTGGTGACAAAGATTTTGTCCTAAAATTGTTGGTCGGTCGCAACTGTTGAAATACGAATATTCTACTCTAAAGGTGCCCACCACCCACAGTTAAGCTGACATGAACAGTATGTTGTTGGTTTTTATATCAATTTCACAGTTGTTCTAGACTTTTTTCTTTCTACTCTGTGTTCTACTGTGTGTTTGTTTAGGACTTTGTCCACATTTTTATCTATTTACTTATAAATATTTTTCTGCATTTTACTGTGTAACTTACTTTACTTAATTAATTTCAGTGCTTACAGTGGTAGGAAGTGTTAAAGTTACATCCAGATAAAAAAAAACTCATGTTTATTTTATATATGAAGTCATTATCAGTAAAAAAAAATTAAACCCCCAACTCGTTAAGGCGACAAGTCTTTTAATTTGTGTATTTAATACAAAGATATTAAATATTCAACGTGGTTTTTTAATTTCTTAACTTTTATTGTTTTCATAACTTTAAAAGTAGTAAAATGGTTTTTTGCAGTCAGTCTATCAATTTTAAATCAATCATAATTTTTATATTCTCTTGACATTTTTTTATCAAATTTATTTAGAACGTGCCAGGAATTTAATCTTTTAAAAGTCAGTTCTATTTTTTCGTTTAACTTTTACCATATTTCTTCATATCAAACTGTCAATTATTTTATAGTCTGCTATGAATATTGATATATTTTTTAAACACGGAGACAATAATTTAAAACTTTTGAAATACATATTTTAGACAAATTATATAGCTTTAAATAAGATTCTATTGAATCAGCTAAGAATTACAAATTATTTTAAAATTTAATAGGTACTTTTTGTAAAAGGTACTACTTATAAAATGTAAATTTTGTAAAAGGTACTTTATGTAAAGGGAAGTTTTTGTAAAAGTTAGTTTTTATAAAAGGTACTTTTTATAAAAGGTACTTTTTATAAAAGGTACTTTTTATAAAAGGTGCTTTTTATAAAAGGTACTTTTTATAAAATGCACTTTTTATAAAAGGTACTTTTTATAAAAGGTACTTTTTATAAAAGGTACTTTTTATAAAAGGTACTTTTTATAAAAGGTACTTTTTATAAAAGGTACTTTTTATAAAAGGTACTTTTTATAAAAGGTACTTTTTATAAAAGGTACTTTTTATAAAAGGTGCTTTTTATAAAAGGTACTTTTTATAAAATGTACTTTTTATAAAAGGTACTTTTTATAAAAGGTACTTTTTATAAAAGGTACTTTTTATAAAAGGTACTTTTATAAAAAGGCTCGAACCCAGATCTCGGATCCGGTTGTAAGTACTAGATCCAATCCGTCGCATTGAGATACCTAATCAGGTCACCTAGACCGATTTCTGCTAGCTCTGATCGATCGTCTAGTATATTACGGCCTCGACACGTGTAAGGCCGGGCACTCGCAGAGTGTACATTTTATAAAAGGTACTTTTTATAAAAAAGTACTTTTTAAGAAATTGATTTTAAGAATGTATATTAAATACCTCTGTGTACTTTTGAGCAAAATTTTCCATTGACCACTTCAATTTGTTTCATTCTATCCCAAAAACTCAACTTAAAAAGAACATTAACAAATTGTGATTGAAATGTAACAACAAATTAATTTCTTACCAAACAAATAAAAGTAACAATGCTTTTATGCAACGGAAAACATGCTGTAGACTGACAAGTTGTGGAATGCAATCAATTTATTTTTTAAGCTTAAAAACACAAATTAAATATGTAAGCTTGAGGCTAAAAAAAACTTACTGTTACTGCGAACTCTGCTAAAAAAAAGTGCTCCTAGTGTTCACATAAAGAGAATCCTTGTAGTCTGACAATAAATAATGAAAAGGAAAAAAGACAATTGTGGAACAACGGCACAAAACACACACATATTCTTCGGCCAATTTCCTTGGAATACCCAAACCAACAAACGAATTCAAAAGAACAGGTCGTGAGAGAAACTGTATACAAATGACTTTTTAACAATTGAGGTTTGACTGTAACGAGCACTAAAATAGCAGCAACAACAAACAACAATGAAGTAAAGAATCTTCGAAGAAAAAAACATTTACATGAACTTGAAGAAAATTCTTTGAAAATAGCCGTAAAGTAAAAAGTCAAAAACAGATTAAAACTACTGACTATGACAATTTCTTTGATTAGATTTCTTCAAACAACAAAACATTTTATTTGTACAGGGCACTGATTTAGATGAGGAACTTCAGATGTTGAGGTACAAAAACATTTTCTTTTTTCTTTTTCAATCAACATTAATCAAATATGTGATGTGAAGTCAAAAAAAAAAACTCATGTTTACAGAAATTCATATACGAACGTTCTCATACTAATAAATACGAACATTTGTATTTGGTATGTCCTTATGAATAAACCAACTAAATGACATATTTTCACAGGCATTCCCATCATCATCATCGTCATTGTGGGTAAAGAATTTGCTTATTTAAAGTTTTTTTAATATATAACCGAATGACTGTGTTTAAAAAAACAAAGAGAGAAATGTGTACTAGAGGCCTGCACAAGACGTTTTGATTGTATATTTAAGACATTTGTTTTGTATCAAACACTGTCAATACTGTAATGTTGCGATGAACATATGCTGCAAAGCACTTTGGGAACACAATTTGTACAAGTTCAAAAAACCATTTTCCAATATTTATATGGGATGGTGATTTAGACAAGATCATAGTTATAACCAAAGCTCCATTTTTCAAATAAAGGACATATAGGAGTCGTGTCCTTGAACGTGATGAGCTACAATTAAGCACAGAGCTCAATACAGCTGCTTGGCAAATAGTTACCAATTAGCGCTGCATTCTGATCATTATTGTAGCCAAAACTGAATTTTTCAAATAAAGGACATATAGGAAGCAGTCGTGTCCTTGTACGTGATAAGCTAAAAGTTATCACAGATCTCAATACAGTTGCTTAGCAAATAGCTATCAATTGTCGCTGCACCTGGTCATAATTCTTTGACGTTAGGTAAAAAGGTATTAATTCAAAAACTTAAGTTATGGACTTAAGAGCTTTTTGCCTAACTTTGAAGAATTGTAGCAAAAATTTAATTTTTCAGATAAAGAATATACTGAAGGTAGGAATTTTCTTGTATAAAATGAAATAGAATATACAGTAGAGCTTGAAAGAAATGTTTTGCAAATATGTATTAACTTTCGCTGATTCTGATCATTATTATAGCCAAACCTTAAAGGCTATATAAGGGATATATGGGATTAGAATTAAGTTTGCCGCAGAGCTTGACAGAGCTTTTGCGAATAAGTATCCTTTTTCGCTGGATTTACAGCAAAAATATAATTTTTCAAATAAAGGATATATGGGAGCTATGCATAATCTTGCACTGATATGAATGAAATTTGCAGCAGAGATTGACAGAGCTTGTTTGCAAATAATTAGCAACATTATGATTATAATTTTAGCCTAAAATAAATATTTCATATAAAGGATATATCTGTGGCTTTGTGCTAAAAGGGCCAATGTCAAAATATTCACTTTTGAGAAAAAGGCAATTTGAGTTTAAGTTTTCTATATGAGTTCATAGTAACATTGGCTAGCAAAATCCTTATGAAGCTGTTCTGGGTTACATTAGACATTGGCTGTTTCAGCAAAATAAAAGAGAGTCAGAGCAGAAACCTAATGGAATGATTAGCTCAAAATAGCAAAATATTGACATTGGCCCTTTTATCACTAAGACACAGATATGGGATGTAGGTTTGTTATTGGACCGATTGAAACGATATTTATAGCAGAGTTTGACAGAGTTTTTTTACAAGTAATTGTGCCCAAAATTAAATTTTCCAAATAAAGGATATATGGGATCTGTGTATGTTCTTGCACCTATTGAATTGAAACTTATGGCAGAGGCTTAGTAAAATATTTTACAAATATTTACCAACTGTCGCTGCATTCTGATAATAATTGTAGGAAAAATTTAACTTTTTATTTATAGAATATATGGGAGGTTGGCCATACCGATTAGTCTGAAATGCGTCACAGAGATTAACAGAGTTGTTTTGAAAATAGTACCTAATTTTCGCCGCATTTTGATTATAATTGTAGCTAAGATTTAAGTTGTCAAATAAAGCATACATTGGAAGTAGCCATTTTCTTGTACCCATTGGGATGAAATTTGCGTCAGAGCTCAACAGAGCTGTTTTGCAAATAGGTACCAGTTTTTCCTGCATTCGGGTTGTAACTGTAACCAAAATACAATTTTTTAAATTAGCATCAGTTCATTCATTTTAAAAACTTTAACTTCTTTCACAAACTATTGTGTAACGAAATAGAGGGCTGCACGAATATACTCGAAAGTACTCGTATGTATGATTTTGTGTGTATGCATGTATATTTTTTAGTATATATGTGTGTATATATGTATGTCTATATGTATATTTGGTCGTGGCTATGTATATACATACATATACATGCGTATACACATACGGACAAACATAAGAACATACATATACGCACACATGAAACTCATGCGAGTACATTCTACGAATATATTTATGTACTCTCTGCAGCCCTCTATAACGAACGCCCTCAGCACTTCCTTAAAGTCAAGTTACTGTATGTTGTAGTACGTCCTTATTTCTGTGTAACTTTATACTTTAGTGACTTATCATTATTTTTCTTATTTATGTTGTGTTTTGATTTCTTTTTTTCTTTTATATGACAAATATTGTTGTGTGAGTACAAAAACGTTTTAGTATTCATATTCTGACAAATATTAGATGTTTCCCAGCGGCGAAAAGAAGTAGTAAGCAGGCCTTCTGGAAGCCCTTATTTGTCAGGCACAAGGCCTTATTACCCCATTCCATACTCGTACATTTTTTACACAGGATGTCCTGTGAAGGCCAGCCAAAGCCTTCTGCGTTCATTTCTACAACAGGCCTGTTAGAAGGCCTGCTTCAGCAGTTTACTTCTTTTACTTTTTTCAGTTTTTGGCTTAACAGTTTTGTTGCTACAAGCGTACGTAGTACGTGCATAAAATGTATGTACTATGCATACATAAACACAATAGCAAACAAACTATGTAAAAGGAAGTAGGTAGGCCTTCCATAAGGCCTTCCTGAGAAGACAAGAAGGTCTTACAGAAGGCCTTATATATGAAGGCCTCTAAATGTTCGCCGCTGGGTTTTCTAAGCTTTCTTTTTTTTGCATTCTTTTTTTGCTTCTTTGCCTTCCGTCTCTTTATATTTTTCACTGACATATTACACCATTCAATTTACTCTTAAAACATTTTTTATACCAGAGACATTAAACCAGACATATTGTGAACATTTTTCAAAAGGCATGTTCATGCATGCAGTATGTAGTGTAGTAGTACAAATAAAAGTTTATATACAAGTAAGACTTCATTCACTCACACAAGCAAACCAACATTTTCATTGAAGTTTAAAGAATCTATTTTGTTATTTTCTAAGTGTCGTCTGGGCACGATGAGTTTGTAGTTTTTTTTTTCATTTATTTTTCTTTCATTTCAGAGAGCAATAACAATTGGCAAGTTCTCTTCTACCTCCCACTCTTGGCCGAAAACAAACAGTAAATCGAAAAAACAATAAAAGCTGCCATTAAAAAATATCCTTGTTATGTGATGATTTTGTGTAGAAAGATTTTATATTTTACTACATTTTAGTATTGTATCTATACATATGTTTTGTTGTCCCCTTTTTTTTTTTTGCTTTGTCATGTTGATGGTTGTTTATCATTGAGGAGACATGTAAAATAATGACCACTCCTACCTTGACAATGAAAAATTAAAAAATTAAACCACATTTTTAAAAAGAAAGTCTCTAGAGTGTATCTCAGTATGTACGAGGGAGATTCTTTAATAAAGGAATTTAGAATATATGTAAATCACAAAGATCTGCTTTTAAACATTTTGTATAGCAAATTTTATATTACAATTTTAAAATTGCTTTGCTCATTTATGAGCAAATGTGGCACTTTTTAAAATGTTTACCAGCTCACACAGGCGACTATTCAAATGTTTTTGATAGTTTTCTTTACCAATTCCGGTGTAATCATCTCCATAGAGATAGATAACCGTCTCACTACATGCGACGTTCCATATAAAAACTACACGATAGGTAAACCACTGTCTGTACTTCTGGGACCGCCCTCGCACGTTTACGCATATTTATAAAGAGAAGACTATAAAAACATTTGTTTTGAAATCAAATTATTCGAAACATGAGTTTCTTTTAATTTCGTGAACTTTATTTTATTTATACAATAATTTTATGACACGATTTTGTATCCGTGCGTGCATACATACAAGCACAAATACACAAAAATACTTGATAAGGCTCTAATTACTGAGCCTGGTAGACGGCACCGCAAAATATATACGTCTATGGGCGTTTTGAAAGTTTACGTCTGGGATTCACTTTAAAGTTGCCCCTTTTTAGCACATAGTTTTAGTGAATCGATATAGAAAATCTTGTAATCCTTACATTTAAGGTATAAGATGTGCTCAGCACTTTCATATAAAACAAGACGAGAAACATTTTGAATAGTGATTTTTGGATATGGGACTAAGCACTGTGCGCGCGGCTGTCACAAAAAATGGTGCTGCCAATTTAAAGTTCTCCGATACTAAAAAAAATACATTGTTACGTATTTATCTAACTCATGAAGGATATGTATGTGTATTTATTTAAAGGTATGAGCAAATTCTTTTTTTACGGCAAGAAGTTCATTACTTTCGACTAGAGATGTGCGCGTGAGTGAGTTTTCGCTCACGATCACGCACGATAACGAAAAAAATATTTGTTTCACGCACGCTCACGCACAGCAAATTTTAAGATTCTCACGATCACGCACGCTCACGATCAAATTTGATTTTATCACGCACGCTCACGCACGACAAAAGCTTAAGCTTTCACGATATTTATTTTTTTATATCCCACAAAAACACAAATCGAACACTAAAGTTTAAATAATTTTTTAGTATTCATATGAAAACGACTTTTTGAAATAATATCCATGGGGACTCTCATTGTGAGTGTACATTTTGGGTTTTTCATTTTCTTTTTCTTTTTTTAACTTTGCCAATTTAATTAATAGAAATATGAGAAGGTGTTATAGTTTTCGCCTCATTCAATGGATCCTAATATAAAATAACATTTTTCGATTTGTTTTAATTTTTGTGGATTGAGCGTTACATTTGCTTTCACGGTTGTTCTGGGAATGACTTTTTGAAAGCAAATCAGAAATTTCTGAATGGATAATGCTCTCCATATCGTTTCTGCCCTTCCGCTGCTGTTAACTTTTTTATCAGCTTAAAATTTATAGATAATTATATTTAAGAATTTTGTTAACGTAATGCTCAATATATTTTCTTACGAATTTAATATGTTTTAGAACCCACTATATTTTGAATGTATAATCTTCGATAAGTTTTAACATAAACTCCTTATTTACACACTACAAAATTTGAATTAAATTTAAAAACTACAATACATTATTATTGATTGATGAGACTTTTTGCAATTTAAACTATTTAACAAAGTTCGCAAAACTTTTAAATATTTAGAAGTGCAACCCTATGCTGTTATTTTATTAATTAAACTAAATATTGAAGCATGCTAAAAACGAGTAACGCTCAATACACATAACTGCGAACTACAACAATTTCTTTAAAAAATTATTATTTCTATTATTTTTCAAATATTTGATGCAAAATACCATACAATTCCGATACATCAGTTTGTATGAAGAGAGTATAAACAGTATTTTCGTTCTTTATTTTTAACACATAATCGTCAGTGTTACATTAAAAACGCTTATGTATGTACCTTTATTTATATATTAAGTAATATATTAAATCATGCTGGAGTAGACTTTATTTTAAAATGTATGCGTTTATTGTATGAAATACTTTCAATATTTTCAAAGCCATTAACCCATTATGAGTAAAATGGAATTTTAAGCATTTTTCGCCTGGCTTTTTACGTAAAAACACCGGTATCTTAAAGACTGAACAATATTTTATTTTATAGGTAACCTTCCAAGCTTTCATTTGGTGTATATTTGTAAGCTGTCATTTATTAAATATGAAAGTTATGTAACTTCTAATAGTTATTAGTTTATGCACCAGATTTGCAAAATACTCGTATTTCGTAAAAATTCGTATTACACAGAATCTTTAGTAAGTGACGCCGTGGTGCGAAATATCATAGAAGACAAAATCTTTGTGTCCGCTGTTTCAGTAAATAAGCGATATATCGTATTTCAAACGTTTTGAATTTTTGTGTGCTGGGTTGTCTTCAGCTTACAAACATATTTTTCCTGATGTCAGACATGTCGTCATGAAAGGTTCACTGGGTTTCTTTTGCTGTCGACACACGTTCTTTCGGTCCGAAGTAGGGCAGAAAGTCTGCACAATATGTCGAATTCGTATTCGAAGACGGTCCATATGCGTGGTTAACAAGAAAACGAACCTCTTTGTCTGAGAAAATTCTAAAAACTCTGCCGAAACTCTCTACGAATTCTAACGAATCTTTTAAGGAATTTTCGACATGTCGCAGAAAACTCGGATCTAAAATTAAAAACTTATCAGAAATGTCGTATAAAGTTCGCAAATTAAATCAAAATATAGTAGTAGTAAAGAGGAATTTTTTTTCAGCAAGCTACGAAATATAATTTCGTGAGTGTGTGAAAATTACATATTTAAAATCACGCACGATCACGCACGTTATTTAATTTGTAAATCACGCTCACGCACGATTGCGTGATTATTTTTTAATTTAATCACGATCATGCGTGAGTCATGCGCGAATCACGCCTGACACGAAAAATTCACGACATTTGCACATCTCTACTTTCAACATATTGTTAAATGGTTTGTTTGTGGTTTTGAAAAGATAAATTCAAGCAGTAAAATAAATTTCATTTAAATTATTTATTAACACTAGATAAAAACAGAGAAAAAAAAGATTTGTGCAAAAAGCGTAATCAAGCTAATTTATATAATAATGTATAGGTTTTCGTTTGATATTTTCTCGTACCTACTAAAGCTCGTTTTAAACGGCATGTTTTTACACATGACTTTTCAGGTGTGTGAGCCATGTGTAACTTTGGATGTTTGTCAAAATTGTCAATTTACAGGCAATTTATAATTTTTGTTTTGTCCACAATTTTTCTTTGCAACATTTGATTGTACGGCCGAATTTTTCTAAAATTATCTGTCACAAGACCGGTCATGTTACTGGCTTTTCAGGAGTGTGAGCCATGTGTAACTTTGGATGTTTGTCAAAATTGTCAATTTACAGGCAATTTATAATTTTTGTTTTGTCCACAATTTTTCTTTGCAACATTTGATTGTACGGCCGAATTTTTCTAAAATTATCTGTCACAAGACCGGTCATGTTACTGGCCCCAAGGACTAGCAACCGGCTCGAGTTTATATGAAACAACGTGGAGACTTTTGCATGGCATTGTCATTGGAGTGGTTCAATTTAAATAATTATGATACTTAGTGATATGTTCTTTATCCAAACTTGAGGTACTTGTCCTGTGTTAGTTTCTTTAATAAAAGTTAAATTACTGTTGAGTGTTTTTCTTCCGACGGAACTTGTTTGAATTTGGATCGATTTTCCGTCATCCCACGTCAATAAACCACGTTCATAAACAGACCGGTTTGGGTTATGTGCCATCTTCAGTGTTCTCTTGAATATTCAAGAGACCGACTATCTTCAATCTAATCCCAACAAAGGATTTGCTGATATAATTTAGAAATGACTGAGACGTTGCCAACAATAATTTTCCGTAGGGTCACAAATCGCTGTTTGAGTCAATTTTGTCGATTTTGAGCTTCTGATTGATATTTTGGCTCAGGCATGTTCCCCACTTTACAAGTGAAATTATCCATATATTCACTACCGAAATGAATTAAAAACATTTTTTTCTCAACTTCTACATTTAGAGAAAAAGGTACCTTAACCTTTTTGTTAATGCTAAGTTCTTTACGCACATACAAATTGGTAGTACAAATGAATAGTGTTAAAATCAAGTGCAATTGTACCAACTTTTGCATCCCTGCTTTAGTAGCATCCTAGTGGTAAAATTCAACAGTCTTGAAGGAGTGCAGGACCTAATTTTTTTATGCAACTAAAATATTTTCCTGCCTTCCAAAGCAGGGCTTCTTAAAATCCTGACCTCTTTCTTCTAATAGGTCCGATACACATTCCAAGTCTTAAATTAAGTTATACTTCCTCCGTCGAAACTACATCATGTTTTAATAAATACACGAGCTTTAGCCTCACATGTATAAAACAAAAATCACATTAATCAAAAGTACAGAAGCTGCTACAGAAATATCGAGATTAATAAAATGTACCACCATTTGCTTTTTGACAGACCTTTCTTAGAAAGCCTTCAATATGGCCATTATTACAAGGTATTTTGTCAGTCATGCTATGGAAATCCTTTTAAGACGCATTCCAGAAGTGCCTTTGAGAATTCCTACATTGGGAAGCGACTGTGGACGGCCTACGCTGCAATGACAACATGGGTAAAAAATATATGAATATGGAATGGGGACTGAAAGGCCTTATGTCTGCTAAATTGGCTTTCTGGACGGTTTCTTTACTTCTGCATTTTACCGCTGGGATGTTACCAAAGTTGTCGTCAATGAGTTTTATGTGTTATGTTCGAAAATGTCGTCAATTCTTCGTCGGTGATAGATACGATACATGTTTCGAACATGCATCGATGAAGACTTTGACTACAGGGTTAGCATTAAAATCCTTGAAAATATTATTATCACCTTAACGAAATTTTCCAACAACTTTCGTATTTAGTTAGTTAGTTAGTTCAACTGTATATAATCTCATAACAAAAATCAAACTCCATATTATTAAAAATTTCAGTTTAAATGATGAAACAGAACAAGTCTGCAACTTCAGGCTAGACGAGTTTTTCCATACAAATTGACAGTAATCATACGCCGTAAAAAGATGTCATGAGATTATGATGAAACAGAACAAGTCTGCAACTTCAGAGTTTTTCCATACAAACTGACAGTAATCATACGCCGTAAAAAGCAGTCATGAGATGGAATCTATTTTATTTTGAGAACGTTTTTTCTCATTCTCTCAGTTTTAGCCACTCATTCTCTCAACAATGCTGCCGTGTTTTAATAAAATTGCATACATTTTTCTTACGAAATATAAGAACAAAACAAAATAAAAAATAATATGAGAGAATTTTTAAGCTACTGCCATCGATTTAGTTTTGGGCCTGTTGATTTTTGCAGCGTTTTTGCCTGAAGTTGCAGACTTACATCTGTTTCATCATTAATTCATAAGGATGCTTAATGAAAAAAAAAAATTTTTTTAAATTATAAATAACTAAGTTTTAACGTGTTGCCATATTTTCATTAAATGAACTTATAACTTTAAATTATTAAAATTTCAAAAATTATAATTAAGTTTTTTTTATATTTCTAAAACACAAACTTCATGTTCATGCTTTTCTTACATGCACCAACCAACAACCATAAACTTATTCTCATCACATAACACATGTACTTTAACAACAATGTAATGAATTTATGTAGAATAACCAACCAAACAACCAACCAAACAGCTTAACGATAATAAAGTTATGAAACTTTTATGAAATAAGAGTATTTATTAACAATATTAACACAAAATTATAACACATGCTTTTTAAGGACGACAAATTAGTGTAACATGTACAAATACATAAGTACTAATACCAAAGAATTTCCAATTGCAACTCTTTCTCTTGCCAGAAAGTTTGTAGGCAAAAGTTTTGCTTCTCTTTCGTTTAAATATTAATTTAAAAGGATATTCTTTTTTTCTAATAAGAAATTAAAAAGGAAACTTTGAACCAGACCAAAATTATCTCTATTCATTAAAAATAATTGAAAACATTTAAATAGAATTTAATACTTTTTAACCTTTTCATTTATTTGCTTCACTTATATTTTCTCATTCGTTTTTTTTCTTTTTTGCATCAGAGAGAATGTAATTTATTTTTAATTTAAATATGCCGGAAGCTTTAAAAGTATAGATCCTTAAAAAACACACATGCACAAAAACAAATAGAAAAAATCGCCAACCAAACTATTGCATATGTATGAAGGAATATGTACAGTTAGTCGAGAAATTCTTATCCAATAAAGAAAATGTTAGAGAACTTTCATTTAAAGGCAGGCGCTAGCTTCTGTCTGAATTTTACGTTGCCATAAGAAAATCTTAAAGAAATTCTGGCAAGATAATTTCCTGCAATGACAAATCCACGTTAAAATGATTAGACATTATCCGGTTATTAGGAAATTATTAACTTCTTTGGAATTGCCCTTTTCACCAGTTTTATCTAGTTTTATAAAATTACAACAAAATTAATAAACAATGTACAACACCGACAAATAACATGGTTCTAACTAGGGATGTAACGAATACCGATACCGATACCGATATATCGGCGATACTTCAGATTTTCCGATACATCGGTATCGGCGATATTTTACTGTCGATACGACGATACTTTTAAAATTTTTTTAGAGTTTTTCTTAACAAATAATTTATTTTTGTTAAATTTTGCCATGAATTAAATTCACTTCGTTATTTTTTAAATCTTATTAATATCAATTTTAAAAATTAATAATATTTTATGCTGTTATTTTGTAAAAAAATTATTTATTTTTTGTTAATTTTACCATGAATTCAAATTCAAGTCGTTGTTTTTTAAATCTTATTCCAGCAAAAAAAGACACTCCAAAGAAGTCTTGCAAATTTGGATAATTTCTAATTAGTTTTACATATCCTCGCCATTGCAAGAAGTTCTGTTTTTCGATTACCAATCGCCGAATTGGAAGCGATGCTAGGATAAATTTCTTTTTCGTTCTATAATGGTTTTTCCTCAAGGAAAAAGTATAAAAAATTACCCATTTGAACAATTTTTTATGCGAATTTAAGCTCAAAACTTTATTTTCATGTAAATTTAAGTGAATAAATATAAACTTTTAGAAGACTTTTAATAATTAAGCTATTAAGTCATTTAGAAGAATATTAGTTGATAAATGTTCTTTAAAAAATCGATTTTTTAAAAAGCATGGCGAGTATTTTTTAAAATTACAAAGGAATTAAAAATTTTTTCTTGCTTTTCTTCTAATTATCTGCATATTTTTAATATAGATTTTTTTGAAGCAAAGAAAATGTAGCTCCTTAAAAATTACTTCCAATTTTTTATACTGGGTTAAAATCAATTTTAAATATTCTCTCTTACAATGTAATTTTGTATAATAAAAAAATTGCACTTGAGTTTTGTTGATCTAAACTTGAACTCAATTTCAATATTCGTATCGGTATCGGAATCGGTATCGGCGATATTTATTTGTAAATATCGGTATCGGTATCGGATCGGCAAAACGGCGTATCGTTACATCCCTAGTTCTAACGACTGATTCTAGTAGAAGACACCAAGTGCAAATATATGTACGAGTATCGGCGCTTTGAAAGTTTACATCTGCAATTCATTTTAGAGGGAGTTAAAGTTCCCCCTTTTTGCATAAAGTTATAATGACTCGGCATAGGATATCTTGTAATTCTTACGTTTAAGGTATAAAACATCACGAATAACAATTGAATCGTTTGTTTATGAAACCCCTTTTGTCATTTTTTTTAGCAAAGACCTTTTCTTACGAAAATCGGTATATTGTAAAAGGATTCATGTTTGGTTATTAAATTCTGTTAAATAAATAACCAAAGATGGGTCCTTTCATCATCATATGACGTATTATCATATGAGTAGTTCATTTGCAATCACCGATATGCAGGCGCTGATACAAGGGGCGGGGGAAAGGGGATATTTCCGCCCCCGAAAACGTGTAAATTTCTATAGAGTTTCTAAAAGAAGTATGGGAAAATAGTATGTTTTACTTAGAAGTTCCCCCCAAAAAAGCTCAAGCCGGATCCGCGCCTGCCGCTATGTCAATATGTATATCGAAATTTTGTAGAAAATCGATTAAAGCTTCAAACAACAAATAAAATGGCGGCTTTTACGGAATTTTTATTTTTTATTTTTTTTTACTTAGCAGTGGTTGCAAGTGGACTACTCATATGACATACCGACTTTCATAATAAAAGGCCTTTGCAAAAAAAAGTTGACAAATAGCCAAACGATTCAGTTTTTGGAAACATTTAAACCCTTTAAAGCTTTGCTTTATGGGTCTTATGTCCCTTTTTAGAAAAGAGGCAAAAGCCTCCGCTTCAACGGCGATATAGCAGGCTGAAACGTCCTATAAAAATGTTTGTCATAAAATTCCATTAGCTGTTCGAAAACACCAAAGCTACGAACTCAATTTTAACAGAAATCATTGAAAACTTAAAATGTGTTTAAGGGTTAATTTCGTACTTATTCACAATAAGTATTGAAATATCCTATAAAAACGAATTTTATGATTATAGTTTATATCAAAAATATGTCTTACGTAAAATTTTATCATAAGTCAGTCGTTCAGGAAGTAGAACAACAAAAGTGAGAAAACAATTTAAGCAATTCTGTGGGAGTTTATGTTAAAAACAACCCATTCAACAATAGCTGGACCACAATTATGAAAATCAGAGATGCTCTTATTGGTAATGAAGAAAAAATCAGATTACAATGGGTGCCTAGCCACATTGGTATCTTCGGAAATGAAAAAGCTGACATCGCAGCAAAATACGCATCCTATGCACCTGTTTTTATGGAAGCAACATTTGAAAAAATTTACCTTCGACGACATAGCACTAATTATATGAAAGATAAGTTCAAGGAAACTATTTACAATCATTACCATTACTCCACCATCAATCCCAACAACATCAGCCCTACATGCCCTACAACTATAAACAAAGGCAAAATAATAGTATTTTCAAGACTAAGACTCGGACATACACTCTTTTCCCACGAGAACCTAATGAAGAGAGCTATTAACCCAACGTGCAATATATGCAATATCAATCTAAGTATCAAACACATTCTTGACGAATGTACTCCATTGTCCAGCATGAAAAGTAATCACCCCAATACTTCATATACCAACCTTCTTTGCGAAACAACTATCTCCAACATAAACAAAATATATAGCTTCATTAAACAAACCACACTTCATGTCTAAATTTTAAAGCCGATAGCATTTGCAGCTAGTGCTTTTTTCTTGTATATCCTTTAGTCTTAGAATTTATTCATAAGATTAAATAAATAAATAAATAAATATTAAAAACAACAATAATGTCGAAAATTTATTTTTACTTTTAATATACTAAACCATTTTATAGAGTTAAGCAGTAAATGGAAATTTTCTAACTGTTTTTCTGTTTGAATACAATTTCATGACAAACTGTGTGTATATGGAAGTGTGTATTCGCTTATTTCTAATAACTACCCAGCGACGAAAAGCAGTAGCAAGCATGCCTTCTGGAAGCCCTTATTTGGCAGACACAAGGCCTTATTACCCCATCCATACTCATACATTTCTTACACAGGATGTCCTAGCCAGCCAAGGCCTTCTGCGTTCCCTTCTCCAACAGGCCTGGTAGAAGGCCTTCTTCTTTTCACTTTTTGCATTTTTATTTAAGGTTTTTGTATTTGTTGTTTTGTCTTTGGAATGTGATTTTTTTGTAGCGGTTTATCAGTTTAGTTGCTACAAACGTAGTACGGCATATAATAAAAAACAACCTATGTAGAAAGGAGTAGGTAGGCCTTCCATAAGGTCTTCCTGAGAAGGCAAGCGAGCATGAGTACTGAATTTAAAAAAAGGTCTAGGAAGGTCTTACAAAAGGCCTTATGAATGAAGGCCTATAAAAGTTTGCCGCTGGGTAGTACGTATACAAAATGTGTATGTATACATAAATACATGCATACA
This sequence comes from Panzeria rudis, assembly GCA_956483635.1. Classification (NCBI taxonomy): domain Eukaryota; kingdom Metazoa; phylum Arthropoda; class Insecta; order Diptera; family Tachinidae; genus Panzeria; species Panzeria rudis. Next base: position 3,557,404 of record OY101450.1, on the reverse strand, counting down.
CATAATAAAAAGAACCTCTGTACAAGGGAGTAGATAGGTACTCCTTCCATAACACCTTCCTGAGAAGGCAAGCGAGCATGACTACTGGATCTAAAAAAATATCTAGGAAGGTCTTACAGAAGGCCTTATAATTGAAGGTCTGCAAAAGTTTGCCGCTGTATATGGTCACATTTTTTCAATTACTACCACCTCTGTCCATCAAAGATAAATAAATAAATGTCTATCTGCATGTCGGTTTTCGGTTTTTTAGAAGAAAAAAAATTATTAAAACTCATAAAATAAAATAATAACAAAATATGAATGTTTTTTTAGTCTAAACTTTCTAAAAAGGAATAAATAAATACTTACAATAGAGATTGCTATATTGTTTAGGCTAGTATGATTTGTACGAGTATGTAGACACTTTAAAAGGCATTCCCAGATATTTTAACACTAATTGTGAATAAGTACGAAATTAACCATTAAGTTAAGTTTTGATTGATTTCTGGCGTTCAAGTTGAGTATTAAGCTTTGGTGCTTTTGAAGGCTTATAGTAGAATTTTATGACAAATATTTTTGTAGGACATTTTATCCCATGTAAATCCGTTGAAAATTGAGTTATTTTTCCCCTTTTTAAGACAGAGACAAAAAGACCCATACAACAAATAGTTTGTGGATTAAAATGTACATGAAAATGTGCCTCGTAAATGTTTTACGTAAAAACGGTAAGCACATCTTATTGCTTAAGTATAAGGATTGCATGATTTCCTATGACGATTCACTATAATAATGTGAAAAGGGAAGGAGGTGGTTTAACTCCCTCTAAAAAGAGTCCCAAACGTAAACTTACGCTGGAATACGTATATTTTTGGTCTCCCTCTACCAGGATCAGTCGCGGATACAGGGGAGGGGAAAAAGGTATATTTCCCCTCCCAAAACGAATAAAATATACCTAACTTCTATTGAGCTTTTGAAAGAAATTTTTCAAAATAGTTTGTGTCATTTAAAAGTTCTCCTCTCAAAAGCTTACTGCCAGTTTTTGTAAATAAAATAAAAATTTTCGTTAGGGACTTTGAATTGAAAACAAAAACAAATTTGAGTGTTTTTATTGTTGTTTCAATATAAATATCCTAACGAAAATTTTTATTTAATTTACAAAAACTGGCAGTTAAGCTGTATCCGCGCCTGATCAGTCGTTAGAGCATTGTCAACTTTTTTTCTTTATTTGTGTTATATAGTGTTAAGTGACGTAACTTCTTTGACAAAAAAAAGGTGGTAAGAATCGTACAATAAAATGGAAGAGTTTTACTGCCATAAGCATTTGCAATTTTTGTCAATGAAGAAATGGAAGAAAAGTCCCTTGTCATACAGTGTAATTAATTAATCGTTAGCGGCGACAAAAACCAACAGAAAATACGATAAAATAATACTATTCTGGGGTGGGCAATGCGCGCCCCAGAATGGCCTACCTGTAACAATGGAACTCCAAGTGCCACTCGTCCAAAGGTTGTTAACTCAGCGATAGCTGTATAAGTCAGAAAGAATTTTTTTCCAAAAAGAACTTCCCACAACAGCAGACTATTTTATATTTTTCAGTTAAAATTTTATGTATTTAAATTCATCAAAAAATAATCATAAAAACACTTTCACATTTGGGGTATTCACAAGGTGTCTTATCATGTCATAATGTCATAAAGTGCTAATATTTTAAGATAGTTTAAAAACTTTGTTGTTGTACTTTAAATAAAAAAGTCCTAAAATAATAAGACTTTTTGTGCTGTGTTTATTGTTTTGTCATAACTCACAGTAAAAATCTGAGCCGAACGGGCGAAACTATTTAGTCGAGCCGCCGATAATATTTACAATCCGCCGCCATTGATATAAATGAACGTAAGTAATATGCAGTAAAGTATGACCTAAAATTGTTCACAGTTTTATAACTTCACATTTGATTACATTTTTATAGCTGTGTAACAAGTAAAAATAAAAAAATCGAGACATTTAAAAATATGCAAGTGAGAAAATTTGGTTTGTATACTTTAGCTGGCTGGCAGCCAACTAACGTTTTTCCGCTAGCCGTCGCGTGGAAAATTAGTCGGCTCAGTCACCGGCAGCAGCTGGTTTCGTTTATTTTTATGTATTGAAACAATTTCATTTTCGGTGTGCGTGGAAATTTGTTTTTACTTTAATTTAAAAAAGATATTTAGTTGGGTTTTATTTACTTTATGAACAAGTTGAATAATTTATAAACAAACTGGCTATTATTTTAATTTTTTCACTTGTTCTGGGCATTCTGATTTCAAGTATTTATAATTGCTTTTTGTTTCAGCTGACACAAATTTGAAATAGCACACTAACTTATGAGGAGTTGCTCACTGCAGTCATATTTGTTCGTGTTATTATTTTAAAACATATGACTTTATGACTACCTTGTGAATCTCCCAACTGCTTATATGCCCCATTAAATTAATTAATTTTTTATCAACTATAAACAATCAAATAACACGACAATTATTATTAATTTCTCCAAGTCTGTGTATTTGAATAAATTTATTTTTATTAGTTTTCTGTTCGCCACTGACCCCATAAATTGAACTCCTCTGGGAGTGATAATAATTTATTTGTACACATTCATTATTATTATTATGTATTGCAAAAATAAACAACACTATTTATTTACATACAAATAAAATTTCATATAATTTTATGAATGAAAGGAAAAGAATTTGTAAAAAGATAAGAAAAATTTCTTTTTACAGACGATATGGTCGACTTTTTTTTCAACAGCATTAAAAATGTGTACAGATATACACACACAAATTCATATGTATCATTAGAGCGGCCTTAAAACTAAAAGTTAGATTTCTTCCAGTCTCACATTTTTTTTAAGCAATCATTAAAAATAAATATGGCATACGGTTGACCTTGAAGGCCATCCTTGGAACTTCCCGCTAATTTGAAGCTCAAAGCAGTAGAAAATCCATAGATTTTTGGAGTGATTTAAAAAAAAACTTTTCAAAATTTTTGACAACGTAACTGAATCATGAAATCTGATTTGACAAGAGCTTTTGAAGTTATTAAGTCAGCGTTCATACGATGCAAGTCTTACTGATCAGCCGCTTACTTTTTCTTCTTTGAACTTTCTTTGACGTTCAGACGATGAAAGTCTTATCGCTTAATTGTTTCTTTCTTTTGCACGAATGAAAAAGCAAAACGAATTTCATGAGTACTTGAAGTTGTGTACCCGTTTAACATTTAACATTTTTCGGTAGTGATTTTGCTTCATAGGTGATTCATGATTTACAATAACCTTGAAGGAACAGTTATCCTTTTGAATTAAATATATTTCATGTTGATTTAATATTTCAGTACAGTTAACTCAAAATGAAGTTGGTACTGAAATAATACGAAAAATCATGTTGAATCAAAGTTATTTCGAGTTGAAAAAACGTGAATTTGATAATGGAACAACACGAAGCTGAAACAACACGACTTTAATGTAGCTTTCTATTAATTATTTTGGCATAGTCATCATAAAACTTTGTGTTGTAGTTGGCTGCCTCAGCCAAGAGTTGAACTCGTGCCATCTGCATGATAGTCCACGCGCTAACCACTGCAACCACAACAGCTTGAAGCTTTACTTTAGCTATACACTAAATAAATACCCATCGTATGTAAAATTAATTTCATTTTAATTCAACATGATTTAAATGATTATTTAAAATAAAACTTAATTGAAATTAAAGTTATAGTCATGTTGATTTAAAATGAAATCTAACGTTTGTGACAAAGTTGTTTTAAAACAGTGAAAATTTTTAAATCAAAGAGATTTAAGGGTAGATTAATAATTTTCCGTTTAAAATTAATATGTTAAAGTTAATTTTAATCCAACAGCGATAAATTTTCGCTGGTAATTCGTTTTTTGTCGTCTACATAGCCGACACATGTAAGAATAAACAACAACAAGTTACACAACTAAGCAGAACAATGAATTGTAGCAATGAACAAAGCAAATAAACACTAACACACTTAAATGACAAATAATTTCTTGTAAATTCAATATGATTTCCCATCAAAATTGTGTCATGTTGATTTTACATTGGTATTTTTTTTTTCGTGTGTAAAATAAATCGCTTTTTCGGAAATTTTCCTGAATGATATCACTCGTACGAATCAATCGATTTGAATCTGGTTAGCTTTTGGTTTCAATCGGTTTAATAGTTTAAAATTTATTTGAAAAAAAAGAACTTTTTTTCGAAAAACTTATTTTCGAAAATTCTTCAAATCTATCGAACCGAATCGGTTGAAGTCAATGTCTTTTTAATGTCGGAAATTTGGTTCCGACTGGTTAAGCCATTCTTTCACACACACACACACACACACACACACACGCACATCATCATAAACATAGTCAGAATAGTTTCCCATGACCCCAAAACGTCGAGATCTGATGAAAGCTTGATTTTCGAAAATTTGATACCGGGAAACCAGAGCTAAAAATATAAATCGACTACAGTTTCGGAGTCAGCATCTTAAATTTAATAAGAAAAAATCAATATTTTTGAAGTTATGAAGCAAGAAAATCAAATATTATGGCTTTTTCCTAAATTTAAGTGGGCCGCCACGACAGTCTTATCGCCAACCGATTGACCTGAAAGGGTGAGAGTAAAAGAAAGTTGACCAAAATAAATTCGCCATATAGTTAAGGGTCACCCTAATGTAGCATAAACAACAAACAGCAAATATTTTGTGCTTAAAACAAATAGTGAACTTGATGATAATTTTGCAGTCAACTTAAATTTAAATAAAACTCTTTTAAGAACTGAGAATAATTTTTAAAAAGTCATTTAATAAGAGGCAGTCATTAAGGAAAGTTTCATTAAAAATAAAGGAAATGAAATTGGAAAAAATTGGCATAGTGGGAAGGTATAGTAATATCATACTTTAACAAAAAAGAAAAGAAAAAAAAGACATTGCAATAACTTTGAAACTCTAATTGTATTATACAAGCGGTCTTATAGGACGTGCCTGGTCTATGCTATTTGCTTCCGTAGGCTATCAGGTCATGTTATATGATATTTTGCCACAACAACTAACATCTGCATTGGAATATATTGAAAAAGAATTGGTACGTTTAGAAGGAAGAAATTGCTTAAGAGGCAACTTAAGTTCGATGGAACAATTTAAGTGCATTCAAACAACCAACGACATTAAAGAGTTGGTTAAAAATGCCATATTCATACAAGAATGCATACCCGAACGTATTGAATGGAAGAAGTCATTGTACCAACAATTGGATGACATTATCGAAGCAAAAACAATTATTTCCAGTTCGACGAGTACTTTTATGCCATCGTTGTTTAGTCAAGATTTAAAACACAAAGAAAATGTAAGGACAACACACAGAAACACTACAGACACACACACACACACACACACACATTCATACACATATGTATACAGAAGCACATGCACATGCACATTTCTCTTGCAAGCCAACATACTGCGAAATTCAATATATGTATTTTCTTTTTTAATTCTTTTTTTTCTCCCTTTTTCTTTCTATCCTTTTTGCCCCGGCTAATAGATTTTAGTATCACATCCTTTAAACCCACCCTACTTTATACCTTTAGTCGAAATTGTACCATCTCCCTGGACATGTAAAGCTGCTGTTGAATTTACGAAAAATTTAATGTTGGAAATTAAACAAAAACCTGTCACTTTAACACGTCAAGTGTTGGGTTTTGCCACCAATCGCATACAATATGCAATTTTAAATGAAGTATGGCATTTAATCGAAAATGATATATTAACTGCAGCCGATATTGATACGGTGATGACCGAGGGTTTGGGTTTACGTTATGCTTTTTTGGGTCCCCTAGAGACGGCACATTTAAATGCTGATGGCATTGCCGATTATGTGCAACGATTTGGTCAAGAAATCTGGAAAGTAAGTGAAACTTTTGATCCTACACCGGAAATGAAATGCGGAAAAACTCTTGACAAGTTATCGCAACAATGTGATGAAATGGTGCCCAGATATAAATTGCCGCAAAGAAGAGCTGAACGTGATGAGTTTTTGTTCAAACTCAATGAATTAAAGCAACATTTTGAAAATGATAGAAAGTAAAAACTGAACTCTCTTCCAAACACCCAAAACAATATGTACAGTAAAATATGAATGTAATATATTGAATATTCATAAATTAGTACATAACAACTCATTCCTCTAAGCATTATTTTTTTTTTTTGTCATTATTATTAGTATTTTGCTGAGCATCTGTCTTTGTCCATTGTCTTCAGTTTGATGTTACGATAATGCAACTGACTTGTCAAATTATGCAGCTCAGAATCAAATTTAAAATATGCATGATAGAAAGGAAATAATAATTTGAGGAATATTGAAAAGAAAGAATCAAAAACTAATTTATAGGGAATGAATACAAAAAAAAAAGCATTAAATAAAAGTCATTGCCTAAAATTATAAGAAAATGTCAATCTAAAATTAAGAAAAGTCTTACTGGAAGCATAAAATAAATAAGTATGTATGTACATTAGGGTTAACCTCAGCTATAAGGTGAAAATTTTTTTTGCCAACTTTCCTTTGCTCTGACTCCTCAGTTTGGTGAATATTGATAAAAAAAAAATATCCTGCCAAATGTTCAGATCAATCGGTTGGGGACAAGGCGTGCCTTCAGCCCGCTCAAATTTAGGAAAAAACATTCCATTTAATTTTCTTGCTTCATAACTTTAAAAATATTAGTTTCACAAAAAGAAATTGTAAGAAGAAAATATTGCTTGTGCGGCTTACACAAACAACTTTTGCTTTTATTCACAATTAAATGAGGGAAGTCAATTGACAAAAATTGACATTTCGAGACAACACACAAATAGAGACACACCCAAAATTAAAATGTTACTGTTGTATGAAAATCGTGACTTTTATCAATTGAGCTCCCTGACTTAATTGTGAGTAAAATCAAAAGTTATGGAGTGATTTTGATGAAATATGGTTTGTTTTGTTTGAAACACATTCATCTTTCTATATAGTTAAATATATACATATAATGAAATTATTTTATTTTTTTATTTTATGAATATTCTCAAAAATATGGAGTGCGGTTGACCTTGCAGGCCATCCCTGGAACTTTCCGCTAATTTCAAGCTCAAAGCGCTGAAAAATCGATAGATTTTGAAGTTTGTAATTTAAAAAAAAAAGTTATTAACTTTATTATTTGAGATATTCTCCCAATTTTACTTAAAATAAAGGTTTATTTGTTGAGGGTTAAGCAATGGCTATATGCATTTCATTCGTGCTTTACCAAATGAGAATTTATAAATAGTTTTTTTTTCTTTAAATAACAAGAAAATAAAATAAGCGTAGTAGGGTTAGAAACTTATACAAAACCCAAAAACAATTTACATTCTATATGAATCTATTTTATTTTAGTGTAAATATGGTATATGTTACTTAGAGAGAAATTGTTAGGGTATAAAATCTTGTAAACTTCATAAGCAATATTTTCTAGTTAATGTTTTTGAAGTTATGAGGCAGTAAATTCAAAATTTATGGTTTTTCCTAAATTAGAGTGGGCTGCCGGCACGGCACATCTTATCCTCAAACGATTGATTTGGAACTATACTAGTTGCTTTTTGCTTCAGACTAGTTGCCTATCTATCCTTTTTTCATATATCGAACTATCGATTTTAACATTAGGTTGTCATAGGAGACCAACTAGTTCATTTGTATACAGTTATATCCCAGTTGGAATCCTAGTTATTGTACACTAGTGCGCTTACTAGTTTTTTTTTATTAAGAGTTTTGTAACCCTTAAAAAAACTTTGGCTCAACCGGGGTACGAGCACACATTCCTCATACTTTAAGGCAAGTACTCTACCCACTAAGCCACATTCTACTTATTTTTTTAATAGCTAAAAATAGCTTTTATATAAAATCGTATACCTGAAAATTTTGACCCTTTTTGACTAGTATCGCTAGTAGTCTCGATACAACTAGTAATATGATTGTGCTTTTTTGACTAGTATTGTTACTTTGACTAGTAACGTTACTGGTTAACGTTTCTGTAATTTGATTTAGTTTAAGATTAGTGGGTAATTGTTCCTCGTGAACTTTTTATTTAGTTGATTTTTAAAATAATATAAATAAATAAAGGACATATATATATAACGTTACTGGTCTTGTTACAACTAGTAATAAGACTGTCGTTTTTTCACTACTACCATTAAAACTAGTAATATGACTGTTCCAAAGCGTTACTAGTTGTAACTTTAGCTGCTGGGTAAGAGTAAAATAAAGCTAAGAAAAAATTCACCATATAGCTAAGGATTACCCTAATGTACATTCATATGTATGTTTAAACATGCATATATAGAAATATTGCTAATATATTTGCGTTTTTCAGTTTTTTTTTTTTTTTAATTTATAGTTCTCCACTTCTAAAAAATACATTCGTTACATATTTTACCAAAAACTTCTTAATCGAACGTATTCAGTATTAAAGAGTAAAACAGTTTACATTTTTTTAATCTATCAGAAATGGTTTTTTTTTTCTTGGCTTTTTGCCCGTCATCATTGTAAATGCATTTGTTGGAGATAAATATATAGTTTTTTCATTATACATATTTCTCTTTTAATATATTCCTAAAAAGTATGAAAAAGTCTTGCCCTGTCCTACAATTACATCGATTGTAAATTGTAATTTAGTTAAAGACTTTTATTTTTATACGTGTTGTGTCTGTAGACATACAGTAGAACTTTATTATTGTGAACTGCTCCATAACGAGTTTTAATAGGAAAACATTATGAAAATGTTGTGCTATTCCCACATTTTTGTGTCTTTAGTGCAGTTTTTTCTATTCATTGGCGCACAAATGCTATTATGAGACTGCATTTCCCATCCCAGAATTGCTGTTGCTGGAATAGACAATTTTGCATAAGCTTGAAGTCAAAAGCAAATATTTTGCTTTTTTAACATAATGGTCACACATCTCCAGATTGGGGAAAAGATAATCAAATATAGTTCAAAATAACCAAAAACGGCAACGCTGCCAGTGAAACTCGCCCAATCCTTATTCCAGGGCGTATCATGCTTGAAGTAAACTTTTAACACAGGCTGGCATCTACAAAATTCCATACTGACTAAAACTAATCACATAAACTAAAGATTTATGCAAGTGTTTATGTATATTGTACATATCATTACCTTAAAATAGAAACGCCCTAACTCATTTTTTTCAAGTCTAGTGTTTTGCATATTTCGATGGATAGAGAGAGGTTCATGTATTGAAATATGAAAAAAAACTCGACTTGAAAAAAAAAAATAATTAGTTAGGGCGTTTCTATATTAAAGTAACGAACGATATAGTTTGTGTATTTGCTGTTCTCTGTTCTGTTTTTTTTTTTTTTTTTTGCAACTTCCAAAGTTTTAAGCAGAATCTTTATTACATTTTAGCCTTTCGCTCAAACAGCCACAAGAAAAGTTAGTTTTGTGATGGTAAAAATATACTACTTAAATCCAAAAAACTAAGAAAGTCTGTGTGCTGTGTTGATTACTATTGCAAAATGTACATTTTTGCTCAAGTAAATATTATTAAAAGCAAAAAAAGGCCTCACAGTAACATAATTTACAGATAAAATGGATTAATTTGAAAAAGTTGTCTTTTTCAATGCCAAAATATTGGACAAAAATAATAATATGATCAATGGAAATTGAATTTGATGTGAAATATATTGAAATTTTAGCAAATACAGTTTAACATTCACAAAAAATTTTATATATCGTCTACCAATCACCTGTAATGTTGCCAGAGCTGGAAAAAAATTGCAATCAATTTTGATTGCAATCAAAATGATTTCAATTAAATTGATTTTATTCTTTGATTTCAAACTGATTTCAGATTTCAAACTGAAATCATTTCAAGATTGCAATCTTTTGTGATTGCAATCATTTTGAAATCGTTTGTTTTATATCATTGATTGCAATCAATTTAATTGCAACCAATTTAATTGCAATCAATTTGATTGCAATCAAATTTTATTGAAATCATGTGATTTCAATCAATTTCCCTGAAATCACTACTATAGTGTAAGTCCAGCAAAATAGTATAAAAAACGTACTAAAACGTAATCTTGTTAGCCATTTCATGCAGTTTTTTAAAAATTATCAGAGTAAGCTTTATTTCTAGAAGAATGAGTATCATTTGAAGAGAGTGATGATTTTGATTGCAATCACTGGATTTGATTGCAATCAATTAATATAGAAATTAGTTTCAAAAAATTGATTGCAATCATTTTTATTGAAATGATTTCATGATTTCAAATTGATATCATGAAATCAAATTTACGATTTTGATTGCAATCAAAAACTAGCAATCATTAACATGAAATCATGTGATTACAATTAAATGTATTGCAGTCTTTCACAGCAATCATTAACATGAAATCATGTGATTACAATTAAATGTATTGCAGTCTTTCACAGCTCTGAAAAGCTATGCAACAGATTTTATTAATCGGTCTTGACTTAATTCTAATGCTAATTTTGATTGCATTCACAGCTAAAATTATTTAATGTCACAAGCATTCGGACAGAAGACTCTTCTAGTTAGGCGAATAACTAATATGTACATTAGGGGCACCTTAATTATATGGCAAATTTTTTCGAATTTCTTTTAGTCTCATAATGTGTAAAAATGTCATACAAATGTCGTGTATACTCAACTCTTGAGAGAAGAATAGAGTTTTGGTTTGCCATTAAGTTGTTAGTAAACTCAAAACTTTAAATTCGAGTTCTGCAAACAAGGTTTTTGAGTTATGACTCTATTGCAAGAAAGGCTCGTTATGTACTTATTTTATGAATTTACTTACCGAAAATCTTAGAAACGAAACGAAAGTTGAGGTTTTACATCGAAAGATATCTAGGAAACCAGCCGAAGCGTATTTATCCAGGTTCCACCGCCGCGGAGCTGATTATCTTTTGCTCTAATTTTCGTGAAAGGCGCTGTTAAAGCCTATAAATTAAAATCGTTGCTTAAATGTTTATTGTTCTTCATATATCCCTAGCAGGGTTTGCTGGGTAGCCCATATTTTTTCTAATATTATAGAAACAGCAAAAACAGTGAATTTCCGATAAAAGTATGGATATTTTTGGAAAATTAATTTTTAAACTCAAATAGTAAAATGAAAACCTGAAAAATGTTTTACAAAATTATATATGTATGTATGTATGTATGTATCTACAAAATTACCGTTATATCGACCAATTTTTGAGATATCGGTACTTTCGTTAAAAAAGTTTTAGTAAAACAAATACATATTTAAAGGGTGCTTGGCTCTCAACGGGTTAACAAATTGTTTTATATTTTACACTGAAGTCGAAATATATTTCAGAGCACTATAAAATGCTTCTATATCATTCATATCCTAAAAAGTTTTCAGTCCGTAGCTCTGGAAATGACCCATAGCGCCAAAAAGATGGTACATATATCTTTTATCTATTTTTGCAAAATATTTCAAACGCACATGTACTCTATTTCCGGGTTGAGTTAAAAAGTTTACATAAAAAAACGAAAAACAAAATACAAGCACTACCCCACGTTGTGAGAATCTTTGAAAGCAATTAATTATGTGATTTTGCAAAATCCATAATGCAGTTCCGTTTCCTGAAAGTTTAGAAGAGTTTAAGGAAAATTTTTTTAAAATTTCATAAGCAATTAAATTAAATATCTACTTAAATAGCGCAGCTTTCTTAAAATTTGTGTGCTTCGGCTGCAGTTTGTTAAATGGAAATGGCGCCAAGATGATAACTTTTTCCTCTATGTAAAAAGGAAAGAGACAGTTTTATTTCTTGTTATTGTAATTAACAGTATTGCCAGCACATCTGGCAATACTATTTTAATGAAAAAATAATACAAGTACCGACTACTCATTACACAAAAACAGTTCAACAAACTGCTGGAGAAAAACAAATAGAAACAAAATAAGCAATTTGTTCAACAAATACATATAACAATTATGAAAATCAATATTTTTTCATATATTTTAATCAGTTGTAAGTTATTATTTAAAAAATTGTATATCTGTATTGAAAAAATTTACTAAAACATCTTCGCCCAACAGCATTCTTTACATCAGCAACTTGTGCAGCAACTAAGAACTCTTTTTTTGGGAATGTTTATAAATTATTTGATTTCTTACAAAAGGATAATCCCAATAATGCTAATAATACAACCAGAACCGTAGAGGAAATGACCGTTGACGAGCTGGGAGTATCTAGGGGACAGTGTCCTTATGATTTCTTGCAATATATAAGCTATAGAGACGCTCATCAATGTCTTTTAGATGATGAGTTCATTTTACATTTGCTACCATCTGCAAGTGCTTCGGAAAGTACGCGAAGACCGCCCATAATGGTCAAATGTATGCCGGATCATCCTTCAATTATTAATGGCAATAATACGTTTCGTCTTATGGAAAGTGTTCAAGAAATATTGGACTTGTTGAAGCCTATAGGCAACAATACTAAACGTTATCAGCCTGGAAGCTGCGTTTTGGTATTTTTCTATACGCCTAGTTGCTTTGCTTGTTCATTGGCGGCCATAGCGATAAAAGATTTACCATATGCCTTCAAGACGATACCAGTTGCTGCTATAGACGCCTACAAATTTCCCAGTTTCAATACAGAATTTGGTATTGTAGCATTGCCAACGCTTATACTATTCCATCAAGGCCGACCTGTGGTTAAGTATCGTGCTCAAGAATTTCTTAATTCATTCATAACTCGTCATACCGGACTTAAGGCAGCCGAAGTGCCCAAACACAGTAAACCCTCGCCATTGCCGCTTAAAGTGCAATATCAAACAGACTATGTTCTCATACTGGCTTGGTGGTTTATTCTATCCTGTGCTGGCTTTTATTTTTCAAAATCACATTTATTTAAGCAAATTGTCGAAATGATTAAACGTAATTGGAGGGAATCTGAGGCTCAGTTAGAACATTAAGATAAGTTTTATGTTATTATTTAAAACCAGATGAAAATATAATTAAGTTGTATGATAAATAAATTACTCTTATTATTAGTGAGAAATATATTTCTCATTCCACAAGTAGAAAGGTATTCAGACTGTTCAGAATTTAATCCAATTCCAATTCCAATTGTAAATGGGTTTTATATTATTAGGGATCAGAAGAGAGGAAATATAAAGTGTGCTTTTAAACCCTATAGAACTTATGAAAGAAGTAACTGTCAAACGAACCGTCTACTGCGCTCACTTGGACATTTATGATCAGTATACTCTGGCAAATCATCATGAATAGATTAACGCTGGAACGCTACTAAATTATCCAGATCTAATTTGATCTCAGAAAAGGTTGTTCGCGTTCCTTGATTGTGAAATATAAGAATCTGCGTACTGAAGAGAATATCGCCGCTGTAAACGGAAGTGTGGAATATGATCCAAATTTATTGATTCATCGTCGGTCGCAGGAATTGGGGCTCTGTCCGTCCTCTACGTGGAAATGCAGCTGGTGCAGGTATTAAAGCCACGAGACCATCATATGCGTCGTTCTTTCGCCGACTGAGCTCTAAAGCGGTTTGAAACTGATCCGGTGTTTTATCGCAAAATTGTGTTCAACAAGGCTCATTTTTGGCTTAACGAGTTTCTTAATAAACAAATTTGCCTCATATAGAGTGAAACCAATCCTCAACAGACCCTACGGACTCCTTTGCATCCAGAAAAATGCATCGTTTGGTGCGGTTGCAAAATTTTACCTTGTCTTCAAAAAGTTACGCTCAATGCAGATCGTTACCGCGTCATGATCAATGATTTTTTTGTTTGATGGATGACATTGATCCGCGCGAGATGTGATTTCAACAGGATGGCGCAACGTGCCATGCGGCGACCGCGACCATCGACTTATTGAAATCAAAATTTGGCGATAAGTTTATTTCGAGAAATGCATCTGTCAATTGGCCTCTAAGGTCATGCGATTTGACACCTCCCGATTATCTCCTGTGGGCCACGTGAAGTAACAATTGAAGCACGAATTGACACCTTGGAGGTCAACATTGTTCGTGACATACGGCCAGCAATGCTCGAAAAAGTTGCTCAAAATTGGACGTCCGAATGTTAATGTCATGTATAGATCTTTCGAATAAAAAATTTTTTGGATTAAAACTAAATTTTTCTCTTTATTTTTTTACAATTTAAAGTATTATCGAGCTTAAAAAAAACACCCTCTATAGTCTATCAGTTAAATGCATAAATTAAAGATATCATGAACTCCAAATTCATTAACCCTTTTTACAAACGGATTTCATGAACACAATAAACCGGTCTTGAAAAATGACTTCAAACCAATCTAAATTGGATTCTATAAACAGGCTGATTGACCAAATTAGGGTTCGAAATTTACTTTTTTCGAAATTTAAATTTGAGAAGCTACTCTGTATTTCGATTCGAAATCAAATGCTTTCGAAATGCAATGTAAATAAGATGCAAGCTCGAACAGTTTTCTTTTCGAATCGAATTACAGAGTATTGATTCGATTGCGCAGATTTTAGTGCTGCTAGACGTTTTTAGTCTAGCTTTAGAGCAGGTATAAAATTCAATTACCTAAAATGCGAAAATCTTAACATAATTAAGAGAAATTTGGTACTTAAGTTAAACTGCATTAAGGATATATGTAACTGCAATTTAGAGAAAACATGCCATATTCAGACCTAATCTTTATAGAAAGATCAGCCGAAATTCATAATAATCAATAATTCACTCTTATCGTGTTTGGCGATTTTCGACTTCGACAGTTTTGTAATAATTAAAGACAGAACGCTACATTTTTCTTTAGTCTATTGTAAAAATATTAAAACCGAAGGCGAAAATCGCCAAAGACGTTATGTTTATTAAAATTGAGTTTCATATACATATGTACAATTATATCGTGAAATTCGAACGTGATCAGTTCATTTCTAGAACTGGTTTACATTGTTCGACAGCGAATGCCATCTCAAACTAACGAAATTCTATTAATCAAATCATTATCGAGAGAGAAACATCTTTTCTTACGAAAGCACTCCGCATCAGATGCAGTGCAATGATACTATTACGAACGAATCCAATGTACATTCGTAAATTTATGGGTCGATTATGATGGCAACCGAACTTCAGTTGCTAAAAATCATATTACGCATGGCAACTGGCAACTGAGAGCTGTCAATTTCAGTTGCTTTTTAGTATTTTTCTGGCAACCACAAATTTTCAGTTGCCGGACGGCAACGCAACTGGAGTCATCTTCTCTTCATCAAAAGTTTCTTTACGCAAACAATTGACAGTGCTGCCGCAGATTGCTGGAACTACTGCTGCTATTGTTGCAATAGTCTACAGACAGACCGGTTGCAGAAATTTATTATATTTACCAGTTCACAGCTACTTTTTTTATTTAAGCGAAAGCAAACAACGGTTTTC
Organism: Panzeria rudis; assembly: GCA_956483635.1. NCBI lineage: Eukaryota > Metazoa > Arthropoda > Insecta > Diptera > Tachinidae > Panzeria > Panzeria rudis. Next base: position 3,541,942 of record OY101450.1, on the reverse strand, counting down.
CACTTCATTTCAAGTTTTATTTAAATTTTTAATTCAAGAAACATTTTACATATAATTTTTTACGGTTTAAGAGATTTTTTTCTTTATATTTGTAACTTTCCTTTTTTATTTCTACATATTTCAAAGGAGTTAAAACAAATATTTTAAATTTAATTAAAAATCTTGGAAATTTGGTTACAAAAAATCGACATAATTTCAAATAAAACTGATTTTCTGAGCAAAAGAAGTGAAAAGCTTAAAAATAACTTATATATTATGAAAAAGTTAGTAAGCTTAAATTTTTTGGAAATAAGAATATTATTGATTAAAAATTAAATTTTTGAAATTCTCTGCTAACCATCAACGCTTTAACAAGCAGGCAGCCAGCCACACCAACAAAAGCAATATTTTACGTTCTACTACAAACATATTTGGAATTTATCTTGAGTGAATGCATACATACATACACACAGAGCATAAAGAATTTTGTTGAAATTAAAAACTAAATTAAGTGTAATTATGATAAAATAGAGATATAATGCTAATATTTCTTTCGGGTTTTCCTATATATTTTTTTTTCAAAGTGCCTCTTCTCCTACATCCCAATTAATTTATACGATCGTGTAACGCTCCCTTAAAGTCGTCACATTTATTTAGAGTTGTTTTCTTCCCCCTGGGATTGTGACGATAATGCAGCAGTTGTTTCATTGTTGCTATTAGCAGAAGCTGCTACATGATGTTTTGTTGGCTGCTGCTTGGGACGATGTTGATGATGATGGTGATGATGGGAACGTCTAGCGGCCGATGTATTGTAAGGGTGTGGATGAACGCTGTAAAATCCAAAAATTATTTTCATTAATATAAATTTCCTTAGGTATTATTAAAAATGATTTTTATTAATACATATTTATGTAATATTATTATATGGTATAAAGAGAGCAAGGAGTTGTTTAAATGACTAGCATTACCTAGGAAAATAAATAAAAACTTGGAAGGATTTGTAAAAGAATGAAAATATTATGATGCGATGAGTGATATTTAAACAATTTCAATATTGACAATAAATACGTCCAAATGCAAAGTACATGCCAATTTGTTATTATGTATTAGCAAAAAGCAGGTAAGTTGTTACAATGTAACATGAAAACAACGTGGTTGTTCTGCCGTGCCGGTTGTGGAATTAATTAATATTAATATCTTGAAACTTTGAATATTGTATTATGGCCAATTATTTCTGACTAAAAATGTTACGAACCTTAGCCTATTAACAATTACTTACTTCAGTAAGCACAGAATGTTAAAATATATTGCTAATATAATTTTGTCTATCGATTTTTTAAACATCAGCAAAGTTACATATCATCATATGAAATCAAAAAGGCGTAAGTTACACAAAATTCTGAATCAATTTATGGATTAATTACGTAGGCCAACAAAAAAAAAACTTTTTGAACAAGACTAGACTACAACATTTCTAAGGAGTTTAATGTCCTCAGTTTTTTCCTATCAGCCACAAATTTTGTTAATGGGCCTGTCTATTATTTTCACTAGTTAACATCAGTATATTTCACCCTAACCAAAAAACGGTATGCCCGATTTCGATCAAAATATATCAAAAGACACATCGCGACCTTAGTATTGTTTTGGCCCACCGACCATTTAAAAAAAATAGAGTTAAGTATGGAGTATATATATTTTGAATACCCTCTTTCAGAACTCAAAAACTGTTTCGCGAAATTGTTCCTGGTTTCTGAGATATCAAGCATTCATTTAGCTCGATATCATCATTTTTGATAAATTTTTTAATAAAAATATAAAAATCAGAAATCAAGTAAAATACCAAGTTTCATCAATATTAAATTTTTATTCCACGTAAATATCTTTTCTAATAACATTTATACGCTTATTTTCAATAAAAAGTAGAAAATTTCATCTCAATAACAAGTTACTCAATACACAGCAGTTAGTATACACATGGAGCAACAAAAGCTACTTTTTATAAAAAAGTGGCTACTGGAGCACATAAGATATTTTACTTTCAGTAAAAAGATGTTAATTTCTAATCGGATTGATGAAAGTTCACAAAAATTTACATTTTTCATCCAAACATATGCCGGAAGCAGCGGTGAGAATACCAAAAAATTCTATCGGATATATTTTGAGAAAACTTTATGTAAATCTTCTTTTTTGCCTTTCTCCATTCCGACTTTTTGGCATATGGGCCAAAACAATACTAAGGTCGCGACATGACAAATTACCTTAAAACTGTGTTAAATTAACTTTTTATTTTATCAACGCTTTGAGAGTTATTCACAAATCAGGATCGAAAAGGTGTTTCTTCATGCAAAATTAACAAATTTATTTCTTTCTAAAAACTGATATAAATTTTAAAACTGCAAAAATCTTCACTTTTAAATAATGTTTCAAAGGTAGGTATATTAACAACAAAATAAACCATATATCATGAAAATATATGGACAAATGTTGATTTTATTAACAATTGAGTGAATACATACAGACATAATAATGACAAGTGTTGAAGGACTTAGTGGAATATCTCGGTGAGCCACATGAAATCAAAAATTTATTCGATATTTTACTTTTGTGGCTTACCGAGTTATTGCACTAAGCCTATCAGTTATTCTATGTGAAATCAACAAATGGAAGTCTGGCATGCCTCAAATTTGGTGTAATCTTTGTGCTTTATTTTTCATTTTAGGCACTTTTTTGCCTTTTTTGATTTCATATGACATATTTTGGAACCTCTGGCGAAGTACGCTTGCTATTCGCTGAAGCTGGGGACCATAAAGATGTTGGAGAGGTAACAGAATTACTGTGGTTCAACGAGGTACTTTAAGAATTTCTGAATGTTATTTATTGAAGTTCAAGCTTGAGTAACATATATATTTGCTCCATCTCAATAGCAACGGCTTGATACAGCTCCAAGAATTTTTTTAATAAATTTTGACTGCGCGGTATCATAGAATGCATTATTAATGGGATTCGAGTAGTTTTTCTAAAAAGTCGTTATTATTTGCTGTAACCTCCAGCTGCCAACAGAGTTTCCTGCATCGTTTGCTTTATAATTTCAAGTTATTTTTTATATGTTGAATTTCTCCTAAAAATGTCGTTATGTCACACTGCTGCTGCTACTATAAATCAAAGTGAAGAAAATTTCGAGCAAATTCCAACGAAAAATTCATTCGCGATCTGGGATTTTTTAAAGCTGCCACGTTTTCGCATGAACACAATAGGCTATCGCGATTTTGTAAAAATGTGACACATTTCGAGTGATTGGCAATTGTGATTAATTGCCAGTTCATTCCATTATTGATATAATTATCTGCGCAACCTTCAAAGCAATTTTATTAAATCTCCAGCCCGAATTAAACCCCTTCGTTCGAACCAAACCATATGATAAATTGTGATATATTCTTTTGCTGATGACTGATTGTTTTGTTAAACAGATGATGTTTACAATTACCTCTATATAAAGTGGACAGACGAAGGGCGTATATACTGACATTTCGCAGCTCTTATAATTTTAGCTTTATAGCTCTTTAAACATTTTCAGAGAATTTAGAAACATATTTGAGCTTCAGTAAAATGTTTCCTTAAATTATACACTCTAAATCAATGAGCTGACGGAGGTTAGTAAAAAATTGATTTCATGTGCTAATAATTTGACCACCACTGCACTAAATACAGGCTATATTAAAATTAACTGCATTTTTGCGAATGACGTGACCATGCTTGTTAAAATAAGTTAGTTGCATATTAGTTTTAAACTACATATTTTTAACAACTTTTTCAAAATGTAGAACAGAAACTATTGAGCAGAATTTTTGGTTAAAGTTAATGAAAAATAAAAACTGTAAAAATGTTAATTAAATAAAATTGTCTAATTAATTCTAATAACATGTAGATATTTCAAATATGTAGTGATGAAATGTTATTAATAGAATCTGTAAAAACTTTTGATTCTTTTGTGATAAAGCTACCACTCGTAGTCGCCGTCATCAGTTTGGTTTATTATTTGCATCGCTTTTTATCAAAACAATTTTAAGTATTTTATTAAAAGTATATACACCAATTTAGGCATAGTATAATTGTATGAAGTACAGTACACATGTCTCTCTGAGCAAATAAGTCATATTATAAATGCATTGTATAATAATAATAAGAGGGGTATTCAAAAGAAAAATAGATACAAGTACGACAATAAAACCAATGTATGTATTAAGTCTAAAATGATTAAGAAATTTGAAAAAAAATAAGAATCTTACACGTAAAATATTCAGTGAGATGGTAGAGATGAAGAGAGAATAAAGGAAAAATTTTATTAAAAACGTTGATTGATTTTGTGGACCAGAAAAAAACGTTATTCATTAAGTATTCTTGCAGATACTCATTTACAAATTAGCGATGCAATTCGAAATCTACTGGCAATTAGCATATATGGAGAAAGGAAGGATTGTTTGTATGTACTTTTGTAAAGTTGATAACATTTCAACACACACACACACACACACACTATTTTCTTGCTGTTTTCTGCAGTGTTAGTCTATCGGGTTTCATTCTTCGCTATCGTTCTTTGAGGGTTTCTTTTAATGATTGTATTTGTTTACTTGCGTGCGATGAAATCTTGAGTTATATAAGCGCCAATCTCTAAATAGAGAAAACATTTTAATTTATTTCTGAATATGATGTTAAATGATTGCATTTATTTCTTTTTATGTGGTGTCTGTATATAAATTTTGATGGAAGAATAAATGTCGAGTTTTTAGTAAGGCGCACGCACAAAGCTTGCGGTTGTTGTTGTTGTTGTTGTTGTTAAAATAATTTTACGCTTAAGGCAATGAAAATTTGAACCAAATCAAATAGCGAATTGTTGGTCTGCTGAACAAAAAAAAATATTACATTCGCAATTTAAAAATGTTTCAATTTTTCTAAATAATGAATGAAATATTTATCTTCATTAAGCCTTAGTAAGTCATTAGTAAGTAAATATGGTTTTTGCGCAGAGTTCTTTTAATTTTAAATTTTCAGTTTCAGCGCTTAAACTCAATTTTAATGGTGGAGAAATCAATTATTGATAATTGTTTTTGTTTGTTAAGGTAAACACACAAACCTTGGCGTCGATGTTGTACTATGACTGTGGAGTGTTGGTGTTGTTGCTAACGGCGAAGATGGCGCAGTTCGTAGAGGCCTACGAGCGGAGGCTCCGGTTAAATGATGACTGCCGCGATACGTGGAACGTCTAGAAGCTGTCGATGGATATTGGTTGTCGATGCCACTTGCTGTTGTTGTCGTAATCGATGATGTTCCTGCTGATGCCGTTACTGATGAAGGTTTCGTATACAACGCAGAAGATGACGGCGACATTTCGGTAGCCGAGGAAGAAGTAGACAAAGTCAATTTAGAAGAGGAGCTGAATGATGAATTTTAGAGAAAAATATTGATTTCATTCAATCACATTTTATTTGATAATGATGGTAGATAGATTTTGTTCATGATTTCAATTTACATATTTTCATTGAATTTGGAAGTGTTCAAATATAAAATGGTAAATTTGAAATGAATTAATTGGCTGAATGATTGAAAATGCAAATATGTAGAAGAAAGAGGTTTATTTATGAAGATTAATAAGAAATAATTGGTGTAGGGGGGTTATCATTTCAAATCAAAGCAAAAACTAAAAGAAAATATTTTTTATAAATGATTTAAAAGAAAGACTTTAATTTTAAAATATTTTTCCGCCTACCTCTGAGTTTGTTTTAGTTTTTGATTTAGTATTTAAGTTTATTTATTAATTTTGGATGTTGTTTTTAGGTTTATTCGTAAGTATTTCGTTAGTATTCTTAATTTAAGCGCGTTTTTTTGGTTAAGAGATTTTATTTAGAAGAAATCGCTAGTATCTGGGAATGCTGTGTTTTTATTTTATACGCTTTCATTTATTTTAAGTATAATTTTTATATTAATAATGATATCTGCAAAAGACCAAATATTTCAAAATTTATTTCTTTAAATAAAAACAAAAATTTATTTATTAGCAGTTTTTTTCATTAATTTTGAAATGGATACTGTAGACAAAATGTTTCAAAAATTGTGTTAAAATTGTTATTATTTTTCACTTTGGCTATAGATCCTTTAACTATTGATTAGTTTCATATTTAGCAAAAGGGCAAAGTTTCATTTTTTTCGTCATGTTTTTTTTTTAGTTTTTGAATAAGCATTAATTAAACTTTATACTATCAAACGTGTATTTTTTAAGGACTTGACATACAAAAATTATCTTGGCAAACAAAGATATGAAAATGAAAATATTTACAATTGTTAAGACAATTTTTCAAGACACATTTACACTTACCTATTGGGGTGTGTTTGAGATGATGGTGGTTGAGGAGGTGCTGGTGGAGCAGGCAATTGTCTACGATGTTGTGAATGTGATGACGATGGTCTTTGAACATGAGGAACCGTTTCAATGACATCATCATCATCATCATCGTCGTCTATTTCTTCTATAGTGAGCGCCTGCTGTGGTGGAGCCTGTGGTCCACATATAGCTCTGGCTCCTGAACGTCCGCTAACACTACGTGCTTTTGTAGTAAATTCACGATCGAAATCTTCGGCTTCATCTTCTTCCAGATTAATGAATTCCTGATGTTCCTCCAACTGTCCCGAACGTAAATCTTGTTCTTTCTCGATAATGTGAGCACGCTCACCAATGTGGTGACCTATAGCCATTTTTTTAACGCCGTTAACAGAATCCTGTACAGTGCGACGTGTTTCGCGTATACCACCTGGCCCAGTTTTCGTGCTACTAGTAGCTTGATAGATTTGGGGTCTGCCATCAGGACCAGAGGACATTGAAATGACAGAACTTGAGCAAAATGCAGCTCCACCATTATTGCCAATATCTAAAATAAATTAGTTATGTTTATATTATAAGATATTTTACTATTATTTTAGAAGATCGTCAGGTTTGTAATACTAGAACTCGATCGATTTATAGGCGATTACTTTCACATTCGAACTAATATAGGCTCTACGAAGAAATCTGCTAATATACGGCTCATTTCATGCCAAATCAGTCATGAATATTCTACTAACTACTAACAAGTACATTCTGACACTCGCACAATTGTCAAATCGTATATGAGATCCAAATCGTATATGAGATCCAAATCGTATATGAGATCCAAATCGTACTTTTTCTTCGCTGATTAGCTGTTTACTGAAATCGTCTGTGCAGAAGAATACAATGGACAAAGAACCTTTTTTAAATTTCATATTTTTAATAAAAATTCTTAGAATACGTATGTTACTAATTTTGATTCAAATAAAAAGTAAACATTTAATTTAATTTATTCATCATTTCGTTGTTTCCTTAAAATTGAGTTTACTTTGTCCATGATAAATGTTCACTTAAGTATACTCTTGCGATTTCAACTCGCCAAGAGTATGGCGATTGCGTTTTTTAGAACACATCTCAAGCCACAATTACAAATGTTATGCGAGGGTCAGCAACATGCCCGGGAAAGTACAAGAAATTTTTTTTAACTTGCGATTCTCAAAGACCAAGTCAGAAAGAGCATATTCTGAAATGTTTATGGGATCACTCGTAACGTGAATGTTATTTATAAACGGCGAAAAATATATTAAGTGTGTTGCCTAATTTTTAGTGTTTTAACTAATTAAGAAAAAAAGACCAATTCCGTTATTTGTCTATAGGCATACACAGTGGTGAAAGAAATAATAGAGAGAAGTAATATTTTCAGTATTTTCTTAAATATTTATATACTTTTGCATAAATAAAATTAAATATACATACATATTTCCCCTTATGACAACGAATAGAAAAGTGAAAATTTTTTAGTGTCGTGTTGATGTCGACGACGCCATTCATAATACGGGGGATTAAATGCAAGGCACTCAATGTGTCCAGGAAAAAAATACAAAAAAAATTACAATCCAACTGCATTCGGAAATTTATGTAATTCAAAAACATAATGTACCTGGAAAAAATAATAGGGACACTATGGGTACTATGAATAAAAAAAAGTATTTGCTTTTTACTTCAAAATTCTTAGTTTTTTATTCAATAATTTCCCTATATTTAATTATGAATTTATTTATTTTACAGAACAATTTAGTTTTTACTATTTAATCCTAATATTATCAATATTTGGTAAAAAGAAAAACTCCCCTTTGACTATTTGCTGACACCGTCGCATCATTGAACTCACACAATTGGCGCAGATATCCAGAGAATTCGAGTACTAAGAATAACCGGTTTATTTGTAAGTTTTTACGTTCCAACTTTATTTTTTTAATAGCTCTATGGGATTCGAGTGTGGTAATTGGGTTTGTCACTCCATAAAATTTTAGCTCAAAAAAGTTAATGAGACGTTATTGTAAAAAAAAGGAAATTTACCTATTATTTCTTCCTCCACTGTAGATATATGATACAAAAAGAACAAGCAATTTCTTTCAAATAGATCTAAAACTTTTGATTTTATTCACAATTAAGTGAGGGAACTCAAGTAACAAAAATTTTAATTTTACACAACAAACATACGGACTCACCATTGGCGGAACTAGACACTTCCTGGGGGATTAATCCAGCCCAGAACTCTCTAGTCCCCCTAGAATTTCAAAATATAGCAGTGATTTTGATAAGAGACTTTTCTTTGGTTTTGCCATAACCGTAAGCAGCTGATTGTGGATTAACGAACTTATTGTGTTCTGTTTTTATTTTTCATGTTCACTGAATTTTATTGGAAAGTTTTAATTTATATTTTTCGCTTCTAAATACCTAATTTTATTTTTTAGAAAATTTCTAAGAAAATGGATGACGAAAAGCTGTTTATGGTTATGGCACCATTAATCGATTGCAGAAAGTATGGTTATGGTAGTATTATGAAAGGTATAGCATGTCTAATTGAATATTTATAAATTGCCACAGTAATGTTGTTAGAAATATTTATTTAATTTATAATAAAGAGATTAGGACGATTCATAGAATTTTTTTATAAAAACAAACCAAGCTTTACCTGCACTCAATAAACGATTCATATTGGGCATAGCTGGAAACCCAAATAGTCCACCCATTTGATGAGGATTCTGTCGTTCCATTAGGGCATTCTGTTGAAAGCCGCCATCAAAGTTCGTCAACATATTAAAGGGATCAGGCATAAATGAATTCATCAAACGGTTCATGGAACGCATCTGCATATTCATAGCATTCATGTGATTTCTGAAAATGTTAAGAAGATTAAAAAAATAGTTAACCTAATATCGCGGAACAAACGTATTTAATAGTTTTTAAAACATCGTTTTCTTTTCTTTTTTAATTGAACATCTATCTCTTTATTTTCTTTTTATTGCAGGGCATTTTATGAAATATTTATAAATAAAAAACATAGAAAAGTATTATTAAAAAAACAAACCAAAAATAATAGAAACTTCATATTTGAATAAAATTCCTCAATTTAATCAAACCAATAAATAATTTTTGAATTTTCCAACAGTGTGTAATCTTTCCTTTTTACATGTACTATGTACATATGTAATATAAATAACCGATTATTGATTTTTTCACAACAGCAGACAATTACGAAGGGTTAATGTGGGGATATACAGAAGATTTTACAGAAATAAAAACTCTACATATTAACACAGCCTCATTGCATCCATTATAAAATGGCCACTTAACATATTGATAATCCATATTATTCCTGATTAAGTTTTTACTCTTTCTTGTAATTAACTAACAAGAAAATTTTCCACGCCCCAAATACCAAATCGTATAAAAACATTTATATATACATTTCCATAAAATACATACATTTTTTCAATCGTCTTTTTGTACAAAATTTTTTTATTCGGAAACTTACCCAAAAATATCATCATCGAAATCTCCCATTAATGAACCAAACAGCGACATTTTAATAAATTTATTATTATCTGTAGTGTATTGGTAAATATATTTATTTAAATACAGTAGTTTTAAAAATTTTTGTAAATAATTGAAAATCAATCGTGTGGTGTGTTTTTCTGCTCCTGGCTTTTCTGCGTTTGATTGAAATAATGATGAAAATTCTACAAATTTCTTTGAAAATTTACTGGTAACATATGAAATGCCATAAGTTAGACTGAAAAAGTTGTATAATTTCAATGCAACTAAAAGAGTACACAATAATTACGATCATGATACAATAATACAGGTACCACCACGACGACAGCAAATACACACCAAAAACCACACGTAATTTGTTGGTAGAAACATACCAGATTATGTCAAATCTACTGACTTGTGTGTCGCACACATTCATAAGCGCCTCAAAGTTGCTAACCCATACCCATTGCTGATAGAAAAATACCAGAAATGTGTCGAAATCTATTGTCTGTGTGATGCACACATTCTCAAATTTACTAGAGCAGCTGATCTTGTAGTGATACCTGTTTAATGTACCTTGGTTACGATATTAGAGGTTCGATAACATGGTGTAACATAGTGTCCACACCTGATGAATTTTTATTATACACCTAAAGGTGGGTCCACAGTTAAAAACATTTGCGTAGAACGTGTTCGCTGAAAATATTTGTGACACAAATTTTAGCTTGTAGATGTGGACGAGCTTTTAAATATTTATCACACAAATATTTATTCACGAATATTTTTACGTCCACGCCCTCAAGCAAATGATTGAGCATTAAAATTAGAACTATTTCTACATATGCATCCACACCAGAACAGCATGCGGCGCAAATTTTTGCGCTGTTCGTCAGAATCCAACAAGCCATGCTTCGTGTGCGTTGAGTGTGACGAAAATGCTTGCGTCATTTCTGTGCGCCGCACACGTCCACACTAACTAAAATGCACAGCAAATATTTTCGGCCAACACATTTGGCGCAAATATTTTTAGATGTGGACCCACCTTAATATAACGCCGGCAGCGAAATTGTAAATTGTTCATTCACATCAATACATAGGGGTAGACGTTGATGAATTTATATCATGATGAATCATATTTTATTCTCCGTACAGCTAAGATCGAACATTTATACCTTTACATAGACAATATAGCTACCAAAAAATTTTAAATATTTTTATTATAAGATTTATTTAATAAATTTCATAAAATTTATGGTTTTTCATTAAAAAAAATTATTTCTTATACTCTTCACTAATTCTAATAGAGAAAATAACCGATAAAGTAAAAACAACAAATGAAATGACGTTTCATATCATAATATATTCATCTGAGCTTGAGCTCTGATGATTATATCATAACATAGCGTCTTGACGAGCAAATTATTTGTTATAACAATTGCTAGCACAAGAATTTGTCACGTCTGGGCCGCTGTTGTTACTGTTTTGTGATTGTTATGACCTGTGGTTATGACCACAGATTATACATGTCTGTGGTTATGACTTATGTCTGTGGTTATGACATCGTTGCTAAAACAATTGCGCCATCTTCAGTGTTCTATTCACAGAAAAAATTATGATAGCTTTTTTTAAACAAACATGTTTTTGAAACTAATTTTAAATCTTTATTTATCGGCCATGTCATAGGGTTCAATTCCGTTCGGAAACGGAATTCAATCAACCCTAATATGTATGTCAAGACCTAGCTGGAGCATACCGCACCATAATACCGCCGCCAACAGTCTGGACACACCGGACAAAGTTGCGTATTTTAGTTTTCTTTTTTAAACACCAGCTGCTACAAAAATGGGGTAGGTTGAATTCCGTTTCCGATCGGAATTGAACTCTGTGACATGGCCGATTATCTCTGTTTTGTTTGATAAATTATTTTGTTTCACTTATTATTTCATTTCATTTTGCTACCGCCAATGTTGGCAGCCTGATAAAATTATGAAATTCTTTGATTTATTTCTGCAAAACATTTTTGTATGGAATTAATTTGTTTATTGAAAAAATCTGCATTTTTTCAAACAAATTATTAAAAATTTTTGCATTTGAATTTACAAATTTCTTTATAGGACCTAAATTGAACAAATTTACATTTCATTCAGGCAATTTCTTTTCAACAACTTCTACTAAACCGATTCTTATAAAACTTTGCACACACCCTTAGTTATCGTTACAAAACAACATTATGTTTAGAAAAGTGGGCAGTGCCACGCCCATGAAAAGTAAGTATGCATTTTAACTACTTCTACTTATCCGATTCTTGTGAAACTTTGCATACACATTTAGTTATCGTTACAATACATCATTGTGGTGAGAAAAGTGGGCAGTGCCACGCCCATGAAAAGTAAATATTAAATTTTAGCTACTTCTACTTATCCGATTCTTATGAAACTTTGCATACACAATTAGTTCTCGTAAAAGTACATGATGATAAAATATGAGGGCGGTGCCACGCCTATTTTGTAGTCGGTTTTTTTTAAGAATTATCAGAGACCGTATATTAATACTTTTAAAACCATCTTTTTTATTTTTTTCGTATCAAAAAACAAACACTTGTGATTAAAAAATTTTATTTATCCATTTGGACTTTTTTTTATTTGAAACAAAGCATTTTTATTTTATTTTCTTTTCGAAAGAAAATAAAATAAAAATCGTTTATTATATATCGTTCATGATATTTTTAACTTTTTCATCGGATGAAAAAATTTTATGTGTACTCGTACTATAAGAAAAATGTGTTGTAAGAAAAAATCATATAAGGAAGACAGTAATATAATAAAATGTTTATATGTACATTTGGAACACGTTTTGAATCAATTAATACAAGGAGAGGAGGGAAAAATCGCGAAAATTACGAAAATTTGCAAAAACTTTCTTGTACATGAAAGATTACAATGTTACGATTGATTAAAAGCTCCAAAAATGTAAGAAAGCCAAAAACTTTGGAAAAATTTTCGCTTATTGCAAAAATAGCGAAAATTCGCGAAAAATTGCAAAACTTTAAACAAACCATAATTTTGATTAAAAATTGCTAAAACTGTAAGGAATGACAAAATTTTGAAAATAAATCGCGAGAATGGCGAAAATTCGCAAAAACTTGCTAATAGCGGCATGATACCAAAGTCTTATATGGTTTAAAAATCGTGTAAACTATAAAGAGCCTAACTACTGGCAAAAAATCACTCCTGTTCCGAACATTGCGAAAATTCGCGAGAATTTGCAAAATCAAAAACAAGCCCTAACTAACATTGATTAGAAACCGCCAAAGCCGCATGTTCATGAAAAATTGCTAAAAAATATTGAAGAAATCACTAATATTGTAAAGAATAACAAAATCTCAAAAGAAATTGCTAACGTCGCGGAAAGTTTAATGTACAGTAAAAGTTTTTGTTCTTTAAATTTGGTGTGAAATATTTTCAAATATTTAAAATTTGAAGAGTTTGAAAAAAAAACAATCATTTGAAAATTTTTCTTTTCTGATATTTATCGTTGAAAATTTTTTATTTTTTCATTATGATGGATATTTATATTTGAAAATATATATAAATATTTAATTTTTTTTTGTACAAATGAAAATACATTTTCATCAACAAAAATATTTATATGGTATGGAAATAAAAAATGAAATGTTTCCGGGTCTCTGAGAATTATAATAAAAATTTTCAACAACGATATCTCTCGAGGGAGTAAAACGATTTAATAACAAATTTTCAGCAATCGACGTAGTTACTTAATGTTAAAGGCCAGAACCCACTGGCGTTTCTAAAATGCACGTTTCTGCTTTTTCGTATTAAATTTTAAAGTTTTAAAATTTAAGAGCTTAAAGCTGATTAGATTTTAAATTCGTTCAGAACGGTTGGTTAAGATTTATTTCAGAAAAACATTTTCGAAATTCTCGAAATGTGCCAAGTCGACTAAAATCTTAAGAATAACGAATATTTGTCTACGATCGATTAATCCATTCAAAAGTTATGAGTGCACTCACACATGCATACAGGCATACTTTCCTAGGAGTTCAAAACTGTGAGATCTGATGAAAACTCGATTTTCGAAAATCGAACAGAAACTAGTTTTGCATGCGGGAAGATAAATACATGGAGAAGATCGCACAAAAATCATAACAGAATTGCCTGTATACGCCTTTTACCCCATAAAAACAAATATACATACATACCAACTTTTAAGATAAGAAAATTTCTTTCAGTTTCTTTATTGCATTAACTTTAGAAATTTTAGCGACCTTCAATGAGAATATGTTTTTAGTTTAACCCATTAAGGACCTGCGTTGCGTTTTCGCAACGTTCACTTAAACCTCCCCTCAGGCATTGTGTGATTACATGATAATAACAGGGGCCGAATCGTCGCTTTCGATATCGAGCTGATTCGATCGAGTTTTTTTAGTTTGAGATTATGGCATTCGATATCGAACAATATAAACACATTGCGACGATTCGGCCCCAGTGTAATAAAATTTAACTTAATATCTAATCGACCTGTTTTTGAATTTGTATCATACATAAGTTTTTTTATAAAAAATTTTTATTTAAATTTTGAATTTTTCCTTTTTTTTGGTACTTTTGGAAATTGTTAAAATAAAAAATAAAGTAATATATAATATACCTATCTTAAACTTTCGACGGAGTTAGCTAACATACCAACATTATGATGAAAAATCCAATCATCTTAGACATTTGCAACTATTTTCATGATTGGTTAGTAATGATGCGAAAACGCAACACTGGGCCTTAACGATATACAAATTACATAAATTATCAAATGCAAACATATTTATACAATCACTTGCTATTTAAAACCGCATAATAAAAACATGTCCATTATTATGTTAATTGTTGTTGTTATTTAACACCGCACTAGCAAAGCTTATTTTGAAAAGTTTTAATTCAGCCGGTGAAAGACAGAGATGTAATATTCCTCTCTCTCTCTCTGTCTTTCAACCGGTTGAGATAAAACTTTGCAAAATAAACTTTGCTAGTGCGAAAACTTTGCTTGAGTTGCGTCATAGTGTTGCGTGTAAATAACGGTAGCTTACATACATATGTGCTCAGTGGCAACGGGGGTTATCTGCGCTCCCACTGATCCGATTTGCCCAAAAATTGTTTTATTTCTTATTTATCAGTCAAATTTTAAAAGTTTCATCATTACAGCTCAATGGGATCATGGCTCGGCCCTTAATGGGTTAATCAAATAAATTAGGATAATAAATTTTTCTTTTTAAAAAGCATTTTTCGCTTCTCTCAAACTGCTATATTTAATTCTTTATCAAAAGTTGATCTGAAAGGTTTGTGATAAGTTCTTAAAACTTTCTGGTATAAATTGGAAAGTTTCTATTAGAAAATTAGCAGAAAAGTTGCCAATTTTAAAATGGTCATAATGTATTGCAACGCCATTATTTATTTGGCTGTTATAGCCACCATGGTTTATGGCAGCAGTGTAATCATGCCACGTGTGCCCGGGATAGACGGTCGCATTGTAGGTGGCGTAAATACTACCATTGAGAGTTTTCCCTATCAGGTTTCAGTACGTGTTCTTGGCTTTCATATATGTGGTGGTAGCATTGTCGGGAAACGGGAAGTCATTACTGCTGGTCATTGCATTTATCCATATCTCCCTGCCAACAGCTACAGTGTACAATATGGTACTTCTGTTATTGGTGGTAACAACAATATTATATCTGCTGAACGTGTTGTTCCGAACGAAGGTTATAGCTTCGCAAGTTTTAACAATGATGTTGCATTAATCTTTTTGGATTCTGACATTCCATTCAGTGCTGTTGCCAGACCTATTCAACTAGCATCGGTAGCTCCTGAAATTGGCAAATTCGCTGTTATTACTGGTTGGGGTACATTGGTCGAAGGCGGTAGAGATGCTTCTATTTTGCAACAGGTTTCTGTTAAAATTTTCGATATATCTACTTGCCAAGAGCGATACAATGGTATTAACAAGGTAAGTGACCAAATGTTGTGCGCCGGTATTACTGGAGGCGGCAAAGATGCTTGTAAAGATGATTCTGGTGGTCCAATGGTAAGCGATGGAAGATTGGTCGGTATCATTTCATTTGGGCTCGGTTGTGGCCGCTCAGATTACCCTGGTGTTTACACAAATGTTGCAGCTTTGAGAAATTGGATTGATTCGAATTTGGCTAAATAATCTTATACGACAAATAAATGATTGGTTAACTTAAATTTCTTTGTTTTAATAATTTTCTTTTAACCAAGTTCGGAGGCAATAGTTGTCTTGAATGTCCTACCATTGTATTCTCTGTGACAGTTGGAGTCTACAAACAAAGCTTATAAAGTAAATAAACTAAATTAAAATAGCCGACTGGAACGCTTTTTAACTCAAAGTTTCATAGAATTATTCTCTAGCTTTCAGGATAAGCATCAACCATAGGTTACGTAGATAGTCAACTAAAACCTAAACAACCTAGTCAACAAAAACCTAAGTACAAGAATGTGTTAGTAGAAAATGTTTATTAGTATTGCTTTAAAATAAAAAAAAGTACAAAAAGTATTTTACAAAATATATTTTTATTTCTAAACATGATTTTTTAGGTACTATATAGAAGTAATTTTGCACTAATTAATGAAAATATGAATTTAGAATCCTTTTTAATACATTTGAGCTCAAAAAATATTGATTTGCTAAATTTTATTTTGCAATTTTTCTATCTGACAAAAAAATTTTATCCCAAATAATGACAAAAACGCAATACTGCTGAATGCAAAAATGGTTGAAAACTTTGATAAATTTCAGATTTCCAACTCGGGCCTGTCTTACACGTATAGGTCCTGTGTATTCAGTGTCACCATATGAGAAGATTTATCTTATTTTTGAAGTTTTTTGTTGGGCCGAAAAGATAAAAAGATTTTTGCCCTTAAAAAAAGATTTTTATATATTTAATTTTTTTACTTTTTCTGTCTCAATTGGATTTACTTTCAGAAAAAACATAGTTTTTATCTAAAATATTTATTTTTACATTATTATAACTAAGGCGAGCATGGAGTTGACCGTTAAGCTCAGGTGATTATCTTTTGCATATTTTTGCTGATCGTATACTTGACCTCCTTCAAATGTCAAATGCCCTTTTGAAACATTTTTCGCTACATTTTTTGGCATCCCAAGAACGTATTGGGACAACTATGCCTTGGTTAACACTATAAAGAGCACTCTGACAAGACTTTAGATCAATCCACAGCAAATTAGGATGAGTTAATTTGTCTCCATATTTCTGGCACTGCTTTTGATTGTTTTGCACGTCTATCAACAATATGTATTTAATTGCTTTATATCGCTTTGAATTTTGTACGCACGTTTTGAATATGTCGAATTTTGAACTAAGCAGCAGCAGCAACTGTATCAGCAGTTATGTTTTCTGTCGTATACAAATTTAACTAAAGAGATTTTGCAATCAATTTAGCCTCAGTTGATTTGTTGCCCATAACAAATATTTGATGAGATTTCAGCAGATTCTTACAAATAAGCTTCGTTGACTCTGAGCTAGAAAGAATATTTTTACAACAAAGTGTGCCCATGTTTTCGGAAGGTATTATACTCAAATGATCGTTCATACAAAACTATTTTTTGAACATTTTACCATGTTTTTATTTACTTGATTTTTCATTAAAAAACAACAAAATATTTAAATTGCACGAACGTGTAAATGAAAGAAAATGGATTTTTAACTTCTTCCTTCAAAGTGCAGCAGGGTTTGAACTTGATAAACTCCTTCATCAATGTAAATACTTCATGCTTTTTAGTTTCATGTTTATATATTTCTAGCGTTGTGGTTTAAATGAAATAAACTTTAGCTTAAAGAAGATTTTTAAAGGAAAAATAAGATTTTTATTCCGTATTTTAAAGATTTTCGAGAAAAGATATGGCAACACTGTGTGTATTCAACAAACTTGAGAGAGGCAATTCAACACACATTGGAGTGCGTAATTTTTGCTCTTGAAAATGGGGTAAAATGTATCTTTTTTTTTCGTTCTTCGTTTGGAGTTTCTCCGTACCCCCTTGTTACAACAAGGGATGGGAGATTTACTTGGCCGAACTAAAAGGTTATAACGCCATCAACAATTTCAGTATTAAGGAGCCTCCTCCGAGAAAATCCCAAACGACCTATACCGTTTGGTTCTCCAACCAGTTATCTATTCCTTATAATTGTTTTTGCATGTGGTTAATGGAAACCAACGGGATATTGCAATGAATTCCGTTAATCGACGCCAACCACTAATTACATGCGTTTTGCGACTAAAGTGGCAATTTGCCACTTTTTCAACTGCCTTGCCACTTTTAGTGCCCCTTTTTTAAGATGACCTAAACCTGCCAGCTTTTGTAATATTATGCCCCTTTTTGCCCCTTTTTATGAAATGATGCCTCGCGTTTTAATATATGTAAGTTTTTTCGGCACGAAACTGTTTTTATAAAAAAAATCTCAAGACAAGAATGTGTTTTTGCGCCGATTGTGTAAAGTCTTATGGAAAAAAAACTATTTTGAAATAGTTTAAGAGTTTAGATTTATAGATATTCATTATTGTACTAAAATTATTAGAAACTAACACACTTATTCACTAGCACTAAGAAGAACGTCTTGTTAAAAATTTTTATAAAAAGCACGCAGTTTTAAATATTTTTAAAATGATTTTCATGAAATTTTTGGTGCCATGCATAATGCCCAAAGACATTATGCCACTGCAAAAAATGTCATGACATCCATGGACATTGTGACACTTTTAATAGTGCCATGGACTTTACGACATTATTATTATGACCATTATGACACTTTGAAATGTGTCATAATGTCCACACTATTAAAAATGAAAATAAATTCAAATATACATATTTTTGACTATTCACTTTTTACTTCTGCAATCGGCATTTTTAAAAGTGAAATAAAATCAAGAAATATTTGCAAATAGCGTCAACAATGGTTAAACTATGTCGAATCGACATTGTCGATTCAAAGAAATATTTGAAAATTAACTAAAATTGTTAAAAATTTTTATTTTACTACAAAATACTCTTTGCGTACTGGCCTTCGGCCGGGCTTAAGTATTTTTTCTCCTCGGTATATTGAAAAGCGGCTTCGCGGAGTAAAGATCTCTGTATAGCCGGCTTTCGGCCGGGCTTAACAATTTTCTCCTCTCATTATACTCAGCGTCGTCGCAGAGTAAATATTTTTGCATAAACGGCCTTTGGCACGACTTAAGGCCGACCGAATGGCGGCTATGCAAAAATCTCTACTTAGCGAGGCCGCTTTTCGATTAACTTTACTAATGTGCTGTTTCCATAATTGCAAACAAGCGACTTGAGTAAACAATTTTTATGGAAATTGCAAACAAAAAGTGAGTGCCTTTCACATAAATTTTTTTGTCGAAAATTTATATAAAAAGCACTCAGTTTTTTGAACGAAAAACATTAAAATTGATTTATTTTATTTCAAAAGTATTATATGCCCTAGAAATTCATTAAATATTAGAATTTGGTTCAAGTATTCCCTTTTCAAAAAAGTTGCCCCTTTTTTTCGAAGAATTCCCTTTTTGGTGCCACTTTTTTCCTCAAAATCCCCTTTTTGTGCCACATTTTAAACATTTTCAACGGTCGCCCTGGGTGTGAGACGCAAAACTCTCGAAGGCAAATAAACGACAGTGGCCTGGTTGCATTTGAGAGTAATTGCCACGACGCGTGATGTCGACTCGCCCAGAGCTGGTTTACGAATCATGTATCTTTTTCGCACACGCAAACTCTTTTTTATTACTCTTTAGTATTATCTATGGTGCATACTACGCTTTAAACTCATATATGGTTCGAGTTAAATTTAATTGAAATTGAATAGGTAAATCAGCTTTGTGTTAATGAAATTTTATTAATCAAGATTTAAATTTTGAGTTTAGTTAATATTTTTATTGTTAACGGCCCTTACACACATCAAAATTTAATTCAGCGGAGAGAAAGAGCAATAATTGTACATATGTATTGCTATTTCATCTTTGATACACAAAATAAATGCAAAATAAATACAAAAAACCCTGAAATCCATATTATTCCGCAAAATAAAATCAAAGGCTTTAATTAAGATTTGCTTGTCACTGTACATAATAGCCATCAACTTTAAAGCAAAAACTACTGATATACTACTAAATAAAAGCCAATGAAGGTTCCGAATGAACTTTGAGGTCTTTTAAATTTATTCTGTTATTGAAACTCGAAAAAATTGGCCATGTTGAATTATTATTTAATAAAATGTTTATGATTGATAACTTATCTAAATCACATATCAAACCGATATGGATAATAAAAATAAAATAAACTTAAAGCGATAGCAAAGAGTTATTAATTTTTTAAATAGTATTTTTTGACAGATAAATTGTAAATCGTGTTAAACCTTTTATTTGAGTATACACAACCCGCGAAAGCATGACTTTATTACAGGTACTGGATAGACGATTTATTGTATTGAACCTATACATGGCAGGCAGCATGCGGTTCGATAATACTAAAAAACACAAAAAAATTAACAAGGCTCTAATGACTAATTATGGGTAAGGAGAACAGTTTTGTGAAATATTTTATCCCTCCAACGCTTCGCTGTATGGGCCCATTTTATCCCTTTATTACATAAGAGGCAAAAAGCTTGACAGGCTGAAATGTTCTACATAAGTGTTTCTCTTGATGTTTTACATCAAAGTGTTGAACATATGTATCTGATACCTTGAACGTAAGGCCTACAAGATATCTTATGCCGACTCAGTATTATGTACTATGTGCAAAAGGGGGGAACTTCACTTCCTCTAAAATGAATGAAAGTGAAAAATTGATTTTCTTGTACAGCGTAAATATTCGCAATTTTTGCAAAAACAGGTAACTTCACTTTATTGTGAATAAAGTCATCACTTATCAATAGATTTTCGTGGAATATGCAATAATTCATTTGAGGTAGCTGCATGATCCAGTAATAAAAAATGTAGCTTTTTTGCCATTTTTGATTTTTTATTTTAAAAAAAATTTTTAGTTTTAAATTTTTATAAAAAAATATTTTTTTATTATTATTTAGTTCTGAATAACTCCGAAACTTTTAACCATATAAAAAGCTATGTTAAAATATATTAATGGTGGATAAAATAAAAATTATTTTAATTAATTTTTAACAAAAGTGGACGAGTCTTCTCAAGTTATAATAAAATGTGTGGAGCATCAGCCTCTTCATAACTCATTTTTTTTTTTATCAGGTAATTCCAGTTTATTGTTAATATTTATTTAACGATTTTCATGAAATAAAGCTTATTTTATTTGTAGCATGTGTGGGACTTTATGATTAGTTAATAAAAATTTTAAGTTTTTGCCATTTTCGTTTTTTATAGATTTTTAAATTGTAAAACTTATCCAATCTTCACTAAAAATAAAATATTTTACCGAAACCGTTGTGTATATAAAAAAAATAATATTTGGACGGTAAAGGTAATTTAATTTCGAATTTTTGTAGTGCTTTTCTGCAGTAAAATTAAACAATCCCTTCCCATTTTATGATAAAATCGGTCGAGTATCTTCAAAAATCCATAATTTTAGAAAAAAAAAAATTATTTATTGATAGAATTTAAAATATCGATTTTTTTCTAGTTAGCGGACCAAGGTAGATTTATTTACCAGGTACTCTTGATTCCACAGCTGTTTACTCTTTTCTTTATTTGAGGCTGTCAATTTTGTATCAAAATACACAAGTTATGTTGTGTATGTGTTTTAATAATTTGACATTTTCAAGGAACTGCGACTACCTGGTAAATAAATCTACCTTGTTAGGGGACCATAAAAAATCAAAAAATATGTAGAGCACCCTATTTTTTCAGTAAAGTTCTCTTATTAATTTGCTCTGAAATGACAATTAATTAAAAATTCATAAAATTTAATATTGAGTATTTATATTAGTTTTCTAAGTTATCTCTAAAAGAACAGACATACACATTTATATGTACATACATATATATTATTAATAAAATTTATGCTAATAAATTTTAACGATATAACTTCAAACATTGGCAGCAATAGTTTCATCAATCCATTGTCTTAAAGCGCTGACAAAAGTATAAACTGTAGGATAACCAGGTCTAGCACAACCCCGACCCCATGATACTAAGCCAACCAATTGATTATCCACTACTAAAGGTCCACCAGTATCACCTTGACAAGAATCTTTACCACCGCTCCTTAAATATCCCGCACATATCATACGTTCGGTTATTTCTCCAATACCATACGATTTTGTACAATCTTCTGAGCTTACAATGGGTACTTGAACTTCCTCAAGTTTCGAAGAAGAAGGACCAAACTCCTCTCGATAACCCCAACCGGCAACTGTACCCAGTTTACCTTCAATGGGGCGTGAATTCTTGATAGAAATAGAATTTATTTTTATGTTACGGAAATCAAAAACATGATCAATAATGATCACACCAATGTCATAGTCAACCGTCCAAGATGAATAATTTGGATGTGAAAACCATTGCAAGGCTGGATAGAGAACGCCATCCAAACCAGTACGTGAATTGGCAGCAGCCACTATCATTACCTTTTCATTATCTTTAATGTCTACCACACATTGAGCGGCAGTTATTACAACATTTTCACTATAAACAGCTCCAGCACACTTGTGAATATATGCTCCATTCGTTTGCAATCTACAGCGTATTGATACCAAATAGGGATGCTTAATAGAATTGACTTCGTGGCCACCAATTATGCGACCTTCAGGATTAGCAGAAGCTAACGTGAAAAAAGCGCACACAAAAATTAATACAAAACTTTCGTCCATTTGCTTGTGGTTTCTTTTTCGCTTTCCGGTTGCAATGAAGAAAGTTGAACTAAATACCAAATGTTAATGATAACAATCAATAAAATCAGCTCTATTGGCTATTGCTACATATGTATGTATATCATTGGGTATTATCGGCCTGATAACGAAAAAATATTTTGCGATTTTTTAAAAAATATACAAATAATCTTATAAAATTATAATCGATAGAATGCAACCGATAGTCGATAAAGAAATTAGTATACTATATAAAGAAATCCTACTAATGTTATAAATAACAAAGTTTATATGTTTGGATGTTTGATCCATTATCACGCGAAAACCGCTTAAAGGTAGAAGTACATAACACGCGTTAATTCGTCGACGAGTATCGTGCATTTAGAAACTTTAGTGCATGTAAAATTGCAAGTTACACAACGCGCTTTAGAAAAGCCTTTTCTGTCAGCTGTTTTTTATTTGTTCACTTGTGTGTACACTATAAAATGGAGTTTTTTTAGTTTTTGCAGGGCTGGCTTCCTTTTTTTAATCCCCGACTAAAAAAAGGGGTGTTATAAGTTTGTAGTGTGTGTCTGTGTATCTGTGTGGATGTACGAACCCTCGTACAGACCAAACGGCTGGACCAATATTGATTTAGGAAAGGTGACTTGATCGAGAGTGTTCTTAGCTATGTTTGAATAAAATTGGTCCAGCCGTTTAGAAGATATCATATCTTTTCTAGATGTATCCTGTTGAATCTGTGCGTCCTTGACATCGAAGCTCCCAAACGGCTAGCTCGATTTTAATTTAGTAAATTTTGTTTGAAAGGTGACTTGATACAAAATCTTCCAACCTATGTTTAAAGAAAATTGGTCCATCCGTTTTGAAGTTATCATCTATTTTCTTCGGGGGTTTTTAAAATTTTCAATTTAATGTTATTTACTACATATATGTATTGTATGTTTTTTAACCTCCTCAAAAGATTTTCATCCATGATTCACACATTTTTTTAGTTTATTCTGTTTTATTGTCAGCTGATTAGTTGTCAAAAATACACAACGCGTTAAAAAGTTGCAAGTTAGCCAACTTTCTGCCGCAAACGCGTCAAAATGTTTTTTATGTAACTTGTTCTATGTAGAAATAGATGTCTACAGCGCGCTCGCGCACTAACGCCTGTTATATACTTCTACCTTAATGGATTTGGATGAAATTTTATAGACGGATAGTCTACAATAATCTGTGCAAGATATCAGCTCTCTATATCTACTGTGCTTTTATGCCATACTGCAATGGTACAACAAGGAAAGTGCAGAACAAAACTAGTTGAACAGTACTGTGTTCCAAGGGGCAAATACCTGAGTTAACTCCATTTAAAAATAGGTACAAAGCGGATTACACAAAATCGGGAGACGCTGATATGAAAGAGGAGAGGGCGAAAGGATGGTACATCGTATGAGTGGAAGAAGATGAAATAAGGGCTGGCATTCTATGTAAATGTATCGTTTTGCGTAAAAGCATACGGCGTGTTTTTCACTCTGAGCTTATGAGTTCAGATGATATTAAGTGGGGGCTCTACATCCTCTGTACTAACTTTTCTCAGGAGTATCATAAAGATTGGAATGAAATTAAAGCACTAGTGACGGACAGATTGGAATGGAACAGATATCTTACGGCCCTATGTTCCTAACAGGAACGACGGGAACTTGTTATTATTATTATATTGTTATCATAAAGAACTTGGATATTTAGAGATCAAACGCACAAAAGATACAATAGGTATCGTAATGTTGGTTTTTTGGACCAGATCGTTTTTCATTCAATTTAACGATCGTACGAGTGTCACGATGCGATCAGAAGTGGAGGGACCGATAAATAGTTTTAAGGACTAAGGAACAGGAAAATCTAGGCTGACCCAACTTTCGATTGGGGGCAATGCAGGAGGAACCGGCGTAATGATTAAAAGAAACGATACAGCGGATGAACACGCAAAAGACGAGTAACTATGTTTGTGACAGGACATAGAGACTTCAAGTGGAATATTTTTAGAGCATACTTATTTATTACTTTAGACTTGGGTGAATGCAGGGTATTTACTCATTTAAATTCTGCCACTATTATCAACATAAAGATAAAACGAACAAATATATAAATAAATATGTTTTCATCCTAAAAAAACTTTGAAATTCTGTCCTATTAAAATTAATCGTTCAACGCACGTGATAACTTATTTTTTGTTTTTAATTTATAACAACCCAGCGAACATTTTTTGCCGAATTCGATCCGAACTAGGTCAGAAAATCTGCACAAGATACCAAATTCATATCCGAAGTCGTTCAAAAAACGTAACGAAAGTCATGTGAGTGGTTGACAAGAAAGTGGATCTCTTTGTCTGGGAAACTTCTGAAAACTTTACCGAAATGTCTAAGAGAATATTGTACGAGTTCTGAAGAATTTTCCAGGGAAATTCTAAAGGAATTTTAGACATGACAAAATATTAGAATATTTTCGAATTTGCTTGATACTTTTTACGTCCGGTCGTATTAATACAGGAGAAAAATGTCGGAGCTAAAATTACAAATTTATCAGAAATGTCTTATAAACTCCGCGCATAGAATCAAAAAGATATAAAACTTCTGTGGCTCTTTTTGTTTTATACATTTTTCCGTTTAAAGTAAGCGATAACTTGAAGGCAAGATCAACCTGGAAGGTTAAAAAGTAAAGTTGTAATAATGATAAACGGTCCGTTGGACAATATCCTACCTTTAAGTAACGCCAAGTTGTAATAATCGCCATCTGTCTGATATTAATCGGATAATATTTCAGAAAATTTGCAGAGACGTCCTACCAGAAAATTGACGATTATTCTCCTGAATGTCTAAGGGAATTTTAGCTAATTCGCATGTTTGTCTTGCAGTCTGAAGTCAGATATGTCGGGAAAAAATGTGTACTGGGAAGTTATTTTAAAATAGTTTTTATCCATGCAAAGCATTATGTTCATTCTTCACTACCAAATTAAAATTTTCTAACTATATTCATAGATAAGGAAGGTAAAGTTTGGCAACAAAAGTGATAATAAATAAATTTTTTATATTAATGCCATGATATATTTTTTTTACATTTATATGTTCAGTTAAAAAATAGACTTCACGATCTACGATGCACGCCAGTGTGTTGCGCATTTCTCGAATTTAGCAGACATTAAAAAAGAAATAAAAAATGTTTATATTGACTTTACTGGCAACATTGGCAATTTATTGTATGACTTCAGTAGAATCAATCATCATTCAAAACCGAGTTATTGGCGGAGAGTCTAGTGAAATTAATAGTGCACCATATCTTGTTTCAATACGTTACAAGAAAAACAACAGCACCCCTTTCGAACATCGGTGCTCGGGAACAATTTACTCTTCAAAAGTAATACTTACAACAGCCACATGCCTGATTGGTTTGGACTCAAAGCGTTTACATGTTAAGGCCGGATCTACTTACAGAACACAAATCGATGGATATTTATATTTGGTACAGAAATATATAATACATCCTGAGTACAATATTTGGTTCGCCGATAACGATTTGGCCTTAATAATATTAGCATTTAATTTAATAAACAGTCTTCCAAAAACAATTGATCCCATTACTTTAAGAACTCGTATACCCCCCGTGGGTAGCTTGGCTACTATAGCTGGTTGGGGTCGTACAGAATCTGGAGTAAACAGTAAATTTTCCGAAATTTTACAAATTGCCCATGTCAAAATTTTAGATGATTTGGACTGCAAACGATCGTATGGAGAAAATCGTATATCCGAGGCAATGTTGTGTGCAGCTGGAAATAACACAGACGCATGCTTGGGTGATGCGGGAGGTGCCTTAGTTTATGAAAACAACGCTATAGGTTTGATATCATGGGGTTACGGTTGTACAAATTTAAATTTTCCCGGAGTTTATACAAATTTGCCGCATTTTAAAGAGTGGATTGAAACTGAAATAGCCAATTTATGATGTTTTCCGTTATATTTATTGATTTCCTTCATATAATTATACTATGTATATTAAAATAACAATAAACACTAGTAATAATTTGCGTTAATAAAATAAATATTTTAATTAATGCAAGCAACTTCTTTATATAAACAAACTATATATATATATATATATATATATATATATATATATATATATATATATATATATATATATATATATATATATATATATATATATATATATATATATATATATATATATATATATATATATATATATATATATATATATATATATATATATATATATATATATATATATATATATATATATATATATATATATATATATATATATATATATATATATATATATATATATATATATATATATATATATATATATATATATATATATATATATATATATATATATATATATATATATATATATATATATATATATATATATATATATATATATATATACATATATATATATATATATATATATATATATATATATATATATATATATATATATATATATATATATATATATATATATATATATATATATATATATATATATATATATATATATATATATATATATATATATATATATATATATATATATATATATATATATATATATATATATATATATATATATATATATATATATATATATATATATATATATATATATATATATATATATATATATATATATATATATATATATATATATATATATATATATATATATATATATATATATATATATATATATATATATATATATATATATATATATATATATATATATATATATATATATATATATATATATATATATATATATATATATATATATATATATATATATATATATATATATATATATATATATATATATATATATATAAATAAATAATTTATATATATCGGTTATGTTCTGTATTTCATGTGTAATTAAAATGTGTGGAATTATCAAAGCATTGTTGCTATAAATATTAATTTACAACAACAATGCTTTGATAATTCCGCACATTTTAATTCCACATGAAATACAGAACATGGCCGTATACGTATCGACGTTTTGAAAGTATACATCTGGGATCCATATTAGAAGTTAAATTTCCCCTCCTTTAGCACATAGTTATACTAAATCGGCATAGGATATCTTGTAGCCCTTAATTTTTTGCAAAAATCAGGTAGTTTCACGTTATTGTGAATACAATTAATATTTATCCATCGATTTTCATGAAATAAACCTTATGTTAATTGTATGTAGCTTTATTTGCGGTCTACACCTAACATAAAATTACTAACTTTAACATTAACTTCAATACTGCTAAAGTTAATGCTTTTTTCAAGTTATAACATAATTGTTAGTGCAATTGTTTTAACAACGCAGTCATAACTTCAAGTTACAACAGCATTTCATGTTAAGTGGAGACATAGAGTTATGATCAGTTGCTATAAATTGAACGTTTTTGCCATTTTCGATTTTTATGAATTAAAAATAAATAAAAATTTGTCAATTTCGCCTAAAAAAAAGTATTTTTCATCATTGCGGTCTGAATAATTCCGCAACCGTTGAGTATATAAAAAAATAATACTAGAACGACTTAAAGGTAATTTTGTTTCAATTTTGTTAAATTTTTTGTAATAAAACTGGAAAATCCCTTCCCAAGTTATGATGAAATCGGTAGAGCATTCTCTCAAAAAATCCCAAACGTTAGAATTAAATTTAAAAAAAAACGTATCCAGAGAAATTAAAATTTCTACTGTTTTGTAGTTATTGCATTCTAAAAGCTATTGTAATAAAAAAAGCAATAAAAATTTATCGGGGGTGCTCTGTAAATCGCGTGTTTTGAAATGGCCTGATTTTCAAAATAAAGAGAGTAATTTGTTGCAGCTTTTTAATTGGTTTTAATGCTTTAGATGTTTAAGATATTTTATACGAAATTAGCTTCGAATGCACTAAATCGTCCGAACAGTGTTATTCGTTTTTGGAAATCGCACGCGCAATTTACAGAACGCTTCCTATATTTTTTCAGTATTTCAATAACATTAAATTGAAACTTTTAAAAACCCCCGAAGAAAATGGATGATAACTTCAAAACGGCTGGACCGATTTTTTTTAAATATAGGGTAGAAGACTTTAGATCAAGTCACCTTTCAAACAAAAGAAACTAAATTAAAATCAACCAAGCCGTTTGGGAGCTACGGTGCGACCAACACACATATTCAAGAGGATACCGCTAGAAAATAGGTGATAATTGCTAAACGGCTGGACCGATTTTCTGGCAAGGAACACTCTCGATCAAGTCACCTTTTAAACACAAACTAAACTAAACTAAAATCGGTCCAGCCGTTTAAGCTCTACGAGGAAACAGACAAACGCATATGTAGATACACACTACAAACTACAGACAGACACACAAACTTATAACCTAATTTTAAATGTTTGAGAAATAATTTTTTGTGTTTAGTTGTAATATTTTCAATTAAAATGGAAGCTAAGCGCCCGCTTCCTCAACTAGTTTGTGTTAGTGATGTCGTTTCATACACTTCATGTTTAGAAAACTGAACTTTCAATTAGCGACAACATAAAAGTTTGATCTACAAGCCTGAGAACTTTTATACACCAATCTAGCACTTTCAAATGACGTCGGAGTTATTCAAACCCCAGGCCATGACCTCTCTCATTTGTGTCGCAGTGTTATTACAAAAAATCTATATACTTATATTTTAACATTAACAAATTATTTTTTTATTAAAGAAATTTCGATTTATTCTTCAATGATTGATTTTATCCACTTTAAAACACTTGCTACTCGAGAATAGACACCAGGATAATTGGGTATAGCACAACCGTAACCCCATGACACAACACCCCAAATAACATTATCTCTAGACAGTGGACCTCCAGAATCACCTTGGCAAGCATCTTTACCGCCTTCTGAATGGCCAGCACAAATCATATCCTCAGTAATTTCATTGAACTTCTCATAGGCTTTTCCACACACAGCTTTAGCAACTTTCGGTACTTTGACAGCTCTTAAAACTTCACGAGACTCAGTGGAGTTGTGTGTGTAGCCCCAACCTGAAACAGTCATAGTTGTTCCGTCTGCAATGTCATTCTCCGGAGGTAATTGGGCATATTGAATTTTAAATGGCAACGAGGAATCATCGTAGTCGTCCAATTCCAAAATTGAAAAATCGTATCTAACAATATCGGGAGTGAAATCCTTATGCTGAAATATTTTAATCGTTTCGACCACTAGACCACCCTTGACAGTATACTTGGAACCTAATCGAATTTTGATACCGGGCTTGGTAGCGGATTTGCCATCAGTACAGTGGGCAGCAGTTAAAACGTAACGTTTTGCTATTAATGATCCACCACAGAAGTGATGTGACGACTTTTGCAATGACACTTGGAATGGTATATCCTTAATGTCGACTTCATAACCACCAACTATGCGTCCTCCCAGACGGTGTGCTGCTGCTACTAACGACGAAGCAAAGAACGTAAAACCAAATATCAGGCAAATGCTACACTTTTTCATTGTTATGATGGCAAATTAATACTGATTACTCGAACTCTACAGATATTTCTTTATATAGTTCTTCATAGTTTGCTTTCATAGTTTTTGTATCACCTTGAGTGTTTTACAAACTTTAATAATTTCGAGGACTTTTGATATCTTTGTCCAGCGGAAGGTTAATAATTTTAGGTTATGAGAGTAGGTTATGCCAATGCGAGTGTAAATTAAATACATAAGTATGTACATACATATACATATTAGGAGGATTCGATATTTTTTAATCGTATATCATAACGTAAATTGCCAAGAACTTTAAGAAAATTTTTCATAGGAAATCATGGATAGAAGTTCAAAAACGAACTGTGCAAGTCGACTTGAAATGTTTGCTGTTTATATATTATTTCGACGTTTTACAATTTCTGCACGTTGATTTGGGAGACAGAAAATTTCAGTTTAGACCTATAGTTCCTTTAGAAAAGATTCTCAAAACTCATCGTAGATTTCGTTCTTTCTATATGACGTTCAAATATTTCCGATTGTTGCAAATTGATCCACCCTAATGTGTATAGAATATAGTAAATCATAAAAATTATTTTTCAAATAATTAAGATAATAAGAATATCATACACGAAGTTTGTAATCTCCTCAAGCATTAAGTTTATCATAAAATTTTAAATCAATAAACAATTAGTTCAATGTAATGTTAATGAATTTAAGTGCAAAATTGTATTTATTAATTTATAAAATCCGTGTGTATCGCTACACAATATCCCCTTTGTGATGAAAAGAAATTACGAATTTTCTATGTCATATTACTTTAAATTTACATGAATTACGCGAATTTTTAATCTTTAATATATCATTAAAGTAAAGGTGATTTCCCTTATAAAGCTGCGACTTTTTATTTTTGCATTTCGCAGAGACAGCGAATGGTGCTTCCAAAAATTAAATCACCATATGTATGCGTGTTTGGAACCGTAAAGAACATTTCCAGAAAGTTTAAGCTAAATCTGAGGAATGCCAGCTTTTCGATTTATTGATTTCACTTAAAAAATTCCGTACTAATGAAATTTTTAGAATAATGTGGGTAGAAAATCTTTGTCGATTAGCGCAGGATACGTATTCATTTTAGACCTTTGGTCGCCGCCTAGCTATACGCCAAATTATTTTTGTCAACTTTCTTTTACTCTCTCACCTCTCCAGTTTGGTGAATATTGATTTAAAAAAAACCTGTTAAATTTTCAAATTTATCAGGTGAGAATAAAACGTGTCGCCATTTTGTTGAAATTTAGGACAAACCATACAATTTTTAATTAATATTAGAATATCTAATCTGACTAGCAGAACGTATTAGTACTACCAATTTCGACAGCCGCTACACTGTCATCATCAGCGTTCTTTGTTAAATTTTACTACGTTTGATCGTGGATACTAGTATTAAGGAAACATCAACTACTTAGCAAAATTTTATACGAAATAGGATATGAGAATCTAAGTTTGTTTTTACCAATATGGTGAGTATGAAGTTTCACCTCTAATCGCTTCTTCCAATTTTCCAACTCTTAATGTATTTTTGCTTTGCTTGTAGGTAAGCACCGCCTACCATCATTCAAGCTATTATTGTTGTTATTCATGTTTGAAGTTATGTCGCAAGATAATTAGATTTTATGGTTTTTCCCAAATTTGAGCGAGTTGGCGGTACGTCTTATCGATTGATCTGAAAATATGGCAGGATAATATTTTTATCAATATTCTCCAACATCTGTGGTGAGACTGAGGAAATAAAAATTTTTATTTTAAGGGTCGCCCTAATATACAGATACACCTTTTTACAAGTATTTAATCGTAACATCTATTTGATAACAATTGGGGTATAATGATTATGGGTAGATTTTTATTTGAATTAATATTTTATTTTTTAAATTGATGATAACTCGCATTTTCACCGTACAACCAAATCAAAATCGAGATTCTGGTAACCCTACGTCTATACCTGATATGTTTTTATCATGACAAATATCAAATTCTATGTTACACTGCGTCTTCACGAGACGTTAACTTTGATATAATATGAGAGAGAACGTCGGCAGAACAAGAAAACTAAAATGTCGAAATTTCTCTCCATGTCATACAACAGGACAACGTATTTTTAATTTTGTTAAGAGATTTCAAATACTCATTGGGTTAAAATTCAATATTTTTGCGTAATTAGTAGTTTTATTTATGATTTTTCAAACAAATTTTAATTAAAAACTCAATTAAACAATTTTAGATACACAAATTCACAGAAATTTTATTAAAAATTTTGATTTTAATTTATTTCAATAAACACAAACACACAATTTATTTATTCTCATATTTTTTGACATTTCATATCATAAGATTGTTGTGATAATATTTATTATAACATCGCTCTCATAATAATTATTATAACATTGCGATAACACTAATTTGAAGTCTACACGTAACAGAATTCTCTGTGCGATTGAATTTGACGCTTGCTAACAGAAAAATATTTGATATTATGTCTCGTGAAGACGCTGTGTAAGAAAAACACTAACATAAAACAAATAATTATTCAATATAATGAAGGGAATAAATCCAAAAATATGGAACAGAGATATATGAAAAAAAACTTCTAACTTTTTATTTGCTTAACATAGCCTTTTATAACATTTGGATGAAATGGAGATACTATTAATTATGATTGCATAACAATAGACCAGATTTCCAAATATTAATATTTACTGATATATACAGAAATAAACTTCTTGGATTTATTCCCTTCTTCCAACTGATCAAAAAATGTATAAATAAAATGCAATTTTTTAACAAGGGTATATTTATTTTTTAAAAATAATGAATGAAGTAGTTAACTAATATCATATATTCGTCATTGATTTCAGCAGTTTCGGTTGTTGTAGTAGTTCAAGAGATGATAGTATTATCATAATATTCCTTGAATTCGTCGGGATTGTATTGTTTATTTTTCGAATGTCATTAATTTGTTTCGTATTTATTGGCATTTTGGAAGTGTATGCCTTTATTAATGGTAATTTTGAGCTTACATACTTTTTCTGAAGCAAAAAAAATGTCTTAAGGAGAGCCATATATAAATTCAGAACATATTATAAAGGGTCCGCCAGATAACTTTTTTTTTGAAAATGCTATAAAAAAAACTACTGAATATTTTCTCAAATTTCTTTTTTTATTTGAAAGTACAATCCTTCCGGTTAATAAT
The DNA here is from genome assembly GCA_956483635.1 of Panzeria rudis. Classification (NCBI taxonomy): domain Eukaryota; kingdom Metazoa; phylum Arthropoda; class Insecta; order Diptera; family Tachinidae; genus Panzeria; species Panzeria rudis. The sequence continues at coordinate 3,508,428 of OY101450.1, read as the reverse complement.
GAAAAATAATTTCATTCAAATGGCTGCCTCGGCTGGCCATGCAGTAGCCTACACGATCGGTCCAATTTTTAAGCACATTATCGGTTGTATGCAGCTGTATTTCACCAATGGCTTCACGAATATTGTCCTTTAAAGCGTCAATAGTCTCTGGCTTGTCGGCGAAACACTTATCTTTGACGGCACCCCACAAATAATAGTCCAACGGTGTCAAATCGCAGCTCCGAGGTGGCCAAGCGACATCAGCTCTGCGGCTGATAATGCGATCTTCAAAAACAGGGCGCAAAACATCGAGTGTAGCTTCGGCTGTGTGGCACGTAGCACCGTCCTGTTGAAACCAAATGTTGCCAATATCGTCCTCTTCAATTTTTGTGAACAAAAATTCATTCAACATGGTCCGATAACGATCGCCATTGACTGTAACGGCCACTCCTTCCTCATTTTCGAAGAAAAATGGCCCAATTATGCCTCTGGACCAAAATCCGCACCAAACAGTGACTCGTTTTGGGTGCGTCGGCTTTTCAATGTATGCGTGCGGGTTTTCTGTGCCCCAAATGCGACAATTTTGCTTGTTTACATACCCGCCAAGATCAAAATGAGCTTCATCTGAAAAGATGATTTTTTTTTGCAAAATCGGCATCTTCTGTAAGTCGATCGGATGCCCATACACAACCATGTTCGCAAGCGTATACACAACCATATTCGTTCAGCGGAAGGATAAAACTAATTATCTGTCAAATCAGACATGAGCTAAAAGTTACCATTCACGAAATAAGCACTAGTTGAAAAAAAACGTTATATGGCGTACCCTTTGTAACCTTTTTGGCTTGAACAGTATTCAAAATGTCTGTAATTCGATATCTTGAATATGGTTTTCTGCTTATTCAATGACTTAGAGGTGTTTTTGAAATGATTTTGCCATGAATTTTTAAAATCAACAATCAATTCCGAACTTAAAAATATCACGGAAAACTCAGAATTTTTGCTGTTAAAATTATACTTTTTTGAACTTAATTGTATCATATTCATTTTTTATCGATTATCAGTTGGAAAAAGGGAATAAATGACCGAATTTATTCCCTTGGAATTCTATTAAATATAAGTGTTACATTTTTGTCTTAACACGCATAATAGAGAGCTATGTTTAAAGTAAACAAAAATGTGTATAACTCAATTTTGGAAAAATTGCGTTTATTCTCTTCTTCCAACTGATGGTTCACTTGTACTATTGCACAAACTGTTTTCTCTCTCCTGTAAAAATTAAAAGAATTGTAGTTACATGGTTTTACTTTTCGCATGACGATATATGTTACCCAATAACTTTTAATATTAATTAGAAATTTATAAAGGTAAATGCGTATGCGTAAAAATTTTTTTGCTACCCACGAATACAGCACTACGTATATAAATAGCAACAATCGACATATGTATAAGAAGTAAAAATGATTTCTAAATAAAGTACAAATAAAAATTACTGAAAAAAGTTGAGAAGCACTTAACTTTTTAGAATCCCGTGTGGTGACTGAAAGCAGCTTAACTTTTCCGTATACTTAACTTTTGTGCGTCTTAACTTTTACGAGCGACCCTCTACGAGCCTCATGAAAGCTATAACAGAGTATTAATATATATGTAGTATGGATTACGTTTAGAGCAAGATGCAAAGTATGTCAAAAAAATTAACAGCATAGGACCAGGAGTAACCCTTCCACAGGATTACTTTAACAATGTGTAAAAAGGAGGACCTTTAAAAATAACTTGACTATGTAGTTGAGTTGAAATAAGTATGTATGTATGAAGAGTGTGAGTTGAAAATTTTTTAATTATTTTCGTACATTTTACGAAAGATATTCGTGGTGCAAATAACGAAATATTTCTTAATATGTACGAATGATTTCGTGCATATGTTACATGATTTTTTTTTTCATTAAAAAAGAGACTAGTGTTTGAGATAAAGAAAATTCATTGTACATATTCAATTTGGTGGCTATTGTCTCACAAAAGGGATAGTTATATTAAAATTTTTTATTTAGAAAGAGCGGATATTCAGCCTGTTCATAGAATCCGATACGGAATTGGATTGGAAACGCAATTCCAATCCAATTCCAATTGTGAATGGGTTCATGAAAACGTAACGAAATTGGTTTTTTCAAAAAGTGGTTATTTTTGTTCAAAATTCAGAATATCATTTACAAAGTTGTATTTTTAGTGATTAGAAGATGGGAAAAATATGTTCTAGCTATTAAATACATAAATTAAAGGCCTCCTGAACTCCAATTCATGGAGAATTAATTCCGTTTCTGAATGGAAATTTTTAAAATTCAAGCATAAACGGTTTTCATGAACGCAATCAACCGGTTTTGTAGAGAAAATGATGCCAAACCAATCCGTATTGGATTGGCTGATTATTGGCTAATCACGTTAGCTTATCTAAGATACAAATTTTTGGCCTATCGAAAATAAAATTATTGCATATCATTATTAAGTTATGAGTTTTTAGTCGAACTGTATGGTTTTTATCCAAAGTTATTAAATTAGTTTGGCTTAAGTTCATTTTTAATTTAATCTTTCGATCAAATTATTTTTTATTTAAGAAAGAAATTCTAAAGCATGTAAATATTGAAAATTCAAAGAAAAATTTGGCTGTACGGAAGGTTGAACTGACAGCTGTTTCGTGACCACCAAGTCTACTCATCAGAGTCCTTTACCCACACTACCACTGACAGTGGCAACAACACTGTAGACGAAAATCCTACTAATATTAGTAAGCTCAATTAACACACTGTCGCCATCTTGTGGCGAGTCGCACCTTATTGAACTTTGTCTAAATGTTCGGAACTTCACTAACTGTCTTTTCTTAGCATGTTCAACTATTTTAAACTTTTTTTCCATTTCAGTCTTACCAGCGTGGAATATCGTAGAATTGGTGGTCACGAAACAGCTGTCAGTTCAACCTTCCGTACAGCCAAATTTTTCTTCGAATGTTCAATATTTACATGCTCTAGAATTTCTTTCTTAAATAAAAAATAATTTGATCGAAAGATTAAATTAAAAATGAACTTAAGCCAAACTAATTTAATATTATTGCATATCGTTACCTTAGTATAGAAAGACTATGGCTCATTTTTTGAAACGAGTTTTTTTCATACACATGTCGATAGTTTAGAGTTCATCTATCGAAATATGTATAGATGGGAAAAAGAGTAAATACCCAATTGGTAAATACCCGGTAAAATGGGTAAATACCGTGGTATTTACCCAAAGGGAGGGTATAAATTTTGTTGTAGAAAATTTAATAAACGAACACATTGTGCGGCAAAGTTTTATGATTAAAACTCGCTAAAAACTATAAGGAATGTCAAGACCTCGGAAAACTCGCGATAATTACGAATATTAGCAAAAACAAAATTTGAAGAAAGCTAAAAACTTTGGAAAAATTACACGTCGCGAAAATTCGAGAAGAATTGCAAAACAAACCATAATTGATTAAAAATCGAAAAAAATGTAAGGAATGCCCAAAATTCGGAACAAAGCGTGAAAATGGCGGACATTTTCAAAAACTTGCTAACAGCGGCATGATAGCAAACCCTAACATGATTTAAAAATCATGTAAAATGTAAAGAGCCTGGCAAAAAGTTGATTCTATCCCGAAAATTGCAAAATTTCACGTGAAGTTGCAACATCGGAAATACGCCCTAGCATTGATTGAAACCGCCAAAGCCACATGTTCACAAAAAATCGCTAGCTTGATTGAAATAAATGCTTTTTATAAATACCCAAATAAGTTCCCAAAAAGGTAATATACCCGGTAGTTACCCATACATCGGGTAAATACCGGGTAGAGTCCCATTTATCGAAATATGCAAAATAATTGATTTGGGAAAAAAATGAATTAGGACCTTTCTATATTAAGGCAACAATATGTATAAGTATGGAAATGCTAACAACCCTACAAACACGCTTTTAAAAAACACGCTTTCAATTGGAGGGCTTACTGTAATAACTCGGTAAGCCTCATGAACTCAAGAATTAGTTTTATGTGCTCTTTCTGTTGATAAGATAAATTTTTGGATAAATTCTAGTATTTTGCAAATAATTATGCTGCGTATTTAAAGTAGAAAATTCCAACAAACATAAAATTTTAAATTTTGTTTAAAAGTCGATATATTCAATATTCTATTTTTGTGGCTTACCGAGTTATTACACTAAGCCTCTCATCAATTCATTTAATTTTTTATATTTAATTATATATTTTCTTTGATTTTGTTTTCAATCCAATTTACAAAATGGTGTACATTAGTATAGACACCAGGAAAATCAGGAAAAGCACAACCACGTCCCCAGGAAACAATACCTGTTAACTTATTTTTGAACAAGAGAGGACCCCCCGAATCTCCTTGGCAAGCGTCCTTTCCACCAACTCCCTGAACACCTGCACATATCATACCGTCTGTAATACGACCGGGACCATAATATTTAGCATAGTCACTATCACATTCATCTTTGCCTACAATGGGCACCTCCACTTCTAGCAACTTGTCGGACAAGTATCCGCCAGATGATGTAGTACCCCAACCGGTTATTACGGACTTAACACCATGTTTCGGTGCTTCTGTTGTCAAAGGAATGGTAGCTATGGTGACATTATTTATTGGCAGTGGCGTACTCAGAAACATTAAAGCTACATCATTATCGGTTATAGATCTATTGTAGTTTTCATGTATGATAATTTTGCTAACAAGTGCTGCGGCACCGTCGCCGCCCTTACGATTATTTGTACCAGCAACGATCATAAAACTTGTTGGTTGACGATTGTAAACACAATGAGCAGCAGTGACAATTACATTACGCCTGATGATACTACCACCACAGAGATGAGCGAAAACTGCTTTTGATGAACCTTTACGTCTCATCGATATTTGATGGGGATGCTTGGAAATATGGGCTAGACGACCGCCTACAATTCGTTGATCATTCCTTAACAGCTCTGGTGTACCAAGCGTCGTTGACAACGCGATGGCTACCAAAAATATGATAAGCCCCAAATGTTTCAACATGTTTGTTGAACGTTTGGGAAGAAACTGAGTTTTGTGAACTCATTTTGAAAACATATTAAGTATTCGATTCAATTAAAATGGTCATTATCTAGCTTTTACTGCAGCGATAAAAATTATTGAGGCGAAAGTACAAATTCAGAAGCGTTGTGGAATTGCTAACACGATTTATTACCATATTTAAGCATTTTAAACAGATTGCAATATATTGATAATATGGGTCTGGTATGATTATAATCTTTTATAAGATTATTTTTATTATAAATAAAATTGGTCAAGTCAGCGATGCCAGAATGAAGATTTCACCTTAATTTTTAAGATTTTTTAGTCAAAATAAGATTTGAAAATCTTTTTCCCAAAATGAAGATTTTTTGATTTTTTATGACTTTACAAAATAAACAATATATGTAACATTCAGTTGAATCGGCTTATAGTTTTGTAAAATGGTATAGAAAGAAGTCAGAATTTTTATACTTTTGGTACTAGAAATTTTTTTCTGCGCTACAGTTTCACGACGATTTTGAAGAAGCTTCGTTAAAGTCAATAAAAAGAAAAAACCAAACAACCGACGACAAAATTTAAAAGTTGCGTTAAATGAGTCACAAACTGTGACCAAGTTGCATTCACCGAGTCTACAATGTAAAGATTTGAGTTTTTGCAATAATCGAGGTTGCGCTCATTGAGGGTTGCAGTAACCGAGGGCGCACTGTACATATATTAGATCTTTTAAATGTACAATGTAACTTACATACGTAACTAGCATATTATACAAAAATTTAATATTTGACATATTGTCATAATTTTATTTTAAATGAAATTTATTTGCTGGTGTTTAAGCATTGTCTATGTCCATTTCATTGGTGCTTTACCAATTCGTCAGTACAAACAGTTACAAACCCATTATTTGTACATACATATGTACATAGCATACATATATACATACATATGTATATAGCAACTTTCCCAACATACCAAATGGCTTGAGAAAAATATTATAATAAGCTTACTAACATAAGCCTTAAGCTTGAAAAAGTATTGAAAAAAGCTATCGTAACAATTGTAGGAAAATCAAAACGGAACCCTCTTGAAAATATTATAAGTGCATGCTTAATATAAGCTTATTCTTGCAATTGTAGAATAAGCTTATGAAAACAATATTATATTAACGTCTGTACAGAAAACCTAGTTTGTCTTAATATTTTTATAAGCTTTGAAGAATAAAATTCACAAATAATATATTTTTTAATGTTGAAAAAGCAAATTCTTATTGTTTACTTCAAATTCATTCGATTTCATTTGTATATTACATACATATGCAACTTTTTTATGTTTTTTATGTTGTAATTTACAAAATTACACTTGTACCCAATTTGCAATTTAAAACTAGATGTAAATGCCGCTGTAGAATGTATTGAAAAAGATAAGTCCTTTTCAATCGTTATATTGTTCTCTTGAATATATGTATGACGCTTATAAGTAAACTTTAGAAACAGTTGCGTATAATAATAGTTTCTCAAGCATTGTTAAAAACTGCTTATAAACATTATTATAAGCGAAGTTAAGAAAAGCTTAAGGCTCACTATTTATATGAGCTTATTCTCAAGTTATATTGGATTTTGATTACTGTATGGTATGTTGGGTTATTATAAATAGCAATCATGAATTATACATACATAAAAATTTGTTTGAAGATTTTTTATCTAAAATGAAGATTTTTTTTCGAAGAATGAAGATTTTTCTCCGAAAATTGCTGGCACCACTGGGTCAAGTACAAGTACATATCGTCGCGACGAGAGGAAGATGTCTTCCAATGCCTAACCATTATTATTACTTTATAGTATTTAATTTATTTGAAAATAATTAATTTATTCATAACTAGCTAACCCGACAGACGTTGTCCTGTCTAAATAATTTTTCAATTTTCCAACAAACTTTTCCAATTTATCTTTCCATAAAAACCTTTCTCAGACTATTACACACATTTCAAAAAAAAAAAACGATCGAAATCGGTCAAACCGTTCTCAAGTTATGCGCTTAGCAACGGACACCATTTCATTTTTATTTTTATAGATATGTAATAACTTATTTATAATAGTAACAATTTAAAATAACAACAATTAATTATTTAAAATAATTTCTCTTTTGGACTAAGATGATGATGAGTGCCATGGTTCTTCTTCGTCTGTTTCTTCAAAGACCTGTTCCAAATCTGAATCCTCTTCAGAGTGAAGTACAGGTGGAAGCATCAAAGAAATTGCTTGTTTCGTAAATGGTAATGACTTTTTTGGTGTTGGTCTTATGCTGCACTGAACCCTTAAAAAATTTCTATCAAAATTCTGCATGTAAAAATTCTGCATGTAAAGCCGGAAATGTTTGTTTCGTGCCTCAGCCGCTTCTGCTGATAACAGCCTAATATGCAACAATGCCTCATTCATAACAGTTGCACCATGTATTAAAATCTTGTGTGTTGTAGGTGTCATAGGATGCCAGGGATAAAGATTAACGTGAAGTTTTGCAGTATGTAAGCAATAATCGGCAAACTCGTGCAAATGAATTTTGTGACCACTTGATATTAGTTCAATTCAGTAGATGAAATCAAATTCAGTTCCAGTTATTTCTGCAGCTAATTCAGGATTAGAAAAAAATCTTCTGCTAGTGCTACCATCGTTGGTGTTTTTTTCCAAATCCAGTTTTCTGTACATCCACTATTAGCCTTAATTCACTTCTAAATTTTTCTTGAAAATTTTTTTCCTCGCTTTAACAAGAGCTATGTCCGCATCAGATTTTATTTGCCACTTTTTCACTGTAGGTTTATACGACAGTTGTAATATGCTCTCAAATAGACGAATTCTTCACTTCATTGTGGACGTGGTTTGTGTAGCGGCATTATACACTTTTGCATCTATCATTGTAATTCATAGCTGCTTTATGTGGAAAATCAACAAACAGCATGCATTACGGACACGCCATTTTGTATGAAGAAGGTAAAAACAGTATTTTCGTTATTCGTTTTTAGCACATAATGGACAGTCTTACATAAAAAACTTATGTACATTTATTTATAATGTATTAAATCATGCTAAAGCAGTTTTCATTTTAAAACTTATGCGTTTCTTTTATGAAATATTTTACTCTACTTTCAACGGACACGAAAAAAGCATTTGAAATGAGAATCAGCCATTTACATATTTTTATTAAATTACAATTTGTGGTCATGGGATACTATTCTGACTATTTTTACGATGGTATCGATATGGATGGATGTATATATGTATGTGTGAGATGTAAACCTCTCATAACTAAAGAATGGCTTAACCGATCGGAACCAAATTTACGGCATTCTATAGACATTGAACTCAGTGTCGTGCATTGGCGTAGGTAGAAATTTTTATGGGGGCTAAGCCCCACATTAGGTCCTACAATTTTTGAATTGAATATTTTGAATTTTCAAGGGGAGGGAGGGGGGTGGGGGCGAGGGGAGGTCGTAGAGTAATTATGCGGGTGGCTTATCACGTTTTGTAATGGGTTTACCACACAAAGAATTCCGCATTTTTTTCGCCAAAAATGTGGTTGTAGGGAAAAAAGGGAATTTTTTTATATGTATGGATTTTTGAAAATTTCTTCTGACATCACTGATTTATATAAATATGATCATAAAACTTACTTACCAAAATACGAAAGCTGCATCCTGCGCTGTGTCTGCACCTTCAGTAGCAATTATCATTATGTTTAGGTAAAAAACTTTTGGTATCAATACACTGCATTCGCTTCTTACGAAATGGATTCCATAGATACAACCATTTTAACCTGAAGCCAATACACGACCGGTTGTGCTCCAGTCTAAACAATTTGCACAACCCTCGTGTCATTTTAAAATACCACATTGTTCGGCGGTGCAGGCTGCAATTTCCTTCTGACGTGTAAACCAAAGTTAGTATACACCATTCAATCATTTAAAAGATGACCGATATTAATACGTTTTTGATTGTATTGCTTTAGATTTATCATTTCATTATCAAACTGTAATAGAAATAACAGAAAAAAATATACATACGTAGATAGAAAAAAATCTATCACTGGCGCAGACAAATTTTTGAAACGAATACTCGAACTCAAAAAAATGTCCAATACCTCTTTGACTCTCCCTAAAATAAAGGCTAGACGTAAAGTTTCAAAACGACGATATACGTATATTTTTTACCCGACTGCGCGACGCAAAGAAGGGTATTGTGTTTATCAGCCTATGTATGTATGTGTGTTCCTTTGCGGCACTATATAAACCGAACGCGTAGACCGATTTTAACGATTCTTGCGTCAATAGATTCGTCTTAATCCGCGGAGTGTCACTAAAGATATGACAGTAGTCAAAATTCAATATGGCGGCCAACAGACGCCAATTTGTTTGTACGAAAAATATAAAGTCGGCGAACTATATCATAATGGGTATCAATCGACAGGTATTTGAACATCATCTTTAGGTTTCTCTTATGATTTTTAATTTCGAATGACCATTTAGATCTGTGACGGTTTAGTTTTCTTTTATTTTTTTACGCAGTCGGGTTTTTTTGATTTTTGAAATTTATGTCTTGCTGGTTTATCGAATGTACCAGAATCAGTTGTTGGAACCTTGTTATTTTGATTTTGTTGTACAGTGTAATTAAGACAGCAGCATCATTTTGTATTAAATTTTTTTAACTATACACAATAAATAATTCTTGCAAAAAAAAGGACTACAAAATAGGGGTGGCACCGCGACCCCATATTTTATCAGCATGTACTTTTACGAGAACTAATTGTCTGGGCGAAGTCTCATAAGAATCGGATAAGTAGAAGTAGTTAAAATTAATATTTACTTTTCATGGGCGAGGCACTGCCCACTTTTCTAACTACATTGTTGTATATTAACGATAACTAAACGTGTATGCAAAGTTTCATAAGAATCGGCTAAGTAGGAGTAGTTAAAATGCTTATTTAATTTTCATGGGCGTAGCACTGCCCACTTTTCTAAGCATAATGTTTTATTGTAACGATAACTAAAGGTTTATGCAAAGTTTTATATTAATCGGTGTAGTAGAAGTCGATGAAAAATAATATTTACTTTGCATGGGCGTGGCACAGCCCACTTTTCTGATGCTTATGTAGTATTTAAACAGAAGCTTAATGTGTGTGCAAAGTTTCATAAGAATCGGTTTAGTAGAAGTAGTTGAAAGCGAATGTGTATTTACTTTGTATGGGCGTGACCCCGCCCACTTTTCAACGGGACTAATCTGCAAGTACATCCTTTTGAATAGAGAAAAAAAATCCGAAATCGGTTTACAAATGGCGGAGTTTTGAGGGAACATATACAAAAAACAAATATATATATATATATATATATATATATATATATATATATATATATATATATATATATATATATATATATATATATATATATATATATATATATATATATATATATATAAATATATATATATATATATATATATATATATAAATATATATATATATATATATATATATATATATATATATATATATATATATATATATATATATATATATATATATATATATATATATATATATATATATATATATATATATATTTATATATATATATATATATATATATATATATATATATATATATATATATATATATATATATATATATATATATATATATATATATATATATATATATATATATATATATATATATATATATATATATATATATATATATATATATATATATATATATGTGTGTGTTTTTTGTATATGTTCCCTCAAAACTCCGCCATTTGTAAACCGATTTCGGATTTATATATATATATATATATATATATATATATATATATATATATATATATATATATATATATATATATATATATATATATATATATATATATATATATATATATATATATATATATATATATATATATATATATATATAAATCCGAAATCGGTTTACAAATGGCGGAGTTTTGAGGGAACATATACAAAAAACACATATATATATATATATATATATATATATATATATATATATATATATATATATATATATATATATATATATATATATATATATATATATATATATATATATATATATATATATATATATATATATATATATATATATATATATATATATATATATATATATATATATATATATATATATATATATATATATATATATATATATATATATATATATATATATATATATATATATATATATATATATATATATATATATATATATATATATATATATATATATATATATATATATTATATATATATATATATATATATATATATATATATATATATATTTGTTTTTTGTATATGTTCCCTCAAAACTCCGCCATTTGTAAGCCGATTTCGGATTTTTTTTCTCTATTCAAAAGGATGTACTTGCAGATTAGTCCCGTTGAAAAGTGGGCGGGGTCACGCCCATACAAAGTAAATACACATTCGCTTTCAACTACTTCTACTAAACCGATTCTTATGAAACTTTGCACACACATTAAGCTTCTGTTTAAATACTACATAAGCATCAGAAAAGTGGGCTGTGCCATATATATATAAGTAAAATAATAATATGGCTCCAACCATATTAAAAAACTACGCCGATTGCTGAAATTCTCATTAAAATCGATTGATTTGTTGGAGAGAATTACGCAAATATTCAAGAAAATTTTATTTTCTAGTTACTCCAAAATTGTCGCCAACTCGATCTTTAATATTTTATCGCTTTTTAGATCTTGAAAAACTGTATCGATGCTGCAAATTTGACCTAAATCGACAAGTGGTTTGAGAGATATCGTTATTGAATGGACTTTCTAGTCGTTTGCACTTGAAATTAGCGGGAAGTTCCAAGGATGGTCTGCAAGGTCAACCGTATCTCGATAACAGTTTATAGCCTCAATCAACAACGTTTATTATTGGTTTATATTGTTAGTTTAACTACATTAATGACAAGAAAATGATTATAGAAAATAAAATGATTACAGGTTGTAAGTATTTTTCAAATGCTAGCGAAAACACGCTTTTAATACATTTCTTTTTTATATTAAAACGCTTTTATTATTTTATTAATTTATTTTCTTTAATTTTGGTTTCAACCCAGTTCATAAAATGAGCTACATTAGTGTAAACACCAGGATAATCAGGAAAAGCACAACCAAAGCCCCAGGAAACAATACCTGTTAACTTTTTGTTTACCAAGAGGGGACCACCCGAATCACCTTGGCAAGCGTCTTTTCCACCAACTCCCTGAACACCTGCACATATCATACTGTCTGTGATACGACCAGGACCATAATATTTAGCATAGTCATCATCACATTTATCATTGCTTACAATGGGCACCTCAACTTCTAACAACTTGTCGGGTGCGTATCCTCCAGATGATGTAGCACCCCAACCGGTTATTATGGACTTCGCACCATGTTTTGGTGGTTCTGTTGTCAAAGGAATGGTAGCTATGGTGACATTATTTATTGGCAGTGGCATACTCAAAAACATTAAAGCTATATCATTATCGTATATATATGGATTGTAGCTTTCATGCATGATAATTTCACTAACAAGTGATACGGCACCATCTCCGCCTTTGCGATTATTTGTACCAGCAACGATTATGAAATTTTCTGGCTTACGATTGTAAACACAATGAGCAGCCGTAAGAATTACATTATCCTGGATAATACTACCACCACAGTGATGACTGAAGGCTGCTTTTGAGGAAGATTTACGTCTCATGGTTATTTGATGGGGATGCTTAGAAATATGAACTTCATGACCGCCTACAATTCGTTGATCATTCTTTAACAGCTTTGGTGCACCAAACGTCGTTGATATCGCAATGGCTACCAAAAATAGCTTAAGTCCGAAATGTATCATCATGTTCGCAGAACGTTTGGAAAGAAACTGAGTTTTATGAACTCATTTTGAAAACATAATAAGTGGTGGATTTGATTAAAATGGTCATTATCTAAGTTTTACATCAGCGATAAAAATTATCGAGGCGATAATACGTACTCAGAAGTTTTACGCAATTGATAACAAGATTTATTACTTTACTGAACTTAATGGTAGAAAACTTTTGCACACTTGTTATTTAATCTGATATTACTAGCCGTTTATTTTGAAAGTGGAATAAGTTACTTCAGCAAATGAGAAGTTTATGAACTCGTCTTGTATTTTTTACGCTTTTTCCCTCAGAACACCACCTTTTATAAACAGATTTGAGATTATTGTTATTTATTTGAAAGGATTTACTTCCAGATTGGTGTCGTTGGTGTCACGCCTGCACTGAGAAAATACATATGTATTATCTTTCAACTACTTCTAGTTAACCGATTCTTATGAAACTTTGCACACATATTAAGTTCCCGTTAGAATCTGTACTACATTCTATGCTTGTTCCAGATGGTTAACGAAGCCGCCCAATCTTACCCAAGGTTACACATGAGAGAGAGAGAGAGAGAGAGAGAGTAATTTTATTTAATTTCATGTCCAAAGTTGCACGAACTTTTTCTTTCGGTAAGTTCGTACCTTACGATAAAAAAGTGTGCAGTAATATTCTTTTTCAACAACTATTACCAAACCGATTCTTATGAAACTTTACACACACAGTTATCGTGATAATACAATATTATGATCAGAGAATTTGGCTGTGCCACACCGAAACGAAAAAGTTATTATTTTTCAACTACTTCAACTTAACCGACTATTAAGAATAACTTGAAATTTTTATAACTTAAATTACTGTGTTTATATCCGTTAAAATAAACAGATTTTTACTATTATAAAGTAAAATTAGGGCTTACAAACATGCCGATATCGCTGCCGATTTTTATATGGTGAGATCCCGGTTTGGAGTACTACATTTTTGATACAAAAAGCACTTTTTGATGCGCTGAAAATCATCAAAATCATCAGCACGAAAACTTAAAATATATGGAAAAATGGTTAATGTGGATTGGAGAGCATGATGAATGGACGTATTCCAAATGCGCTAACGTCATTTTAAATTCTTATTATTTCGTAACTCTATTAACCCCCGACCAAAAAAAAAGAGGGGTTGTTGATGTTTTTTTGTCTTTGTGTTTGAAATGTGACTTGATCGAGAGTGTTCTCAATGCCTCAAATTATATAATACTAAAAAGTTAAATTTATTTTAATATAAGTAGCAGCTGCAATAAAAACGCTTAAAAATCGTGCTTTTTGTGGAATAACGCCTTTCTGATGGTATGTATAAAGTTAAATGCACCATTAGATGCAGCTTGAAAAGATTTTCAAACGATGTAATTTTTTTATATGCTGTCTTGGGAGAAAATACCAAAATATGTAAAAAACTATAAAAATATACCTCTTTTAGACACGGCCCAGCTCACGGGCGGTCATCGCTAGACCCCGCAAATGTTTTGGGAAACCTCATTAAAAATACCGATCTTTAATATGAGAGGGGTAACAAATTTTTTTTTCTGTGAGTCGCTTAAATGTGCATAGATTAGGTAACCATGACAAATAAATTATATTTTTTGCACATAAATTCTTGAGAATATCTCGAATATATTCAGGTATGTGATGAAAAACGATTTAGACACAAAAACGATTTTAAAACAATAAAAGGTGTGATTTCTTTGATATAGACGTTTTGTCAATAATTTCCAAATTGGTTTTTACTAGTTTTTTTTTCAATCTTTTTTGCTAAATTTCTTTTCACAGTTCTATTATATTGATTATATTTTATCTTTTTCTACACTTTTGAAAAGTCAGTAGTTTGAATTTGGCTCGAAACTAATTGTCAAAATCGGTCGGAGTTCATCATATCTTTTCAAAACAATCGCAATGAAATCATTTTGAAAACGATCATTTTCCATAACACACCTGATTAACACATTAATGTTATTTATTTAATTAATTTTATATTTTTACTCACTGTTTGTTATTTTAACTTCAACTAGTATCGAACTAAGCTGCTTCAGGCTTGATATCCCACGCACCAACCACTCAGCCAAAAACACTGTTGCAATTCGGCAACAAGAAGTTCACACAAACTTACTCATACATATCGCGACCTCATTATTGGTTTAGCCCATATGCCAAAAAGTTGGAATGGAGAAAAACAACAAAGAAGATTTACATAAAGTTTTCTCAAAATATATCCGATAGAATTTTTTTTTTGTATTCTAACCACTGCTTCCGGCATATGTTTGGAAGAAAAATTTAAATTTTTGTGAACTTTCATCAATCCGGTTAGACACTTTTTTTATTTTATTTGTAAAAAGTAGCTTTTGTTGCTCCATGTGTATACTACGAGTAACTGCTGTGTATTGAGTAAATTGTTATTGAGATGAAATTTTCTACTTTTTATTGAAAATAGGCGTATAAATGTTATTAGAAAAGATATTTACATGGAATAAAAAGTTAATATTGATGAAACTTGGTATTTTACTTGATTTCTGATTTTTATTTTTGTATCAGCGTTGGCGTTATTGACAGTTATCGGAATTATATCGATATTCTCTATTTTGAAATGAAGATAGTAACGATTAAGAAACAATCGTTATCTGTCGTTTTCGTTTTTTTTTATTCTTTACATTGTTAGTGATTTCTTTAATACATTTAGCGATTTTTTCGCTTCTTTCCGAGCTTTTTTATTTTTAATTGTTTGAACGATTTCTGGTCAATAATAGGTCTTGTTTCCGATTTTGCAACTTTTCGCGAATTTTTGCAAAGTTTGCAATAAAAGCAAATCTTTTAAGGTTTTCATATTTTTACAGTTTTCGCGATATTTAAGTTTTCCTTACAGTTTTATCGATTTTTAATCAAAATTATGGCTTGTTCAAAATTTTGCAATTCATCGCGTATTTCCGCTATTTTCACGAAATAAAGAATTTTTCCGAACTCTTTGGTTTTCCTACATTTTAGGAACTTTAAAATTTTATTTTTTAAATTTATTGCCCAAAATTTATATTTTATTTATAAGGGGATTAAACTGGAATAAAATCGCACAAATACGTTTAAAACAACAAAACAATTCAAACTGTATCATAAATGTTAAAAATAGGAACGTAAAATATTGCTGTGCTTTCATTAATTTGTATGTATGTTTTCGATAACTTCTCTTCATCGTTTCAATAAACGCCGATAAAAACGACAACGATATAGGAACCACAATTAAAACGACAACGACAACGGGAACAGGGCCGATTATGTATCATTGAATACTTGCCTACGACAGCTCGTTGAAGTTATTGTTGTTGTATACATTCGCTGGCATTGCCGAGAACAGCACGAAAAATGTAGAGCAAAAAAGTCTGATGCCACCTGGTTCAACACGCCTTGATATCCACTATAAGTATTTTATAAACTTTTTCTCTTCTTCTCTAATATTTAAAAAATTTTAGTTCATGGTTTTACGTTTTTTTATGGTGATACGCCCCGAGAGGAGCGCCACCTATAGTTTCTTAAAGTATCTTATCTTTCAGGCTGAAAGTAACTGTACATACTCGCAGATTTTATAGTTTATACGTAGTTCTTAAGCGGTTTTATCATGTATTTATTTATACAATTTTTATTCAACGTGAGAAAAATCTTCCAAACTATAAAAATATGTTATAAAACAAAAATTTTAATAGAAATGTTTTATATTTCTTTCATATTGTAAAAAATTTGAGATATTTATTTAATCGGATTTTCAGTATATTATCCGTTCCAACAAAACGCATTGCGAGTACTAATATCAAAGGGATCGGCTTTCATTTTCAATTGATTATCTTCAACGCAACGACCAACAGGGTCGACAAAATGAGGCTTTTCCTCCTCCATAATGGGAGACCATATTTTTATGTCATGATCTATGCCAGAAGTAGCCATCAAACATATTTCTGGATGTGGCAGCACACAATTCACTATGGCATTATCGCCCTTATAGATGCTATGTATGTTGCCGGATTTACGTTCCCATATAAAAAAATTTCCATCATCAGAACCGGCAACAATATAATGGCCATCAAAACCAAAATAGTTTGCTTCTTTGATGTCTGTTGTTGTATTACAATGACCGACAAAACGTTGAGAAAAATCTTTAGCCTTGCAACGCCAATAGAACTCATCATCAGTCATTTCTCCTCTTTCCAAAATATCACCGACAGTTGACTGTTGTTGATGCTGCTGAGGTGTAGTCTGTCTATTTTCCTTAATATCTTTGTTCAACATCAGCACTCCGTGGTTGTTTGCATAATTGGGAAAACGTCGTATCAATTCCTTTAAGCATTCGTCGGCCTCTTGTGGTCGTCCTAGTTCCAATAACGACCTGGCTAAACGGAAGTGAGCTTTGACATATGTAGGATCCAGTTTCAACGCTGTATGACAATCTTTTAAGGCCGCATAAACATCACCGAACCACAATCGCCTCATATATGCTGTTGCACGATTCAGATACAAAACAGGCCACTGTGGTGCTTGACTAATAGCATCCGAATAAGTACGTATGGCAAGATAATACTTCTCATTTTCTAAAAATTCATTACCTAATTTTTTGCACTCCTCTATGTGGTCTGGTAACTTTCTACGACTGTTTACTTGTGGATTCAATTCGCTATCACCGCCTTTGCCACTTTTTGTAGAATTGATGGTTTTATATTCCGGTAAATTTAAAAACACGGGCTGTTCAGAATTGTATAAATCGTACAGGTATATGTGTTCAGCACCCATATTTACCAATAATTCAGTACCAGCGGCATTAAACGTGAGGTGAGTAATAGCACGGGACTCGTGTTCAATACGTTTTGTATTATTCTTACTAATATGGCCAGGACAAAAGTAGGTAACACAATCTTTAGGTATTGATAATGATTCTGTTGAATCTTCAAAGAAGTGCTTTAATTAAAGTTAAATTGTCTACATGACTATTAAATTACCTACCACGTCTACGTTCAATGTTGCGATATCCTGAAGTAATCACCTTCAACATACGTCTGTCGTATAGACGAGCATATGGATCATTAGCTCCTACCGCGATATACTCCGTCCGAATAGGATTCACTGCTATACACTTGGCTTCAGCATTTTCATCGATTACAGATCTAAGATAAATAAGGCACACTTTATTTTCCAACGAACGACATGTATGTTGTTCACGATGATCCAACTGCATAACAGATCCATCTTCTCCTGCAGACCTAAAACATTAAGTTATTCAATTTATGTGCAATAAAAAAAGACTACAAGCATTTTTATAGCATTAGTAAGTTTTCAGATTAGGTCAAATACAAACTTCGCATCTTTGTAGAAATTCGCAACCCCAAAATACGGATGTCGTATATTCACTTAACTTAACGTCAAGTACCTTTAAAATGCCCCAATGGATTCACTTGAGTTTTGGAGAGAATACAATCAGGGTCTTTTGTTTTCATCAGCATGAATCAAATTTACTGTAATTATCAAGGCTCGGACTTTCATGCAAATGAATATTTTTTTTTTTTTGGTGATAGGTAAAGAGGTATTGACTAATTATCTATTCAAGTCATCATATTTTAAGTAGTTTGGCATCGATTTGTAGTTGCATAATTTTGCATATTTTGGCAATAAATGCATATTTTCGGAATTATGGAATAATTGCAATTTAGTGCAATGGTTATAACAATTGGTACCTTATGAGGAGAAGCCCCAACTTGCGATATCGCAGAAACTGGAACACTAATTTCATAGCGACCTACTGCTTAAACAACCCTAAATCACAGGTCTCTCCCACGCAATCAACATCTTCGCGTAGCGTGTCGCATCAGCGCAGTCTCCAATGCAACAACCCATCCCGGCGCCGCGAACCCCAACACCCAACACCTCATCCCGACGACCGCCTCGACACCTCACACAGCGGCGAGTGCATAGCCTAGACTCACTACCTTCATTCCGGACTACAACTAAATTGCAATGGCCTTAGAAATAAGGTAAGATTACGAACTACCTGCACACAAATAACATACCCATAGCCGCAATTCAAGAAACAAAGCTTCACAGCAGGAGCACCCTCTCGTCCTGCGGGAACTTCAACATCGTTCGGAAGGATAGAAATAGAGACCACGGTGGAGGACTAGCGTTTATAATTGAACGCAACGTCAGGTACAGGTTAACCGTCCCACCCACCAACCTCCCCCGAACTGCAGATATTGAATTGGAGGTCGTCAACATGTACATCCCACCCGTCAACAGCATAGGGGCTAATTATCACCCAAGCATTTCCCACCTCCTACGAACTTCGCGGCATTCTCATTGCCGACGAGATAGACGAATCTTACTTCGCTGCCATTCATGTCTCTACTAGAGTTACAGTTAGATGCTCAAGCTCCCCAGACATCTCTATTGTCTGTTCGTCGCTATTTGCCTACACAACCTGGCAAACCCATACAACATTCAACTCAGACCACATTCCCATCATGGTAAACGTAGAGAAGCCTAGCGACTTCGTGAAGCCTGATAAATGCACGTTTGTGAACTATAACAAAGCCAAGTGGAATAGTTTCACAAAGCTTTGTTTACGATTCACGCCGTCACCTACGCCTTCCTACTTGTGCCAGGAAAGTTGAAAAATTCTGAGACTCTCTATTTTCAGGGCAGCTAAGCGTTTCATCCCGGCAGGAAGAATACCGAACATCCGAACGTTGTTCTATATACTCAAAAAAGCTATGATCAACAATGAAAGCTCTATCTGGTTCGAACAATCAGAAAAATCTCGATGCTATCGGCTTCAACAACACGCATTATATAGATACGAAAAAATGTGCTACCATGTCCTGCAGACAATTTATAACATCCCACCTCGCAGAACCGGTCCAAAAGGTCTATAGTACGGAGAGCCAAGAGTCTGAAGCGCGACTCTGAGTCATACTCCTTCAAACCACTGAATTTGAGAACATAATCTCCAAAGCGAAGCCCTCTAAGGGCCTCGGACGGACCAGATGGCATCTCCATGCTAATGTTAAAAAAACTTGGCACAGTAGCTCTGGCTTTCCCCACGCGAATACTAGAACCCTCAATCCGCCAACCGGTGATTCCAGATATCTGGAAAGTCGCAACGATCATCCCAGGCCAAACTCAGACAAACCCGCTAATCAAGGAGATTCCTATCGCCCTATCTCCCTCTTGTCACCCGTTGCAAACGTTTTGGAAGCACTACTGCTGCCATCTCTGAAAGTGCATTTGCCGCTCGCCACACACCAATACGGTTTCAGGGAAGCCCATAGCACCACGATGGCACTGAACCTGATAGCTACCCAGATCACCAATGGCCTTAATCAGCACAGACGGTGCCAACGCACAATTGTGACTGCACTGTACTTGTCCAAGGCTTCTGACGCGGTCGATCACTCGATAATGATTATTGACATCATGAACTCTAGTCTCCCAACGACATAAAGCGCTGGATTGCCAGCTACCTCAATGGAAGGCAAGCGTTTGTAGAAATCAGAGGCCAAAAATCGAGTTACCGCAAGATGAAAATGGGCGTGCCATAAGGAGGAGTACTGTCACCCATACTCTTCAATATTTATCTCGCCAAAATTTCCAGCCCCCTTCGGAAGTCTCACTGGTGTCATACGTCGATGACTGCACCATCATGGCATCTGGTGTTAACATCTCTGACATAAGCGCCAAAATAACCAACTATTTGGCTACCATCACAGACTTTCTGAAGGAGCGTAACTTGCAGCTGCTACCCTCAAAGTCGTCAGAGTCCCTTTTCACTTCTTGGACTAAGGAAGTAAGATTGGAATTAGACATCTTTGTCGAGGGCAGGCGCATACATGTGGTGCGTCACCCTAGGATCCCAAGCGTAGTATTCGACAGCCTCCTTCACTTCGCGTCGCACGCCACATATATCAACCAAAAAGTGAAATCCCGGAACAAGATCCTTAAAGCTCGCTCTGGCACCTTCTGGGGCATGAATAAAAAGGTACTTATAACGGCATATAAAGCCATCGGTCGGTCGCTTTTAAATTACACTGCACCAATATGGACCTCGTTCCCCAGCGACATCCAACGGCGAGTATTGCAAACAATTCAGAGCAATGCACTCCGAATCGCTACAGGCTGTGTAAAAATTAGCAATATTGACCAAGTACACGAGGAGACATTAATGATAACCGCTAGACAGCATAATTTACTGCTCACAAAGCAGTTCCTAATGGCATGTCACCTGCCAACACACCCTAGTACGTAAATTAGAACTGAGTCAAGTTAATTAACTTGAAATTAAACTATTATATAAACTTTTATATTTAGGGGTTTTATTCTCAAAACAGGCTAATTTAGAGCGTTTTTAAATTTTTTGGGAGAAGAAAAAAATTACATGGCAACACTGCATAAGAGTGAGACCATGAGAGAAAATGCAAATCGAACTAAAGAAAAATATAAAAAAATCAACGAGAACTGAAAATGTGCTTTTATGTGTGTTTCTTTACTCTACTTAGGAGTCCCGCGGGATCCCAATTTGCACGAAAAGCGTTCCCGTACTTGAGATTTGTTTAAAGGAGAGCGGTTCTAAGAGAGTAATATTCTTCTTCTTGCACGCACCAGCACACTTTTTTTCGTGCAATTTGTGTTAATTGTCAACCAGCTGACTATTTGAAAGATAAACAAAAGAAAAAAGTTGAATTCATAATCAAACGTTTTTATAAAGTTGTGAGTTATACTAAAAGCTCGACATTTCTTTACAAAAAATTTATAAAAATATTAAGAAAAATAAATATGAAGTGATTGTACATTAAATACTTTAATTTTTTGCTTTAAAAGTAGCGATTACTTTCAATGTTTAATTTGAAATGTCTTTGGTGTTCTATTTCGTAGTAGAAATTTGGTTTTTGCCGTTCCAGTACTTTTGTGCATTTTTTAAATTTTATGAGAGTAATTTGTCTTTACTCTCATTATCACGAACTTTACCCGAAAAATAAAGAAACAGAGCTTTTTTCTCTACCCCGTTCGCCAACATATCAAGGTTGCCAATTATCCATTTTCCGGCTAAATAAAAATGACTAGATTTTATATAGCCGGAAGATCCAGCCATTTGTTTTTCTTCCTAGCCATTTCCTATTTTAATTTTTGTAATATTTTTCATGGCAATTTCAATGCGTTTTTTATTAAATGTGTTATTACTTTGATGTGGATTTACCTTTAATAATTTACGCCAAATTACAGTTTTAGCAGGAGCGGATACAGGGGAGGGGAAGAAGGCATATTTCCCCCTCCAAAACGAATAAAACATAACTAATTTCTATGGAGTTCCAAAAAAAAGAATTTATAAAATGGTACGTTTCATTTAAAAGTTCCCCTCCCAAAAGCTTAAGCTGGATCCGCGCCTGGTTTTAGCAACCTTGACATATTAACCGTACTAGGAACAATTTTCGTGTGTGAAATTAATATTTTTATTGAAAATTGAAAACAATATTTGATAAGTACGCCGTTCTTTTTATAATATTATTTTAGTTTGCTAGAAATTGCTCCGCAATAACGACAAAAATGTAGGCCAGAATACAAGCAACATGTTGATCTGCAGTTATGGATAACAAAAGACACAAGCGATCCGTATAAGGCACTAAATATTGTAAGTTTTCATTAATATGCAAATTGTATGATCTTGTTACCTAATCATCAGCAAAAGAGCATATGAAAAAAATTTTAAATAATAAAATCAACTCTTAAGCTACCTTATGGACAGGACAGCAACATTTCAGCACAAAGCTGCAAGATGCTGCAATATGCATTTTTATATGCCAAACATACTTCGATTTATAAAGTAGACCATCTCACATACATAATTAAGTCCTCTTTTAAAGACTTAATTAAATCTGTTTTGTGGCCACATTTTCATCTAGAGTTAAGAAAGGACATAGGAGCATTAAAATATAGTATTTTGATAAACGAATAAACTGACATATCTGTGACGAAATTTTCTTTACATTTAGGGTTAATGATTTGCTACTGTAGCCAAATAAAAAAAACATTTCCAAATTTTAACAAATTTAACATTTTAGCAGATTTTAAAAGTTTGTTCTTGTTTTTCACACAAATTGTTTCTGCTCGCTATATAAATTTAACTTTACACAATTATGGTCTGAGGTTTATATTCATAAAAAATAAATGTATTTGAAATCTGTTTTATAAAAACTTTGTATGAAAAATTTTAAATAAATTACATGAGTAGTCCACTTGCAAACACCGCTATGTTAATATATCGAACTTTGTAGAAAATCGATTAAAACTTCAAACAATAAATAAAATGGCGGCTTTTAGCGAATTTTTATTTTTTTCAACTTAGCAGTGTTTGCAAGTGGACTACTCACATTTCAACCTCATTTAAAATGTTATTAATACTCTACTTTTCCAGAACATCATAAATGAAAAGTTTCCTTTTCAAATTTCAATTTCACTACTTTTCTAGAACATGCCTGACTAACTCAGAGCTGATCGAATTAAACAGCTTTATTTGATATAAATGTAAAAATCTGAATGCAATAATGTAAATAAAAAACTAATTTTAAGCCTATATGACATAAAAATGAAAAAAATAATTAAATATTTAATTCCTAGGGTAAATAATGCAGTTTTTAATCATTTTAAAAAGCTAGCAATTTCTAGCCATTTTTTGTTTCAAATGTAGCCTTTTTTGAGCTGTCGAGTTGGCAACGGTGCAACCAACATACACCAAAAATCAGGATTTAAAAAACATTGAAAAAATCATCGTATGAATTGGGTGTAAAACTTTTCCTTTAAGAAATCTATTATTTGACATATTGTCATAACTTTATTATAAATGGAATTTATTTGCTGATGGTTAAGCATTGTCTGTATGCATTTCATTGGTGCTTTACCAAATCGTCAGTAGACTTCAACTACACTTTTGAACATTTACAAACCTCTTTATTATGTACATACTTTCAAAACCCGTTTGAGAATTTAGAAATAAATGATTTTCAAACATAAGCATATTAGGCTCTGAAACTTATACAAAACTCAACAAAGAATTTTTTATTCGATATGAATCTATTTTATTCTTAACCATCAGCAAATAAACAGAACAATATTGTACATATTTCCAAAAACGAAACAGTTTTGTCTTGTATTAACTTTGGTAGAAATGGTGCCACTTATAAAAATAATAATGAAAATAAATTTGAAGATGACTGGATATTTTTATATATCTATAATTTCGTTATTTCTTGTATTTTACATGAAAATTGTAAACATGAAAGCCCAGGTCTTTGTACAAACTTTCACAGAACCTTAAGAAATCTTTTAAAGAAAAAATGCGTTATTTTGTATTAACTAAGGCCCGGGCCACATTGGCGTTTTTAAAACGTCCGTTTCTGTTTTTTTTTAACTAATTAGGGCCTGACCCTAAGCAACCAGTTTTTTTAAATTGAATTTAAAACCTTTTTGATTTTAAAAATCAACATTTGCAATATTTTTGATCTAATTTTTTATGTTAAAAATTAAATAAATTTTCTTTTATTTTAAATGCAATTATAAAGTATTATAAAATACTAACTATGTATGCACGTTGTAATCTTATACCATGCTAATTCCACTGTTCTGACAAATTAAAAGGATTTTTCTAACCAATTTTGATGAAATATTTGTTAGCATTTTTTTTAGCATATTTTTAGCATATTTTAGCTTTTTTTTTATAAAACTACCATTTTTCCTCATCAGGTTTAGGTTTTGGGAAGAGCGTGTGAAGTTTATTATGAATATATAATAATCTCAAAATCGTATTTTGAGGTAGCGAATTGGCACATTATATTTACGGGATCGTAGGATCCATGAGAAATGGCCTTAAACTGAAAAAAGTAATAAAAATTACCCCAAACTGAAAAATTAAAAACGCCTCTAATTAAAAGTTGTCCCAGAAACTGGCAAAAATTTTTCTATTTTTTGGGCCATATTTAATTTTTGGTTTGGGGTCATTTTTCAATTCATATTCAAAAGAAAATTTTGGCGTCATCTTTCATTTTTGTTTTGTGGCCTCTTTCATAGAGCTAGAGTCATATCGCTAATTAGCTTCAACAACGTCACAAAGATTTGTTACGGATGAGATAATTTATACTGAAAATAATTTGTACTGAAACTTATATAAACGATCATAAAATTTACTTACCAAAATACGAAAGGTGAATCCGGTGCTGTGGCTAATCTTTTTACTCTGGAAAAATGACAATGACACGAATATATCGATTCAGATGGATGGTTAATGTCGAACAACATGATTGTTTTGTCTGCACCTGCGGTAGCAATCAGACTATCATTGTGTTTAGGTAAAAATTTTACAGAGAATATGTTCCCAAAATGTTTGGTATCAATACACTGTATTCGTTTTTTACGAAATGGATCCCATAAACATAATTGAAAATCATCTGAACCTGACGCCAATATACGACCATTTGTGCTCCAGTCTAAGCAATTTACACAACCCTCGTGTCCTTTTAAGATACCACATTGTCCGAGACGACTAATAAATGGCGGTGCAGCCTGTAATTGCCTTCTGACATGTGAACCAAAGTTAGTATACACCATTCGATCATTTAAAAGGTGGCTGATATTAATACGTTTTGAATTGTATTGCCTCGGATTTATCATTTTGTTATCAAACTGCAGTAGAAATAACAGAAGAAAAATCTATCACTGGCACACACTTTTTTGAAACAAGCACTCCAACTCAAAAAATGTTCAATACCTTTTTTGAAGACATACTTATTAATTGCAGCTTATCTACAAGTCAATGGACCTTTTTATGTATGTATGTAGACTCCAATTAACTCCAATTATTGCAAAACTGCCTTTGACCGTGACGTTTTTTATCTTTAGATAAATTTTTCTTTTATATATTTATAAATTGGAGAAATTTTGTAAAATGCAATGCTAAACATTATTAGTAAACAATTCAAAATAATTAAGTATTATAAATTAAATTAGTGTTTGTCTCAAATAACCACTTGTTTTCTGCAATATTTATAATTATTTCTTCCACCTTGGATGCAATTAGAAAAGTTACGAGTAACGTCTATGCGAGTAACACACAAAGAGCGGAGCCGATAGGCTCACAGTCGTGGCTCCGCCGCAGCCGATCACTTATATTGGCTCAACCGCCGCTGACTTGAGCGGCTTATTTCATATATCGACTAAGAGTTTTAAACCGACTATCTCAGTACAATATCTCTATAAAAATTAATTTTGTAGTGCAACAAAAATAATATTTAAAAAAAATTTAAATGTGGCAGTCCCCACAAATGTGTAAGCTTTGGAATGTGCGGCTGTCAGATTAGCCGATGTATGGCCTCAAAAAGTTTCGCAAATATGGCAGTTTTTACATTTACATTAGATAACCCATTTTCAAGCAATTGTCAAAACAATTAACGAATTTACATTAAAATATTTTCAATTTATTTAAATAAAAAAATTTATAAGGAAAGTTTGGCAGTTCCTTGAACAATCAGCTGTGCTGATAACGCCACCTGTTATGAATTCGCCTTGGTTTGTTCACAAAAACAGTCGGCTAACAGCCGCCGCCGTCTGAGTTTTGGCTCAGCAGCCGCCGACTATTATATATTGGCTTCGCTTTCTGGTAACAGCTTCGCTGTTAACATGATACAATTAGCAGGTACACGCAGTTCTACACAATCAAACACTTCACTAGTTGTCAAAAAACAAACGTTGAAGGACAGGTGGAACTATCAGCGCAACTAGCTCTATATGGAAATGTCTGGGGTAGACCAACACCAGTGCTCGTTTCTATAAAGCATGGTACTCTGTTCATCATTTCGTGCGAAGGCTGTCGAAAGTCCATATAAAAAAACCAACGCGAATTGCTCACGAAAAATTGTTGCGGTAGTACTCAGTTTATTTTGTGAAAAACATTATTGGTATACATGCCAATACGTTGTAGTTTTTTTTTTTTTTTTGTTATGATAAATCACAATTTGCTTGGCGTCGTGAAGGTAGTTTGTCACTATTCATGCACTATTTCACTTATTTTTCATTAAAATGCTTTTATTTAATTAAAATATTCATATTTTGCTTTATTTCTATATATTTTTGTAAGAATGTTATAAAAATTTTAGTTTTCTGAAAATAAATTGAAATGTCAAACAGTTTGTTTACGTTTTTTATCAAGACAAATTTGTCTGAGCTTGACCCTACGTCTATACCTGATATATATTTATCATAACAAAAGTCAAACTTTATATTGAAAAATATTTTTTTTATGTTAGCTGTTTTTCATATATGGAGTTTGACATTTGTCATGTATATGTCAGGTATAGACTTAGGCTGATTTATCAGGTATAGACTCACTCTAATAGAAAAATCTCTAGCTTTCCAGCTAATAGCTAGATATTTGGCAATGTCACAGAGTTCAATTCCGTTCGGAAACGGAATTCAAACTACCCCATTTTTATAGCAGCTGATGTCTAAAAAAGAAAACTAAAATACACAAGTTTTTCAGGTGTGTCCGGACTGTTGGCGGCGCTACTATGCTGCGGTATGCTCCAGCTAAGACTTGACATATTAGGGTGAATTGTATTCCGTTTCCGAACGGAATTCAACTCTGTGACATTGCTGAATCCCGCAAAAGCCGAGAAAATAGCTGAACTGGCAACAATGGTCTAATGTTTGTGTGAAAATTCGATATTCTTTTACTGTTTTATTAAATAAAAAAGTGCGAATGTTTTTTTGTATAATTCGTATGTAAAATAATTTATTGCGTGAATATTCATAAGTAGAAAACTAAATATACAATGAAAATGTCTAAAGTGAAAGAAAATAAAACAAAAACTATTAATGGTTCAATACCGAAAAAACCTGGGGGCGGGGTAAAAGAAAACTCTGTTTTAGTGGAAGACAATCAAGTGACCACAACAGAAAATTACAGTGAAAAAATTGAACAAATTCTGGATTCTCCATATTTACTGGAAGAAGACGATGCAGAAGATCAATTTCATTCAGCACCAACAACGCCGACCAAAAGAAACTTTGGGTCGTTTCCACCAAAAGATTTGTGCGGTGGGTCAGAGCTGCCTCTACACAAGTGTATATTTCTTAATGACCACAGTGCTTTGAAGGCGATGTTGGAAAAGAAGTCGGAGAGTTTATCTCAAAAGGACAAACATGGCAACACACCGCTCCATTTAGCTGTAATGTTGGGACGCAAACAGTGCATTGATTTACTCTTGACCCATAACGCTGTTGTAAAAATAAAGAATAATGAAGGTTGGACCGTATTGGCGGAGGCCATTTCTTATGGCGACCGTGATACTATTTCAAGTTTGCTCAAGAAATTGCGGCAACAGTCGCGTGCCGATTTAGAATCTAGAAGATCGACCATGATAAAAGGACTTAAACAGGTACAGGATTTCTATATGGAGCTAAAATGGGACTTTACATCATGGGTGCCATTGGTCTCACGCATGCTACCCTCCGATATCTGCCGTATTCACAAATGTGGATCGTCATTGCGCTTAGATACGACACTAGTCGACTTTAACGATATGCGATGGGAACGAGGTGATACCTCATTTATATTTCGCGGCGATCAACCAATGAATCATTCCATTACAGTGCTGGATAATGAATATCAATGTTACAAACACTTACACTACGAAGATTCGGATATCGAAGATGAAGTGGACATATTAATGTCGAGTGACATTTTAGCAGCACATATGTCAACCAAAAGTATACAGTTTGCACGAGCTCAATCAGGTTGGATTTTTCGTGAGGACCGCAAAGAAGTTGTAGGAGGTCAATATCAGTCCGAACTGTTTGCCATACATGGACTAGTACTTAAACAACGTAAACGGAGGGAACATCTGTCACAAGATGATATACAAAAAAATAAAGCCATGTTGACAACCATGTCACAAGGTCGTCGTTCGAGTCTCACGAACAGTAATAGCAATTCTACAGATGCAGGAATGATAAACGCGTCCGCCGAGATCCCTAGAAGATCTTCACTTCCGCCTCCACCTAAACCATCCATTACTTGGGAACAATATATTAATGCCGAGGCTGGCAAATGCCCTCCTCTGGGGCGTACGCCCGTCCATAAACAATCTAACAAATCTCTAAAAGCCACTGTTGCCATGAGTAAAGAATTTCCACTTAGTGTTGACATGCTCTTGAACATTTTAGAAGTCATTGGTCCGTTTAAACACATCAGCAAATTGCGTGAATTCGTTGCTCTAAAACTGCCTCCCGGCTTTCCGGTGAAAGTTGAAATTCCGGTTTTGCACACTGTAACAGCTAAGATAACATTTCAGAAGTTTGAATTTCGTGATAATATCTCACCATCACTCTTTGAAATACCTAAACACTATGTTGAAGACTCCAGCCGTTTTCCAGATTTATGACCTGGCGACCAAGAGCAAGCGGATGTAAACCGCAATTCAAATAAACATTAAAAATTCTAAAGACAATCTTCTGATGTGTTAATGGAAAATAGTAAGTACTTTCATAATATTTTTAAATACATAAAAATTTTAGTTTTGGTCTGACTGCTGTACTAAACGTAAATATTATTTATGAAATAAAAAATATTTTCGTTGGCGTTGTTTTCTTGCAAAAGGAATTTCATTTAGCTATTTACATACATTTATTGCAATATACATATGTGTGTAGGTGTATGTATGCATGTATGTAAATATCGCTCATTTGCTGCCACGTCGCCATAACTCAAAAAACTAGTTTTACAGAAAATGAGATTAAAAGAAGTTTTCAATTTAAACACAACTTACTGGGAAAAGTAAATTTGTTCTTCTCTCAAGAGTTGATTATAAAATATATTTATATGGAACTTTTGCAGTACATATATAAAGATCGATATGACGAATAATTCTGCATTATTAGCTCAAAAATCACCAATTTTGAGATATTATGATGCTGCAGCAAATGAGCGTTATATATTCAAACAATTTGTTAACTTTTTGCATTATATTTCACCAATGTTAAGCTTGTTTCGACACATTTTTCTTATCCATTGTTTTGTAATATCTTCTTCGTTTGTTTGCAGCAATACTTATCAACACCATTGCAGCATTTCCTTTCGGGAAATAATTTTTTCTTTTGAAATACATACATTAATATTGCGTATCAAATCTTAAATCTTATATTACTTTTTAAGCTTTCCTTTCATTTGAAAAATTGTTATCAATATTTAGTCTTAAGTTTGCAAGTCGCAAAACAAAGAATCCCTACCAATAGGAATATTAAAAGATAAAATTCACATATACAAAGCATACATGCTAATAAATATATTCATTAGATATTTAAGTTATAGATGATTTCTAATTGTCTTAACAGAAACGTTTTTTACGATACCATTTCTAATATATATTTTTGTCCAATTCACAACATGCTGTAGCTGTTGCAGATCATAAATATTTTTGGTAATTTCCAATATATATATATATATATATATATATATATATATATATATATATATATATATATATATATATATATATATATATATATATATATATATATATATATATATATATATATATATATATATAGATATTTCTGTACTTTTTTTCAGTTAAAGAGTTTATTTTATTCAATCGCGTTTTGTTAAGTTATGGCTCCTAAAATTACGTAAACAGTTTTAACAAATTATAAACCAAATGTTAAATAATTTATAAAACAAAGTAATTTTAAAATATTTAATAGCTGGGGACAACACTGTAATTCGATTCGAAAAGAAAACTGTCTTAACTTGTATATTATTTATATTCCCATTCGAAGGCATTTTTTTATTCTTTTTGATAATTGGACATTAACTGCTATTCATAATGATTATCAAAGGTTTATTTATGATTGGTTTATAAAACACGTTTTGAATAAAATTCTGCTTCATAAATCTTTTATTAGAAAAAATTAAAATTTTACGGCCATATTTATAAAAAATCTTCATTGGGGTGTCGAGCACAATTTAGTTAACAAAAACAAAACGCATATAAAATTATATAGGTACGTATATTTTTTATTATAACATTTGTTCTCACCATTCGTTTTCAGTAAATTGGAATTATCCCACAAGTATTTATTAAAAACAAAGTTTTTCTTTTCTGTGTATAAGTTAACAAATTTTACAAAACAAAATATACATATCGTCATATAAAACGTAAAACCATGAAACTAAAATTTTTTACAGGAGAAGGAAATCAATTTATAAAATAGTACAAGTTATAGTGGCTTCGTTGTTTTCCTTTTGATTATAACGTCGCCGGATACGATATAGTATACGATAATTAATTAAAATAACGGTTTTGAAATGTCACTTACATGGTTATACGTTTCATATGACGATATATTAAATGAAAAGAATTTGTGAGAACCAATGATATAATTATGAAAAACATATGATTTTAATTCCTTTTGATTTTTAACAGAACCTATTTTGCTGATTTCAAGCAGTCGCAAGCAAAAAATATAAACAAACGAACAGAAATAATAAAAAAGTCACTTTACAATAGCTTTAAAGCAGGGTCGAACCAACTTTAAAATTCGTAGAGTTATTAATGTTTTACAAAAGTGTTTTTATGAATACACCTTTAAGGAATTTTGCTTAATAATCGTTTGTAAAACGTACTGTAAGTTTCTATGAATACAGCTGTTAAGGTTTTATTTATAACACGCTTACTAAAGTAATTGTGTAATTTACATACATAAATTTGTTGTCCATTTTGATCTTAAGTAAATTTTTTAATTTAAAATTTTATTATAAATTATATATGAAATATCTATCCAAGTAAAATTATTGTCAATTTATATGTTTATTTGTCTAGTGTAGTGTATCAAATGTTCATTGTATCAATCCATTCTATGGATATTTAATATATTTTAACTGTCATCTAGATAAAACAAAATAAAACCAAAACAAAACTGCATATGAGTGTATTGTTAAAAAAACATGTTTCAGGATACACTTTATCCAGGTAAACCCATTTATTTTACACGTTTCCTAACTGTCAAGTTCCATATAAAAGCAACATAAACAAATTTCTTCTCTATGGAGCTTATTTAACAGACAGGAAAGGTAAAGTGTTTGTTAGAGAAGTGGGGTTACCTTCTCAATGTGCTAATAATTTTAATAATTGAAATTACTTTAGAGCAGTGGTGGTCATTCTCTCAATTTCCTATACTCGCGAATATAGGCTTATTTTACAATCTACACATGTACACTGTGTGTGAGACACACATCTTATCTATTTAGCCGCGAAGCACATGCACAAACAAAGAATAAGATAGTGTATGTATGGCCACCACTGCTTTAGATCATTTGAATGTATATGTATGTGTACAAATTATATTGTGTAAAAGTGTGTACCTAAAATATACATACATTGGTGCAATTCACGCAACATTCGGTAAATGTTTACTGTTAAATTAGTAAAAAGTTTTATATATTTTGTGGCACTAATAACCGCCAGTTTTTGACTCAGTAATTAAATATTTATTTAGTTAATTTACATATAAATTTAAATTGTAATTAAATAGAACTTCTGTTTTTCAGTTGTATTGAGTAGTTCTTATTTAATTGTGACAAAAATATGGTAGCACCATAAAATACCACAAATTTCCCCCAAAAAAAGCAGTTGCTCAACATAAACAAAGAAAAATTCCAAAAAATGTATCTTTCTTCATTCAGGAAATAAGAATAATGAAGAGTTTCTGCAATGTTTTAAAATAATAAAAACAGCTTACAAAATCACAAAAAGACAAATGTAGGCAAAGAAAGCCCAAATTTCTCGTCAACAAAAGTTGAATTGTTAGCGGCTACAATTTTTTGTTTCCACAAGAACAAGAAGCAGTCAAAATCATATGATAATTTATAAAACTTAATTATTATTTAAGGTTGGGCAATTAATTATTATTTAAATATGCAGTCAAAAAGACAATTTCGTATTTAATTATAACTTAAAAATAATTACAACTTAATTATCAAGTAAAAAACCGGAGGTAAAATTTATTTTAAAAATTTTTAGACAATAAAATCTATGGAAAATTTTACCAATTTAATGAGTAAACAGTTACCAAATGAGGTGCGAAATGTATTATTGGTGCATTTCACGCAACATTCGGTAACATTTTACTCGTACAATTTTTAAAAATTTTCATATATTTTGTTGCTGTAAAATTTAGTTTAAAAAATTTTTGGCAGCAAAATGTATGAGAAATTTTACCAATATAACGAGTAAACAGTTACCGAATGAACTGCACCATTGTTTTTATTTATTTTGTAAAAATTTTGATGAAAGCTTATTATCATCGTTGTTTATTTCAATATTTTTGTTTGAACTCTGTAAATCTGGTTCGAAAGAGGACAAAGCACTAATTTATAATAATTTTTTTTGTCTTTCTACATTTATTTTGCTGTGATTTTAAAAATGCATTAAGTAAATTTTGAAATAATATTCGTATATACATATAAATATTTTTAAATTTTCATAATAAAAGTCCTAAAACTAACTTGCTGCCATAATCAAACGTTTAATTTATTTATTTGCATAATCGTTACCTTAATATAGAGAGGCCTTAAATAATTTTTTTCCAAATCAAGTTTTATGCATATTTCGATAGATGAACTTCTAATATATCGAAATATGCATACAACTCGATTTGAAAAATATAATGAGTTAGGGCCTTTCTATATTACGGTAACGATATGCGTATTAGTTTCTTTACTTTTGTTAATACAAATTTGTTAATACAAATAGCCCTGCACCGGCTAGTTTATATATCGCCTTAGTATTGGTTTAGCCCATACGCCAAAAAGTCGGAATGGAGAAAAACAACAAAGAAGATTTACATATAGTTTTCTCAAAATATATCCGACAGAATTTTTTTGTATTCTCACCACTGCTTCCGTCATGTTTGGAAGAAAAATGTACATTTTTGTGAACTATCATCAATCCGATTAGAAATTAACATCTTTTTACTGAAAGTAAAATATCTTGTTATGTGCTCCAGTAGCCACTTTTTTATTTTATTTGTAAAAAGTAGCTTTTGTTGCTGCATGTGTATACTACCTGCTGTGTATTGAGTAACTTGTTATTGAGATGAAATTTTCTACTTTTTATTGAAAATAAGCGTATAAATGTTATTAGAAAAGATATTTACGTGGAATAAAAAGTTAATATTGATGAAACTTGGTATTTTACTTGATTTCTGATTTTTATTTTTTTATTAAAAAAAAAAGAGTTTTTTTACAAAAAATTTATCAAAAATTATGATATCGAGCGCAATGAATGCTTGATATCTCAGAAACCAGGAACAATTTCGCGAAACAGTTTTTGGATTTTGAAAGAGGGTATTCAAAATATATATACCCCATACTTAACTCAATTTTTTTTAAATGATCGGTGGGCCAAAACAATACTAAGGTCGCGATATTACTGCTCTTTATTTACTGTTTATAATAAAAAAAGGCAGACGGGACTTAAAATGCAAAACGACAAAATGGGACCAATGTTAAAGTACTTATATTATTTCATTTAAAATTAAATTTATTTGTTGATGGTTAAGCGTTGTATATATGCATTTCATTGGTGATTTACCAAATCGTCCGTAGACTTCATTCAACCAGTTCAAAAGTGTACAAAATAATAAATTTCATTTAAAATAAAATTATGACAATATATCAAATTATAAATTTCTTAAAGGTTTAATATGAATTTTATTTTTCATTTTGCCTTATAAATACTTTTATTGTTATCCATTGGATTTCTAATTGTATAAAGGTGTAGAAAAATAAAATAGATTCATATCGAATACAAATTATTTGCTGGGTTTATTATAAGTTTCAAAACTTACTATGCTTATTTTTGAAAATCATTTATAAATTCTCAAATGGTGTTTGAAAGTCTGTAAAATGATAAGGAACTTGTAACTGTTCAAAAGTGTGGTTGAAGTATACTGACGATATGGTAAAACACCAATGAAATTCATATAGACAACGCTTAACCATCAGCAAATAAATTTCATTTAAAATAAAATTATGACAATATGTCAAATAATAAATTTCTCCAAGGTATATTATTTCAAATACAAAACCCCCAAATAGGTTTATAAATCGAGCGCTTCTAAAGTAGCAAAGATAGAAAAAGTACGATAGAAAAATCCCAGATATGTGTCAAAACCTATTGTCTGTGTGACGCACACATTCTAAAATTTACTAAAACATTTGTTTTTGTAGTGGTACCTGTTCAATCTACCTTGGTGGCACCATAAGGAGTTGTTGTACAGCAATACAACAACCACATTCATATTTTGTTTGTGTAATAGACAAGTTGCTGTCAAAAACGTATGTGCAAAACAAAAGAAAGCAAAGTTGTTAAAAATTGTTTTAACTTACATAAACATTATTAATTGTGAACTTTAATTGTTTTGTGTGATTTCAATCAATGGAAACATTATTAATCTTTTTGGCATATTGTCATCCACTTTTGCTTTTTATTTTCGTCGGGACGCTAAAAATACTCCATTTCCAGGAACATTTTTCTTTTTACATAGAAAGCAGTAACGCAATTTTAACAGCTCACTTCCACTTTAAATGAACTAAAATTGTATTTCTTAATTGCACTTTTCACTTTTAAATTGATAAAATTTTTATTTGTTTTTCTTTGTATTTGCTTCGCTTTGTACAAACATAAACAACATTTTGACATAAACTTGACTAAAAGTTCGCAAAGCAAAATATTGCCAGCTGAGCTTGTGATGCCACCTAGTTATATACATCTTGATTCTATGCTTTATATATTTCGGACTTGGCAGCACTATTCGAGCAAAAAATAAACAGCTGTGAAAAAAGTATGAGGAACAAAACAAAAAGATATAGAATAAAACAAAGCAAAAAAAGCGCACATAAAAGTAGCAAAAATTAATACTCCTCAACTTTTACGCAATCGATGCTGAAAACCCCAAAAAATTAAGAGTCAATGAATCAAAAAAAGTGTTTCTACTCTTAACACGTGAAATTCGGCCTTTTAATATCCTGTGACAGATTCTTCGAAAACTAATAAGATATAAAATGTCTGTTAATTTTGGTCCCTTAATTGGTGTAATTCACGTCAGTAATACACATTGCAAATTTATGGTAAGGACTCCAAATAAAAATGTTTGAAGAGCATGATAGTGAAGAAAGCAGAATAAAGGTGTCTGTTTATTTGTAGATATATTCTACAAAAAATGCTGAAGTTTTAACATCACATGAGTTGAAAATCAAACAAATTGTTCATAATGCCGGTTGGTGTGAATACGATCCAAATGAAATATGGAGAAACACTTTGGACTGCATTGAGGTAAACTGTTTCAGACCCAGCTATTGCGAATGTGTTTTAAACTTTAATCTTTGTGTTTTTAGGTAGCACATAAAAATCTTGTAATATTAGAAATAAGTCCCCATGACATCATCGCCGTTGGTATTTGCAATATGCGGGGGACAACAGTCTTGTGGGATAAAGAAACAGGCTTAGCTTTACATAATGCTATTGGTTGGTAATTGATTTTAGAAACAAAACAGTCTTACTCATTTGCTTATTTTTTCTTGATTTAAAGGTTGGACAGATTGCCGATGCACATCTCTGTTAAAGACATTGCTTAACAACGTTAAACGCAATGTAAATTATCTACGATCTTCTACTGGCTTGCCACTTAGCACTTGCTTTAGTGCTTTGAAGATAAAATGGTTAATGGAAAATAACTCATCTGTTCGCGAATCTTTAGAAAGGGAAAACTTATGTTTTGGTACTGTTGACTCATGGTTATTATGGGTATGAATTATTTATATCTTTTTAATTTATGAATTTAATGAATTATCTATAAAAATTCACCGTCGTCAAAATCATGAATGTATTAAATAGTACACATGTATGTATATATATGATGAGCATTCTCAAATTTCTTCTGAATTTTGTAAAGTTGGTATAAATTATCACTTTTTGCAGAATTTTACTGGTTCGGAAACTTGTGGAGTGCATGCCACAGATATTACCAATGCTCAGTATACCGGCTTAATGAATGTAAACACGCAACAATGGGATACAAATATTTGCAAGTTTTATAAAATTCCTTTAAATATTCTGCCAAGGATACGTTCAAATTCCGAAATATATGGTTACATTATTGAAGGACCTTTAAACAATATACCAATAGCGAGTGTAAATATATTGTTTGAACTCATTAATTATTTTACTCTAATTTCTATTGTTCAGTGTATAGGAGACCAGCCAGCAGCACTGCTGGGACAGCTTTCATTAAAGGCCGGTCAAAATATGTGTTCCATAGATGACAGCTGTTTTGTTCTACTTAATACTGGACAAGAGTTTGTTGAATCTGATAATGGCTTATTGTCTATAATTTCGTACAAGTTGGGAGCAAAAGCAAAAATTAATTTTGCACTAGAAGGTGCCATAAGCAATGCTGGATCGACGGTGAACTGGCTTAAAGATGGTTTACGCATTAATACTGAAATCAACTCAAACGATAACGTTGTGGAGGTGTTGAGTACATTCTTGGGAGAAAGTTCCATGATTTCATCTTCGTGTTCCTCTAGTATGCTAAATGCAGAATGTGGAGTGGCTGCAAAAAGATGTGAAGTAACATTTGTACCTGCTTTTCATGGCTTATATGCACCCTATTGGCGCTATGATGCTAGAGGGTAAGTTTTTTTCACGGCTTTTACATATGTACATACATGAAAATTTTTAATAGAGCAACAATTTAACAAACATATGAATTAAATTTTGATGTGTTTAGCACAATTTTAGGCTTAACCAGCCAAACGACTGCAGAAAATGTTTCACAGGCAGCTTTTGAAGCGACTGGATTTCAAATACATGAGGTATTGGAAGCTTTTAAACGTGACACAAAAGATTGGGATTGGGAAAATATCAATGAACGTCTTGTATTCGGTGGTGATTACTCCGAAAATAGTACATTTATTCAATTTATGGCCGATATTGTGGGCATTATATTAGAAAGACCGCAAACTACATCACCTAGTGGACTAGGGGCTATGATTGCAGCGGGGATAACTGTGGATGTGCTTAATGAGACATATGCTCAAATCGCATATATGCCACCATCAGATGCATTTAGTCCTACTACCACACCAAATCGTAAGTTTGAATTGATAATTATATCTAGTAAATTGCATAACTGTCTTTTCTCTAAGGTCGATCTCTTTTATATAAACGCTGGGAATACACTGTTAGAAAGTGTTTGAGTTGGGATAATTATGAGAGTTTTGAATCTGATTTAGCTTTATTTGCGCAGCGTGAACGTGATGCTAATCTTCCTTTAAGAATGTCACTGCCTGGCAGCATTTTCTTAACAAGTACATTTATTTTTCTTATTGTAGCCAAGTTTTTGCAAACTAGAAATTTAACTTAAATGCAACTTATCGGAAAACTATGCATTTGTATACATCTAGTTTAAGCTTTTAACGTACAAAAATGTGTTAAAGTTTATGAAAGATTAATATTGCTTTACATATCTTTCAACTACTATTTAAGTTAATTTATGAAGCTTCTTTTGCAAATTAATTTATTTAAGGACTTTCTTTACATTCTATTTCTATGTTATTTAATTCTAGTCACGTGTTTAACCCTTTGAGTCCCAGCTATCGCGAATGTGTGTAATTTAATTAATTTTTAAACAATATAGAAAATCGAAGAAAGTAACATACTTGCTAATGTATCGGAAGTTATTTAATTTATACATAATTTAAATTTAAGGAGCAATTTCCTTTTATTTTGATTATAGCGAAATTGAATTTGTTCAAATAGTATAAGGCACACTAATTTAATATAATATGCATTCATATGTGTGTATTTATTTATGAACACATATGCTTGAAGAAAAGTAAATAGGCAATCAAGGTAGATCTATATATCGACCTTGTAGACAATATTTCTTTAATGAACATCTGTTTAATTATTCCAATTTATATGAAAATGGGTCAGAATTATGAAATATAATTAGTTTGTTCCAGCTTTTTGCTTTCCTTACACTTTTAGCTATTATTAAGCAATTTTAAAGCTTGTTTGAAATTTTGCAGTTTGTCGCAAATTTTTACTATTTTCATCAAACACAAGGTTGTGTGCGTGCGGTCGTTGTTTTTCGGGTACACGTATTTGTTGTCGGCTCTGTTTGAAGAAAATCAAAAAGTTTTGATTTTTATTTTGACGGCTGATTTTTTGTACGTCTCCATTTGTGTTTGACAAAAAAATTTTATTTTTCTGTGTTTTTCGTCGCAACAACATCGCGGGTAAACAGTAAAAGAAAAATAATTTGTTTTGTGTTTTTCACCTGTGTTGTTGCAAGTAAAGCAAATATTTTTCAATTGTGTTGTGCTTTTACCGCAAGAACTTTGAATATAAAAAATTTTCAATTCTGCTTTGGTATTTTCAACATCACTGCACACAAAGTCAACAATAATTCATCGTCCGACATTTTTTCAATATGTTCACTACAACGGCAAAATACAAATTGTGTTTGAAGCTTTTATTTGTACGTCTCTTTCAAATGCTACAATCACACGACACCCACACATATGCAATGTTTGATGCCTTATTTTGATAGTCTCCAGGGCCCTTTACAGTTTTGCCGATTTTTAATCACTCAGGTATGTGATGGAAATCGATTCCGAAAACGAAGCAATTTTGAAAGGTGTTTTTTAATAATATTTCTTTATTAAAAACAATTTTATCACATATATTATAAAAATATTTCTTTATTACAAAAAGAGTTGCATTACAAAAATTATAAAGATTTGATGAAAAGTGCTTTAAAAGGAGCTTTCAAAAGTGCTTCGTTTTCAAAATCGATTTCCATCACATACCTGACTCTCAGACTTTTCTATGTTTTTAATGTTAACAACGAATTTTCGTAATTTTCGCGATTTTTTCTGAGATTTTGGCATTCCTTAGAATTTTAGCGATGTTTAATAAATTTTACGGCTTGTTTGAAATTTGGCAATTTTTCGCGTATTTTCACAGTAAAAGTGATGTTTTGCGATTTTGTGCTGCTCGTCAAGCTTGTGAGTATGAAACAATTTAAGGGATTCTTTCTTAATGAACATACCAAAGGTGTCTTTGGTAAGTCAGACTTTTTGATCTTGCATAAACTAAGCCACTTTTGACGAACATAGGGAACTCTTGGAAAGTTTAACACCAGAATCCTTACAAAAGTGTCTTGTGTTACTGCATTTTAATAAAAATTATCAGACTTTTTATTTTTTTTAAAATTTTTTTTTTATTTTTAAATAAAACGGAAAAAATTGGATTTCATAATATGGTAGCAGGCGAATTCATACTAGGTGGCCACAAGAGCCCAGCTGCAAGGTAGATCAGCACCGGTGAGAAGATTGGGAAGCGGTACACTGCTTCATGTACATGCAACTCTCTTTTGTTTTCTTCTTCGTAATATTAAGCAACAACAAATTCTATGTAAAAAAACAAAAGCAGCGCAGCAAAAATTTCATTATATGGACACGAATGCAACTTCAAAAGAAAATTGAAGAAAGTTGCAGAAGCAAAAGTTGATTCTTAAGCTATGTACAGACGATTGTCAGATCTTAAAATATTGTAACTATGTAAATTGAGCTAAAAATTTCTTTCAATCGTGTGAACTGAAAATTGTCTGACAACGTTGGCAGAATCAACTTTTGCTGCGCAACTTTTAAGTTTATGGGAGAGAGAGGTGAGAAGATAGGCAAGGGGTACACTGCTTCATGCACATGCAACGCTCTTGTTTTCCTCTTCGTAATATTAAGTCTATGTCCATACGAGTCAACTTTTGAGTTTATGGGAGAGAGAGGTGAGAAGATAGGGAAGGGGTACACTGCTTCATGTACATGCAACTCTATTTTGTTTTCTTCTTCGTAATATTAAGCAACAACAAATTCTATGTAAAAAAAACAAAGCTGCGCAGCAAGAATTTCATTATATGGGCACGAATGCAACTTCAACAGAAAATTTAAGAAAGTTGCAGAAGCAAAAGTGGACTCATATGGACATGGACTTAGTAATCAAATTCCATATAAGAAAAACAGCTAACATAAAACAAAAAATTTTTCAATATAAAATTTGACTTTTGTCATGATAAAAATATATCAAGCGACGAAAAGAGAGAATTGGACTACCTTCTATTAATGTATCATGGAATTTTCCAAGTTCAAACCAGCAACACTTAGCGATTGGCCTTCAACCTTGTTGATGGTTATGGCGAAAGCCAGACGCACTGGAAGCTGTAATCGCTTGGAAGTCGAAGGGCAAATCGGTTGAAATCATTGGAATACGTTTTATCAGAACATCTTTGTAGCGAATATTTGAATTTTTTTCAAACTAGTTTCTGGAATATTAAAATGCATTCTCCATTCAAAATGACGATCAAATTTGTTCCATGCACCTCTTTACAATTTTAAAATACACAGTAGATAATAAATTGCGAATATGATGTAGAGCATGTTTAAAAATCTGCACCAAGGCAAACATTTTTCAAATTATTCGTTTGATTTCAACGTTGAACTGCAAGCCAGAATAATTTTTTATTTTGTAGTTCATCCAATTTTTCACCGTTCAAATTTATATAGATTTTGAGGATTTGAATAAACAGTCATCTCATTTCAAAAGTCGCGTTTTTCGCGGAAATGTGCAAAAATATATTAAAAATCAAAAACAACCCATTAAATTCGTTAAAAATCATTACAACTGTAAAAATAACTTAAAACTTTGCAAAATCAATTTAATCGCGAAAATAAACTTTCCAAAATATTCAGAAAATTTAAAAAAGCTGCCAAATTACTGAAGTTGCAAAAAGAGTAAAATATTGGAAAAATTCGCCTTTATTGTGGAAATGGCAAACATTTGTCTTGATTAATCGAAAATTTGATTGATCGCACATCCCTAGTTTAAAATGTGTCCTTGAATTGCTTTGAGATTTTTCTCGTCTTTAATTTTTCTTTAAAACTTTTCCTTAAAATTCACTATATAACAATGACTAGGTTTGTGCTTCATTTAATAATTTTGTGCTATTGTATTGGCAATTCAAAAGGTATGAATTTGAGTCAAAAATCTAAATTTCATCATCATCGTCATCCTCTGGAACAAACAAATCATTTTCTTCCAAGAAATTCGCTACACTTTTACTAATGGCCGCTCCAATAAATAGTCCAGGTACTACGGCACACAAAACTCCCATCATGCCGAAAGGCATTTCTTCAGGTTTCGGTTTTAAGGCTCCACTACGGAAATGGGTAGCATTGCGTCTTTGTGTTGTATTGATAGTACGACCACCAACTTGTCTTATTGATGAAAGAACTTTTATAGATGCTGCAGCTTTTAATTGCAGAAGCCGTGAGACGATCATTTTGTTGAATAAGTTTACAAGTCTAAAATTAATTTAAAAAGAACTATACAGTCGTTTCTAGGAAGGATCTCGGATTGAATTTACCTAAATCCTGCGAAGAAAATGTATGCAAGACAACAGAATAACCAAGTTCTTGCAGTATGAATAACCCAAGGTGAATTAATTTTATCAGGTGGTGTTAATTCTAAAACAACTACAGCATTACAATAACATTGACATCTCAGCCCCTATGCCCCTATGTCAACGCAAAGTGTATTAATACCGTGGCCTTATTAGTGCAACAACAACTAGACTTTACCAATCTGTCATGTTAAATGCATATATAAAAAGTTGTTGTTTAGTTTTTTTTTACATAGAGTTTGACACTTTGGTAAAGTCAGCTGATGCTAATATTTACTAATAGGGCCACCTGGTATAAATTCGCCTTGATGTCAACGTATACAAATTTTGACATACGAGCATCTAATTTGCGGAAAATAAGTAGAACAGCTGTGCTTATAATATCACCTGTATAAATCCACCTTGGAATAACCAAGTTATAAAACAGGGTGAGTTCCATGATACAAATATACAGGTACATGCAAGGCGGATATATACAGGTGATATCATAAGCACAGCAGTTCTACTTTTTTTTCCGCATATTAGATGCTCGGATGTCAAAATTTGTATACGTTGACATAGGGGCTGAGATGTCAAATGTTATTGTAATGTTGTAGTTGTTTTAGAATCAGCACCACCTGATAAAATTCATTAACCTTGGGTACATGCATTAGCTAAAATTCGCGTCAGCTGTGTTTTGTATGTACGTGTTTGGTTGGGTGTGCAACGAATTTTGTTGTTGCTCAATATGTAATTTTTTACAACTCACATGAACATTTGACTAGCTAGATGAGAAAAATTTTCTAATGCATGTACCTGTATTATTGTATCATTAGTGAGTTCATGATGCAATCAGGGCTGTCAGATTTATTTTGACCCTTTTCGTCAAATTCAATGTCCAAAATCGCCAAATTGGGGTCTCCTTAATTTTTGCCAATAATGTATATATGTTTTAATTTTAAAAATAATTTTTATAAATAATAAAAAATAAATTTAGCCCGAATAGCTGCGCTGTTGGCTGAGTAGTTGGCGCGTTTGACCATAGACAACTAACTAGACCCGTCACTATACAACAACATTACGAAGATTGTATGAAAGAGCAAGCAAATCTAATTTTCTGACGTGGTTTCTAATTAACTATCTTATTCATACAATATTAGTAAAAACAACAACATGTAAAACTGCATAACACATGAGAACAACCTTTTTTAGCTATCAAAAGTGAGTATTCTGGTCCATATTCTGTGCGTTTGACTGCAAACCCTGAGGTCATGAATTCAATACTAAATATATGTAGCTAGTAATTCTTCTAAAAAATGTTCGGCTTCAGCCGGCTAACAGCCACCGCCGCCGACTGTTATGTATCGACTTCGCTCTCTCGTTATTTGTTTACATTTTACCAGAACGAGCAAATACACACAAAGCACGTTTTTCTTGTTGTTGTAGACAGCTGTTTTTGACATTTTACGATTGTTATACACAAACAAAATGCGTTTTTACGTGAGTGAAGAAAACAAGTTTTGATAATGCAGAGAATTGGCGCTATAACTTTTTTCAGCAAGTCTCGCCAAGATTGACAACCGTGGCAAACAATGTGTATTTTTAATACCTATCGATTGAGGGTAGTGTCATGGTGGCACGCAATCTAATTTAGGAGTTATAGGCTGACAACTGATGTTACATATTTTGCAATTTTCAAACTTCGCGGCGCTATAACTTTTTTCAGCAAG
This sequence comes from Panzeria rudis, assembly GCA_956483635.1. Taxonomy (NCBI): domain Eukaryota; kingdom Metazoa; phylum Arthropoda; class Insecta; order Diptera; family Tachinidae; genus Panzeria; species Panzeria rudis. The sequence goes on along the minus strand of OY101450.1, from coordinate 3,464,096 downwards.
TCTCGCCAAGATTGACAACCATTGCAAACAATGTGTATTTTTAATACCTATCGATTGAGGGTAGTGCCATGGTGGCACGCGATCTAGTTTAGGAGTTATAGGCTGACAACTGATGTTACATATTTTGCAATTTTCAAACTTCGCGGCGCTATAACTTTTTTCAGCAAGTCTCACCAAGATTGACAACCATTGCAAACAATGTGTATTTTTAATACCTATCGATTGAGGGTAGTGCCATGGTGGCACGCAATCTAGTTTAGGAGTTATAGGCTGACAACTGATGTTACATATTTTGCAATTTTCAAACTTCGCGGCGCTATAACTTTTTTCAGCAAGTCTCACCAAGATTGACAACCATTGCAAACAATGTGTATTTTTAATACCTATCGATTGAGGGTAGTGCCATGGTGGCACGCGATCTAGTTTAGGAGTTATAGGCTGACAACTGATGTTACATATTTTGCAATTTTCAAATTTCGCGGCGCTATAACTTTTTTCAGCAAGTCTCGCCAAGATTGACAACCATTGCAAACAATGTGTATTTTTAATACCTATCGATTGAGGGTAGTGCCATGGTGGCACGCAATCTAGTTTAGGAGTTATAGGCTGACAACTGATGCTACATATTTTGCAATTTTCAAACTTCGCGGCGCTATAACTTTTTTCAGCAAGTCTCACCAAGATTGACAACCATTGCAAACAATGTGTATTTTTAATACCTATCGATTGAGGGTAGTGCCATGGTGGCACGCAATCTAGTTTAGGAGTTATAGGCTGACAACTGATGTTACATATTTTGCAATTTTCAAACTTCGCGGCGCTATAACTTTTTTCAGCAAGTCTCACCAAGATTGACAACCATTGCAAACAATGTGTATTTTTAATACCTATCGATTGAGGGTAGTGCCATGGTGGCACGCAATCTAGTTTAGGAGTTATAGGCTGACAACTGATGTTACATATTTTGCAATTTTCAAACTTCGCGGCGCTATAACTTTTTTCAGCAAGTCTCACCAAGATTGACAACCATTGCAAACAATGTGTATTTTTAATACCTATCGATTGAGGGTAGTGCCATGGTGGCACGCGATCTAGTTTAGGAGTTATAGGCTGACAACTGATGTTACATATTTTGCAATTTTCAAACTTCGCGGCGCTATAACTTTTTTCAGCAAGTCTCACCAAGATTGACAACCATTGCAAACAATGTGTATTTTTAATACCTATCGATTGAGGGTAGTGCCATGGTGGCACGCGATCTAGTTTAGGAGTTATAGGCTGACAACTGATGTTACATATTTTGCAATTTTCAAATTTCGCGGCGCTATAACTTTTTTCAGCAAGTCTCGCCAAGATTGACAACCATTGCAAACAATGTGTATTTTTAATACCTATCGATTGCGGGTAGTGCCATGGTGGCACGCGATCTAGTTTAGGAGTTATAGGCTGACAACTGATGTTACATATTTTGCAATTTTCAAACTTCGCGGCGCTATAACTTTTTTCAGCAAGTCTCGCCAAGATTGACAACCATTGCAAACAATGTGTATTTTTAATACCTATCGATTGAGGGTAGTGCCATGGTGGCACGCGATCTAGTTTAGGAGTTATAGGCTGACAACTGATGTTACATATTTTGCAATTTTCAAATTTCGCGGCGCTATAACTTTTTTCAGCAAGTCTCGCCAAGATTGACAACCATTGCAAACAATGTGTATTTTTAATACCTATCGATTGAGGGTAGTGCCATGGTGGCACGCGATCTAGTTTAGGAGTTATAGGCTGACAACTGATGTTACATATTTTGCAATTTTCAAACTTCGCGGCGCTATAACTTTTTTCAGCAAGTCTCACCAAGATTGACAACCATTGCAAACAATGTGTATTTTTAATACCTATCGATTGAGGGTAGTGCCATGGTGGCACGCAATCTAGTTTAGGAGTTATAGGCTGACAACTGATGTTACATATTTTGCAATTTTCAAACTTCGCGGCGCTATAACTTTTTTCAGCAAGTCTCACCAAGATTGACAACCATTGCAAACAATGTGTATTTTTAATACCTATCGATTGAGGGTAGTGCCATGGTGGCACGCGATCTAGTTTAGGAGTTATAGGCTGACAACTGATGTTACATATTTTGCAATTTTCAAATTTCGCGGCGCTATAACTTTTTTCAGCAAGTCTCGCCAAGATTGACAACCATTGCAAACAATGTGTATTTTTAATACCTATCGATTGAGGGTAGTGCCATGGTGGCACGCAATCTAGTTTAGGAGTTATAGGCTGACAACTGATGTTACATATTTTGCAATTTTCAAACTTCGCGGCGCTATAACTTTTTTCAGCAAGTCTCACCAAGATTGACAACCATTGCAAACAATGTGTATTTTTAATACCTATCGATTGAGGGTAGTGCCATGGTGGCACGCAATCTAGTTTAGGAGTTATAGGCTGACAACTGATGTTACATATTTTGCAATTTTCAAACTTCGCGGCGCTATAACTTTTTTCAGCAAGTCTCACCAAGATTGACAACCATTGCAAACAATGTGTATTTTTAATACCTATCGATTGAGGGTAGTGCCATGGTGGCACGCGATCTAGTTTAGGAGTTATAGGCTGACAACTGATGTTACATATTTTGCAATTTTCAAATTTCGCGGCGCTATAACTTTTTTCAGCAAGTCTCGCCAAGATTGACAACCATTGCAAACAATGTGTATTTTTAATACCTATCGATTGAGGGTAGTGCCATGGTGGCACGCAATCTAGTTTAGGAGTTATAGGCTGACAACTGATGTTACATATTTTGCAATTTTCAAACTTCGCGGCGCTATAACTTTTTTCAGCAAGTCTCGCCAAGATTGACAACCATTGCAAACAATGTGTATTTTTAATACGTATCGATTGAGGGTAGTGCCATGGTGGCACGCAATCTAGTTTATGAGTTATATAAGTCTCGTTAAGATTGCAACCGTTGCAAACAATGTGTATTTTAAATACCTATCGATTGAGGGTAGTGCCATGGTGGCACGCAATCTAGTTTAGGAGTTATAGGCTGACAACTGATGTTACATATTTTGCAATTTTCAAAATTCGCGGCGCTATAACTTTTTTCAGCAAGTCTCACCAAGATTGACAACCGTTGCAAACATTTTTTTTTAATACCTATCGATTGAGGGTAGTGCCATGGTGGCACGCAATCTAGTTTAGGAGTTATAGGCTGACAACTGATGTTACATATTTTGAAATTTTCAAAATTCGCGGCGCTATAACTTTTTTCAGCAAGTCTCCCCAAGATTAACAAACAAAGCAAACAATGTGTATTTTTAATACCTATCGATTGAGCGTAGTGCCATGGTGGCACGCGATCTAGTTTAGGAGTTATAGGCTGACAACTGATGTTACATATTTTGCAATTTTCAAACTTCGCGGCGCTATAACTTTTTTCAGCAAGTCTCACCAAGATTGACAACCATTGCAAACAATGTGTATTTTTAATACCTATCGATTGAGCGTAGTGCCATGGTGGCACGCGATCTAGTTTAGGAGTTATAGGCTGACAACTGATGTTACATATTTTGCAATTTTCAAATTTCGCGGCGCTATAACTTTTTTCAGCAAGTCTCGCCAAGATTGACAACCATTGCAAACAATGTGTATTTTTAATACCTATCGATTGAGGGTAGTGCCATGGTGGCACGCAATCTAGTTTAGGAGTTATAGGCTGACAACTGATGTTACATATTTTGCAATTTTCAAACTTCGCGGCGCTATAACTTTTTTCAGCAAGTCTCACCAAGATTGACAACCATTGCAAACAATGTGTATTTTTAATACCTATCGATTGAGGGTAGTGCCATGGTGGCACGCGATCTAGTTTAGGAGTTATAGGCTGACAACTGATGTTACATATTTTGAAATTTTCAAAATTCGCGGCGCTATAACTTTTTTCAGCAAGTCTCCTTAAGATTAACAAACAAAGCAAACAATGTGTATTTTTAATACCTATCGATTGAGCGTAGTGCCATGGTGGCACGCGATCTAGTTTAGGAGTTATAGGCTGACAACTGATGTTACATATTTTGCAATTTTCAAACTTCGCGGCGCTATAACTTTTTTCAGCAAGTCTCGCCAAGATTGACAACCGTTGTAAACAATGTGTATTTTTAATACCTATCGATTGAGGGTAGTGCCATGGTGGCACGCGATCTAGTTTAGGAGTTATAGGCTGACAACTGATGTTACATATTTTGCAATTTTCAAACTTCGCGGCGCTATAACTTTTTTCAGCAAGTCTCGCCATGATTGACAACCGTGGCAAACAATGTGTATTTTTAATACCTATCGATTGAGAGTAGTGCCATGGTGGCACGCGATCTAGTTTAGGAGTTATAGGCTGACAACTGATGTTACATATTTTGCAATTTTCAAACTTCGCGGCGCTATAACTTTTTTCAGCAAGTCTCGCTAAGATTGACAACCGTTGCAAACAATGTGTATTTTTAATACCTATCGATTGAGGGTAGTGCCATGGTGGCACGCAATCTAGTTTAGGAGTTATAGGCTGACAACTGCTGTTACATATTTTGCAATTTTCAAACTTCGCGGCGCTATAACTTTTTTCAGCAAGTCTCGCCAAGATTGACAACCGTTGCAAACAATGTGTATTTTTAATACGTATCGATTGAGGTTAGTGCCATGGTGGCACGCGATCTAGTTTAGGAGTTATAGGCTGACAACTGATGTTACATATTTTGCAATTTTCAAACTTCGCGGCGCTATAACTTTTTTCAGCAAGTCTCGCCAAGATTGACAACCGTTGCAAACAATGTGTATTTTAAATACCTATCGATTGAGGGTAGTGCCATGGTGGCACGCAATCTAGTTTAGGAGTTATAGGCTGACAACTGATGTTACATATTTTGCAATTTTCAAACTTCGCGGCGCTATAACTTTTTTCAGCAAGTCTCACCAAGATTGACAACCATTGCAAACAATGTGTATTTTTAATACCTATCGATTGAGCGTAGTGCCATGGTGGCACGCGATCTAGTTTAGGAGTTATAGGCTGACAACTGATGTTACATATTTTGCAATTTTCAAATTTCGCGGCGCTATAACTTTTTTCAGCAAGTCTCGCCAAGATTGACAACCATTGCAAACAATGTGTATTTTTAATACCTATCGATTGAGGGTAGTGCCATGGTGGCACGCAATCTAGTTTAGGAGTTATAGGCTGACAACTGATGTTACATATTTTGCAATTTTCAAACTTCGCGGCGCTATAACTTTTTTCAGCAAGTCTCACCAAGATTGACAACCATTGCAAACAATGTGTATTTTTAATACCTATCGATTGAGGGTAGTGCCATGGTGGCACGCGATCTAGTTTAGGAGTTATAGGCTGACAACTGATGTTACATATTTTGCAATTTTCAAACTTCGCGGCGCTATAACTTTTTTCAGCAAGTCTCACCAAGATTGACAACCATTGCAAACAATGTGTATTTTTAATACCTATCGATTGAGGGTAGTGCCATGGTGGCACGCAATCTAGTTTAGGAGTTATAGGCTGACAACTGATGTTACATATTTTGCAATTTTCAAACTTCGCGGCGCTATAACTTTTTTCAGCAAGTCTCACCAAGATTGACAACCATTGCAAACAATGTGTATTTTTAATACCTATCGATTGAGGGTAGTGCCATGGTGGCACGCAATCTAGTTTAGGAGTTATAGGCTGACAACTGATGTTACATATTTTGCAATTTTCAAACTTCGCGGCGCTATAACTTTTTTCAGCAAGTCTCACCAAGATTGACAACCATTGCAAACAATGTGTATTTTAAATACCTATCGATTGAGGGTAGTGCCATGGTGGCACGCAATCTAGTTTAGGAGTTATAGGCTGACAACTGATGTTACATATTTTGCAATTTTCAAACTTCGCGGCGCTATAACTTTTTTCAGCAAGTCTCACCAAGATTGACAACCATTGCAAACAATGTGTATTTTTAATACCTATCGATTGAGGGTAGTGCCATGGTGGCACGCGATCTAGTTTAGGAGTTATAGGCTGACAACTGATGTTACATATTTTGCAATTTTCAAACTTCGCGGCGCTATAACTTTTTTCAGCAAGTCTCACCAAGATTGACAACCATTGCAAACAATGTGTATTTTTAATACCTATCGATTGAGGGTAGTGCCATGGTGGCACGCAATCTAGTTTAGGAGTTATAGGCTGACAACTGATGTTACATATTTTGCAATTTTCAAACTTCGCGGCGCTATAACTTTTTTCAGCAAGTCTCACCAAGATTGACAACCATTGCAAACAATGTGTATTTTTAATACCTATCGATTGAGGGTAGTGCCATGGTGGCACGCAATCTAGTTTAGGAGTTATAGGCTGACAACTGATGTTACATATTTTGCAATTTTCAAACTTCGCGGCGCTATAACTTTTTTCAGCAAGTCTCACCAAGATTGACAACCATTGCAAACAATGTGTATTTTTAATACCTATCGATTGAGGGTAGTGCCATGGTGGCACGCGATCTAGTTTAGGAGTTATAGGCTGACAACTGATGTTACATATTTTGCAATTTTCAAACTTCGCGGCGCTATAACTTTTTTCAGCAAGTCTCACCAAGATTGACAACCATTGCAAACAATGTGTATTTTTAATACCTATCGATTGAGCGTAGTGCCATGGTGGCACGCGATCTAGTTTAGGAGTTATAGGCTGACAACTGATGTTACATATTTTGCAATTTTCAAATTTCGCGGCGCTATAACTTTTTTCAGCAAGTCTCGCCAAGATTGACAACCATTGCAAACAATGTGTATTTTTAATACCTATCGATTGAGGGTAGTGCCATGGTGGCACGCAATCTAGTTTAGGAGTTATAGGCTGACAACTGATGTTACATATTTTGCAATTTTCAAACTTCGCGGCGCTATAACTTTTTTCAGCAAGTCTCACCAAGATTGACAACCATTGCAAACAATGTGTATTTTTAATACCTATCGATTGAGGGTAGTGCCATGGTGGCACGCGATCTAGTTTAGGAGTTATAGGCTGACAACTGATGTTACATATTTTGCAATTTTCAAACTTCGCGGCGCTATAACTTTTTTCAGCAAGTCTCACCAAGATTGACAACCATTGCAAACAATGTGTATTTTTAATACCTATCGATTGAGGGTAGTGCCATGGTGGCACGCAATCTAGTTTAGGAGTTATAGGCTGACAACTGATGTTACATATTTTGCAATTTTCAAACTTCGCGGCGCTATAACTTTTTTCAGCAAGTCTCACCAAGATTGACAACCATTGCAAACAATGTGTATTTTTAATACCTATCGATTGAGGGTAGTGCCATGGTGGCACGCAATCTAGTTTAGGAGTTATAGGCTGACAACTGATGTTACATATTTTGCAATTTTCAAACTTCGCGGCGCTATAACTTTTTTCAGCAAGTCTCGCCAAGATTGACAACCATTGCAAACAATGTGTATTTTTAATACGTATCGATTGAGGGTAGTGCCATGGTGGCACGCAATCTAGTTTATGAGTTATATAAGTCTCGTTAAGATTGCAACCGTTGCAAACAATGTGTATTTTAAATACCTATCGATTGAGGGTAGTGCCATGGTGGCACGCAATCTAGTTTAGGAGTTATAGGCTGACAACTGATGTTACATATTTTGCAATTTTCAAACTTCGCGGCGCTATAACTTTTTTCAGCAAGTCTCACCAAGATTGACAACCATTGCAAACAATGTGTATTTTTAATACCTATCGATTGAGGGTAGTGCCATGGTGGCACGCGATCTAGTTTAGGAGTTATAGGCTGACAACTGATGTTACATATTTTGCAATTTTCAAACTTCGCGGCGCTATAACTTTTTTCAGCAAGTCTCACCAAGATTGACAACCATTGCAAACAATGTGTATTTTTAATACCTATCGATTGAGCGTAGTGCCATGGTGGCACGCGATCTAGTTTAGGAGTTATAGGCTGACAACTGATGTTACATATTTTGCAATTTTCAAACTTCGCGGCGCTATAACTTTTTTCAGCAAGTCTCACCAAGATTGACAACCATTGCAAACAATGTGTATTTTTAATACCTATCGATTGAGCGTAGTGCCATGGTGGCACGCGATCTAGTTTAGGAGTTATAGGCTGACAACTGATGTTACATATTTTGCAATTTTCAAATTTCGCGGCGCTATAACTTTTTTCAGCAAGTCTCGCCAAGATTGACAACCATTGCAAACAATGTGTATTTTTAATACCTATCGATTGAGGGTAGTGCCATGGTGGCACGCAATCTAGTTTAGGAGTTATAGGCTGACAACTGATGTTACATATTTTGCAATTTTCAAACTTCGCGGCGCTATAACTTTTTTCAGCAAGTCTCACCAAGATTGACAACCATTGCAAACAATGTGTATTTTTAATACCTATCGATTGAGGGTAGTGCCATGGTGGCACGCGATCTAGTTTAGGAGTTATAGGCTGACAACTGATGTTACATATTTTGCAATTTTCAAACTTCGCGGCGCTATAACTTTTTTCAGCAAGTCTCACCAAGATTGACAACCATTGCAAACAATGTGTATTTTTAATACCTATCGATTGAGGGTAGTGCCATGGTGGCACGCAATCTAGTTTAGGAGTTATAGGCTGACAACTGATGTTACATATTTTGCAATTTTCAAACTTCGCGGCGCTATAACTTTTTTCAGCAAGTCTCACCAAGATTGACAACCATTGCAAACAATGTGTATTTTTAATACCTATCGATTGAGGGTAGTGCCATGGTGGCACGCAATCTAGTTTAGGAGTTATAGGCTGACAACTGATGTTACATATTTTGCAATTTTCAAACTTCGCGGCGCTATAACTTTTTTCAGCAAGTCTCACCAAGATTGACAACCATTGCAAACAATGTGTATTTTTAATACCTATCGATTGAGGGTAGTGCCATGGTGGCACGCGATCTAGTTTAGGAGTTATAGGCTGACAACTGATGTTACATATTTTGCAATTTTCAAATTTCGCGGCGCTATAACTTTTTTCAGCAAGTCTCGCCAAGATTGACAACCATTGCAAACAATGTGTATTTTTAATACCTATCGATTGAGGGTAGTGCCATGGTGGCACGCAATCTAGTTTAGGAGTTATAGGCTGACAACTGATGTTACATATTTTGCAATTTTCAAACTTCGCGGCGCTATAACTTTTTTCAGCAAGTCTCGCCAAGATTGACAACCATTGCAAACAATGTGTATTTTTAATACGTATCGATTGAGGGTAGTGCCATGGTGGCACGCAATCTAGTTTATGAGTTATATAAGTCTCGTTAAGATTGCAACCGTTGCAAACAATGTGTATTTTAAATACCTATCGATTGAGGGTAGTGCCATGGTGGCACGCAATCTAGTTTAGGAGTTATAGGCTGACAACTGATGTTACATATTTTGCAATTTTCAAAATTCGCGGCGCTATAACTTTTTTCAGCAAGTCTCACCAAGATTGACAACCGTTGCAAACATTTTTTTTTAATACCTATCGATTGAGGGTAGTGCCATGGTGGCACGCAATCTAGTTTAGGAGTTATAGGCTGACAACTGATGTTACATATTTTGAAATTTTCAAAATTCGCGGCGCTATAACTTTTTTCAGCAAGTCTCCCCAAGATTAACAAACAAAGCAAACAATGTGTATTTTTAATACCTATCGATTGAGCGTAGTGCCATGGTGGCACGCGATCTAGTTTAGGAGTTATAGGCTGACAACTGATGTTACATATTTTGCAATTTTCAAACTTCGCGGCGCTATAACTTTTTTCAGCAAGTCTCACCAAGATTGACAACCATTGCAAACAATGTGTATTTTTAATACCTATCGATTGAGCGTAGTGCCATGGTGGCACGCGATCTAGTTTAGGAGTTATAGGCTGACAACTGATGTTACATATTTTGCAATTTTCAAATTTCGCGGCGCTATAACTTTTTTCAGCAAGTCTCGCCAAGATTGACAACCATTGCAAACAATGTGTATTTTTAATACCTATCGATTGAGGGTAGTGCCATGGTGGCACGCAATCTAGTTTAGGAGTTATAGGCTGACAACTGATGTTACATATTTTGCAATTTTCAAACTTCGCGGCGCTATAACTTTTTTCAGCAAGTCTCACCAAGATTGACAACCATTGCAAACAATGTGTATTTTTAATACCTATCGATTGAGGGTAGTGCCATGGTGGCACGCGATCTAGTTTAGGAGTTATAGGCTGACAACTGATGTTACATATTTTGAAATTTTCAAAATTCGCGGCGCTATAACTTTTTTCAGCAAGTCTCCTTAAGATTAACAAACAAAGCAAACAATGTGTATTTTTAATACCTATCGATTGAGCGTAGTGCCATGGTGGCACGCGATCTAGTTTAGGAGTTATAGGCTGACAACTGATGTTACATATTTTGCAATTTTCAAACTTCGCGGCGCTATAACTTTTTTCAGCAAGTCTCGCCAAGATTGACAACCGTTGTAAACAATGTGTATTTTTAATACCTATCGATTGAGGGTAGTGCCATGGTGGCACGCGATCTAGTTTAGGAGTTATAGGCTGACAACTGATGTTACATATTTTGCAATTTTCAAACTTCGCGGCGCTATAACTTTTTTCAGCAAGTCTCGCCATGATTGACAACCGTGGCAAACAATGTGTATTTTTAATACCTATCGATTGAGAGTAGTGCCATGGTGGCACGCGATCTAGTTTAGGAGTTATAGGCTGACAACTGATGTTACATATTTTGCAATTTTCAAACTTCGCGGCGCTATAACTTTTTTCAGCAAGTCTCGCTAAGATTGACAACCGTTGCAAACAATGTGTATTTTTAATACCTATCGATTGAGGGTAGTGCCATGGTGGCACGCAATCTAGTTTAGGAGTTATAGGCTGACAACTGCTGTTACATATTTTGCAATTTTCAAACTTCGCGGCGCTATAACTTTTTTCAGCAAGTCTCGCCAAGATTGACAACCGTTGCAAACAATGTGTATTTTTAATACGTATCGATTGAGGTTAGTGCCATGGTGGCACGCGATCTAGTTTAGGAGTTATAGGCTGACAACTGATGTTACATATTTTGCAATTTTCAAACTTCGCGGCGCTATAACTTTTTTCAGCAAGTCTCGCCAAGATTGACAACCGTTGCAAACAATGTGTATTTTTAATACCTATCAATTGAGGGTAGTGCCATGGTGGCACGCGATCTAGTTTATGAGTTATAGGCTGACAACTGATGTTGCATATTTTGCGCTTTTTCAAACTTCGCGGCGCTATAACTTTTTTCAGCAAGTCTCGCCAAGATTGACAACCGTGGCAAACAATGTGTATTTTTAATACCTATCGATTGAGGGTAGTGTTATGGTGGCACGCGATCTAGTTTAGGAGTTATAGGCTGACAACTGATGTTACATATTTTGCAATTTTCAAACTTCGCGGCGCTATAACTTTTTTCAGCAAGTCTCACCAAGATTGACAACCATTGCAAACAATGTGTATTTTTAATACCTATCGATTGAGGGTAGTGCCATGGTGGCACGCGATCTAGTTTATGAGTTATAGGCTGACAACTGATGTTGCATATTTTGCGCTTTTTCAAACTTCGCGGCGCTATAACTTTTTTCAGCAAGTCTCGTTAAGATTGACAACCGTAGCAAACAATGTGTATTTTTGATACCTATCGATTGAGGGTAGTGCCATGGTGGCACGCAATCTAGTTTATGAGTTATAGGCTGACAACTGATGTTACATATTTTGCGCTTTTTCAAACTTCGCGGCGCTATAACTTTTTTCAGCAAGTCTCGCCAAGATTGACAACCGTGGCAAACAATGTGTATTTTTAATACCTATCGATTGAGGGTAGTGCCATGGTGGGACGCATTCTAGTTTATGAGTTATAGGCTGACAACTGATGTTGCATATTTTGCGCTTTTTCAAACTTCGCGGCGCTATAACTTTTTTCAGCAAGTCTCGCCATGATTGACAACCGTGGCAAACAATGTGTATTTTTAATACCTATCGATTGAGAGTAGTGCCATGGTGGCACGCGATCTAGTTTAGGAGTTATAGGCTGACAACTGATGTTACATATTTTGCAATTTTCAAACTTCGCGGCGCTATAACTTTTTTCAGCAAGTCTCGCTAAGATTGACAACCGTTGCAAACAATGTGTATTTTTAATACCTATCGATTGAGGGTAGTGCCATGGTGGCACGCAATCTAGTTTAGGAGTTATAGGCTGACAACTGCTGTTACATATTTTGCAATTTTCAAACTTCGCGGCGCTATAACTTTTTTCAGCAAGTCTCGCCAAGATTGACAACCGTTGCAAACAATGTGTATTTTTAATACGTATCGATTGAGGTTAGTGCCATGGTGGCACGCGATCTAGTTTAGGAGTTATAGGCTGACAACTGATGTTACATATTTTGCAATTTTCAAACTTCGCGGCGCTATAACTTTTTTCAGCAAGTCTCGCCAAGATTGACAACCGTTGCAAACAATGTGTATTTTTAATACCTATCAATTGAGGGTAGTGCCATGGTGGCACGCGATCTAGTTTATGAGTTATAGGCTGACAACTGATGTTGCATATTTTGCGCTTTTTCAAACTTCGCGGCGCTATAACTTTTTTCAGCAAGTCTCGTTAAGATTGACAACCGTAGCAAACAATGTGTATTTTTGATACCTATCGATTGAGGGTAGTGCCATGGTGGCACGCAATCTAGTTTATGAGTTATAGGCTGACAACTGATGTTACATATTTTGCGCTTTTTCAAACTTCGCGGCGCTATAACTTTTTTCAGCAAGTCTCGCCAAGATTGACAACCGTGGCAAACAATGTGTATTTTTAATACCTATCGATTGAGGGTAGTGCCATGGTGGGACGCATTCTAGTTTATGAGTTATAGGCTGACAACTGATGTTGCATATTTTGCGCTTTTTCAAACTTCGCGGCGCTATAACTTTTTTCAGCAAGTCTCGCCAAGATTGACAACCGTTGCAAACAATGTGTATTTTTAATACCTATCGATTGAGGGTAGTGTCATGGTGGCACGCAATCTAGTTTAGGAGTTATAGGCTGACAACTAAAATTTGACCTAATTATATAGTAAGCACGTGCTACACATACATTCATACGTGCTCACATATATGGAAAACTTGCTAAAATCAAGAAAGATACTGCATTATCATACACACATACATTCTTAGAAATCACACGTGTTGAAAAACTTGCTGTTTACGGCATTATCAAACTTGCTTTCTTCACGGCTATGAACTAGTGCATAGATCTCTAGTATTAGATCATGGCTGGGCTCTTGCAGCCACTTAGTATGAATTCGCCTTGGTGCAAACATTTTTGTAAACACCTGGTATTAATTCGCTTTGGGTGTGAAAATAACAAAATATTTTGCAGTAATTCGGGTCGAAAATAATGTTAAAAAATAATGCTAAAATTTTAAGTTCTTTTTTAACTAGGTTTCTTCATAACGCGTTTATTTTTAATAATTTACCCATATTCTCTGGCAAATATTTGATTTTAAAGTAAGGGCTGTTTCGTGGAAGAAGATTATTCTCTCAGACTCACTCTCATGTACCCAATCTTGCAGTACGGGTACAGTTTTTGTGCAAATTGGGATCCCGCGGGATCGCATCTTTTTATTTTCTGTTTAAGTTGCTTGTTTCATTTCATTTGTTTACATTTGAAAAACATATGTTCGTAAATCTATTACAATTTGCTAGAAAATTACGATTGGATTTATTTCGTATGCGTTGATTTGCTTACTCGACACATCGAAATGTTATTCGATACGATAGTGTACTCGATATCGAATGCCGTGATTAGAAGACCCCTGCTTCGATATTTCCTCCCAACACACATAAAAAATAGTGCATTTCTGGCCTGTTATTAGTTACCGACGAGTCTCAAGCAAATATAAAAACATATTTTCTGCCAAGTGGAATTTTATATATAGTATATATATTTATTTTATTAAAAATGTGTGTCTTCAGATAATTCTTGTTATAGCATTTATGTATATATATATAGCATATGTATAAAGATAATTATAAAAGATTTTAAAATACCACAAAATTATAAATCAAATAAAAATTGTAATTCAAATAAATGTGTGTGTCTATATAGTGTTAAAGTCATGAACATAAAATTCCAATTCTTTATTGTATTTGAATGTAATTTGTTTGAAAAAGAAATGTATACATAGTATATTCCAGACACACAATTTGGTAAATAAAACATTACAAGGTGGCGAAAAACTTTAACATTTGAGGAAAAAAGCTAAAAGAAAGATAATGGATGGTTGTTTGGTTGTATTCGTTCAGTTGTGGTGTTTGAGAAGAAGTAGCTATATTTCTTTCTTTTCCAAGTGTTCGTTTTGTAACTTTTTTATTATTTTGCAAATTTTTTGCTGATTTTTATTTGAATTTTTCAAGAATGCTTTTTTTATTTTTTTGTAATTTTTTATTATTTTACTTTAAACCTTCTGAGGTGTTACTTTTTATTATTTTTTTAAATAAAGTTTTACGATTTTTTTGTAAGGTTTTTTGTTTTTTTTCAATACATTTTTGAAAGTAGCAAACAATCGTTTATTTTTTAATATTTTTATGCATTTTCATAATTTGTTTTCAATTTTTTAGTTTTTATTTTTTCGATTTTTTTGTTTATTTTTTCGCATTTTTTTGTTTTAAAAAAATCATCGGATAATAACAAAATGATCATTTGTTTTGTTAAAACTCAGCAGTAAATGGACAAATAAAATTTATTGAAGAATTAATTAATATTTGTATTGAAAATTTAGTAGAGGTAAAAGTAGATAATTAAAATAAGCCGCACAGCATAATGACCGATTGAGAATAAGAACTTATTTGGAATTCTTGAGAAACTTGCTAGATTTGTAATTGATAAATTGAAAACTTGCTAGATTTGTAATTGATAAATAATTAAACTGCAAAAAAAAAACAAAAGAAAAAGAAAAGAAAAAGAGGACGATTGTAAAGAAAATGCAAAAAAAATAGGTGTGAAATTTTGCTGAGCTTTTCGCTGAAGTGTTGCTACTAAACTTTTTGTTTTAATTATATTGGCTGTTGTTTTTATAATTTTAAATTTTTTTGGTTTCCTTTCAGTTTTCCCTTTGTTTATTAATTGGTAGGCACATTCTCACGAACGTTGTGAACTTGCAAGACAGCAAAGGCTTCCTCAACTTTGGCTTTAAGGGCCTCATGATCTTCGATCATGTGCAAAAGTTCGGAATTTTCGATTTCCAGCAACATGCCAGTGATTTTACCAGCCAAAGATGGATGCATACGTTCAATCATTGGATATAAACGTTCGCCCAAAATTTGTTTCTGCTCTTGTGGTGTTGCATTTGCCAACAAAGAAGCTAAAAGCTTTTCGGGTCCTTAAATAAAAACAAATGAAGAAACGAGGATCGATCAAGAGTTAATAATAAAATAATTTTATAAAACAATTTACCTTTTTGATGCATTTGTGGGACAGGTTGAGGTGCTGGAACCTGTTGAACTGTTGGATTCCGTACATTTGTGTTGTACTTGTAATTGGCAGAACGCTGTTGAGCAGCACCAGCCGGCAAAGGTGGACCAGCCAAAGTAATATTTTGTGCTGGAATTGTTTGTTGACCAGTGATAGCACGAGCACCGGTGTTGCGTATGGTGTTAGCAGCAGCAGCGTGTGCGCCTTGCACAGCTTGTGGTTGACCACGAGCACCGCCAGCAGCTTGTGGGCGGTACTGAGCAGTGCCAGCTGGAGCCATAGCAGCATTTTGAAAGCCTCCTGCACCAGGAGCTGCACCGGCTTGAGCACCACCAACTGGACGTGGCACATGTGTCGCCCAGCGTGGAGTATTACGCATTTGTGCAGGCACTTGTGGACCCAAGAAACGTTGGCTAGGTCCCATGGTGGGCACAAAGAAACCACCAGCAGCATTATGTGGGAATATTTGACCAAGCTGTTGCATACGCATACCGCCCATGTGACGCATGTACTGGGAAGCTAGATGAGCCTTGCGAACTTCTTTGCGTTGAGCCAAGGCAACATACAAAGGTTTTGAACCCATCACACGACCATTCAACTCGGTGACAGCGCAAGTAGCTTCGTTCGGAGCAACAAAGCATACGAAACCAAAGCCTTTAGAGCGACCTTCTTCATCAGTCATAACCTTGGCTGATGTAATGGTACCATACAAAGAGAATTCTTTGCGTAAACGTTCGTCATCAATGGTATCGTCCAGATTTTTAACGTACAAATTGACGCCATAGGCTGAATCTTGACGTTTCTTCTTCAATTCCTCAAACTTACGCTTAAGTTCTTGTTGACGTTCAGCCTTCTTTTGGGCACGAGCTACATACAAGGTCTTACCCTCACCCATGTCTTTGCCATTAAGGGCTTCGACAGCAGCCTCGGCAGCTTCAGTAGTCTCAAAAGCAACAAAACCAAAACATTTGCTTTTACCATCCTCTTTAGTCATGACTTTGTAGCTGGTAATTTTACCATATGGCTCAAACATTTCCTTCAACTTTTCATCATTAACGTCATCGGGGAAATTTTTAACGTAAACGTTAGTAAACAATTTAGCCTTTTCGCCGAGTTCCTTCTCGCGTTCCTTGCGTGGAATGAATTTTCCAACGTAAACTTTCTTGCCGTTCAACAACATACCGTTTACTTTCGCAATAGCTTTATTAGCAGCTTCTTCAGTTTCGAAATGTACAAAACCGTAACCCTTAGAGTGTCCCTTGTCATCAGTAGCAACCTTGCAACTCAATATATTACCAAATGCCGAGAAAGTATCATAAATAGCTTTGTTATCAATGCTTTTATCCAAGTTTTTTATGAAAACGTTACCAATGCCAGAACGACGCAATGATGGATCCCTTTGAGACCACATAATGCGAATGGGCTTATCACCGATTAAGTCAAAATTCATTGTATCCAAAGCACGTTCAGCTTAAATAAATATATTTAAAATGAATTGTATGTTATTACATTTGCATAAATCAA
The DNA here is from genome assembly GCA_956483635.1 of Panzeria rudis. Taxonomy (NCBI): domain Eukaryota; kingdom Metazoa; phylum Arthropoda; class Insecta; order Diptera; family Tachinidae; genus Panzeria; species Panzeria rudis. The sequence continues at coordinate 3,446,962 of OY101450.1, read as the reverse complement.
TGAAAATTCACAAGCTTAATGTGCAGTAGTCGACGTTTTTTTTAGAAAAATCTTTATATATTTATAAGTGCTAAAATTACAATAAGATGAAAGAAAGTTCTAAATATCTTAGTTTTTGGTGATTAATTAATATGTATATTATTTTTCCATTATCTCCAATATCCACAGATAAATACTTTTTATATGTACATGCATGTATTTTATTTAGAAATTGTGATCATAAAACTATACCTAACCAATGTTAGCAGCGTTGTCAACTCACTGCTTTTCGCACCTTTTTTAGTGCTTTTTCAGCTTTTCGACGCGAAAAATTTTGGAGTTAGTGCTCGGTGCTTTTTTAATCTGATTTTTGGTGCTTTTTTTTGACGGTGGCACTAAGCCCAGTCTTAGTCTTTTTTGTCGAACCCCATTAAAACTTTTTAAACATATTTCGTTTGCTTGGCACTTCAGATTTCAAAAACTTTCCTTTTTTACGAAATTTGACATACATAAACGTATGAATATTCTACTCTTACGTGCGCATCACGTGGCGTAAGAGCTAGCCCGATACTTTTTATGGTTTCTTTTTATAGCCGTCTAAACTTGGGTATCTCGGCCATTTTTTGAGAAATGTTAATATTAAATGTCATATTTAAGATTGAATAACTTTAGAGCGCGTCATCATATATTAATAAATCTTGTCTCATTCGAAAGGTTTCAGTCTCCTCCTAGTAAGTATTGATTAAAAATAACATAGCTTCCCGCTAGAAAGAGCTCTAAAATGCCAAAGTATCCTCAAAAAGGTATTTGTAATTTTATTTATTTTTTAACCGACATCAAAAAAGAAGAAGGTTATGAATTCGTGTGTTTTTTATGTTTGTAATGGCATAACTCTGTCATTTGTGAACAGATTTTCAAAGTTCTTTTTTTGTTTGAATTTTTTTTTCCGAAAATCGGTGGGGAAATTCGCTGCCCCCAATCAAAACTCTGCCATCTACCGATTTTTTAAAGGGTTTGCCTGCAGTTTTGTTGCATAATTTTTTCCAAAAATTTGCTCCACCAAGCATAAGTCTGTCGTCATATGTGAACCGATTTTCAAAATTCTTTTTTCGAAAATCTGTATCTCATTATCCCCTCCCGCGGAAATATTAATTATCGCGAATCCTCCATTTATGAAAAATTTTTCAAAATTCTTTTCAAACATTTTTTTCTTGTTTCAAACGAATTGCTTGCAGTTTGATCCCATAGAAGTGAAAATCGGGCTGATAAAGTGGTAGCCCGATATATTAATTATCACATAACTCCCACGTTTCTCGACAGATTTTCCAAATATTTTATTTGAAACGCCATGAAAGGTTTGGTACTATGAAAAATTGCGTACGAACACCCCATTTGTAGACAAGCAATAATTTGATCTAACACAAAATCGCGTTGGTTTTGTAATCTTTGCATTGAAGTCGGGTTTTTTGACGTATGTAATTATAGTTATTACAGAGCTAACTACAACTGACAGGTCTTTATTGTACAAAGTCTTTAAGTAGGAATGAAAACAGATTCAAAAGTTACAGTTTTTTGTTTATTATAACCCGCTAATTTCTATGAAAAACCTGTAGCAATAACTATCATGATCATATATAATGAATATCATAATAAGTTTGGAACGATTTTCCGTCATCCCACGTCAAATTTGGTTTGTAAACATGTTTGCAAACCAAATTTGACGTGGGATGACGGAAAATCGTTCCAAATTAAAAAAAAAAGCCGTCGGAAGAAAAACACAACACTCAACAAATGCGTCAGGTCTACAACTTGGACACAATCGGACTTTTCAACATTTACAAACTACGTCAACGGAAGATACTTACAATTGTTCTCTAAAATGGTACTTTTTTGCGCATAATTGTACCAAAACAGGTTTTTGAAACCAGAAACATTTTTTAAGTACAGAAAGTACATAAATTTGCGGCAAAATGGAAATGTGCTTAAGTAGTATTTAGCTATTGCAATTTCTAATCTAAAATAGCTCACATACTAGGTATTGAAAGGTAGACCGACATACATAGTTTCAATAAAGTTCCGAAAAATTTATCTTTACTACAATGCAAATATATTTATAAAAGTTTATTTTTCCAAACTCTAATTTGTAAGCTAACCTTATTTGACAACTTTTAAGCTGAACTTTGTTTTCAATACTTTGCAAAATTTAAATTTATTAATTCAGATAAAAGTGGCATATGTACGAGCGGAAGAAAAGGATAAAATATTTTATCACAATAAAAGAACTGCATAAGGAGGTTTTCTAAAGAAGTAGAAAAATTATTAATTGTACTAATAAATAAGCAATTGGTGTACCATTGTACTTTTAAGATCCGAATTGTACCAAAAATGGTACAATTGTACCAACTTTGCCATCCCTGGTTCAAACCTTAATCAGTTAAGAGAATAAAATTTAACCGACCAATCGGTAGATGTTGCAAAAAATAGTCAGCCCTAGTGAATACTTTATCCCTCGAAATGTTTTCCCTTTCCCTTCTTTTGCAATCATGAATAAAAATTCGGAAATTTCTCTTATCCCAAATTTTTTTCAAGTGGAATTTTTCCCTTTTCCCCTACTTTTGTTCACTTTATTTTAGCAGGCAAACAGGATAAATACACCATGCAATTGCTATTTTATCCTTCCAATTATTTATTAAAGTTTATAAACATTTGTTTTTAGGACAAAATCAGTAAATAGTGTTCATTTATCTTAATATTAACACATTTATATTAAGTTATGAGTATGAGTTTATATCCAAGGAAATTTAATTATTTTGGCTTGAGTTCGGTTTCTTTGGATATAAACCCATACTAAAACTCATAACTTAATAGTTAAACTCTAAAGGCACCTAGCAAAAGGAAATACATGTTCAAATAAACTGAACAAACAAACATTCCCACACTAGTACTTGTAATTATCAATGATAATTCATACTAGAATAGAGAAATAACAGAAATACATAAAGGAAAAATTAATATCAATCAGGCATGTGATGGAAATCGATTTTGAAAGCGAAGCACTTTTGAAAGTCCCCTTTAACGCACTTTTCATCAAATTTTTATAATTTTTGTGATACAACTCTTTTGTAATAAAGAAATATTTTTTATAATATTTGTAATAAAATTGTTTTTAATAAAGAAATATTATTAAAAAACACCTTTAAAAATAGCTTCGTTTTCGGAATCGATTTCCATTACATACCTGAATAACTATCAAATGAAATACAGCTCTAACTAAGAGTAACAGTATGAATTGATTAAAAGTAGATGATATTCAACTCTTGACTGCAAAGCACCGACTTTGTTTGAGTGGTCTAAGCGAAAAAGAACTCTGAAGAGATTAGCGGAAGCTATCGAAACGTCAGTTCAACTCTCCGTGCAGTAAAAATTTTCTTTGTCTACATGCTTCACATTTATCTCTAAATATAAATATAGTTTAATTGAAAACTTAAATTAAAAACAGAACCCAAATCTTGGAAGGTACTCTATAAAACTGTATACAAGCTTAAGTATCGTTGTATCGGCCGCTTTCTAAGATAATTGCGTTTTACGTGAAAGGTTGGATAAAAAAAGTTTAAATTGAATTTCACTCGCAATGGGTTAATAGATTTTAAAAATTTATATACCAATAGAAAAGTATTTTAGAGCACTTTAAACTGATATACATATGTGTTCTATATTCTAGGAGTTATAGCCAGTAGCAAATAACTTTTGAACCCCGTAACTCTGGAGCCAAGAGATCCCCAAACACTAAAATTTGAAGGTTAACAAAGGTTGGTAGTAGAAGCAATAAGATTCCGTTTGAACAAAGGCTACTTACTACCTTTAGATTTTTTTTTTTCAATTTTCAACGATGCTGGTATTCTGACTCAAGTCAATATTTTCTTTTATTCAACAGAGAACACAAAACATTTAAGTATTAAAAGTGCAGTAACAATCAAGAGGTTTTGCACAAATAAATTGATTTGTTTTTACATTTTGCGAGGTCTAAGTATATTTTGAATAAGCGATTTTATTTTTATGCAAGTGAAACATTTGTAAGTGGCACAAAAATATGTCATCTGTTTACGATGTAGCTGACACGTTCAAACTAATTCAGTAGCTAACTACACGACAACAATTGAAGCCGACATCATTTGTAGTCGTGTAGCCGCAATCGTCTAAGTGTTTATAGCTTTAATCAGTTAAAACAAGTGGCAAAATAATATACATATGTTTATTTTTTCTAAATTTCTCAATAAATTTTCAGTTCATCTTTCAGATAAATATGTAACTTTTCTACTTCTGCCATTTTTCAGAAACATTACAAATGACATGGTAAGTCAAGCTGATGTTTATTCTAGCAACCATGAATCTTAATCAGTTAAAAAGGTGAACTAAATCTAACCGACCAATGGGTAGAAGTTGCAAAAAATATGTTTATTTTTATAAATTTCTCAATACATTGCCAGTTCTTCATCTTTCAGATATTTATGTAACTTTTCTACTTCTGTCATTTCTCAGACATTACAAATGACATGGTAAGTCAAGCTGAAAATTATTCTAGCAACCATGAATCTTAATCAGTTAAAAAGGCGAACTAAATCTAACCGACCAATGGGTAGAAGTTGCAAAAAAATACATTTTTTCTTCTAAATTCCTCAATAAGTTTTCAGTTCTTCATTTTTCAGATAAATATGTACCTTTTTTCTACTTCTGTCATTTCTTAGACATTACAAATGACATGTTTATTCTAGCAACCATGAATCTTAATCAGTTAAAAAATAGAACTAAATCTAACCAATGGGTAGAAGTTTAAAAAAATATGTTTATTTTTTCTAAATTTCTCAATAAATTTTCAGTTTTTAATCTTTCAGATAAATATGTAACTTTTCTACTTCTGTCATTTCTTAGAGACATTACAAATGACATGGTAAGTCAAGCTGATGTTTATTCTAGCAACCATGAATCTTAATCAGTTAAAAAGGCGAACTAAATCTAACCGACCAATGGGTAGAAGTTGCAAAAATATATTTATTTTTCTAAATATCTCAATACATTTCCAGTTCTTCATTTTTTCAGATAAATATGTAACTTTTCTACTTCTGTCATTTCTTAGAGACATTACAAATGACATGGTAAGTCAAGCTGATGTTTATTCTAGCAACCATGAATCTTAATCAGTTAAAAAGGCGAACTAAATCTAACCGACCAATGGGTAGAAGTTGCAAAAAATATGTTTATTTTTATAAATTTCTTAATACATTACCAGTTTTTCATCTTTCAGATATTTATGTAACTTTTCTACTTCTGTCATTTCTCAGACATTACAAATGACATGGTAAGTCAAGCTGAAAATTATTCTAGCAACCATGAATATTAATCAGTTAAAAAGGTGAACTCAATCTAACCGACCAATGGGTAGAAGTTGCAAAAATATACTTATTTTTCTAAATATCTTAATACATTTCCAGTTCTTCATTTTTCAGATAAAGATGTAACTTTTCTACTTCTGTCATTTCTTAGAGACATTACAAATGACATGGTAAGTCAAGCTGATGTTTATTCTAGCAACCATGAATCTTAATCAGTTAAAAAGGCGAACTAAATCTAACCGACCAATGGGTAGAAGTTGCAAAAATATATATTTTCTCTTCTAAATTCCTCAATAAGTTTTCAGTTCTTCATTTTTCAGATAAATATGTAACTTTTCTACTTCTGTCATTTATCAGAGACATTACAAATGACATGGTAAGTCAAGCTGATGTTTATTCTAGCAACCATGAATCTTAATCAGCTAAAAAACAGAATTAAATCTAACCGATCAATGGGTAGAAGTTGCAAAAAATATATATAATTAACCAACACATATGTATACTGCTAAGCCTTGTTGACGTTTCTGCAGAAACACTCAGGGTCTTAGCAGAAATCAAACCTGCGACCTACCGCTTAATAGTCTATCTACTACCAGGATTGTCAGATTTATTTTTACCCTCTTCGCCAAATTGAATGTCTTATGGCTCGATTATCGATGGCAACCGAACTTCAGTTGGGTTGCCAGTTGCTAGAAATCATATTACGAATAGCAACTGGCAACTGAAAGTTGTAAATTTTAGTTGCTTTTTAGTGCTTTTCTGGAAACCATTTTTTTTTTATTTTAAAATTATTTTTTTATAAATAATAAAAAAATAAATTTATTAAATCTAAGAAGTGGCAAAAAATATATTTATTTTTCTAAAACGTCTCCATAAATTTTCAATTTTTCATATTTCAGATAAATATGTAATTTTTACTTCTGTCATTTCTCAGTCATTACAATTGACATGGTAAGTCACACTGATCTTTATTTTAGCAGCCACGGATCAGAGAAACAAGCCAGTCGATTTCGAGCCGACGGCGCGCCGCCGCCGGTTGCTTTTTTTACCTATCGCGCCGCCGCCGATTACATCGGCTCGAATCGGCTCAAAACCAGCCGCCGAGTTCGTCTGAATTTGTTCACGACTGGGTTGCAAATTTGCGTACTTTTTTCGAAAAAAATTTTTACTACCTTTTTTCCCCAAAATCTTCCCAGCCGCCGCCGCCGATAATTTTGCCTCGGCTTGTTTCTCTGCCACGGATCCCCAGCAAAATCTAGCTGTATTGTTATGCGTTTATCTATATTGTGTGCGTTGGTACCATGATACAATAACACAGGTACATGCATTAGAAAATTTTTCTCATCTAGGTTGTCAAATCTTCAGGTGTTGTCAAAAATTACATACTGAGCAACAACAAAATTCGTTGCACACACGAACAAACACGTACAAACAAAATACAGCTGACGAAAATTTTTGCTAATGCAAGTACCTGTATTGTTGTATCATGGTTGGTACATTGTCAGGTAATCAGAGATGCCACTTGCCTTACAATACATTTTGTATGGAAACGTTTTCCGCATTTGACTTGTCACCCATTTAAAGCTAGTTCAATTTAAAACACAGTTTGCTTTTAACTATAATAATAAAATGTTTTAAATATTAAGTTATTTCTAAAACAAACCAACTTTATTGTTTGACTATGATTATGGTCCCATGTGTTTACGTGAAAATTTATATAAATTGATCTCCATTAAAATGAATGAATTGAACCCATGCAAGTTCCCTGATTCGATAACATTTTTTTATGTATGTATAAAAAAAATTAAAATAAAAAAAATATTGCCACAGCTCGGATACGAACCATGCTCTTCTGACTGTTATGACATGATCTCTACCACTGAGCTATTGTCTTCTTATTCTTTGTTGGAGCTAGAATTTGTTTCATGAAAATGTGCCAATGTAATGATTTAATTCCGTTTTTACATGCCTTTTTCGGTGGATAATTTATGCAATATATTATCTAGTGAAATCGCATTCGTTTTTAATGAGTTCAAAAAATATAGCTTTATTTACGATGGCATTCAGAATGCATTCGAAGAAACAGGTGCTCAAGAAATCATGAAACACTAAGGGTTTTCACGATGGTGATTGTGCAAATTTGCATTTTGCAAATTTGCTCTGCATATTATAGTAGATCGAGAACGACTTTTTTAATTCTGTTGCATTTTAGCTTTAAACAGCTCATTTACTAAAAATAAGTACAAAGTACTAATTTGCTGTAATAAATCTGGCAGCATTGAACTTTGTTGTCAAATGTTATATTAGTTTTTGACTATTATTGTTTTTGAGTATATACAAACAGAGACCTGCGCCGAGTCGGCGGCGGCGGGTCGTGAGAAAATCCTCGGCGGCGGCTCAAATTCGGCCGCAATCGGCTGATAGGGGAAGTTGCTACAATCATACAAAATAAAGGACATTTTTATGTTGCCATCTCATAAATTATGATAAAAGGTATCATACAATGCAATGATACAATGAAATAAAATCCAGACCGGCGGCTGACTTTAAGCCGGCTTAACTCAATACGCTTTCGGCGGCGGCGGCCGTAAAAAAAAATCGGCGGCTCAGCTCAGCCGGCTTAAGCCGTCTAGGTGCAGGTCTGTGCATTTTTGCACACATTTGCACACTTTGCACTACCCATCGTGAAAGCCCTTACTATTTCATTTTGAACGCGTTCATTTATTTTTTGCTGGGCCTTAATAAGTTAAAAAAGAGAACTAAATCTAACCGACCAATTGGTATATGGCAAAAAATATTTTATTTTATCTTTTTTCAGTTAAATATGTAAGATTTCTACTTTTGTCGTGCTGATATATTAAAAAAAGGCAGACAGTCTTTACTCAACGAAGCCGCTATTCGACATACATAGAGGATAAAAGTATTAAAAGTATTAGGCAAAAAATCTTTACTCAGCTAATCCACTATTCGACATACATACATACATACATAGAGGGAAGAAATATAAATAAAAAAATATTTTGGTTTTAATGGGTTCACGAATTTATTAAAAATTTTAGTAATTTCTTAAAGATATTTGCAAAAGCTTTTAAATGATAACAATATTGACCGCATTCGATGGAAAATATATATTATAATCATAATTTTGTACTGGAAATTCAGAGGCCCATAACTCGGAAACTAAGGCTTACCGCCAATTTTTTCATTTAATTTTTTCTTCTTATTTTTTAATTTTCTACCGGATAGGATAATTTTTATTTAAATTTGAGAGGATTAGCTAAGCCCTATTTGTTCATAAAAAAAATACCTGGTAATCAAGGTGATGACTTCTACTAACCGTGAATCTTCACGAATCCGTTAAAAATGAAGCAACAAAATTTAAGCAGTCAATATGTAGAAGTTGATAAAACAAACAAATTATTTGCATAATATTTCAAATACACGTGTTGGAATTTGTATTTATGTACGAGTTGTATTAAATTTTAAATTAAACTTTCTCGTACTGGGTAATGGAAGACAAACCGATATTAAAAAAACAGAAAGAAGAGTACATTCACTTTTATTATACATGAATAAATGAAAATTTTAAAGAAAGTCAACGACCTCCTCCCAAAAATAAAACGGGTGAAAGTTATGAACCCAATATAAAATGAACAGACTAAATAAACTTCTTAAATGGTTTTCATATGCGCAGTTATTTAATTTATTTTTTTAATCAACAAAGAAGTGCTATAGAATTTGATTAGAATTATATAGAATTGAGTACGCTACAGGCATTTCATATGGCCTTAGAAACTTTTTTAAACAGCAGCTACTCGATTATGGTATGCCATAATCACAAAAGGAAAAAATGCGACGATTAGGCTCCAGAGTTTAGTAAAAATTCGATTAGAATTTTTTGTTAGAAAAGGCTTTTAGCGTTTTACTTGACGATATACATATGTATGTACATATATACAAATTCGTATGGCTGAAAATGTTAACTTATCTATCTACTAGTTAAATTGAAGAAAACGACACAAGAATATAATATGGCGGTTTTACTACTTTCATTTATTAATATAGTAACGAAATGAGCATCGCGCGCCACCCAACAAACACAATGTCAAACTTTTAATATATGTATGAAGATACTGTTATTTGAGTTCAAATACAGAGGCTTGAGGTAGACATAATCAGGCAGTTTCTGTGTATTCCATACGGAATAAGTGTTCGGAGTTGTCATAGCATTGTTGCTATAAATATTAATTGCAACAATGCCTTGATAATTCCGAACATTTTAATTCCGTATAGAATACAGAACATATCCGTATATTTCAAACTGATATTCACTTGAAAATTTTTGCCCAAGGCTTTTCTCACTTGTCAAAAAAAATTAGTGAAACTACTTTCAATTTGAGCGGAAACTACAATTAAAATATTGCTTACCTTATTGAAGCTAACTGAGCTTTTTGTGTAAATAAATTCCTTTAGGGGATAGCAATTAAAATTTTTTTTAAGCTGCATATTTTTTTTAATTTTAAAAAAATATTTATATATAGTTTCTCAGCGCGATTTCAATATTATCGATGTCTTTGGATAAGTGCGTCCCTGACAACCCAACCATATGAATACAATCGGTAAAGGCTGTTTCAGACTATAATAACGTATTAAAAATACTTTTGACGAAAATGCCACCCTGATATAATTTCTGTTTGAAGATTTTCAAAAAACAAGTCATCATGTCAGTTTCATTTTCCTCAAAAGTATTAATACTTGAATTGTAGTTTAAATGGACTTAAATGAAATTTAAAGAGACTGACTGTGTTCGTTGGGATATAACGCACATATTCATGCATACATACAGTTGCACACAAAATGCAACATTTACAAATTAACAAGAAATTATCTGTACAGGAAGGAGCCATAAATGTAACAATCTCGTAATGATTTGTGAATACTATTGTCAACATTTTTAAAACATAACTTGTAAAATGTTATTAAATAAGAAAATTATCTTTTATTATAAATACATACATACTAAAAGTATTAAAGCATTTTGGAAGACTTACCATCAGCGGGTTGTTGAAAATTAACGTAAGCATAGCCCAGAGAACGACGTGTTATGACGTCGCGACATACTCGAATAGATAGAACTGGACCAGCATCAGAGAATTTCTCGAAAAGTCCAGCTTCATTTATATCCTGATGCAAATCTCCTACGTATAATGAAGCCATTTGATAGTTGGGTCCACCAGTGTTCATTGTTTGACGAAAGAAATTTGTATAGAAATTAGTTTCTTTTTATCACAAAAACAAAAGAAACTAACACCGACGTGTCCTCCTTTTAATTTGATGAATCAAGAAACGAAGTATAAAAATCTACACAAAGGAAAAACCCAAAGAAACTGTAAAGAAAATAAAAAAATTATTGTTTTCATTAAATTCAGCAATACACACATGACACAAATGCGTTTTATAATTCATACAAATTTAGCTACAATGGCAATACTCAAATGAGTGTTTTCCATTTTTTTTTCGTTGGAATGTGAGAGCAGACTTTTTCGAACAAAAAAAAAACACGAGTATGCAATCTAAATAATGAATTTTAAGGCGTTTTTTTCCATCGAAATTAATAATTTTTAAAGCTCTTCTCATTAAACTTATAAATAAAGAATAAGCTTTAAAGACAGAACTAAATTAACAATAATTTTCGATGGAATTTTCCAACGAAAAATTCTTTCTCCCTCTAACACATCATTTTCTATTCAACTATTGCATTCACTCATTTTTTTTAATAGCATGCCACACCACGTTTTTCACTTTTATACATTAGAAACTCTTGGAGTTCTCGCTTATTTTAACTTACGATTTTACACTTTTTCGATTTTTGCTACTTTTTACAATTTTTTTGTTAATTTTTTATTTTTATATATTTTTTTTGGTTTTTTTATTTTTTTTAAATTTCACAAAAAATGTGATAAGCCGTGTTATTCAACTCACGACCGCTCACCAAAACGGACTCGACTCGTTTAACGGTCGGTTAGAAGTGAAAGAGATAATTCAATGGAAAATAAAAAATAAAAAAATCAGGTAGTAATCGATGTTGCCAGACTTTATTTGAAAACGATGCGCTGGCACATATAATGCAAGGCGAATTCAGTACCAGGTAGCCTTATCATCACAGATGATCATCAGCTGGTTACACCCAATCAGTCAAACTCTATATAAGAAAAGAGAAAAACTTTAACCCGAACTGTCAAAGCACAAATAAAAATAGTCCTACACCTACTTTGTATATGTGTTGTTTTGATGATAAGGCCACTTGATATTAATTCGCTTTGATATAATGTAGAATGATGACTGGGGGTCTACACTAGCCATGGACATGGTCTGCTTTTACACACATCAGTTTTTCTTGAAGCAACTTTTATTTTCTTGTGAGAAAGAGCGAGAGAAAAATATATTTCATGTATTCCTCCCTCGCTCTTTCTCAATAGAAAATAAAAGTTGCTTCAAGAAAAACTAATGTGTGTAAAAGCAGACTTGGTATGAGCATCATGTCGGCCATCGCTATGGCTAATGTAGACGCTCATTTCCGTTTCGCCCATGCTCTGATACCGATGTCCGAACATATGGCTGAGCATCAATGTTCACCATGAGATTCGCCATCAACAACCATTTTCAATAGAAAGACAAGAGAACAAAATTGGTAAATATTCCATCTCTATTGCACTACCACAAAATACATTGATAAGGCAGAACAGCTGTTCTACTTTTTTCCGCAAATCAGATGCTCGGATGCCGAATTTGCTTATGTAGATATGGAGGCTGAGATGTCAAATGTTATTGTAATGTTGTAATTGTTTTAGAATCAGCACCACCTGATAAAATTAATTCGCCTTGCCACAACCCTTTACCATACGTCTATACCAAGGTAGATCACTAAGGTATAATCATCGGCGAATTGATACAACAAAGCAACTTTTTTGTTCTAGCAATTGTCAAAAGAATTAACATATGTATTTACATAAAAAATTTTTTTTATTTAAATAAAAAAATTTTTAAGGAAAGTTTGGCAGTTCCTTGAACAATCAGCTGTGCTGATAACGCCACCTGTTATGATTCACCTTGGTTTATACCTAATATATTTTTATCATAATAAATATCAAAACGTCAGCAGAGCATTGTCAAATTTCTGTTAGCGCAAGCATACATGCGAACACGTTGTTTTTTTTTTTTGTTATGACATATCACAATTTGTCGTCGTGAAAGAAGTTTGTCACTACTTATTCACTATTGCACTTATTTTTCACTAAAGTGCTTTTATATAATTAAAGCACTCACATTTTTCTTTAATCATAAATTTTTTTCTAAAAATGTTGTAAAAATGTTAGGTTTTCCAAATTAAATTAAAACGTCAAACAGTTTGAGTACGTTTTTTATCAAGACAAATTTGTCTGAGCTTGAGCTCTGACAAAATTGTCAAGACACTGCAATAACACTAATAAATGCGGTCTATAACCCTACGTCTATACATGATATATTTTTATCATAACAAATAGCAAAACGTCGGCAGAGCCGTTGTCAAATTTGTATTACTACAAGCATACATGCGAACACGTTATGATTTTTTTGTTATGATAAATCACAATTCAATAGAACACTAAAGATGGCACATAGCCGAAACCGGTCTGTTTACAAACCAAATTTGACGTGGGATGACGGAAAATCGTTCCAAATTCACAATTTGTTTGTTGTCGTGAAGGAAGTTTGTCACTATTCATGCATTATTTCACTTATATTTTCATTAAAATGCTTTTATATATTTAAAGCATTCATATTTTTTCTTTAATCATATATTTTTTTGTAAAAATGTTGTCAAAATTTTAGTTTTTCAAAATAAATTAAAACGTCAAACAGTTTGTTTACGTGTTTTATCAAGACAAATTTGTCTGAGCTTGAGCTGTGACAAAATTGTCAAGACACTGCAATGCAGTCTATACGTGATAAATTTTCATCTTGATAACGATTTGACATTTGTCATGATAAAAATTTATCAGGTATAGACTCACTCTAACTGATACATTTTTAGCTTGCTAACGATTGGACATCATGATAAAAATTTATCAGGTATAGATAGACTCACTCTTATGTTGAAATCTGGTGGCAGCACAATTACTATTTTATAAAGGTAGCTGTCCCTTTTCTACACACGCATATCCGTGAAACAGATATTGGAACGAAATCCAAGCACGAACTGTAAAATCTTGTGTATATCAGAGCGAATTAATATCAAGTGGCCTTATCATCACAACAACACACATGCAAAGTAGGTGTAGGACTATTTTTATTTGTGCTTTGACAGTTCGGGTTAAAGTTTTTCTCTTTTCTTATATAGAGTTTGACTGATTGGGTGTAATCAGCTGATGATCATCTGTGATGATAGGGCTACCTGGTACTGAATTCGCCTTGGTGTATATGTGAAATAACTACGTTGCACATAAAGGTAGTTAGCCGACTGGGACGGAATGTAACTGTAACGGGGCGAAACAGATGATCGATATTGTTATGGGTAAAGCAGTTCAAACGGTTATAGTCAACTTAACAGGAATGTACGTACATGTAAAAAATTATATTTCCTTACATTTTAACGTAACATCACTTGAATTGAAAATAGTATACAAAATTGATTATAAGAAAACAAAAATTTTATCAAATTCATAAGCCAAGATAGGAATAAACCACACATCGCAATATTGGAAACAAAGTACGAAAATCAAGAACTCTGAAAAAATCGCGCAAATTCGCAAAAACCACGCTAAAACATTAAATACTGCAAGCGTAATATTGATAAAAAATTCCTTAAAAATGTAAGCCAAAAACTTTGAAAAAAATTGACGATATTGCGAAAATAGCGGAAATTTGCTAAAATTGTGGAAATTACAATGCCTTTTAAACGTTTTCAATGTGACAGAAACGATCAGCACATGCAATTACATCAACGTTACAGTCGGCTAAATCTGCCTTAATCGTCCTTAGGTCTTATGTTACTGTTACATTCCATCCACATCCCGTCCCGGTCGGCTAACGGAGCCTTAAGGCATATTCATTACAGTTATGGTGGTACATAACTAAAACAAAACAAAACCAAAAAACATGTAGAAATACCCCAGAAATATGTCAAATCCATTATCTGTTAGTCGCACACATTCACAAGCTCTCTCAAATTTACTAACACATGTACTTTGTTGATAGAAGCACACCAGAAATATGTCAAAATCTATTGTGTTTACTTTTTCATGAATTTTTCCAATATTAATTTTGTAAAAAGATCTAAACAGCTAATTCCTGCTAGTAAAAATTTTACTAGCAAAAACTTATTTTTTTTTCTCTCAACTTTTTATGCTCTTTTTGCACTTTCTCGTTGCTAGTTTTTCGAGTACGTGAACACTTTCCAGTAACAATTAGTAACAACTTTCAGTTATTGAAAGACCTAATATTCTTCTTCTTCTTGCACGATACAGTCCGTACTTTTTTTTGGGGCATATTGTGTAAAGTGCAAAAGTAAAATGCAAAGTAAAACTGATACTGAAATTAAGTTTCAGTGACCAGTAAATTTTTACTGGATACTGACATTTTTTTCAGTAATTTGTTGTATCAATTCTCCGATGTGTTACTTATGGCTCGATGAAAAATCGCCCAAAAATAGAAATGAAAAATCGCCCAAAATTTCAAAATGAAAAATCGCCCAAAATTTAAAAATGAAAAATCGCCCAAAATTAAAAAACACAAAAAAAAATGGAAATCGATTTCGAATGAAAATCGACACAAAAACGAAGAAAGTTGTGATGGCTACTGAAGTATTGTTTTCATATCGATTTTACTTAAAATCGAATTCGATTTCATTTTCTATTTTGTTCTATGAAAATATCAACAAAAAATAGATGATAGAAAACGAAATTTCTATTTTTCTACTGTTTTCAAATCGAATAGAATATGTTTGACGATTTCCAAAGTTTCGTATGATATGTATGTATTTCACAGATATTTTTGCAATAATTTTTGTTAAAATGTTAAATTAGTTTGTCACTGGAGTGTTTTTTGACATTTAAGCATATTTTTTGCTGATATATAATTTTTGGATGTCTTAATAAATATTCACTAGCACTTTAGCAAAATTTCCGTAGCTTTTTTCTAATAAGACATACATATTAGGACATGTAACCTTGTTAAAGATTATGCGGTTGCGTATAGGAATTCTAAGTTTTGTTATAAATACTGAAAAAAAAATAATCATTTTATGTCAAAAAAGTTTTTATATAAAGAAATACATGGAACAGAAACAAAAGTGGAAAATGAAATCGATGCGATTTCCATCACACCTAAAACTATTTCATTCGTTTTCAACTTTCGATTTCATTTGGAATCGAGTCGATTTGTATCACATACCTGATAGTAATTTAATTTTTATATTGAAAAAAAAAGAAAACTTATTGCAATTCAGTAATAAATGAAGACTATTTATTACTGAATTGCAATAAAAGTATGAATAAAAGGCAATATTTTTCATCGGCCAAAAATTATAGTATGGCTCTCCAAGGGTAATTTAGATAATTATCATAGATACGACAAAAATTTATAAGCATATAATACAGTAATGATCATTTATCGAAGGCCGGAAATTTAAGACGTCAAGGAAACCGCAGCTCAAAATTTTACATATCACATAGAGTCTAAAGTCCTTCCGTCCGCCAAAAGCGCGTTTCAGCCCCTGTGGCTGAATGGTAGCGATGCTAGCCTCTCAGTCCAGAGGTCGTGGGTTCGATTCCCGCCGTAGACCCTGGGTGTTTTCCGCAGATAAGCTTATCGCTTCGCGGGTTGTGTTTGTTAAAAAAAATATATAAATAAAAAAAGGCAAGTAATCTAAAAAATTGTCGTAAGCGAAGCCGAGATTTGATATACTATGGAGTAGAAAATCCTTCCTTCCGGCCGAAGGCCGGCTACACGGAAAGTCGTCGAAAGCACGTACCAAATTAAGCATTCCGAAGGCTTCTAATATTGAAAATTGTCGTAAGCGAAGCCGAGATTTAACATACCAGAGTTTAAAATCCTTCCGTCTGGCCGAAAGCCGGCTACACGGAAAGTCGTCGAAAGCGTATCTCAAGTTAAACATTCCAAGATTTACTAAAATAGAAAATTATCGTAAACGAAGGCGAGGTTTGACATACCATAGTTTAAAATCTTTCATGCAGGTGTAATCAAAAATTGGCTTCGCTTACGACAATTTTTAATATTAGTAGCCTTCGGAATGCTTGATTTGGGACGTGCTTGAGACGACTTTGCGTGTTGCCGGCCTTCGGCCGGGCGGAAGGATTTTAAACTCTATGGTATGTCAAATCTCGGCTTCGCTTACTACAATTTTCAATATTTTTTTTCATGGAGCCATTACTTATAGATCTACCTTGGACCGTATTCTAATACTTCTAAAACCACATACTTGTGATAAAAACAATATATTTATCCATTTTGGATTTCTAATTTGAAACAAAGGGAATATTCACATATTACGTGACGCTATTTTCGGAGGTTTTACACCCCCATTCATAACGCTTTTTTTAAAAATTTTCAGTATAAAGTATCTAATCAGTAGCAAATCCATGAACCCATGCACGGCAATGATACAGTTCATTTTCAGTAGAACCCATGCACTAACTATTTCTTTTGCATGTCTTTTTTTTTGCTGGGGAGTTTTAGTTTGGTTGATTTTTATGATAAAGGTTTGAAAATTTGTACGAACATGCGCCTCGATGTAATACGCAATAATTAAATAACAATGTGATTTTGAATTATTTATTAGTTACCTGGTTTTGCATTTCAATTAACGAAATTATTTGTATACTCGTATTATCGTAGAAATGGAGTGTTTTTACATCATCCCACTTTAAGAAAAATATAAAATCCCGCTTTTTGCTCGTATTTTGCTTCAGTCCCGCTTTTCAATCGTTTTTTCCCCTTTTTGGAAAAACCTTTTCGTCACGTTACTCCTCCATATACAATTGTTTTTATTAAAATTCAAATTCGGATGTTTTCACTAAATCTGTTGTAACTTTCTTACTTTTTGCTCAATGTGAACATTTTTATTTTTTGTACGCTGGGAACAAAAGTTTATTTTAGATATGGGTTAAAACAAAAATTTAGATTTTTTGTTGCTTTAATGGAGCATGTTAAAATGGTGAATTTGGAAAAAACGCAAGAAAGCATTTTTATCAAATGTAAAGGCTTGTAACTCAGTGAATTTGTATCTGATCAGAACAGAACCGAAAGAGGAAAATCATATCTATGCAACAGTGCAAAAATTGCTTATTTCAATTAAACACTACATAAGATTTTTTGAAATAGCTTTATAAACTGCAAAAGCATTTCGAAAGCGCGTCTTAAGAAAAATAAATTAATGTCCCCAATTTATTTTAAAAACATCTAATTTTTGAGGTGTATTTTTGTGTGGCATAGTTATGAAGTACGCAAAAATTTTATAAAATTTTGAAATACTTACATGCATCCATATAATACTTTACGGATATTGTACGTCTATTAAAACAAGCTGTTGTATTACGTACAATATTGAATTGTGAAACAAAACAAGCACATAGATTTCGAGTCCACACAAAAATGAGTTTAAAATTGAGAAAATGTATTTTCAGTTTTTAAAGTTAATAAATTTTCAGTCTATTACGTAAGTGTAAACCACTAGCACAAAATATTTAGCATTATATTCGCGTTTTAGAATACACATTCAAACAAATCTGGTATAAAGGACATTTTGACATTCAAAAAAAAAAGCGAACAAAAATATTTAAACTTTTTTTGGTTTAATTGCAAGATTTATTTTACTGTTTTTTTACAAACATTCGGAACAAAAAAATATTAATAATATTTTTCACTTCATTTTTATTTAATTCTGAAATTTTATTCAATGAATAATAGTTTTAAATAGAAAGGTATTTTTTAAATATTAACATTTTTACTCATTTATTTTTAGATTTTCCACGAACTTTATTTCTTTTGGCTGCCTTTTTTTGGGCGCGCCTGAATTTGCGCCAATGTTTTTGTATAACTCGTGCCGATCGATTCATCATAAAGAGTAGAATTTCCTGCTCGAGTTGAAGCTTTTCTTCTTCTTCCTTTACTCGTACAATTCGTTCATACTCGGCCTCTTCTCGATTATATTCAATCAAAAACAAGTCGAACAACGCTTTTTCGTTTTCGTACTCTTCCTGAAGGAACGTGTTCTCCTTGATTTTATCAGCCAAAGTTTTATCAAATTTTTCAACAAGCGATTCCAATTGAAGAAGTAATTTATTTCTAAAAGATTGTTCAAAATAAATAAAAAAAAGTTGGTTTTCACGCAATTATTCAGGTATGTGATGGAAATCGATTTCGAAAACGAAGCAAATTTAAAATACGTTTTTTAATAAGATTTCTTTATTAAAAACTAATTTCATTAAAAATGTTATACAAATATTTATTTATTAAAAAGACTTTTATCACAAAAATGTTAAAATTTGTCTGAAAAGCCTATTAAAACCCGCTTTTGAATTGCTTCGTTTTCATAATCACTTTCCATCACATACCGGATTATTTCCATCTCAATTCAGATTTTTCATTGTTTAAGTCTAATGTGCGGTTTTCAATTAACAGATAAAGATTCAAATAAAGATTTGTTAGGGATGAAATACTTTATAGTGAAAATTTTTTAAAAAGCGTTAGGAAGGGTTGGGGAGGCATAAAGCCTCCAAAAATAGCGTTACGTAATATGTGAATAGGCCCATAGTGCGTTAATCAGCAATTGTTTTCGTGAGTTAGTAAGTTACAATAAAAAACAATACTTAGTAGCACCAAGTTTTTATTTGCAAATAAGAAATGCTTATAAACGAGGTACATACATGTTGTTTTCAAGGAATCAACAATGAAACAGTAAAACTCGGCCTTAGTGAATTCTCGGTGGTAGCGAACTATTAAGTCCCAATTTTAATTATTTTGGGTCGAGTTCGGTTTTAATTTAATTTTTCAATTAAATTATATTTTTATTTAGAGATAAATGTGAAGCATGTAGACAAAGAAAATTTTGACTGCGCGGAGGGTTGAACTGATGTTTCGATAGCTCCCGCTAATCTCATCAGAGTTCTTTACCGCTTTAGAAAATGTAAACCCTTCAAAAATAAAAATTTGGTATAGCAGTGTTATTAAAAGCCATAGATTTTTTAGTGGTATTCTAGTATTAGAAAAATCCATAACCTGACCAAAAATTGTTTCAAATGTGATACAAAAGAGATGCCCATTTTAAAAACTCCAGTGTTTGTCAGTTTGTCTACATGCTTCACATTTATCTCTAAATAAAACTATAATTTAATTGAAAAATTAAATTAAAACCGAACTCAAGCCAAAATAATTAAAATTTCGATTTAACTCATAATTTAATTGCATTTTTTAGGATAATTAGGATGTGCTAAGCGCAAAAAATAATAAAAAAAACTAGTTTCGTCCGTTGTCTAGATAACGGTATATCTGTATTTTTCGATGTATACTTCTCTACAAAGTTCTATTCAGAGTCAAAGGCTGGTTCGGTAAAAATTAAATATATCTCATTTGAAAGACTACTTAATTACGCGTCAAATAGTATAAGTGTTATAGTGGATCAAAGTTTAAATTTTATGCAATTTTTAATGTTTATCACCAATTGTTGGCCTTTCCAATAATCGAACTAGCCTTTGACTTTGGACGCCACTTTAAAGAGAAGTATATATCGTCACAGAACATGCAAAAAAACCATATCTAAAATTTGAAAAGTTTTACAGGAGAAGTATAAAACTTGTTTAAATGAAAAAATATATTGACAAGTGCAAAATTTTACAATACGAGTAAAAAAGGACAAACAAATTTATACTTGTTGTAAAATTATGCACTAATTGTCAATATATTTTTTCATTTAAAAAAGTTTTATGCTTCTCCTGTGAAACTTTTAACAAATTAGATAGGGCTTTTAGCACTTTCTCTGATGATACGTACATATGTACATATGTATAATATACATTGTATATGTGCATCGAAAGGCACAAGTGTACCGTTATGTGGACAGTGGATGAAACTGTTTTTTCATGTTTAGCACATTCGGATCACCCTAAAAAATGCATTATAAAATTTAAACATTTTTGTTGTAAGGCAGTGTAATTCTTAGAAAATATTTTTAATGAAAAATTGACAACCTGTTCGAGTAAATTATATTTAATTTATTTTCTACATTACATATTTTCTGTCGAGTGAAACAGTACAGGGACGAATTTCTGCATTCAATGAAATTTGTGAATAGTTGTTTCTATGTATTGATCAAAAGAATATTCTCAACATACACGGCAGAACAGAACAACGTTGTTTTTGGAAATCTCTACACTCCCATCATTAATGGTCATGTGTATCTCTGTTTATCACCACTTATTATGTGGATCAGTTGAATGTGATCGCAGTTCTTCTTCGTATAGGTTGAAAATTAATTGATGCTAATTTTTCCTTGTTCTAGAATATCGAACTTTTCTAGTTCTTTCTGAATAGCACGTCATGGAACTTCGGGTAATAAAATCATTAGGACTCAAAAGCAAATAAGTTCGAAATACATAATCACGCTGAAACAGGTCCGTTTTTACATTAAACACTTTAATTTTTTGTTTTAACAGTAGCGATTATTTCGTGGTAGAAATTTTGATTTTGCCGTTCTTGTACTTTTGGCCATTTTTTAAATTTTATGAGAGTAATTTTTTAAATTTTATGAGAGTAATTAGCACGAACTTTGCCCGAAAAGTAAAGAAACAGAGCTATTATACAACCTTCTATTATGACGTATATATAGGACATATTAGCTTTGTTTCTTTAGTCTACTTTGGAATCATGCGGTATCCAAATTTGCACGAAAAGCGTTTCCGTACTTGAAATTTGTGAGAGCGGTTCTAAGAGAGTAACATTCTTCTTCTTCTCGCACGAAACAGCTCAAACTTTTTCTTCGTGCAAATTGTATTAATTGTGAAACAGTTGACTATTTCAAAGATAAACATAAGAAATTTAAATTTCTTTAAAAAAAACTAAAAATATATTAAGAACAAAAAAAAAGAAGTGATTGAACATTAAACGCTTTAATTTTTTGTTTTAAAAGTAGCAATTACTTGAATTTTTTAATTTGAAATGTCATTGGCGTTTTATTTCATGGTAGGAATTTGTTTTTTGCCATTCCCGTACTTTTGTGAATTTTTTTAAATTTTATGAGAGCAATTTGCCTTTACTCTCATTAGCACGAACTTACACGAAAAGTAAAGAAACACACCTATTATTGTACTACGCAATTATATTGGAACTGTATGGACCGATTAAGTAGCGCGATTTGTACATATCGCTATATGAAACGCAAGACCGTATAACTACAATTTTTTAAAAATTTACAGGAGGGAAAACAGTTTATAAAATATGAAGTACTAGTTACAGTTATAACGTCGCCGGGCATGAAAGTAGAAGCCTAAACTTTTTCAGACATGGTCTTCGATAGAATATACAATAATTAATTAATTGAAAGTTTTGTCACTTACAGGGTTCTACCCTGTAACAAATTTTTTTATATTTTACAGGAGAGGGCAACAGTTTATAAAATAGTAAAAGTTATAGTGGCTTCGTTATTTTCTTCTTGATTATAGATAGCATGACAGTAAAAGCCTAAAAATGTGTATGGACACACATGGGCTTCGATATAATATACAATAAGTAATTACGACAACGATTTTGAAATGCTTGTCACATACATGGTTTTACGTTTCATATGCCGATATGTAACCGAGACATTTTTCGAAATTGACTTTTTTTGTGGAATTGTTCTACAGACTCCAAAAAATCTGAATAAGAAAATAAAATAAATAAATATTAGTTACAGAGACACAAGCCATTCACACAACATCCACATTGTTGTGTGATTGCGAAATATCGTAATGAGATAAAAAAAGTGGGAGTGGTTGCCGTCGAAGAACTAGCAATCAATTTTCGCGGTTAGATTTCAGTATCTTATATGGAGAATTAACGTAGAAATTATGTATCTACATATGTGCCACTTGTAAGCTGCATTTCAAATTTTTATTAAAATATTCTGAAAAAATCGGGGAAAAAACTTTCTGTAAAATTTTTTCTGTGGGTTACGTTACTTTCATTCAATCTGTTTAGGGAAGTATGTAAAAAAATAATTTGATATGCTACACTGCGTTTACAACAATGCTGTCATGACAATGAGAATACGTATTAGTTGTCAAAAACGATCATAATTGCCTTCGTGACGTAGGCGTCCAGACAATAATTATGACAATTAATTTTGAGTTCCAGAAATACCTACTGTTTTGCACCGGCTATGTAAAATAAAAATTAACAAAAAAAATTTTGAGAAAATACATACATACATACATACGTCAAATCATTGTCCGATTTACTGACTTCAAAATATTCAAGACAGTAGTGCAGCTAACTGAAAATGTGTGCATGTATTAGTGAAAATATGCTCTTTTAAAGACAGCATTGTCAGGTGTAAACGCTGAGTTAACAAAAAAAAAGTTACGAACTTTTCATCACGGGCAGACATTTCTTGCTGTAAATTTTCTTCCAATAAATGTTCGTAGCTAATTCTGGTTCGTTCAAGTTCTTCTTCTAGCTCTTTTTGTTTGGCCACACTGGAGACATGTATTTGTCGTATATTACGACTAGATCGAACTCTATATATTGAATGGATACGAAAAAAATGAATATGTATGTCTTCTTTAGAATACAATTTCTAATATTTTGCGTGAACTTTTCTTACATTTCTTGCTTTATCTTTATATTGTTTTCATATCTGCATTTAGCCAAATCTTTTTCATACTTTTGAATTAAAACTTCTTCCACAGCTTGCTTCCATTTGAAATTTATATGCCGACTTTTTAGTAAACTCTGGAAAACTTTATTAAAAAATATAATTTAAATAT
The DNA here is from genome assembly GCA_956483635.1 of Panzeria rudis. Taxonomy (NCBI): domain Eukaryota; kingdom Metazoa; phylum Arthropoda; class Insecta; order Diptera; family Tachinidae; genus Panzeria; species Panzeria rudis. The sequence goes on along the minus strand of OY101450.1, from coordinate 3,423,573 downwards.
TTGATTTTTTTCATATTTTGTTTGTAGGTACATATTTTTATCATATCCGAGTAAATTTCCATTGATGTATTTTAAATCATATATAGTAAAATAATTTCAGATATGATCTTTTAAGCTCTAAGAAATATGAAACTGCAAAAAAGTCGGAAAATTTTTTGATATTAGTAGATTTAATTTTTCTAAATCGAGCGTTTTTAAATCGACTCGATTTACAGAACGGGCAGCATTATTATGCTTTTAGGTACATGTTTTCTTTCATATACATATGTACATACATATGTATGTACATATTATACATATTTAGGCCACTTTTGCACACGCAAAGTGTACTTTGCAAAGTCTTGCGTTTGTAGGAGAGAAGGGAAAATCAGAATGAGGTTAAGTACAGCTTTTGATGTACTCGGAAAGTTGCTCTATTCCTCCCTCTTCGATTATACATACATAGAACACAAAAATTTTCAAAGTATACTTTGGGTGTGCAGAAGTGAAAAAAAGTTAGGAGAAAATTTAAAAGACTTTGCCAAAGTAAATTTTGCGTGCGAAGTCTCTTACTTATCTGTAACTTAAATGAAAAACCATGTAACTAACTGTAGTTTTAATTTTATAGGAGATTGAAAAATCGTTCAACTGATATGAATGTATGTAGTTGGATGTTTTTAATTATGTTTATACCCAGTAAAAAGACACTCCAAAGAAGTCATGAAAATGTAGAGTTTGCGATCCGGAAGTAGTGCAAATTTGGATCATTTCTACCGATTTTTACATGGGGTTGTCATTGCAAGATGTTCTCTTTCGATTATTCTAATCGCCGAACTGGAAGCGATGTTAAGAAAAATTTCCTTTTTGGCGTTTTATAATATTTTTTCTCTAAGAAAAAGTGTAAAATTTCCCTATTTTCGCAAGTTGTTTCTTTTTATACGAATTTAAACGCAAAACATTGTTTTCATGGAAATTTCAGTAAATAACTATTAACTTTTCGACGAAAATTAGTTTATAAATTTCTTCAAAAATAGATTTTTGAAAAAGTGAGCCTATTCCGAAATGCATCACTGCGCTGCATCAGAAAACCCAACTTTTTTTTGAGTGCCGACAAGAGTCTGATTATGATTTTTTTATGGTTTGACTATTGTTTTTATTGAGTATTTGACAAATTTTTGGTACAGATATACTTCGCTGATATACATACCCAGGAAACAATTTTGGCCGACATGTCTAACATCAGAAAAAATCTGAGACTTTACCAGACAATCAGCCGAGTTGTCTAAAATTTCCTCAGATATTTGGCGTAGCAGTAGGCAGTTTTCTGGTACAACGTTTCTACACATTGTCTGAAATATTATCCGATTAACAGAATAATCTTCACATTATCCGAAGTCAATTTAATTTCCTTTAAGACATTTAACAGAGTAGTCTGCACATTTTCTGATCTACGTCTTACGACTTTTAGCAGTCACTTCTTCTGCACAATGTCTGATTTAAGCTTTCTTAATAATTCTCATTTATCTCATGAGATTATGTGCACAAATATTTGAGTTCTTAAACTTATAAAATGTTTTTTGATGAGCTGCCGTAAACAGCAGAGCAGAGCAATGCATGCAGAATTTTAAACGAAAATTCTTATAAATTTCTAATTATCGCTCGGACTTTTCTCCGACATTAATACGACAGGATGTAAAAAGTATCAGATAAATCGGAAAATTTACTGATGTTTTGTTAGACATTTTTCCGACATTGTTCAGACATTTCGAAAATTCCTTTCGAATTTCCTCAGAAAACTCCTCCTAAATAATACTAATTTTAATAAAATCGACCCACAATGTTAAAAGTTATGGCAATTTCAAATAATTATTCGTAGCAAAATACACCACACAACAACCCACAGTGCGGTAGAAGCAAATTTTTTTCAAAGAAAATTAGAAATTTGTAAACAGATAATGTTCTTTATATCGTTTCTACCCTTCAGTTGCTGTTAACTTTTTTAACGTCCTAAGATAAATTATAGATATTTAAAAAAAATTTTTACGTAACGCTCCATACATTTTTATACGAATTCAATGTTTTTTCAGAGCACATACTATATTTTGAATTCAATATAATTCAGATGAATAATCTTCGATGTATTTTAACATAAGCGCTTCAGTTATTCACTAAAAAATTTCAATTATATTAAAAAATATGGATAGCACTCAATACAGCTTTTTTAAATATAAACGATAATTAATTGATGAAACGTTTTGCAATGTAATACTATTTAACAAAGGTCACAAAACTTTTAAATATTTAGAAGTGCAAACCTACGTTGTTATTTTAGTGCATGTTGTTAATGCAATTTTAATAATTAAACTGAGTACTAAAAACCCGTAACGCTCAATACACAAGACTGCGGACAACAACAATTAAAACAAATTAAATTTCTAATATTTAAAAAAATTGTGTTTGAAATAAGAGAAGCAAATACAAATATTTTAAAAACAAATTATGACGCCTTTGTTATAGAAAAATATTATAAAAAAAGCTTGAAGTACACCGGCGTATACTCAATATTTTATTAATACATTAAATAATAATACTCATACGTCATCGTGTATGGACACAATCACTGGTTGGTTTTATACGAACTAACTTACAACTTATTTTGGAAGTACGCAAGCTCCAAATCCATTTTATACGAATAGTTTCTAGGGCAAAATTGTTTAGAATTCTTCGTAGAATCATTTGTATGTATATAAAAAAACGTAATTTATTGTCAGTTACAAGGTTTTTCACAAGGCATATTTATTTAAATAAATATACCTTGGTTTTTCATTTAAGCAAAACTTATTGTAATGATGGGTCGGTCGATTATGGATAGCAATCGAATCTCGGTTTGGTTGCCACTTGCTGCAAATAATAGCCCTTATCGTGTTTGGCGTTTTTCGCCTTCGACTACGACATTTTTGTATTAGATTAAAGAAAAATGTAGCGTTCTGTCTTTAATCTATTACAAAAATGTTGTAGTCGAAGGCGAAAATCGCCAAACACGATAAGAGGGAATATTACGGCTGACAACTGGGAGCTATCAATTTTAGTTTATATTTAGTGCTTTCCTGACAACTATGAATTTTCAATTGTCGAGTGGAAACGCAACTGAAGTTCGTTGCAATCGATAATCGACGCATTATATAGCTTATTATAATAATAAATATGTATATAGTAACTTTTTTCGTAGAATATACGAAATTTTCGTAAATACTTATTACGAAATAAGTTTTAGGATAGGATTTTTTTAATTTTACGAAAAGTAATGAATATAATTACAAACCTTTTATTTTCCTCTTAGCTTTTTCATTTTGTTGGTGAACTTCATGAATTAGTTTTTCTTTATTGAGTTCGGATATCGCAGATTTTTCCAATCGTTGCTCTGTTACCATAAGAAGCAATTGAAATGCTTTTATTAGAGATTTATCAAACGGTCTTATATCATCCAACCAGTCGTTAAAATGCTCCAATACGTGTATATTTTGATGAAAAAAATCAATTATCTTAATCAAATAATTACTTAGATGAGGTTGTATGTTGTTAGTTGGGTCCATATTCTGAAAAAATATATGCATGTATTGAGAAAGTAAAAATAAAGTTATGCATAATACGTATACATACATTCATATATACCTAATTAAGTATGTGTACATATTCAGTGGTAAAAGTCAACAGGCCTGCAAATTTGAGGCCTTCTTGAAGGCCAATAGTTTTAAATAAAAAAAAATTACATTAATCAAATATAAAGAAGCCGCTATAAACATACTGAAATAGAAAAAATTTAACTCCATTTGCTTTTTAAGACATTCCTTAGATAGCCTTCAAAATGGCATGCCAGAAAAGGCCTGTAAGATTCCTTACATTGGGAAGCAACTATGGAAGGGCTACACCGCAATGACAGCATGGGCTAAAATGAAATGAGTATGGAATGCGCATTGGAAGGACTTATGTCTGACAAACAGGCCTTCTAGAAGGCCTCTTTACTCCTGCATTTTACCGCTGATACATACATCATACATACATAGACAAAATTATTACCTTTTCTTTAATGTATTCCTCTATCAAATCTACACAGTTTACATATTTTGATCCATTTAAGCGTTGGCGTGTATTTAATAGGTTTTCAAAAAATTTTGGTAGTATTAGGGATATACGAAGCTTATCCAATGATTCCCGTAATATCCTTAGAATGATATTAATTTGCGATTGGCGCTCCAATGACATTCCTTAAAGATTTATGGAAATAAAATACATATCGGTAGAGTAAATAAAAACCCCTGCAACTGGCAGAGAATTGAAAATCGTGCTTATTGGTCTAGTTCCTGCTTACCTCTAAGGTCTGTTGGTGATTTACTCGTAATTTCATTCTCATACATATTTCGATGCATTTATGTATGTATATATGCACAATTTAGCTACGTTTAATATTTTGTTTTCACTTTGAAATTTTTTTTCATCAGTTTTATTTAATTTATGCCTCAAATCACATTTATATGCACATTTATTAAAAAAAAATATTTTAGAAAAAAGTAATAATAATGGTTGCTATGGTTGTAATTAAGTGTTCCTAGAGTTGCTTCTGTGCAAGGTGTATTACCTAACAAGGAAGCCTATTTCTTACAACCACATACATACGTACAAAATTGTTGTGAGATTCCTTTTGTGTGGAGTTTGGCAGATTGGTTACATTTTCATTTGGAGGCGCTAGTTGCGCTACTAGGTTTACCTGGTTAAAGCTGCTTTTCTTCTATCTATATAAGTACATAAATCGAGTGGTAACCGCCAAAAAGTAAATTTTACAGGCGAAGTAATTTTTAATTATAAAAACGCACACATACTGCTTAAGCCTTTTTCGGCTTTTCTACGGAAACACCCAGGCATGCGACCCCCGGCTAATAGTCTAGCACACTATCCACTACACTACGGGGGTACCCCGTGGTTTAACTCGAATTAGAGTCTTAATATTGGCTATATAGGATTGTAGTGGACTGTTATATGTAATGTTAATAGTTTTAATAAATTTCCTATAAGACAACGCATTTAATTTAAGCAAATTATTTTAAAACTAGAAATTATCATCCTTAGCAAGTTTTGTTAACTGTTTCATTGATATCCTTGCAGTTTTTGGCAGTAATTTGTTCTACTTGAAAAAGAGAATTTTAGCTTAAGCGACACTGCAGCTACAAAAATATGGAAGCAAATTAAAAATTTATATGGAAAATGCTCTTAAGCTAAAATTTCTTTTGCTGTATTTCCGTAACGGTACTTGACATGACTTTGAAACTTTGACAGATTGTCCGAATTATCGTAAATAATCGATTTTCGTCAAAACCCGATTTTCGAAAAGCATGTCGCTTAAGCTTTTTTTTGGCGGTGACCACTCGATATATAAAACACAAACAATTTTTATATGTCCGTTATAAACTTTGAAGCTAGCCAACCGATGTGCCGCAAATCGGTTTCATTAGAAAGGCAATAATGCGAGCATGGTTATAAATCCGCTAAATAAATAAATATATGAGTAACAACTGCGTTACATACGTCAATTAGAGCAAAATTGACTGTTCGGCGAATACCGTTCCTTCGAAATCGGCTTTTATTATTGTTAATTAATTGTTCACAAAATTGACGTATGTAACGCAATTGTTACTTATATATTTATTTATTTATTTATTTATATAATTTTTTTGGTGTCATTTAAAAATTTAACGGTTATGTTCTGTATTTCATGTGAAATTAAAATGTGCGGAATTATCAAAGCATTGTTGTTATAAATATTAATTTACAACAACAATGCTTTGATAATTCCGCCCATTTTAATTTCACATGAAATACAGAACATGGCCGTAAGTCTGTATTTCGTTTTTAGATTAGTTGTTAGATTTTTCCCTCAAAACTCTGTAACTTCATTTGTATGTTATTTTGATCACAGATGGTACCATGAGTAACTTCTGACTCACGCTAACGTGAGCTTAAAGAAAGTTTACGCTCGCGAAAGAAATACCAAAGGGAAAAATAAATCATATTAACGAAATCGTTTATTACTGTTACTATCAAAACTAAAAGAACGCAATTGCTATTTTAGAAACTTCAAGCAATGCCCAAAGCAATTTTTTCCATTCTAGTTACCGAGTAATCCCCCAAAACAATCGATAATAAAAATTTCAATCAAATTGTTTAAATATTTATTCCAATTATTAATGTTTTCCTGCTTTTGCAATACTTAACGTAAAACATATACTTCACACATGAAATTTGACATCGAATTAAAAGATAAGCCGTAATTATAAAAAATAAAAAGCAAATTATAAAATGCCGAATTAACTAAAAAAAACTTTAAAAGAAATAAAAATGCTTTATTATTAGATAATTTTATACATATTGAATTATCTGCGATAAATTCATCATTTCCATATTTTTCATAACTAAATTTAAATGCAATTTTTACAACAAAATATACATGATACATTTTCTTCAAAGAGAAATTAAAAGAAATGAAAACTATAAAAAAAACATAATCTTTAAGATTTAAAATTTTTTTGTAAAGAAATTTTTCTAAAAATTTGAGTTTTTTTTTAGATTTTGTATACTATAATTATAATAATTTATTTTTAAAATTTAATACGAATTTATTATAAGTTCTTAACCTTTCAGAATTAGAAAAAGTTATACCTTTTTTGTTATAAAGTATACACATTTTTTCTTAAATAATGTATTCGGCTTTTGTTTGGAAAATATGTTCATAGACAACAAATAGTTCATAGAGTAAGAAATATAATAATAATTCTGCCATTGCACAATATAATCCTGTAATTCGTTTATTTTATAAATTAGAGTGTTTGAGACAGCAAAGAAACGTCTTTTGATTTTAATGTCGTAGGGTGCTTTTTCCCAAATTAGTATTTTAGTTTTTCAGTAAAATATTAAAGTTTTATTAAAAGTGATTATGGAGGGGTATTAGCTAGTTCCTATGCGTATTTCATTGGGGCTAACGTAATTTGTTTGGCAGAGAGTTTTGTTAAATTTCTGTTTATTTTCAATACTTCCGATCTGATGTATAATGCAAAAGAGTACTTTGTTAGCAGTATTTCTTATCCAGCCGCGATTCCAGCTTCTTAAGCGTTTCAACGAATCATTCAATTTCTACAACATTCTTTTAGCACCGCAATAGAAATAGTAGATATGTACATATTTAGTTCGTAAGGAGGGGATATTATTTTCCTCTCCTCTGGGGCCCCCTGGGTCATAGAAACACAAAAACTATTTTTCTCCCACGCAATTTGCTGTTAAAAGGTGATTTCTTATTTTTTCCAAATTCATTATAATTAATTTCTAGTTATACCGACAAAATTTTTAAAATGCTATTAAAATAATTTTAACAAGAAAATTTAAGAAATTTAAGTGCTAAACATAAAAAACCTAAAATATTTTAAAATCGTATATTTTGGCTAAAAACTCACTCACTTTAGAGCCAATATTGAAAAAAATGCACAACCGTTTTACCAGGTCGAATGGGATATATGCATTTAAGTTGTTGTAGAGGCTTCCTCCACCAACTGGTTATTAGTAGTTGGTTCAGAAAGGTTTTGAGTCTTTGCTATTGATGGTGCTGTATTTTGCGTTTCTCCCCATTCTATTAAATACTGCATTTGTCCATTGGCTAGTTGACGTTTGGCACGTATAGAAAATTGTTCTCCCGATTCAATGCGATTAACAATACCAAAATATTTATTAACAGTTTGCTTCAAATCTTCATGAGGTTGATGCGGTGGATTAGAAGTTTGGGTAACATGCCCAACTGCAGCAGCAGAAGCTGATGAGGTCGATGATTGATTTGATGATACAGAGCTGCGCCGACTTGTATTGGGTGAACTTTTTTGTGGCCGTTGTCGCAAACGTCGTCCATGAGTTGGTTGTGAATTTGTTATTGGGTGTGCAGTCGCGGCATCCACATTGGCAGAATCAGTATTAGGAGAGGAGGATGCCGATACGTTAGGGTTCACATTTAATGATGATGTCGATGGCATTATCTTAGTTTGTGTTGTAAATAAAGATGCAGCAGTAGTTGTTGAAGCTGCTGCAGCTGCTAATAAATCTTTGGCTTGTATGGGGAAAAAGTTCGTAGGAATAGGATTAATGGTAGTTGTACTTATAACCTGTAAAAATGTATGTATTCGTTTCAAAAAAACTGTAATAAGAAAATAATTAAATAAAATTTATGGAATTACTTCAATGTTTGACGAGAGTCTTCTGGTACGTCTTCTGCGTATTTCCTTATTTGGGCCGATAGTAATATCTTTGGCACTCAGTCTTCGCTTTATAGTGCGAACTGTCCTTGGCTGACCGGCAGCCTTAGCCAGATTGCTTGTACTTAATTTTGGAAACAAACCAGCGCTTTTAAGGGCAGCTAATTTTGAGCTAAAATTTAATGCTGTAGTATTGAATATACCAAAGCTTACGGATTTTTTTGAAACGTTAACATCTAAAGCGTTCTTTTTCGGAGAAATTATTCGAAATGGATTGTTTTGACCCAAAAAATTTTTCGGAGGCGGTATAATCAAGTCTAAAGATGTTCCTCTTGAGCTGCTACTAGAATTTTCATCGGATGATGAATCAATTAAATGTGGAGCATTATAGCTTTTAGATAAAGTGAAAGCTTTGCGTTTACGTGAACTTTTCTCCGTTTGCTTTGTATTTAACGATCTCGATTTCTCAACTGAGATTAATGAAATTTCTTCTTTATATTTATTTGCAACACCTAAAGGAGATTTCACGGGGCTACTATTTTTTCCTTCTTTTTTTGGACTTTGTTCCTTTTTGCATTTTATTGTAGATAATGCAGAAGTTTCCAGTTCAGGCAATGAAGTTATTAAAGCATCATTTGCATTGTCATCTTCCACATCCATTTTTTCTAGCATGGTTGCAGATGACATATTATTTACGCTACTTGTAGCTTTAGATTCAACAACATCACATACTGTTTCCGATAATGGCGACAATTTAGTTTTTTTCGCTTTATCCAATATATGTTTAATAGGAATTTCATCTTCTGAAGTATCATCAAATTCATATACATCGTGTGAACTGAAAACTTCGTTTAATTTCCTTTTGGTCTTGGGTGTACTTTCTATGTTTGATGAATTCGAATTAAAGAACTTAAAGTCAAAATTTTCTTCAGCTCCGATTAGAAGTGGTACTTTTAAATTGTTAAAGACAAAATCATCATTAAAAGTGTCTTGCGAATTTACAGAAAATTTTATAATCACTGGTGGCTCCATTGACCTTAAAGCAAAGCTATTTATATCTCGTTTTATTTCTTTACCACACGTAAATAGCTGTGTATTTTCATAAAGCGTAGATTTGACTTTATCCAAAAAGTCCTTTTCCTGCATTAAGATCCACTTTGTCAAAATGAGCAAAAACATGAATTTATATTAAAATACATAATAATAAAAAATAAATAACCTCTAACCTCTTTTGGTATGGGTAATATTTTTCTTTTCTCTAATACATAGGGGTTTATATCCTTGTGTAGATGGTGATATTTATGATGTTTTTTTATTGTTGATAAATTGTATAAAACTAAATGAACCAAATCTACCCAACTAGCTTGAAGTCGTCTTATATATTCATCACCCTCATTACAAACTGAACAGCAAAATACAAAAAAACTAGAATACAAAATATCGTTTGCACTCATGATTCTTAAATATATATATTTTATTTCGCACTTACCAATCTCCTCTCAAAAAGTTGCCCCTAAACTTTAGTGTGCAATGGCTATGATACCAATTTAAACATCGCCAGCACTGTAGCATATTATAGTCAAATTTACCAGATTTACCACAATAACAGTATATTTGTTCCGCATTTGTTCGATGTTTATCATCCCACGTAAGAGATTCTAACTAAGAATGTTAAATATATACAATAAAACAATTATTGTCGAATAGATTATTTAATCGATTAAATAAAAACTAACATTGTAATGTAACTGAAGACATACTTCAGTTTCTGTTTCGTCTTCGCCAGAACTAAACTTTAATGAATCATCTAACTTCATAGGTTTCGCGCAGCGTTTACACATCCAAATTTCACTACCAGGTGAAGTTTCGGACGTACATTTACGATGGTAGCCACGTCCACAACGTTCACAAATCTCAACTTTACAATCTGGCCGAGTACGTTTGCAAGCGACACACATTGGTTGGTTAATGGAGTTCTCCTCAGTTGAGGAGGTACTGCCACCTGAAGAAACTCCTAGTTTTCGCATTTCCTCTGCTTCACACCAAACTTCAGTTTTGTCATCAAAGCGAACTAGAAATTGATTGCGCGCAGTATCAATAACAGTGCCCAGGTAGAAGCGGTCATCGTGGCGTTTAATGAAAACATCTTCACCATTTGCAAATAAAGGCGCACTGGCAACATTGGGTGTTTGCTTAGTTTCAGTCAAATATTCTTTTGTATTATTAGCCATTTCCGGTGATGGTGGTGTTAAGGGAGTTAATGGATCATTCGAGTTTGTTGATGTTGTTGTAATATTATGAATCGGATGTAATTGTGTTAATGCTGAATTGTTTGATTGTGAAATTGTAACTGTGTCTCTTGTTGTTGTTGTAGCTGTGGTAGACCTATCTAAATTTTCCGTACAATCGGATATATCTTGTGCTGCTTCTTCAATATTTTGGGCGGCCAAGACAAAACTTTGTTTTGTTGTTATAATGGCGTTTGACTTTTCTAACTTTTGATAATTATATGATGTACTTGGACTGTTGTCGGAGCTGGTGGTTGATATAACATTATTATTTGCATTATTTCCAATACATGGCTGAGGAGGATTAGGAGAATTTTCGGGCGTTGTTGGTGGTGTATGAGGTGTTGTGGCAGTTGTAGTCGAATCGGGCTCATCGATAACCAAAACATTCGATTCATAGATATCAGCCATCGGCAAAGCCAGTGAATTTTCTATAATAGGCTTATGTTGTATGGCAGGTATAATAGGTGAAGGCTGCTGTGCGGGCGTGGAAGCTAATGAATTTGATGCCGAAGATGATGATGTATCAGTGTATAAATTATTAATGCAGATATTTATGCGATCCAATACAACAGTAGAATTATTTGGATTGGAGCAATTTGCCACTAAAGGTGCAGAGGTTGCATTTCCAGCGGCAGATGTCACATTATTCGAAGTTATATTTGTTATTATTTTTTGATTCGAGCTGAGTGGGGCTGTTATTGAGTTTTCAGGTGATACATAGTAATGTGGCACTTGTATTGCAGATGCGGGAGCATGGGTATGTTGCGGATGTTGTTGTTGAGAGGATGGGAAGGGTTGAGTAGCGAAATGTTGATGCAACAGTTCTGTTGTTGCTGGCTGAAAACTTGATTGAGGCAGTAAATGTTGAGGAAACAGATGTTGCAATTGCTTGTTGGTATTCAAACTGTAAACATGTTGAGCAGGTTGAAAGCCATTTGCCGTGGTTGCCAAGCTTCCAGTGTTAGGTTGATTCAATGGATTTGAACTTGTCGTAACAATTCTTATATTTCGCTGGTCAGGATTTTGGGTCTGCCCTGCTTGTTGATGTGAAAAGTTGTTTGTTATTAATATGGTATTTGGATGATGTGCTGCAGTTGCAGTTACTGTAGGATTTGCAGCTAGTCCGGCTGCTGGCGGCCCAGCAGTGGTGTAGAAACGTTGAGGGGTTCCCATTGCTGGTGCTGTTGTTGTGTAATAGTTTTTATCAAAAGTATTTGCGTTAAGCTGTAATTGTCTGGGATCACCATATATGGCCCCGGCTGCCACAGCTGCAGCCAATTGTTGCTGCTGTTGTTGTTGCTGTGCATTGAGGAATGTATTTAGAACTGCTGCTGGCCCTTGAGGCGGTGAGGTGGCTACATGCTGTGCCATTTGAATGCCATGCTGAGTTATATTTGTGGTATTAAATTGATTATTCATCATACTGTTTTTATGTTGGGTTATGGGGATGAATTTTTCACACGAGAAATCTGTTAAAATTAAATAACATCAAATAGGGTTACGCAGTTTATTATTCATGTATTCTGCTTTAAAATCAAAAACTATTTATATTTTATTTTTATATAATCATAATAATCCCTTAAAATTAAGATCTTTAAAATAGTTGATAACTCTTAAAAAAAGGCAACGTTTCTTTAACAGCATTCATTGTTGGAAAAATTTATAAAATTACCGGCTGGGTTTTCTATTTAATCAAATACTGTATATTAATTACTTTTATACTTGTTGACTTTTATTGAATCACTTAATATTTTGTGTCACAAACTTCATTCGTTTTATTTTGTTTTAATAGACTTAACTTATCTTCTACATAGAATATGTCTACATACTACATTTTTTTAACACTTCGCCTTTTCTGTCTGCACCATATTTTTTTACCAAATTCTTTTTACCTTTTTTATGAAAAGCCGATGACTGTTTTTAATAATATCGATTATATCACTTATTGTTACATTTATTAAGCGGTAACTTATTTTAATTTATGTTTAAATTAGACAAAAACACTTGATACCAATAAATTTCAACACCCGTCAGCCATTTTTCCAACAACTGATTTTTCTTTTTTCATTTTATTTTCCTTTGGTATTCTTCATTATTACATGGTTGTTATTGCGCGCTAAACATTCAGGGTTGCATTTTTAGTACTTAATTCGAAAAATGGTACTTTTTGTTCTTTATGTAAATTCAAGGTAATAATACACCAGGCACACTCGCCCCAATTCTCCTGGAAGATGCCTTCTTGCGGTGCCAAAAAGGCATTTGACATGTGAAAGAGATCAGAAATATAAGTCGCAAAAATAATCACCTGACCTGTCGAGGAAGGCTAGCTGATATGAATTTGTGTTGTGTAAATCCTTTATATATACCCATGTTCTGAAAAACGCATATCCCTTAAAAATGGCATTTCGATTTGAAAACGCCAAGCAGGTGTTTTGACTAACGAAAACGCTAGAAATTTGGCGTTTTCAAACAGCTAGTGTATACTGAAGCGATACGGTCTATTTTATCTAATCTGCACCTTAAAGAGAAAATAAAATTATGCACAATTTAAATTTAATGTTTTCTTTTTATTTGATGAAAAACTTGTTTAACATTTTTTCATTATTTTAATTAAAAACATGCAGTTTAAAAATTTGCTTTATCTACCAAGATATTTAAAAAGCGGATTATTTTATGAAAATATAATTTAAAACGACTTTTTGTTGCCTTTTTCCGTACAATTTTTAAAAATAATTATTTTCGGTCCCGGATAACTATATATTTTCAAATATGGATGTATGTACATATGTATATGTACACATAGCATTTGGAAGATTACCTTAGATGATCAAAAAGTGATTAATCAGTTGCGGGCTTAAGATAAGACTCCAAAATGATTCCTACAAATGACTAGAAAACGACTTGTGCGCAATCATAAATTAATCAGGCAAATGTTCGAAATTTAATCTTTTCAGACTAACTTAGACGATCAAAAAGTGATTAAGCAGCTGTGCGCTCCAAAATGAGTCCCATAAATGCTTAGAAAGACTTGTGCGCAATCATAAATTGATCAAGCATATGCTCGAAATGTGACTGTTTTGAGCATTGTTATAAAAGTAAGTTTATGTTAGCTTTGTGCTGTCGATATTGTAGGCAGTACCTTAACTGACTGGTTGGTACGTAAGGTTACAAATCCGAAAGAGCTTGGTTCGATTCTCAGTTAAAATAAATTTTTTTTATTTTACTTTCTCGAAAATGAGTCGTAATTGAGTCAGAAATGATCACAAATACTGTTTAAAAGAGGAATCGTAGGTAGGGTACCATTTTCTACCGACAAAAGTATCTTTTATGATCAGAATATGAGCGCATAAATGATTATTTTAATCGAGCTGAGGAATCAATGAAGACTCGAATATGATTAATAGTTTCATAAATTGCTAGCTAGATATGTTGTTTTATAGTTCGAAAACATTCTTTTAATTTTTTTAAAATTTTATTTTATATAAAAATTAGTTATTAAAAAATTAATAAAAATTTAAGTACTAAATAAGGTTTTTTCATTAGTAGGAATCAGTATCGTCTGAAAATAATCGATCGATTTGTAGCTGTTTTCTTATAGCACCAACCTGTGTTATTACTTTAGGCGACAAAGGGGATATCGTGTATTTCTGGACTGCCGGTATCTATAATAGAAAAAAAGTCATTAATAATAATTGAAAAAGTCTTTATTAAAACATGAAAAGTCGTACATCCCATCTATGTTGCAAGTCTTTCAATTCTTTTGAGTTTTCTTTTAGTTTTGTTGTTTCCATACGTGTCATTTTCGGCATTTCACGCAAAAGTGGAATAGATAAACTGTGTTCGTCTTGTATCACTATATCCCTACGACCTGTGGTAGTAGGAGTAGTCTGCGTACCACGCGTTTGGTAAGCCAAATCACCATAATTCTTTAAATAACGAAAGATTCTCTTATCTGTGTCGCGACGTAGTCTTTCAATATTTTTATCGTCATTATTCGAAGTATTCAGAAAATAATCGTTATCGTAAAATGTTGAATTATTTTCTGCAACAGTTAGCGTCTTTAAGTTTTTATCTTCTTCATTTGTAGAAAATAATGAAAATGGTTTATTATCTGGATGAAAAACAGAGTTCCGCTCGATATTTATGGAATACGGAGGATCATTTGTGTGGTTTAAATTATTCAATGAACAGTATTCGGCAGACAATGAAGATATATTGGAGTTTTTATTATCATTTTTTACACATTCTCTGTCATTGTTCATTATTTGAAAAGACATTTCCTTTGTTGAATCATCTTTTACAGTTGATTTCTAAAGTTTTAAGGTTTCAGATTATTTGTAACATATGTTTTTAATAAAATAATACTCACATTTTCAAAGGCATTAACACTATCATTGATGTGTATACTTTCGGCATCTTTGCCACAGGCTACTTCCTCTAAACAGAAAGAACATAATGTTTTGCGGCAGGTCATGCAAAGATTTCTTTTATTTTGGCAAGCTCTACATATATAACTTTTATCCGTACATGTTTTACAGAACGAATATAAATGTTCACATCTTATACAAACAAGAAAAAAGCTATGGTCCGATTCAGAATCGTGTTGCCCGGAACTTTTATCACTGCCATTTTCGTCAGATTTTGTTTTTTGGCCGCTATATAAATCAGTAGTCTTTTTATCTGACCTTATACGAAATGATATTTTTGTTTGGCATCGCAGGCAAAAGTTTTCCAATTCCTTTAAGGGTTCATCACACATAGGACATATTTTTTCACTCAAATGAAAGCATTCACGTTCAATTTTATCCATTTCTATGTGGTCTAATTCTAAATCAATTTCAGTTGGTAGCGATAATGATTTATTTCGATATCTATAATCATGATTCTCTGAATTACTAAAATATTTATAAACTTTGTTATTCTGCTTGTTTGAAATATTTTCTTTGTCAGTTTCACTATTACGAGCTGTTGGTTTTTTAGAACTGCTTGTATTTAAATCGGTAGCCGAAATAAGCTGAGAATCGTTTTGTAATTTAGACAATAGCTGTTCCCGAGTCAATCGATTTTGTTCTGCATCAAAGCGAACCTATATGGTTTCATTTATTTGTTTAGTATTGTAGAATTTTATGTTTCTGGCTTTATAAATTTTACATACCTTTACAGCTTTAATTCTTTCCTTTTCTAATTGCTCTTCCAATTTCATAGTTTTAAGCTGTTCCTGCAATCGTCTTTAAAAAACATTTATTTTTTCCTTTATTTTACATCAATAGGATTAACGTATAAAAATTACCTTGTTAAAACCTCTTCCTGTTCATGTTCTTTATCTCTTAACAATTTTATGGTACGACGTTTTTCTTCTATTTGTTGCATAAGTTCTCGTTGATATTCTTTTTTGCGTGCCGACTCAATCTAAGAAGTCAATCATAATATATTAGTAAACTCATCGAAATAACCTTAACTTTATACCTCAGCTTGTCTCCGATTTATTTCAATTGCATCTTCATTACTTTCATTTACCACATTCGTTAAATTTGTGTGACGTAAATCTTGTAAAAGTCTATAACGTGCCGAATCTGGACGCAAGGAGTAACTTGATTGTTTTGAAGGAATATAATTTGGATTGTTAACATTTATAATTTCCATATCAGGTTTTCCGGCACGGCGCAAAGAATCATTTTCACCATTTGATGTTAAAGAAGAATTGTTTGAACGAGCGCTAGTAATGTTGGAAGTTTCCATTGTAAAAGTTTTCTTTTTTTTACTTTGGTTGTTATTCAACATCTGTTAAAGTAAAATATATGATATAAAATTTAACAAATTTATATTTGGTCAATTGTTACCTGATGTTTAATTAAATTTTCTTGATTTTCTTGTTGTCGTTTTTGCAATTCATTTTGCCGTTTTTGATTTTCATTGTTAAAACCAGGAAAATATGAATAAAAAGTATCTGATACCCATTGCTCCATATCATCCTGTCAAAATGAAAATGTAAAAAGATTTTAATGTGCATAATTAAAGCCAATTCAAATAACAATAACACCAACAACTTAACAACAATCAAAAAACTTTGGTACATGTTTTGTGTCAATTGTAGCCTTCCCCTTGCTCGATAAATACTAATATGCATTAAAAATATCTTGCAAAACTTTACTTGTTTGTTGCAAAAGCCGAATGAATAATTATGTTCTCATATTTATTTAAGTTGTAAAACAATTCATAACAAGGAAGACGGGAGCTCTGAAACTCTCAAAATATGCCTGACAAATAAACAAGAGACAAAACTAGGTCAGAGTAGAAACATTTTTCGTTTAACTAACTGAAAGACGATACAGGTGGCACATTTGTCCTGTGTGGTACATTGTAACAATGCATATCACGTGCATGAAGTTACTTTATTATGTATCATGCCTAGGAAAAATTTTATTTATTTTTAAGAACTCAACCGCACAGACACAATTTTCCTTTAAATATAAAATGTTCGAGGGTAGTTCGGTTTTTATACAAACTACATACCTACATAAATACTAAACATTTGCTAAAGGAAACTTTTATGTACTCTATTTAATTAATTTAAAATGCATTTAAATTATTTTATTAAATACAACGAGCATACGACTATATTTAATTAGTTTCTAAATTACTTCGTAAATAAGAACAGCACATCCAGTTATCACTTAAGACACCAAATAACTGAATCAAACATTTTTCTGATCACTAGACAGCAAACGTCTAATTACTTTTATTGAAATACTAAGATGATGCAGTCTATAAATTTTAAAATATAGCAAACTGGGTACGTTAATTTCGTAGCAGTATTTATAAACCGTTGCTTGCACATATATATTAGAGATGAGACCGTGAGTAACTTCCAAGTCACGATCCTACCCGTTCCTTCAAGACTCTGCTATTTAGCTCACGCCATACTAGACATTTCGTATAAGACCGTCTCATTGCATTTTCATTAGCATTATGGAATCTTTCAACTGTTTTTCATTACATTATCAATATTTTTCACTTATTTTTTAGAACTTTCTTTTATACATTTTTAACCACGAAAAATTTTACTCGTAAATGCTCACTAACGACGAACTTTTTTATATTCTCAATCGTACGTGATTCACGAAAATCACGTGAGCGGTACACATCTCTACTATATAAGTATGTATGTATGTACTTATAGATATGTGTACGTATAATAATTTTGCACAAAACATGCAGATATTTGTATTAATTATCATATACTCCACCTACAAACCCACCCATTTTACTCTAATACAGAACTCATTCTAGCTTAAAGAATACGGGCCGGGCCATATTCATAATAAATTATCAAATGCTAATAAAAGGTTTATGAAACAGATTTCCATACAAAATTTGTTTCATAAACATTTCATAAACCTTTGATAAGTATTATAAATAAGCGGGTATGTACATGTTTATGGATTTCTAGCAAATAAGAATTTCTTATATAAATATTTAAATAATAATTTGTTAGGTATTAATTATGTTACTTTATAATAATGATAAAAGAATAAATTGGTTGCATACAATCAATGTACTTATGTAAGTATGAATTCTTCTAAATATTTAAGAAACTTTTAAATTTTATATTGAAAATAATTGTTTCTTGTGTATAATAACGCCACTATCTCTACCCTCATAAATTAAATACATATTTCAAAATATATATACAAAAATATATACAATATATCGATATATTTCGATATATATCGATATGTTTTAAGCATGATTATTCATACATATCAAAAATTTTTTAAAAATAAAGCTGAAAAATTACTATTCTTATGAATAATGGATCTCAAAAGAGTCAATTTCCAACATCGTTACTGTTTCACCTAATCTTCGTGGAACGTACATCAACAACATTATACTCAAAGCTTGATAACTTTCGAATTAACTAAAATTATATATGTATAAAACAAAACCTTGTTTCTGTCCTTCAACATGGTTACTATCAAGTTGCTTATGTATTTCTCAACATCCACATCCCAGAGAGCATGTTGGATGACTGCCACTATTACATTATTGCAGTCACCTTCTATGTCTAGAAGGGCAGCTGAAGTATACTGTTTATGTTCAAGGGATCTCTTTATAAACCTTACCACTTCGGTAGGGCTATTTCTGTAGAGCGTTCCATAAGGTAGACATGCTGACTATCCGAGAGACCTGACGAACCTACAAGTCGTTAACTAATATTAGAGCATATGAGTCTTTCCCACGTCTTGATTAGGAAAAAGAAAAAGCTGATTGGTCGGAAGTCTTTTGAAAATTACTCTAACCTTTTTCCAGCTGGTCGGAACGTAGGTTAGTAAAATTCTATTTGACGAAGAATGCGACGAAATTGTTTTAAAAATTCCACGAAAAACATAAATAAATCTAATGAAATATCGAATTTGATAATGCCGACTATTTTGAAAAATATATCGATATATTGCAATTGAAAATATCGACGATATTTTTTGAGAAAGTATCGATATATCGATATTTTTTTCCATCACTACTACATGATCGCCGGGTTAAGGCACCACTTCAATTAAAAGCAATCATACATATTTAAAAGTACATTTCCTGTAAATACGAAATAACCACTTCAGTCGACTTAAGCAAATTTAAGAGTTCAAGCTGTTTTATGCTTCAAATAATATCCCATAAAGCTGCGGTTTGCACTGGTTACAAAGTTACCTAACAAAAGAAAGTATCTCACAAAAGTAGAATCATATAGCCCTATACACCTATCATCAATAGCCCCAAAACTTTCCGAAAATCTAGTTTTCTTAAATCAATTTAAGCGATTATTCCATATTGCAAGAGAAGGAACAAATATACATCCCGTATCATTCTCCGATTTTTATGAAACTTTTGTCATGGGTAGTACTCTTAAATCTAAGAATTATGGTAAAAAAATTTTGGAGCGGACTCACTTAGTTTGGGAGTTATAGGCCTCTAAAGTTCAAACATATATGTGTCTATAACTTCCTTCATATTATTGCTAAATAGTTGATATTAATATCGTTGGATAGGACTTGTAAATACCTTTCAAACGATATATAACAACCTAAGATTCTACAGAGTTGGAAAGGCTAGCGGTTCAAAAATAATTTTTTTGTATTGCCTTTTTTTACAAAAGTACCGTTAAATCGAAAAGGGGTCTATATAACGGTTTTTTATTATATAGTAAAATGAATAGAAGACATTCACACCTTTCATTTGACACCTATATCATAAATGTTTAATAAGGAATGAAGACACTACAAAGGAATTAAAACTTAAAAGTTGAAGATAGTTACTTTTTCATAGAACTACACGTATTAAGTATACAAAAATATACAATGAGTGTAACACCAAAATTTGTTTAATTTTTCTTGTGATAATAGTGGACTGAAAATGTAGTACGGCCGCGCTCTAAGATTTTATTCTTCGTATTTCGTATCACAACGAGCTCTAATAAATATTTTTATCTAAAATAATTTTTATGTTTTACTATTTTATATTACTGCAAGGTTTTAGCATTGTCGAACAGTGGCTTCGCTGAGTAAAGATTTTCTGCATTGCCGGCCTCCGGCCGGGCTTAAGGATTTTCTCCTCTATGTATGTCGAACAGTGGCTTCGCTGAATAAAGATTTTCTCCTCTATGTATGTCGAACAGTGGCTTCGCTGAATAAAGATTTTCTGCATTGCCGGCCTCCGGCCGGACTTAAGAATTTTCTCCTCTATGTATGTCGAACAGTGGCTTCGCTGAGGAAAGATTTTCTGCTTCGCTCTGTAGTGTCTTCATTCCTTATCAGATATTTATGATATAGGTGTCAAATGAAAGGTGTGAATGTCTTCTATTTATTTTACTATATAATAAAAAACCATTATATAGACCCCTTTTCGATTTAACGGTACTTTTGTAAAAAAAGTCAATACGAAAAACTGATTTTTTAAGCGCTAACCTTTCCAAATCAGTAGAACCTTAGGTTGTTATATATCGTTTGAAAGGTATTTATAAGACCTTTCCAACGATATCCATATCAACTATGTAGCAATAATATGAAGGAAGTTATAGACACATATATGCTTGAAATTTAGAGGCCTATAACTCCCAAACTAAGTGAGTCCGCTCCAAAATTTTTTTACCATAATTCTTAGATTTAAGAGTACTACCCATGACAAAAGTTTCATAAAAATCGGAGAATGATACGGGATGTAAATTTAAGCCCAAGAGAATTATAAGTACCGAGAAGTTATCTTGTATTTTTTTTTGTAAAAAAGTAAGTAAATTAACATTAATTAATAATAAAGAAATTTTGCACCAATAATTTCAAACTAATAAAAATAGTCATGCACGCTTGTATATGAAAGGCACAAACTTAAAAAGACATTGAAATAAGTGGATTTGTACTGCATCATGAAAAAAATTGGCTTACTTGTTTTTTCTTTGTACGGCCATTACTTGTGACTTGATCATCTTCAGTCTTCTTATTGTATTGTTTATTAATCCAGTCTTTAGTGTTTTTACTCAAGGAGTCTTCTTCATTTGGCTGATGAGAATTTTTGACTTCCAGCGCCATGGAAGTGTTGGTGTGTGCTATTGGTGTGAATGAATTCAGTTCTTGGAACTGTTCACACAAACGTTGGCGTTCTTCAGCCAGGCGCCGTTTTTCTAATTCTAAAAACGATTCTAAGTCCATACCATTTTTTGATTTTATTCTTTTAATTTTCAAGTAAAACAATCTGAAAACAACGCAAATGTAAACAATTTATTACTAAACTAAAAAGTACATGCATGCAAACATACTTACTAGCAAGGTAGATTGAACAGGTACCACTACAAGAACAGCTGTTTTTGTAAATTTGAGAATGTGTGCGTCACACAGCCAATAGATTTTGACACATGTCTGGGAGTTTTCTATCAGCAACAGGCATTATTTAGTAAATTTGAGAGAGTGTGCGACTCACAGATAATGGATTTGACATATTTCTGGGGTATTTCTACCAACAAAATACATGTGTTTTTTGGTGTTGTGTTTGTTTTAGTTATAGTGGTACCTGTAATGTATATGCCTTGCTTAATAGCTTTTTTAAAGGCCGATTTTCAAAAGTACCATACTATCAAAGCGTATTAATAACAAGTGGCCGCATTAGAGCAACGACAACTGGCAAAAACCAATCTGTCATGTTAAATGCATACATAACAAGTTGTTTAGTTTTTTTTACTTAGAGTGTGACACTTTGGTTCAGTCAGCTGATGATAATTTTTACTAATAGGGCCACCTGGTATCAATTCGCCTTGCATAATATACTACCCAAGGTGTATTTATACAGGTGATATTATAAGCACAGCTGTTCTACTGTTTTTTCAAATGTTTCTGTAATGTAGTTGTTTTAGAATCAACACCACCTGATAAAATTAATTCGCCTTGATACTACCCAAGGTGGATTTATACAGGTGATAAAAGCACAGCTGTTCTACTTTTTTCCGCAAATTATATGCTCGTATGTAAAAATTTGTATACGTTGACATAGGGACTGAGATGTCAAATGTTAATGTAATGTTGTAGTTGGCTTAGAAGCAACACCACCTAAAAAATATAAACTCACCTTGATACTACCCAAGGCGAATAAATTTTATCAGATGGTGTTGATTCTAAAACAATGACAACATAAAATAACATATGACATCGCAGACCCTATGTCAACATGTACACATTTTGACATTCGAGCCTCAAACTCCCGCAAAAAAAGTAGAAAAGTAGTAAGCCCTCCTTGATACTACCCAACGGTATGAAAGTACTAGTTTTACTACCATGATGAAATAATATAGGTGGCATCATTGTAGAATAATATGCAAGGTAGCCCTGGAACGCCAGCTGATTATTTTTGTTGCTTTTTTCATGGTACGAACTGTCAAATCTTGTGTATATGTGAAATAACAACGTTGCACACATAATACCACACGTATGTTTGTGCATATGTTCCACAAACACATACATACCCTCTCTATTAATGTTTGACATTGTCTACCACAAAATGTATTTGGATTAGTTATGCTGCTACCTGTTATATTACTCTACCATGGGTGGCATTACTAACCCTACGTCTTCACAAGCCATCGACTTGCACATGACATTAACATGATGCCGGCAGAGCGACTGTAAAAAATAAATCAACTTCTTTGTTGTGGTGAATACGTGCGATGTCCATGTTCTGCTTTATCAATGTGTTTTGTGGTAGTGCAATAGAAATATAATATTTACCAATTTTGTTCTGTCTCTTTTCTTTCTATTGAAAATGGTTGTTGACGGCGAATTTCATGGCGTACATTGATGCTTAGTCATATGTTCGGGCATCGATGTCAGAACATGGACGAACCATGGACATGAGCAGTCTACATTAGCCATATGCGATGTCCGACATAATGTTCATACCAAGTTCATGGATAATGTAGACCCCCAGTAAAGCAAAATACAACAACAAAATAATTTTTGTTTGTATAATATCGATATGTCAAAATTATTGTAAACAAAAATCAAAATAGAGTTTATTGTTGCTTAATACTAAAAAAAAGAAAACAAAAGAAAGTTGCATGTACATGGAGCAGTGTACCCCTTCCAAACCTTCTCATCTCTCTCTCCCATAAACTCAAAAGTGGCGCAGCAAAAGTTGACTCTATGGACGCTGCCATCACCAGTTGAGTTGCCAGATAGATCTGCAAGCAAGTAAATTTCCGTTAAAAATTCTTTATTTCAAATTATTTGTTTGCACCTTTTGCACTAGCAAAGTTTATTTTGCAAAGTTCTTATTCAACCGGTAGAAATACACTCTCTCTGTCTTCTACCGGCCAGCGATGCCATATATGGGCTCTTTTACGATATGACAAAAAACGACATTACATCGTAAGTTTTTTACGATATGACAACACTGCAATATGATAAAACCCATAAATGGCAACGCTACTACCGGCTGAATTAAAACTTTGAAAATAAAACTTTGCTAGTGCAAAAGCGGTGTCTGCGAAATATGGCGGTGGCATTGTTATTACACCCCGTCTTCACGAGACATAATTTTGTTCTAACAGTTGTCAAACTTCATACTTAAAAACATCAGAAAAATGTTAGTGCTATTTTTTCATATCGACTTTGTTATGTACGGCAACATTTTACATTATATTTGCAAATAACAGCGAAGCTCAAAGTGGTGTATGTGTTGACTAACATATTCATGACACGCAAAGCCCATCTTTATGTGAACGTTTCAAATAATAAGTATTGCCTAGTGGGGCAAAATCAAAATATTTGGAACATAAATCAGGCATTTCTTAGGCTGAGGCCACACGGGCTTTTTTAAAACGCATCATTTCTGCTTTTTATATTAAATTTGAAGTTTTAAAAAATTTAGAACTTTAAAATTTAATATATAAAGATCTAAAATTCACTAGAAAATCATATGGGACCCCTGTGGCTGAGTAGTAGCGATGCTAGCCTGTCAGTCCAGAGGTCGTGGGTTCGATTCCCGCCATAGACCCGGCTATAAACTTATCGCTTCGCGAGTTGTGTTTGTTAAAAAATGTAGAAACATGTACGTTTGTAGAATTATCTCTTATAGTTAGTGAGTTATACTCATTTGAAAATTAAAAAATTTTCAAAACTTTGTGCCAATTGTCGGAAGTTCAATATTCAGGTATGTATGTGATGGAAATCGATTCCGAAAACGAAGCAATTTTCAAAGGTGATCTTTAATAATATTTTCTTATTAAAACAATTTTATCATAAATATTATAAAACTATTTTTTATTACAATTGTATGACAAAAATTAAAAAATTTGTTAAAAGTGCCTTAAAGGCACTTTTAAAATCGATTTCCATCACGTACCTGATTATTGCAATATTCAATTTAATTTTTTATCTAAATTCTTTTCAGTTTTGTTTCTTCAACAAAGAAATCATTTTACAAATCGGATGATATTTGGATCCGATATTTGGAAAATACTAGACCAAAGTATTGACAAATGGAGAAATTTTAATTTTCAAACGACACTACATGTGTCGTTTAGATATTATCAAGGACCATAATATAGCAAAAAAGTTTTGAAATCGGATGAGAAACAAAACAAAAATGGCAAGCAGTAAAAAATTTCATAGCGCCGCTCCTGAGCAATTATGAGAGCTGATATTTCATACATAAATGGGAATACTCCTCTACTATGTCCACGTGAAACTTTATTCCGATAAGACTATCCGTTTAGAAATGCCTAATTTATTTTCCAAATATTTTGATTCTGCCCCACTGTGGGTTGTCATACATATGTATGTACATGATATGTTAAAGCTACTTTTACACACTATGTATTTTACAGTGGCTTCGTCCGCTTGGCGATCCATCTGTAATAAAGCTGTGTTCTCACTATATGATTTTGCCATATGGAATGTCACTTTTTCACATGGTAAATTAGTACATATAGTCTGAACACCTTCAAACAATAGCTTGTGTTATTTCTCTGTGCACAGTACACATGATTTAGAACGAGTTCTACTTTCAAGTGACAAAGCATCTGACATCACCTGGTTTTTTATAAAGCCATTGTTTGCGGACGGGAAAATTAAATAAAATAATTATTAAATTAATAAAGTATTAAATTATATAAAATGAGTATAAAATTAAATAAAAGAAGTATATATAACTATAAAATAAGTATAACCACTCGGCTGTCTTATGATTGTTTTGCTTTATAGGTTATGTCAAATGTACGTAACAGGTGAACACAAAAATTATAAACCTCAAATTTTGACATACACATGAAATCACATGTGTATAAAAAAGTGACATTCCATAAGACAAATACACATAGTGAGAACAGAGCTTAATTGTGCACGTCTATCAAAATTGGCAATTTACAGGCGGTTTATAATTTTTGCTTGCCCACTTATGTTTTTAGTTCCATCTGACATAACCTATAATAGTTTACAACAGCTTGTTTTGTAATAATTTTTTTTATTTTTCGCGAGAGTTTTCTGTTCTTGTATTCAATTAGCATTTAAATTAATTACAAATATTATTTTTTTTAAAGAATATGTAGAAATAAATAGATTTTAATATAAATTTGCCGAATCACAAACACTGTTTTTGGTGTCACAAGCAACTGACTTGCAAAACAGCTGATGTCAGGTGCTGTTGGACTGACAATCAAAATACATCACCCTCTATTTGAAAATTTTTACACTGTAAATGCAGGCTGACATTTACAGAAGCAAATTTTCTTTGCTTTTACACACCATGTATGCATTTTGCAGTGGGGAATTTGACAAGCACACTGTAAAATACATAGTGTCTAAAAGTACCTTAAGTAATAGTGATGGTAGGAATTAATTGTGTAATCAAATATGCGGATATAGGAAAAACATACTCTCAAAGGTCGTTTCTTTTTGAAACATCCACACATACACTATCTTATTCTTTGTTTATGTATGTGCTTCGCGGCTAAATAGATAGGCTGTGTGTCTCACAAACAGTATACGTGTGTTGATGGTAAAAAACAGACTATATATAAAAAAACACAGAAATATTTCAATCTGAAATCGTCGAAAACAAGGCTAATTTAAAATTTTTCGGTAGTGATTTTGCTTTCATGTTAATTCGAGTTGAAACAACGCGAATTTGATATTGGAACAACACAAAGAATCAAAGTTATTTCAAGTTGAAACAACGTGAATTTGATATTGAAACAACACTAAGAATCATGTTGAATTATAGTTACATCAAGCTGAAACAACACGACTTTAATGTAGCTATTTTAATAATTATTTTAGTTACGTGATGGTTATTAACAGACATCAGAAAACTTTGTATTGTAGTTGGCTGCCTCAGCCAAAATTTGAACTCGTGCCACTTGCATAATAGTCCGCGCGCTAACCACTGCAGCCACAACAGCTTCAAACTTTACTTTAGCTATACACTACATAAATACCCATCGTATGTAAAATGAATTTCATTTTAATTTAACATGATTTAAATGATTATTTAACATAAAACTTACTTTAAATTAAAGTTATAGTCATGTTGATTTAAAATAAAATGTAACGTTCATAACAAAGTTGTTTTAACAGTGAAAAAATTTTAATCAAAGAGATTGAAGTTAGATTAGTAATTTTTCATTTAAAATTAATATGAAACTATGGTAATTTTAAACCAGCAGCAGTAAAATTTCGCTAGTAATTCGTTTTTTGTCGTCTACATAGCCGACACATGTAAGAATAAACAACAAAAAAGTCACACAACTAAGCACAACAGTGAACTGTAGCAATGAACAAAACAAATAAAAACTAACACACTTAAACGAAAAATTATTTCTTGTAAATTTAATATGATTTCAAATCACAATTGCGCCATGTTGATTTTACATTCCTTTATTTTTCCGTGTGTACCATTGCTCAGTTCACAATCTGTTTGTTGTAAGTGTTGTAGATAGTAAATATGTTGTTGATAATTTCCTCATAAATATATTTCTAAGCAAATGTTTATTTCGAAATTACCAACAACATTTATACGATCTACAACGCATACAACAGGTTGTGAATTTGCCACATGTGTAAATGTAAATTTTGAATTAAAATTTTTCAGTTTCATTTCAGCAATTGCATTCACAAGAAACATTTCAGGGTTCGTGTAGAACTAAAGAACATACATACATATCTGTGAGATTGAATGTGGACGTTGAAATCAAAAGGATTTGACTTTAAAGATTTTGTACGTACATATGTTTATATGCATGTATGTATTTAAGTACGAGTAGTAATAATGCTCCAGGCAAGCTTCGTACTTGCTACTACCTTTTCCATATCTCGAATCATTTTGTCTGCATGGCAAGTGGAAATTTCCAAGTATTTAACCAAGGCATATACCAACTAACTAACTGGTGAACATAATGAGCCCACCATCTGACTGACTTACTGACTAAATGAATGAGAATGGCTAGCTTTCTTTGCCAAATTATGCTGCTGACATGTTTTGTGCAATTTATGACCGTTGTTGTTTTTGCTTAGCTAAGCACAACAAATACATACATACAATAAAAAACCAATCCAAAAAAGCCAGTATGTGTATGCATACCGGTGCACTGTTTTCTTCAGAATTTTATTTATTTTACGTTTATTATTATTAACTTTTAGGGCCCAGCCAAGGATTAGCACAGTAAAACGAGAAAACAAACAAATCACGTTGATATTATTATGACTGAGTTTGTGTGTGAATTTCTTCTGATTCTGTTAAAAAGATATAGTTACAATTTCGCAGTTGCTGCTTTTGTTGTTATTGCTGCTGTCGCGGTTATGTCTGCATTCAGTGGATAATACGCGTGTGGGTGTTGACATATTTTTTTTTTTGGTTGGTTGCAAACAATTTTTGCGGTTGTTGTGGTCGGTTTTCTTACAAGTTTACTGTGCAGGTTCTAAATATATGATTTCATCAAAAATTAAGTGGTTGCGTTTATTTTTAGTAAAAATAAATTACGTTTTAAGCCCAGTACTCTGTTCAAAATGTTAAACAACATTGATTATTTCATGCGAAAAATTTGACATGTAACCAATGTTAACTAGCCCTTGAAACTATGCTACAATTTCTTACGTTTGTAAAAACACACATGTGTTTGTTGTAAATTCCATGCGAAAAAAGTGCCACTCATATTATTTAAGCATGGTACTCTGTTCATCATTTCGTGCGAAGTGCTGTCAAAAGTCCATATAAAAAAAATTTACACGAGTTGCTCACGAAAAATTGTTGCAGAAGCAGTACTCTGTTTATTTTGTGAAAAACATATGAAATGTATCTATAACATTTTCACAAACTTCCGTCTATACAGGGGATTGACCCATCATAAACAAATTTTGTTTCATAGGTTGGTGGTTTGAGGGTGCTGTTGGTGGTTTGAGGGTGCTGTTGGCTAAGTAGTTAGCGCGCTTGACTACAAACCCTGAGGTCTTGAGTTCAAGACTACTTTCAGGCAAGCCAACAACATCATGCATTTTTTTCATATGCATTGGTATGTTATTGTGTTGGTTGTTGTTGGACTGTTAAAGTGATGAAGGCATAGCACTGATCACTTTGGCAGTACCGGCAGCGATTAATACTAACATATCCTAATGCACTTCATAGCACCCTCCTTTGTCGGTATTGTAGCAGAACCGTCGGCGAAGTAAAAGAACTAATAAAATAGCTACACAGCTTAAAAAAAACACTGCTCTACAAAAAAAAAACAAAAACGCGCAATAGCAAGGTTGTAAATGAATTAAGCTTTCTATCTCTCTCCCACTTCACCACCTGTTCTCTCTACTCTATCCCTTTCCCAAAGAAGGTAACACATTAATTAATAAACTGGTAGGCATTAATTGCCTGATTGTGTTACTTCTCTTTAAAAAAAAACATTTTGAGTCTTCATGTGAAATAATATGAGCAGCACTTTTTTCGTGTGTAACTTACAACAAACACATTTGGCCAATTCACAACCTGTTGTATGTGTTGTAGATCGTACAAATGTTGTTGGTAATTTCCAAATAAACATTTCTTTAGAAACACGTTTTTGTGGAAATTACCAACAACATTTATACGATCTACAACACATAAAACAGGTTGTGAATTGAGCAATTGTGTTTTATTTGACGTACACAATTGCAGCATACTTTCAAGGGCTAGTTATGATTGGTTACTTGTCATATTTTTCGTATGAAAAAACAAATGTTGATCAAAAATTTTCGCGAATTTGAGCAGATTACTAAGCCTTAAGCATGGTACTGTGTTCATGATTTTGTGCGAACTGCTGTCAAAAGTTCATATAAAAAAAATTGTCACGAATTTCTCATGATAAATTGTTGCAGAAGTAGTACTCTGTTTATTTTGTGAAAAACATATGAAATGTATCTACAACATTTTGAGTCTTCATGCAAAATAATATAAGCACCACTTTTTTCGTGTGGAATTTACAACAAACACATTGGGGTTTTTTTAAAACATACACAATTGCAGCATACTTTCAAGGGCTATTATAATTGGTTACTTGTCATATTTTTCGTATGAAAAAAAAACTAATTTTGATCAACATTTTTCGCAAATTTGAACAGAGTACTATGCTTTACAAAGAAAACTTAAAATGTTGCAGAAACATTGCATATGCTGTTTCCAGGATGAACAGCGTACTACTACTGCAACAGTTCTACATTACATTCTACAACAAAAACGTCTTCCTGCTGTAATTGTCAAAAAACTCCATACATTTATAAAAAATGTTGTGTTGGTTTTTGTATATGCATGTATGAAGTTTGACATGGTCCAACAATAAGTTCTGTTGATCAGCTGTTGACTTGCACAGAACTTATTATTGGACCATGCCCATATGTATGTTAATTTTTTTATTGAAATTAAAATTTTATGGAGCTACCTACCCATCATTTAGAATTGTCAAAATGCTGAACTTTTTGTTAACTTTTAAAATAAAGGCTGTAGAATGTTATCGTAACCGACAATTTATGTATATAAAATATATTTGAATATAATAAACAAACATTCTCCTGAAAACTTAAATTTTTGTCGCTTACTATTAAATGAAAAATAGGGCTCGATATCTTGCCTTCTAACCCATGTCACTTTGTTCAAATTTTCACGCGGAATGACGCCAACATACATAAAAAAACGTACATGAATTCTTCATGAAAAAATGTTGCAGGAGTAGTACTCTGTTCATTTTAGGTATGTTTGAGTACTTTTCCAGTAATAAATATCCAGTAACTTTTGGATAAATAGTAAGAAATCGTTTGTATTTAAAAGTAAACGAATACAATCCAGTAAAATTCAGTAATCATTTGTACAAATTATTACAATTTATCAAGTATTCAAACACAGCTATTGTAGAGAACATATGAAATGTATCTGCAACATCTTAAGTCTTCAAGCGAAATAATATGAGTGGCATTTGTTTAGCATAGAATTTACAACAAACGCATTAGTATTTTACACACGTGAAGAAATGTATCATACTTTCAAGGGCTAGTTAATTTTGGTTACATGTAAAATATTTCGTATGAATTAATCAATGTAGCGCAACATTTTTCACAAATTTGAACAGAGTACTAGGCTTTACATTGAAACATTTGGTACGATAGAGCAAAAGGGGCATTTCGGTTGTAAAAAATTTCCTGGTTTTTACTAATGAGCATTATTTTTTTTTACGAACACTGCTTATGCCTTTTTCGGCCTTCATGGGAAATAATATACAATTTACAATAATTTACAACAAGCACATCGGGCTTTTTACTAACGTAAAAAATTGTAGCATACTTTCAAGTGTTAGTTAATGTTGGTTACTTGTAAAATTTTTCGTATGACTGCGTTTACGTTGTGCGATTTTTGTCGCTGCAATTCTTACTATGTTGGCGAGAGGTGTGAGAGGAATTCAAAGGGGTACACGTATGCATGTACTATTGAGATTCCTTTTGTTCTCTCATTCGTAATATATAACTGTATAAACTGTGTGCACACATCCACACATACATGTATAAATTGTAAGAAATGGTAAGAGTCGCAGCGACAACAGTTGCACAACGTCAACTCAAATGCAATTTTAAAGAAGAAACGACAAAAATTGTAGCGACAAAAATCGCACATTGTAAATGCAGACTATGAAAACAAACAACGTTGCTTAACATTTTTCACAATTTGAACAAGTACTCAGGGCTGTTAGATTTTTTCTGACCTATTTCGCCAAATTGAAAATCTGTTTTATGTAGTTTTTCTTAATATGTATATATTTTGTAGTAAATTTGTTTATATATAATATTTTTTTAAATATAAGTTTTTGTATAGGGTGTTTATATATACATACGTAGTTGACCTGTTGTTGCTTCACATGATGAAAAACTATTATTTCAGCTTAAGTTTTGTCTGGTCTCTTTACAAATAAAAACAAATCATTTTGTTTGAAAATTTTGTTTCTATTTTTTAACTTAAAATAAATAACGTAGAGGACAGTTCTTATGATCTAATTTTATTTAAAAAAGTACTATATTTCTTGAGAATAGTTACCGAAGTTAACCGAAATATCGGAAAATATACAAAAAAAAAAAATATATATATAGAAAAAAGTTTTTTCAAACAAACTGATTTGTTTTATATGTAAAGAGACCAGACAGACCTTAAGCCGAAATAATAGTTTTTCATCATACTTTAAGTTTTTATAAATTAATCGCATAAAAATTTAGCAAAAGATCGCAAAAAGTAGAAATAAAATCGCCAAAAACTATTTCTTGTAAAATTTTCTCATCAAAATTCAAAATCCATTAATGAGTGTAATTAATAGTTATAAGAAAAAACATCAAAGTCACTTTGTTTTAATTTCTTCCAGACAAGCTTTGGTGAGAGTTATTTTCGAAAACACTCTTTCAACAAAATAGTTTTCCTGAATTGTAAAAATTTTTAAGTTTAATTTTGATGCAAAATAGCCATAAAACCGCCAACAAATTTATTTATCGCCAGAAAAATCGCCATGTCGCCAAATCAAAATTTTTGACGCCAAGCAAGTTAAAAAATCGCCACGTATGGTGAGAAATCGCCATATCTGACAAGCCTATAAGTACTAGGCTTTAGGAAGGAAGTTAGCCAATCTTTTAAAGTTCTGTTCTGTACTAATGCAGTTATAGTCAAAATATGTAAGTACATAATTGAAATAACGTACATTCGTACGTCCATATGCACATTCTCAATGTTGTGCTTTAGGTTTTATGCTTTTTTGGAATCCAACCAATCAACATTTTCTATAAAAATGTGTCCCATTTTTAGTTTTAATATTGTGAAACGTTTTTGCTTTAATATTTTCTTTGTACTGTTTAGAATTTATACATACCCAGCAAAAACTTTTGTCATTTTTGTAATCGGTAGTACTTTATTAATGGGTTACAAAGTAATGAGTGCTACTTATATATATATTATTACCAGGGATCGGACTTTCATGGAAATGCATGTTTTTTGTGGTGAGGTACTGACTAAATATCTATGCGAATCATCAAATTTTAAGTAGTTTGGCATTGATTTGTAGTTGCATGTTTTTGCATATTTTGATGGTAAGTGCATATTTTTGCATATTTTGCCAACAACTGCATATTTTTGTAGATATAAAAATTTTTTAAATGCATATTTCTCAATTTTTGAAAACAATTCTAATATGCCGATTATGCATGGCAACTGAGTCTCAGTTGGGTTGTCAATTGCTGAAAATGATACTAATGATGGCAATTTCAGTTGCTATTTAGTGCATTTCTGGCCACCATTAATTTTCAGTTGCCGACTGACAACTCAAAAAAAGTTCGGTTGAACTAAATAATATACCCAATTGGAAGATATGGATGTGGACGGTATGTGGTTTCAACAGGACGGTGCCACTTGTCAGACAGCTGACGAAACAATGGCTCTTTTGCGCAACAAATTCAATGGCCGTGTTATCTCACGTGCTGGCGATGTCAATTGGCCGCCAAGATCATGTAATTTTACACGGTTGGACTTCTTTCTTTGGGGTTATTTGAAAGATAAGGTATACGTCGATAAGCCAGCAACAATTCAAGAGCTTAAGGATGAGACAATTCGGCACATTAACGGCATAGAACCTCAATTAAGCCTCAGCGTGATCGAAAATTTGGACCATCGGATGGTAATTGAACCATACCATATTATCATAATAAAAAGAAATGACAATAATTTCCTAAACAATTTGTGTTTTATTCAAAATCAATATCGGCCCTTAAAATTTAACCACCCTTATAATTTGTACAAAGTTATTTTTTAATTTTAATTTGTTTATTTGACTACTTACATATTTTTTAGCTTCAAGTAAGCCAAATCGTAACTAGTTAATTGCTGTGAAAATGTAAATACATTTGTAAGGGGTACCCCTTATTTTTTAGACTTCTCAAACAAACTATAAGTAGGTATAACTAGTATTATATGCTCCCGTCGTTCCTATAAGGAGTTTATAGAATTTATGATTGTAAAGAAATGAAGTGATTTTATAGCAAAAACATTTCAAATTAAAAGGTGCTGCTGTTATACAGAGAACGTACGTAGTACTACTCTTCCTACAATGTCGCCTTATTATCGAACAGTGTAAGAACAGAAAGGAAAAAAAGATGCAGATGTTTATCTCCACTCATGCTTTTGTAACGCATGGTGCATGCATGCAGTCTATTTCGTTTTCATTTTTTTTTGTAATAAAAGAAATCATTTTCTTGCTCTTTTTGTAGTTGAACGTTGTAATTGTTGGCAATTTGTCGTTGTCGCCTGCCTGGCATTGTTTACAAGGTGATATGGGACAATATAATGACAACAACAACAAAAACTACAGCAGCAGCAGCAGCAACAAACAGTAACTGCAACAAAAGCTTTTTACAGATCACCTAACACTGTTTGATCATAAACTTAATATGCTAAAATTAAGCAAAGTAAGCAAGTCGAGTAGTCAGTAAGTTCAACGGACAGACATAATTTTTACATTTATTAATAATAATAAGAGAAAAAAAACGCATGTAGTGCATTAAAAGAGGGGCGAAAAATGCTAATTTTGGTATTTGACCACCACGACGAATGGCAACAATAAAACTGCACCAAGAAAACAAAATTAAAAATATTGCAAAAAAAAAAACAAGAATATAATATTCACCAATAATGTCTCTACTGTAATGTAAGTTTGACAGATGAGAATTCATCGTTGTTGTCGTTCGTCTTGACATGTGCCGCCTTTCCAAGAACTCTGTTATGTTTTATACATTTTACAGTGACAGTCACAACAATAATTACAAATGGCCAGCACAAAGACAAAAAACAAAATTATATTGTTACTAAATCAAAAATCCTTGTAAATTGTCCAATTAAATGGTTTTATTTATAATTTTATAACCCAAGGTTAAGTGAGATACTTAAGTAGTAAGTGAGCAAGAAATATGTCAAAATATGTATGTATGTATGTAATTTATCAAAATGATTTGCATAAGACGGTGCACAGTGTTTCCTATTGCAAAAATAATGGTAATAAATCTGTATCTTTAAACCTTTGCTATCCGATGAAAAAAATTATGTACATAAGTAAATACATAAATATGTATGAAAAGATCATAGAGGAGGACATAATCTTTAAGAAAATAAAACTCTTGACCATCCTGTTGAAATACACGGTAGACTTCTACAGGGGGTCCAAGATGACTACCTCGGGCATCAAAAACTCTGTTGGTCTCATTACTTTTTTCTTTTTTAAAGCGAAGTAACACAATCAGACAATTAATGCCTATCAGTTAATTAATCAATGTGTTACCCTCTTTGGGAAAGGGATAGTGAACAGGTGGTGAAGTGGGAGAGAGATAGAAAGCTTAATTCAGTTACAACTCTGCTACTGCGCGTTTTTTGTAGATCGTATAAATGTTGTTGGTAATTTCCAAATAAAAATTTATTTAAAAACATGTTTATGTGAAAATTACTAACAACATTTCTACGATCTACAATACCTACAACAGGTTGTGAATTGAACAAATATTTTTCACAAACTTGAACAGAGTAATAATTTTCATATTTGTAAAAAATGTTGTGCAATATTATTTTTTCCATACGAAAAATTTTGACATGTAGCCAATGTTTTTGTAATCTTTTCAATATTTCACGCGAAATGTCTAAATATATGTAAGAAATGGTCATAAATTGTTCATGTAAAAAATCACAGAAGTAGTACTCTTTTTCATTTTGTGAAAAACATACGAAATTTATCTGCACATGTTAAGTGTTCATGCGAAATAATATTGGCGACATTAGTTTTCGGGTGATATTTACCAGTGTTGTGAGCTATTCATAACCCAATAGCGCTGTCCACCTTCTTAAAAGCGCTAAAAAGCGCTAGATTAAATTCAATCAAGTTATTATTGAGTTAAGTTTTGAAATATCGGTGTAGGAAACCATATAAACATAGTTTTCTTCATAAGAATCGATCAAAAGCTGAATATAGATTGTTGACACAGTTTGCTTCCTTCATTCCATGTCACATATTTGATCTTGTTCTAGAAAATACTTAAAGTAAAATTATATTCGAGAATAACAGCCGTATAAAATAGATTGATGTCTAATAAGCTTTGGGAATTCAATAAAAAGTTGATGATAAGAAAAATTGAGCTAAAGAGCTATCAATATAGTGCTGGCGATTTCTGCTACTTTTAATTACTCAATACTTTCCATTTGGGTACTCAATACTTACTCGATACTTTTAACGCTTAGAAAGTTTTATACTTTTAAACAGAGCTGTATTTTGGCAATTCATTTTCCTTTCGGTTTAGTAGTAAAAATACTACCCTGAAAGTATCGAGTAACTACTTTTGAGTATTGAGCACCCTAAAATAACACCAAATACTCGACAGTCGGTACCCACTACTCAATAATTTGCTAGCAATAATTCAATATTCCAGACCTACAAGTGCAATATCCTGATACACACAATTATACCCAAATATGTTTGTGAAAATTGGTAGATTTTGAACCAAAATACTGTTAGCAATAGTTTTGGATACATTTTCTTTACGATAAAAATGTTTAATTTATTTTTGTTTCAAAGCCAAAATTAAATTGTTTTAATAACCAAATGTGTAAAAATCTTGACAAAAAGGGCCAAAATAGAGCTTTATTTAAAAAAGCGCTATGAAGAAAAAAATGCTACTTTTGCTACGTCGAAAATAGCTAAGAGTTTAGGATATCTTCAATGATTAAGTGCCTATTTCACCAAATTATTTATATATAATTTGATATTTAAATATAGTTTTTCCATACAAAAATGAATGAAAATCGACATTTAAATATTAATTGATATTTAAATAGCTTTGGTGAAATAGGTTGTAAAAGTACGACTCTGTTTAGATTTGTGAAAAATGTTGAGAAACATTGATTTTTTCATACGAAAAATTTGACATGTTGCTAAAGTTATTTCTGCCGCGCTTTTACATAATGTGAAGTTTTTATTCCTTGAAAGTATGCTACATTCTTTTATGTTTGTGCTGTCCTAGGCAGTCGCCTGTTCTTGAAAATTTTGCACGAAACAAGTACCACACATGTTAACTTAGAATGTTGCAGATACATTTCATATGTTTTTCATAAAATGAGCTATGAGCTATTCATGATATCAGCCACGTCACAGAATACCATTCTAATCGGAATTCCGAAAGTTCCTTCTTCAGAAAACAAAAAACGAAAATTTTCTTCGTAATCAAACGCCTTTTAAATTTCAAAGTGGAATTGAAAAACACCTTGCTACTGACTTCATTTGTAGTAAATACTAAAAAACTTGCATACTCTTAGGAGCGTCAAATAAATATTTGGTCATGAGCTTTCCATGTTAATAAAAAGCTTAATGTGAGCTTTGCATCTAAAAACAAGAGTAAGCTAACGCCTCAAGGTATAAAAACTTTATCATTGTAAAAACGAAATACAAAATAAACGGAATCTAAAGCACCAAAATGTACTTTTTCGGAATGACAACTACGGAATCAAAACCAATCCGAACGGAATCTGTGACACGGCTGAATGTTTTTATATGAACTTTTCATAGGATTTCATAAGAAACGATGAACAGAGTACCATGCTTTAGTTAATATTGGTTACATGTTAAATATT
This sequence comes from Panzeria rudis, assembly GCA_956483635.1. Lineage (NCBI taxonomy): Eukaryota > Metazoa > Arthropoda > Insecta > Diptera > Tachinidae > Panzeria > Panzeria rudis. Next base: position 3,386,345 of record OY101450.1, on the reverse strand, counting down.
TTGTATGAAATTATCAATTTTGTTCATTATTTTTCACAAAATTTGAACAGATTACTAGGCTTATGAGCAAAAAAATAAACACATTCTAATATGTAAGTTTCTTTTTTAAATATGTGCAGCAATATTATCACAAAAAATACTCTTCTTTACAATATACAAATTAAAAAAAAAACTTTTAAACATTTCACCAAGCAGTAGTGAAGTACCATTTATGTTGTCTTACAATGTTGCAGTTACAATAATATGAAGTACTTTTTGTTCAGCCTTCTAGTAACGTCCGTTAAATAAAGAAAATGATTGAGCTTGAGGATGTTGCAGATACATTTCATATGTTTTTCACAAAATGAGCAGAGTACTACTTGTGCAACATTTTTTCATGAACAATTCATGATATTGTTTTTATATGAACTTTTTACAGCATTTCGCAAGAAATGATGAACAGAGTACCATGCTTTGGTTAATATTTATTACATATCAACTTTTTCGTATGAAATAATCAATGTTGCTCAATACATTTTTGAGCTAATAATAACATATTCTAATATGTAAGTTTCTTGTTCAAATATGTGCAGCAATACCTTGCCCCCAAGTTAATTTATAAAAAATATTGCCTCAAAAAATACTCTTCTTCAGAATATAAAAATGAAAAAATGAACTTTAAAACATTTCACCAAGCAGTGGTGTGATGATGGATCTTGACCGGGTATAATTGTTCTGATTTATTACAGTTTAAATGTGCGCATTTTTTTCAACCACTTTATTACCAACATTTAAAAAAAACCATTTTGTCTGCATTAAAAGACTTTTAAAAAAAATTTCCGTAAATTATCGATTTGTTAAGCCAAACAAAACATTTTATGTTCATTTGGTAAATACCTAAAATATATTTACGAGTACTAAATAGCCAATTTTTGTTGCTATTTTCTCTTATTCTTCTACATACTTTGTTCTTGTATTTAACTGGGTCTTGTGACCATGACTTTTGTTAAAATTCATATTCGTTATTCTGCAGATGATACCGCCTTACTTTACAATTAGCAACTACACAGCAGGATGTCTTGTATGCAAAAGAAAAATATTAAGCGAATAAAAATATACTTGCAAAAATATAATTCAAAAAAGATGATATGCAACTTGACACCCTACACACTGTACTACAACTGCGTTAAATAAAGATGCCAGCTGTTTGACCTAACTTGCCGTCCGTCTACACCCAACAAAATTGGCTAACTTTAACATTAACTTCAAGTTAATGTTAAATGCAGACCTCTGAAGTTAATGCTTTTTTCGAGTTAAAACAAATTGTTAGAATACAAAAAACTTTTAAATATTAAAGAAAAATATATTATGGGTTAAAATTTTTTATTTTTAATGGGTCAGAACTTGAAAATTATTCAAAACTACCCTGCGGGAAATCTGTGTCAATTGTTCCAAATGTACCTGTCCCATGGCAAGTTAAAATAGTACCAGTGCAGATAAGAAGGTAATGTGACCGGTTAAAGCAGAAAATATTACTTAACCGGTGTAAATGTTCAAAAAATGTGTAAACATTTATAAAATTATCTTGTTTTTATTTACAAAAAGCTTTTATTGGATCCTACGACCAGATAGGAAGGAACCTTTGCACTATGTAAATTTAACTGAAACTAATGTTTCGAAAGTAAAAAAATATTATTCAACATCCAAAAAGTTAGGGAAAATTTTGAATTAATGAACAATTAAAAGCAAAAAGGTCAGTAATGAATCTTCCAGTATTGTAGAAACTGTAACCGGCAGTATTCTTTAGATCAGTTTGGTGGCCCATCACAAAGTGTCTAAGAAGTATCAATTGCTCCCTCCTATGACAAAGCCATGTAAAAATAATACTTCCTCTACATGCAAAGTGTTAGAACTCGAACCGGTCCCTATCACCAAAGGACAAGTCACGTGACATGTTCTGTGACAGTTCCTTTCCCCCTGGGTATTAACATATACCGAGCTAAATGCAACTTTTAAATATTTTTCGTAAATTTACTTTTGCATGTATTTAATCTTATCGAGGTCCTTTCAACCTCTCATGTGATATACATTTTAATGCTCATGCTTTTGCAATACGTACGCTATTGCTTTACCGCCGCTGTCGAATTTTTATTATTGCTTGGTTCTCTGCTTGCGCAAAATAAGTTTTCATTTAGTTTGGTTTTTTTATGGATTTTTTAAATATTGCTAAAAACAAGTTCTGCTTATACCAAAGACTCATTGTTGTGTATGTGAACTAAATATGATGGTCGATATCTCAGAAACATCAACAATTTCATGAAACGGGGACATCTAAAATATATATAACCCACTACTAGCTCATTTCGTTCAAAAAGGTCGGTGGGCCAAACCAATAATAAGCTGACGATGTCTAAACCGTCTCAATGAAGCCACAGAACTGCTCTTCTGTTAGATGAAAGTTTATTTTCTTTTCTATGGAGTATACACCATTGTTCTTTATACCTATAAAAGTTGATTTTATACACCTTTTTAACGTGATAATTTTTTGACGAATTTTTTTCGAAAGTCATGACGATTTTGACGATTTTTTGATATTTTTGGACGATTTTTCGGAAAAAATCCTAACAGCCCTGCAGGTGTCTCTTATATGAAATTCTAGAACTTAAACAGGTTGCTAGTTGTTGGGTGCCAGTCGCGTGACTTGCCTTGTGAGAGGTTCTCTTCCTTCTAGGGTAGTTACATAAATCAGAAACATATATTTAAAAGGAAGAACTTCAAAAAATTTTTTAAAACATTATTCGAGAGTAAAATAGCCGAAAAAGTGTATTCTGTAGTAAATGGTCGCATATTCCAGTACATTTTACTTCCCGGGATTCTCGATAAAAATTCCCTGGAATCGGGAAGTGAAAAATTGCTCTATTTCCTGCGAATTTTTTCCGACGCTTCCCGGGAACGACACACTATTCCCGTCTGTAAAAGTCGCTGAGTTGTTTTTTCTTTTAGTTTTTTACGCAGTCGGATTTTTTGATTTTTTAAATTTATGTCCTGTTTGTTTAATGATCTCTTTTTACCTACGCAATTGGGGTTTTTGGCTGCGAACAACTTTAAACCGAAACTAAAAATCATAAGAGAAACCTAACGATGATTTTGAAATACCTGCCGAATGATACCCATTTTGATATAATTCGCCGACTTTTTATTTTTTTCGTATCCGCCATTTTGGCTACTTTAGTGACACTCCCGGGATTAAGAAAAATCGATTCACGTAAGAATCATCAAAATCGGCCTACGCGCTCGGTTTATATAGTGCCGCAAAGGAACACACATACATCCATCTATAGACCAAGAACCGGCAAACATATACTAATACATTTTGCTTGTATGGGTTTTATTTTACAACTCTCGCTCTTACAAAATTTTTGTTAGTGTATATCAAGCAATAGCAAGAAACAAGCGATAGCACGACCCGCTTGTTTGAATGTTCTTGCCACACTGATTGATTTTATTTACTTTTAGTTAATACGTGTGAGTACATATGTGTGAGAGTAAAAACCCCATGTGATATGTTTTGCCAGTTTCTGCCATAGACTGATAAGCACAATACCCATGGTAGAATAATATAACAGGGGCCCGTTTCTCAAAACTACAAGTTACAAATCTACAAGTGAAATACGCACAAAACAATAACACTTTTACAAATTTTTTGTTGTTTTGTGTGTATTTTACTTGTAGATTTGTAAGTTGTACTTATTGAGAAACGGGCCCCTGGTAGCCGCATAACTAATACAAACGTACATTTTGGGATAGAAAATGTCAAACATTAATCGAGAGGTTATGTATGTGTTTGTATATCAGAAGCAGCAAACATACGTGTGGTATTGTGTGTGCAGCGTAGTTATTTCACATATACACAACATTTGACAGTTCGTACCATGAAAAAAGTAAATAAAAAAATAAACAGCTGTCGTTCCAGGGCTACCTTGTATATTATTCTACCATGCACAATACCCTTCTTTGTGTCGTGCAGTCGGGTGCAAAGCAACAAGCTTTCATACAACTATATGAAATTGTTGTTTATTTTTTACTCTTTAGTGAGTACGCTGGTTTTCATTCGGCTGTATACGTATACGAGCCGATTAATGCTCGGAACACTGGTGCCAGTATGAGCGACCATGATTTAAAAAGACGATAAATATATAGTCAACAAATAAATGTTGTCAACTTTTAATTGTTGAAGATCGTAAAATTTGGTTCAAAAATCGTTAAATCGGCAATGACGATAAATCGTCAAATCTAGTAACTATGAGTACATATCATGTGTTTTGGGATCACTCATCTTTAGTGTGTAAAGTTTTCTTTTATTTTTACAAAATGTAGGGTATTTAAATGTCAGTCTTTGTTATTCTTTTTAAGTAGAATAACTTTAATGTGTCGGAGTTGGCAATGAAAATCGATTTTGAAAATGTTTTAATACGTATCGTTTTCCAATTTTCAACTAAATATGTTTGGCCCTTTAATATTACATTTTTGTTTTTTCTGCTTGTTGGACATAATTTGCTCCCTATCAGCGCCTGTCAATGTGAATATAAATGTAATCGAATTACAATTTAAACGACAGGCGATGATATTCAAAACATGTACATTTTCATACTAAAAAGGTCATGTTTGATATTAATATTTTTGATGAAAAAAAAAGTCGCAAGCTTCTAGCGACTGATTCTGGTAGAGGAGACAAAACAAATATGTAGGTGTATCAGCGTTTTGAAAGTTTGCGTCTGAAATTAATTTCAGGGGAAGGTAAATTCCCACCGTCCTTTTGCACATTGTTATTGTAAATCGATATTTTCCTTTTGCTCTATCGCAAGACTATTTGCACCAAACACTGAATACCGTCCTTATGTTTTGTGTATTCGATGACTGCTAAATATTGAAATTTTTAATTTGTTATTTGTAGCCCAATGTGTTAAGTACTTGCCTCCAATAACATCGCCATGTTAAAGTAATTTGTTAAAATGCCAAAGTAGAAGTAGGGAAGAGTATGTTTATTAGCATTTTAACTCATTACTTTGCCATCAAAATTTTAGCTGGGTTATTTTGTTGCTATCTACACTTGTCATTTAACACTCTCGAAGATTCTTGTAAGTTCTTTTTCTAAAAGTACTATTTCCGTTATTTTGAATATCAATTTGATAATGAATGAATGACTAATTTAATACTGTGCTATTGTGGAGTTGATTTTGACATCCATAGTCAGTGTTTTACTTTTGTTCGTTATATCTGTGGTTTTCTTAGTCGATTTTGAGTTATTGATGCAAAATTACATTATTTTATATGCTCTTTTACATGGACCGAAAATTTCGCCAAATACGTGGACCCATTCGGAATTTTGTTTCTTAAATCAAAATAACTTCTTAATTCATTCAAATATTTTTCAGCTCTAATGAACTAAATCGACTTACAATTGCGTGCTGGCAATTTATTGCCGTTAAAAAAAACTCATAGCGACATGCGTTGTTACTGTTGAACTAATTTCCGAAATATTTTCTGGTTATTGTTCAGTTAATGAAAACTTATAGTGACTTGTGCGCAAGCATTATTCATGTAAAAAATCTTGTGTGCTTGAATTAGTTTAATAGAAAGAACTGTTATCGACATAAGCTTTTTTTCTGAACACACTTTTAGTGTCCTGAAAAAAAATGTTTTTTAGACATACGCGCTTATTCAAGAAAACCACAGACATTTGAATGTCTAATTTTGACTATGTAATTTTGCTGTATCTTGGAAACCGTAAGAGGCAAACTCTTGAAATTTTAAAAACGCTAAAACTAAAAAATTCCAAAATTAAGAAATGTTTAATATAAAAAAAATCGCCAAAATGAAAAAAGCGCTTAAAGGAAAAAAGCACCAAAATTACAAAAATCGTTAAAACACAAAATATCATCAAAACTAAAAAGATCGCCCAGAAACTAAAAAAATCGCAAAAAACCGAAAAAAGATCTCTAAAACCGAAAAAAGCCCTAAAACCTAAAAAAAATCGCTGAAAATAAAATTTTCGTCAAAAAACGAAAAAAAAAATCGCCAAAAACCGAAAAAAGTCTCTAAAACCGAAAAAAGCGCCAAAAACTAAAATAAATCGAAAAAGAGGTTAAAACAAGAAAAAAAAACGCCGAAACCAAAATATCGCCAAAATTGAAAAAAACGGCAAAAAGCTAAAAAAGAAAAAAAGATCGCAAAAAATCACCAAAATGAAAAAAGCTCAAAAAAAAAAATAGCTTAAAAAATAAAAAAATTAAATTAAACGTAAAAGCGAAAAGAAAAAAGTGCCAAAATGAAGATAAGATAGAAACGAAAAGTGATACACACATGTTTTTCGCACGGAGCCCTTCGGGTGCGAGCCAATGTCGCACTTTACTGAACTTTTTTAATTACCTGTGAAACACAAAAGTTTTATTTGAAACCATTTACAATAATTTCATCGTATTATTTTCTCAAGTTGCCTTCAAAATCCAAAAGCCATTAACCTAAAACTGTATAAATTAAGATTTATATTTTTAGCATTTATTGATTGAAACAAGGATGCTAATGGAGTTCTAGTGCAATGATATAAGATATGTATGTTCGGCTTCTATATACATTTGTATGCACACAATACCTACTAAGTATTATTTATTTGAAAATCCTCTGACGCCACGAAAAGTATAATGGAATCAAATATTACCACAATGTCGCCTCTCGTCTGGCTCTTGTTTTTGTTTCAAGTTTTCTATTCGTTATCCATCGCACAAACAGAATCATCTTGCAGGACAGATGACGTTGGATTTTTAAGGTGGCATCTTAAGAGTTTGGCAATAAATTTCAAGCTATTTGGTGACATTTCTATAATTATGTTTGTCCGTTTGTTTGCATTTGGGTCTTCTTATTCTTCTTCTTTTTAATACACAATCAATTTATGTATATTCAATTTTATTACACTCTCACGTGTATCTCAAGTATGTGTCAGTAAGGAATGCACTTTAAAACTGTAAAATGTTCATAAGAATCACAACGAAACAGAAATAATAACGATGATTCACAATCTTTTTTTTTTTTTTTTAATTTTAATAAAAGTAGGGAAGAAAAGATGATGGCGATGATGATGATGAGCTCCAACCATAATAATACGATAGAAAACATATATAACTTTTAAATGATTTGACGTGACAGATTATAACAGAAAAATATTTAACGCATCCACCACTGAGTATTTTTATGCTTTTTTGTGTGCTTTAAGTTTTCAGAACTTTTCTTCTTTGTTTTATTTGTAAATAATTGCTAGATTCCTAAAAATGTCAACTTTTGCTGCGCAACTTTTGAGTTTATGGGAGAGAGAGGTGAGAAGATAGGGAAGGGGTACACTGCTTCTAATCGTTATTAGAGACCAGCACAACATGTCTAGTAGGCATGTTTAAACATATCTTTTGTTTCAAACACAACAGCAACAGTAATTTTACTAGCAACACGTACTAGGAAACACAACTCGAAAATAATAGATGTGTTTGAGTATTTTTCCAGTAATAAATATCCAATACCTTTTGGATAAATAGTAAAAAGACGATTCGTATTTAATAGTAAACGAACACAAGTCTGTAAACTTAGTAATAATTTGTACAAATCATTACAAATTATCAATAAAGTATTCAAACACAGCTATTGTGAATGGCATTTATTTCGTGTGGAATTTAAAAAACATATGGTTTTTGTTTACAAACGTAAAAGAATGTAGCATACTTTCAAGGGATGGATAACATTGGTTACATCTCAAATTTCCATATATAAATATCAATGTTACTCACGATCATTCAGAAATTTGAACAGAGTACTAGACTTAAACAAACAAAATTTTATTCAAATTAATCTAGTGATTAATCTCTTGATAATTAAACAACATCTTTATTTGGTGCAGCTGCAAGCGGACGTCTGTACTTACATTAAGCGGTTCGCTATATAAACGTACTATGAAGAGCCAGTCTGTAGGCTAAGATGGCAGCCCCATCATCAGACTGGGATGCAGCAGACTAATCATCTACTCATCCGAGATCCTATGATTAACGAAACCTCGAGGCCCTATGCTCCTTATAGGATCGATGGGAGTATATTATTATTATTATTATTATTATTACTATTAATTTAATCAAATGATAATGCAATGCAGAATATTAATAACACAATGCAGAAAGTCAATTGAAACGCTGCAACATTGCCAAAAAAAAACGAACTTAAAGTTGAAGAAAATAATTTAACTAACTAATCATACAAATTTAAATAAAATGTTTGATATTTTAAACAAATATTAACTGTATGTTCATTATTTAAATATCAGTTTAAATATTTACCAACTGATAAAAATTTATTTGTTTAGTAGAAATAAAAAAAGAAACAAGTACAAAATAAAAATAAAATTTAAACAGGCACCTGTGTGTCAAATATTGAAATATAGAATTCAGATAAATATGAACAAAAATAGTGACAACAACTGAAAAGGAGTGGCAACATTTTATTATTTTTGTTAAATTTATTTAAAAGCTGCTTGTCATATAATAAAAATAAAAAAACACTTTGCATCGTATGGCTTTTACAGAAAAAAAAATTTTTTTTCACACTCATGTGCGAATCACCGAAAAGTAAGTGAGTGACTGCTAAGCGCCAAATGCACCCGAATAGTATTCAAAATAATCTTTACTATTGAAAAAATAATATATGTAATTGTATACTTCAATATTTTGACTCAAAATCATACGATTATTAATTATTACACACAAAACTTCCAAAGTACAAGTTTGTACTTTTTTTCAAACTTTAAGCAGGCCCTTTTAACTGACATTGCCAGCCAGCAAGTTTCAAAAAGTCTTCTATTAAGTTTGTTTCTTTCTGCTTATAATATTTTTTCATATATCATTTAATTTTGCAATACAAAATCACAGTATTAAGCTTAAATTCCAGTCTTAATTAGGAACTTTGTGCGAATGACTTGAGTCAACAAACAAACAAACAGTGTTTGTTAATATTTGATAGAAAAGTTTTAACAGCGCCATATCTTAACTTTGAGTATTGGTTGGCGGGGAGGAAAAATAAGTATTTTATTTGAAAAACATACAGACCAATAAATAAACATTCATTTTCAGGTTCTCATACAGATCATACTGTTATTTAAGCTTTCTACAACTTTGTTTCAGAAAAAATAGTTAAATAAATTCTTCTTAATCCTTGTGATGATGTGTGCTGGTAATTTAAGAAAAATCTATTAATGGATTTTTGCTTAAAAAAATAGTTCTAAATTTTCAATCTACAATGCAACAAGGCAGCAAAAAGCTACTTAGACAAAAAGTCAAAATCTCTACAAATCATATAAATCATTCGTACAAAAAAAAAGAAGAGAAGATAACCAAATAACATTTGTGGCCGTTTGTTCGTATGCAACTTTCAGCTTTGAGCGGGAGTAAAGAGTTAACAACTAAATGATGTTGTCTTGAAATATCAGACACCGCTGTTAAATTATCATTATGTAGATGAAACGCAGATCAGATCCGTTTGAATAAACAGAACACTGTAACTGCATGTTGTTTGTATGCGTATGAATGACTGACTGACTACATTTTATTTTCAGTCATGTTGGCACAGCAGCGTTGTCAGGTTTGACCTTCCGCTTTTTGTTTATAGAATAAAAAATTAATTAATTAATCTTTTGATTTAAGGAAATAATATACAAAATAGCTCTTACTGATTAAAAGTAGTTATACATATTTATGTATTTAAACATGTATTTACACATATTAATGTATATAAGCATGTAATATATACATGTTTATACTGAGTGAGAGGGAAAGATATTAGTATTCGTTTAGTGTCTAGTACTCTGTTAAAATTTTTAAAAAATTTTGATTATTTCGTACAATTTCTTACGTTTGTAAAAAACACTTGTGTTTGTTGTAAATTCCATGCGAAACAAATGCCACTCATATTTGCAAAATTCACAACCTGTTATAAGTGTTGTATGTCGTAAAAATATTGTTGGAAATTCTCACATAAACATGTTTCTAAACAAATGTTTGTTTGGAAATTACCAACAACATTTATACTATTTAGAACACATTATTAGTAATGGGCAAAAAATATCGATATTTTTTTTTTCAAAAATAACGACAGTATCAAATACGATGTTTTTTAACTTTGGCTTTGTTTTTGGTGGAGTTTTTAAAACATTTTCAACACATTTTTTTAAAATAGAATATTACTAACAAAATCTTTTTTTTTTAATTTACAAAAATAATTTTTCTTTGAATATAATTTATGTGATTTACTTTCCATGAAATATTGGTGAAACAGTAAAGATGTTGGAAATTAACTCTTTTCAGCATAATTTCAGCAAATTTTAAAAAATTTTTGTATTTGATATGACTAATCATGCTTGAAAATATATCGAAATATCTCTTGCCCATTCCTAACACATACAACAGGTGGTGAATTGGCCAATTATTTCGCAAAAAACATAAAATGTTACAGATTCATTTCACATGTTTTTCCAAAATGAACAGAGTACTACTTTTGCAACATTTTTTCATGAAAAGTTCATGCCGATTTTTTTATATATATTTTGACAGCATTTCATATGAAATGTTGAACATAACACCAGGCTTAACTCTTGAAAGTATGCTAAAATTTTTTACGTTTGTAAGAAAGCCTATATGGTGTTATAAATTTCACGCGAAACAACCACTCATACTATTTCGCATGAAGACTTAACATGTTGCTGATACATTTCATACGTTTTTCACAAATTGAACATTTCTTCATGAATAATTCATGCCAATTTTTTACAGGTATTTTGACAGCATTCCTCAAGATATGTTGAACAGAGTACTAGGCTCTCTGTTAAAATTTGTGGAAAATGTTGAGCAGCATTGATTTTTTCATACGAAAAATTTGGCGTGTAACTAATGTTATCTATCACGCGATTTTGCATAATTTGTCGTTTTTGTTCCTTGAAAGTATGCTACATTGTTTTACGTTTGTAAACAGGGCTCCCAATTTTATTTCATACCTTATCCCAATTTTAGATTTTTCATTCCCCAAAATCCCCAAAATAGCTATTTCCTCATTCCCAAAAGTCCCCACAGTACCTTAAAAATAATATTATATTATTTAATTTTCATTCTTAACGTCTTTTTCTCAAATTAATATTTTACTTTTTAAGTTTAAGTTTTTCTATAAGAGTTTTGTGGGTAAAGGCTCCCTGACGATTTGAATTAATTAGCCCCAATGAAAGGCGCATAGGAACTAGCTAATACCCCTCCATAATCAATTTCAATGTATTTTAATAAAAATTTAATATTTTACTTAAAAAGTAAAATATTAATTTGGGAAAAAGCACGTTAAAAATTTAAATTAATGTAATTTAATAATTTCCAAAAAAAGAACTTATTATATTATTTAATTAAATCCATTTGTATCGAATATTTTTAACATTAATTTTATTTTTACATAGTTTGAGTTCTAACCACCATATTCATAAAATTTAAAATCAGTTTGAAATATATTTTATTTCACATTTTGCAAGAAAACGCAATTAAAGTCTTATAATTATAATACAGGATATTATGATTTGGGATTTGAATATTAGTCGTAATTGCTTATTAAAAATTTTTAGAAATAATGAAAAATTGCTAGCAAAGACGTCTAGAAAATTTGTTGTAGAAACTACTACATACACTGCGCGTCATCAGGCTAGCGCCCCCCTTTTCTCCACTTGTTTTTGTTTTTTTCTACTTTCCTGTTGCACGCAAATTCGTATTTTTTGTTTTGGGCTTGCAATCATTATATGTGGTCTCTCTCACAAGAAATTACAGCGCGATAGAAGAACCGCTATATACAGAAAAAGCAAAGATTGAGGCTTACTATGATTCTGAACTGTCCTTCCATAAAATTGCTGAACAAATTGGAAGGCACAGAAAAACGGTTGCCAGTTTTCTTAAAAACAAAGAACACTATGGAAAAAACATCAAGGGCGGCAATAATCGAGTACTTTCCCAAGCAGACAAGCGAGCCATACTGAGGGAAGCATCAAATTCGCACGACTCGTCTACCAAAATCAAAGAAAAAAGTGGTGTTAAGGCTAGCTTGTCAACGGTTCAAAGAGTGGTTAGAAAAGCGCGACACCTACAGAGACAAAAATTAAAAACAAAAACACCACTTAATGTGCTTAGAACGGAAATGCGCTTAAAATTTGCTCGAACGCACATGACGTGGTCTACTCACTGGAATTACGTTGTCTTTTCAGATGAAAAGAAATTTAATTTAGAAGGGCCCGATGGGTATAATTGTTATTTTCATGACCTACGTAAGGATGAGCATTAGTTGGACCGTTTGCACAGAAGGTTGGGGGTGTGATGGTGTGGGGAGCAATATCCTACTATGGCACCTGTGAGTTGCAGTTTTTAACATCGCGTATGAATGCGGAGAACTACAACAGCGTTTTGAAAACGGCTTTTCCCCACTTTCAAGACTTATTTGAAAATCTAAAGTGGCAATTTCAGCACGATAATGCTCCAATCCACACAGCCCGATCCGTGAAATCATGGATTCAGAGCCAAAAGGTTGACGTCCTGGAATGGCCACCTTACTCGCCCGACCTTAATATAATCGAGAACGTCTGGGGATGGTTGGCTAGGAAAGTGTATGAGTCCGGAAAACAATACAACACAAAAACCGAATTAATCGAAGGCATCAAACACGCTTGGTCCACCATTTCGTTGAATTATATTCAAAAAGTTTACAATTCAATTCCCAATCGAATTTTCGAAGTGATTTCAAGCAAAGGCGGCCCCACGCATTACTAATTATCCTTAATACTGCTCAAAATATAATATTTAAGTATTAAAAAGCTATATAGTTGCTCAAAATACTAACAGCTGATGGCGCTATCCTGATGATCAATTTTTTCATACGTTTTTAATATAAACTTTTTCTAAAAAATTAATTTAAATATTATCTTGAATGCTACATCAGTCATTGTTGTTTTATTTTAAAGAGAAATGATAAGAGTCTACTGGATAAATACTTTAAGGCTATAGGTAATTTGGTTCAGATAATATTTAACATTAACAGTCAGTGAAAGGGGGCGCTAACCTGATGACGCGCAGTGTATATCATTTATCAAAAAAATTTTAAGGACAGGTGGAGGGATCTATCAGCGCAAATAGGTTTTTAAGGAAAAGCCAGGTGTAATATAAATGGAAATCTGTATATAGAATTTGACAGTTTGAAGGAAGTGATGACGTCTTTTCCGTTTGTTGATTTTTTGTTATGGCATTTTTTCCTTTAGGCGTTTTTCATCGTCATTGCGAATTTTTAGTTTTGGCCATTTAGTTCATTTTGTCGTTTTTTTGTCATGGAGATTTTTTCGCTTTGCCGTTTTTTCTTTCAGTTTATCGTTTTATTTTCGTTTTGACTGGTATTTGAAGGGTTAATTTTCGAATGTTTAAACAACTGGGTAACTTGAAACAAAAAGAAAACTAAGCTACTAGAATCGGAATTACAAAAAAAAAATGATCGGCATTCCAAGAACATGTTTAAAGTGTAGCGTAAATGAAAACAACTGTAAACTTTTTTTAATTTGAATCACCACAGTCCAAAAACTTTTAATATCAAGTGCAGAAACAATTTGTGTTACAAATATCTCTAAAAACAGCTGTCATGAATGCTTCTAATGTTGTTGTTGTTGTTAAGAGTAAGCGTGTTTGTTCAATAATTCTGTAAAGAAAAGTTAAATATTTTTTCAAATCTGAAGGAAGAAATACTATTTTTAGTAGAAGCAAAAACTGACAAGCACAGGTGAACAATTTTTATTCAAACACACATGCAATGCTAAAATACTCTATGATTTTCTAACTTTATAAAAAATTTATGCATATTAGTGATTCTCATTCTAAACGTACACTTTGTGTTTTTTTTTCACTGTAACTAAATGAAATATGAGAAGGTAGGTAGGATACATATTATAGTTTTCAGCTCATTCAATGGATCCTGAAATAAAATTGTATTTTGGGATTTTTTTTTAATTTTTGTGTATTGAGCGTTACATTTACTTTCGCGGTTGTTCCGGCAATGATTTTTGCGCAAAAAATACACCATACAAAATGAGTATAGGGTTTGAAAGCACTATACATCTACTCTCTAAAAACAAAAAAAATTATAATAATCGCAGGACGAAATTAAAAGTTATGACCACTTTTTCAATTTTTACTTGGGTTCACAGGGAAAAATAAAAAAATTTTAGCTTTTAAAACAATTCTTAAAAAAAATTTGTACATGAGCGAAAAGTAGGCTAACTCTTCTTTCAAATAAGACTGATTTGAAGAACATCGACTAACAATGTTAAAAGTTATTTCAATTTCAAGTAATTATTCGTAGCAAAATACGACCTGCCTAAAACATTTTTCGAAAATATAACAACCCCCAGTAAGGCAGAAGCAAAATTGTTTTCCAAAGAAAATTAGAAATTTGTAAACAGATAATGTTCCTTATATCGTTTACCCTTCAGCTGCTGTTAACTTTTTTAAAGTCCTAAAATTTATAGATCAATTATATTTAATTTTTTTTTATATGAACCTGCTGTAAGTGTTGTAATGGTAAAAATGTTGTTGGTAATTTCCTCATAAACATGTTTCTAAGCAAATGTTTATTGGAAATTACCAACAACATTTATACGATCTACAACACATACAATAGGTTGTGAATTGGCCAGCTATATTTTGAATTTAAAACAGTTTAGAAACCTTAACAAAGTTCACAAAACGTTTAAATATTTAAAAGTACAAACCTAAGCTGTTATTTTACCGTATGATATTAATGCAATTTTAATAATTAAACAGAATAATGAAGCATACTAAGAAAGCGTAACGCTCAATACACAAAACTGCGAAAAACAAAAATAAGAAAAAATATAATTTCTAATATTTTTCTAAAATTTTATGTGTGAAATTAGATAAGCAAATGCAAATGTTCTAAAGCCGTTATAAATTTAATCTCGTTTTGGGGAAAAATTCATAGTTTCTTAATGTGGAAAATCAACAGCATGCATTACGGACACGCCATTTTTTATGAAGGGCGTGTAAACAGTATTTTCGTTCTTCGTTTTTAACACATAATAGACAGTCTTACAAAAAAAAAAACTCATGTACATTTAACCTTTAAAAAATTCATTATTTGACATATTGTCATAATTTAATTTTAAATAAAGTCTATTTGCTGATAGTTAAGCATTGTCTATATGCATTTCATTGGCGCTTTACCAAATCGCCGGTTGACTTCAACCACAACTTTCAAAAGTTAAAAACCTCTTGTCTTAAGCACAGACTTTCAAAAACCATTTGAGAATTTTTTTTATTTATTTTAAAGCAGTTTTCATTTTAAAATTTATGCGCTTACGTTATGAAATAACTTTCAACGGACACGAAAAAATCATTTGAAATGAGAATCAGCCATATTCATATCGCTCATTTGCTGCGACAGCATCATAACTCAAAAGTACTGATTTTACAGAAAACAAGTTTCAAGCTTTCACATACAACTTAATAGAGAAATAAAGTTTCATTCTTCTTTTAAGAGTTGAGTGCATACAAGATATTTGCAAGAAAATTATTAAGTAAAAAATTAAGTTTTTGAGTTATGATGTTGTTGCAGCAAATGAGCGATATATATATATGTATGTAATTTATTTTATAGGGATTAATATCTGAGCTTTACTTACCACTGATGAAGTTTAATTTGAAAATACTTACAAACATACAGCAGCGCGTACAGATGTATGCCTGTATGTATGACCTCTTAATTGATTTTATTTCATTTCAAGCTCTACTGAAGTAATTGCATACATTTGAATAAATAATTAACTGTTACAAAATTCACAAACTCACCCATAATGGGACATAAGTATGACACAAAATGATAAGTGTATGTGGCGTGGCGTTAATCATTTTCCTCAACTAATTGAAATAAATATGACATGAAATCATTTTGTATAAATGTATGTACATTAGACCAACTCAGGAAAAATATTTTCGCTAACGCTCTCTAATAACACCGTACAATACAAAAATAGCAAAGTTCTACTCAGTGATTCTGTGTATTGGTGCTTTGAAAGTTTACTCCGTAGGCAAAGTCCTTGAGACATCATCGATGCATTTTCGAAGCAAGTATCTATCACTGACGACGAATTGACGACACTCCAAGCCAACTATTGACAACATTTTCGAACAAAGGGCACAAAAGTCGTTGGTGACAATGTTGGTAACATGCCATTAAAGTTGTCGTCAAAGAATAATAATCGTAGGGTAGCACGCTACCTACTATCCTACCGAGGTACTCAAAATACTTTATACAAAAGCAGGCTTTGTGGGCAACTTAAACTCTTTATTATACATAAATTTAAGCACGATAACTCCGATGCAGTTGTTATTCTTGCTAGATGCAGTTACTACTCATGTTGTCGCCAAGAAGACCGTACACACACACGACAACTTTGGTGCACTTGTTACTCTTGTTGTCATCAATAAGCCTTTGTAACACAAATTTTCATAATCTTGTCGGAACAATTTTTTATACACGAGAACGTTTACCACCTTGTCGCCAAACTTATTTCTAAATGTGTTTTATAGGTGACAAATCATTAGTTGTCTTCCAGACAACATCGATGACAATATCGTCGGTAACAACTGGGACTACAGGGTATTTGTAGGACTCATTTTAGGGAGAGTTAAAGTTATAGTCAAAACAAAGTATACTTTAAGAGCTTAAAGCCAGTATTTTGTGTGGCAATACTGGTTTTAAGTTCTTAAAGTATACTTTTTTTAGGACTATGAATATGCGCCATTATCTTTCAATTATGTTTTCTAGTTTATGATTGCTCGCAACAGGACTGTTGCGAAAGTATTTGAAACAAAATAATTGCTCTAAAACGCCTTCAAGACCTCTAACAACGATTACCAAAACATTTTGGGATTCTAGTGATTTTCAACAATTTGCCTAATGACTTCTAAGAGTCTAGACTTTTTAAATATCTTTTTGTCTAATGTTAATATATTTTTTATGAAATAGAAAAAACTCAACACGTTTTTTTTAATCATCAATCAAATTAAATAAGAATGTTTTAACACATATTTTTTTTTATTAACATTCCGCAAAATATAGCAAAAATCATTTAGCACAATTAATTTGATTATTATTTTGACAAAACAAAAAAGAAGACTACATACTTATAAAATGTGTGTGCTTTTTTTTAGAGAAAAGAGCTTTATTGCAAACTATACCAAGTTCTTTTTTTAAGTTAATGTTAACCACCGTTATACCCACACAAAGTGGAAATTCTGGCTTCTGAGTTCAGTTCAGATCTCTGTCTGGAAAAAATTTCCTTAGAAAACTCTCCACAATTGTAAAAATCCTTAAACGAAATTGATTTAATTGTTGGAGGTTTAAGTATTCAGCTTTGCCACCCTCACACCCTTAGAGGCTATTCACATATTACGTAACGCTATTTTGAAGTTTTTCGGGATAGAAAATCTTGTAAGCCAAGCCTTACATTTAAGGTTTAACATGTGTTTATCACTTTTATGCCGATTCGATTTTCTACCATTACAATATGTTTAATGACATATTCCACAAAAATAAAATCGTTGTAACAAATTCCTTCCAGTCTATAAGATTGTTAATAACAATTAACGGTACATTTCTTAATTTAATTAACGAATTTACAAATTCAATTGAAATATTTGGAACACCTTAAATCTACATTTAGAGAAAATGGAACGATTTTGCCAAACATACAATATAAATGTTGCTTGTCTGTCTGCTTGAAAACCTTCATCAGAAGGTGTAGGCTAAAATCACGAAAGGGAAAAATACAAAAATTTGTATCTTAGATTTCAATTAACGTTAAGGTCAGCATTCAGATAGACACCTTTAAAACAAACACATTTGCACGCACACAGAGTTACACACACACACGCACACACACACACACACAAACTTATAGTCACAAAGTGGCACTGTATGTAAGGAGAAAAGAAATATCCGTATCATGAGAAATATTTTAATTAAAATTCTCCAAAAAATACAGTAAAATAACAGCAACCCAGTATCTGATACGAAATATACACTTTTCAACAGAAATAAAAATAAGCAAATAAATGAAGATCCAGAGTAACTTAAGAAATTAAAAAAAAAAAATAAAAAATAAAAGCAAAAAGAAAATATACATAAACAAATAAGTGGGCGTTAAAAAAACGAAAACAAACTTCAACAAGAAACCCACAAAAAAAGCCTCAAAAAAACCACAAATTTCAACTCTACATATTTATCAGGATGAGCGCGAAATAAGTGTGATTTAAAAAAGAAACCATTCGCTTAAGCTGCAAGGAAGTTGAACTTTAACGCATTTACTTTACAAAGAAAAAAAAAATAAAACATTTCACGGTCTAAGTGGGAACACTAACTCATTTTTTATTTTTGGAAATGAAATAAAACCAAATTTAATACAAACTTTATCTTCGTGTTAATTAGCAAGTGAATAAAAGAATTCGTTTTTATTTAAAACGAGCTTCGCACCGGTGTGCTTTGGACACCCACATTAAAACAGCGTACACGAGGTAAAATCCATACGGAAATTATAGTCTTAACGTAGTTTCTCCGAATACGTAGTTTTTCCATAAAGCAGCTTTTTCAAAGTTAGCTTTTCGCCCAAAGCGTCTATTGGAAAAATAACCTTTTATTAAAATTAGCATTTTAGCACAGAGCCTTTTCCAACACGTACTTTTTTCAAAAAATATTTATTTCTCAAAGACTTTTCTTAAGAAAATACTTCTTTCAAAAAGTACCTTTTGCCAAAACATATCTTTTCCAAAAAGTACCTTTTCCAACAAGGATCTTGTTCAAAAGCACTTGCGCCGAAAAGTACCTTTTCCGAAATATGTACAGTGTACTTTTTACATTGTACATTGTACACGTAAAGAATACCTTTACCGAAGAGTAAATTTTCTAAGTAGCTTCTTAAAAATTAGCTTTTCCCCAAAGCATCTATGCCAAAAAGTAGCATTTCCACAAAGAACCTTTATCAAATAGTACCTTTTCCAAAACGTATTTTTTAAAAAATATGTATCCTTTTCAAAAGTACCCGGAAATTACTGTTTCCCAAAACTTACATACAACCGACACCATACAAGAAGTGTTGACAAATATAAGCGTTGATGCGGTGTAGCTGGGTGGCATCCTTCGAAAACAGGACGTTTTTATGTTTTACCGTATATGTTAGAATTAATTGAGTTTTATCTCTTCTTTAGAAACGATTTCAGGTCCAAATCTTTCCTAATGCAGGGACGATCTTTAGCCTATTAAAAACAGATTACTTGAGATCAAAAAGGAGCTGTAGTTTTGGGGCGTGGTAATATTTTTATTTTGTCCTTAGGAACACTTTTAGTTAATCTTTAATCGTTTGGTTTGGCTAATGTAAATAATAAGTGAATATGTATATAACATGTTTGTAAGATGCCACGCCCACTTTTTGCATATTGTTATATTTTTCTACAAGCAATAGATTAACGTGCAAAAAATTTCAAAATTCTCACTACACCTTTTGAACGTTGTTATAGTGAAACGGCATACATAAGGTTTACCAATCGTGTAAACCTTATGTTTGTTTTTTGTAAAATACCACTAGGAAAATTTTTGTGATACATTTTAACCCTCTAACTCTTCGTTGTATGGGTTGTTTTTTTTTCTCTTTCTTATAAAAGGTACGGAAACCTTCCCTCCAGTGGCAATGTAGCGAGCTGAAAAGTCCTACTAAATGATTTGTAATAAAATTTGATTATAAGTCTTCAAAGACATTAAAGCTCCATATTCAACTGAAACGCCAAAAATAATTGGTTATGAGCTTTCCATATTAATAAAAAGCTCAATGTGAGCATTGCATCTAACAACAAGAGTAAACAAACGCCTCAAGGTCCCTGCAAACATTTGCTATCGAAACTGTCACTTAATCGTAACAGCAAGAAGTGCAAAACTATCATTATGATAAGCCTTTCGTTTCATAAAAGTGTCACCGCTCGGGAAGAAACGAGCAACTACGGTTATACCTACAAGACGAAACTATTTAGTGGAAGTGTTCTTTACATTTTGTTTTTGTTGCTTAACAAATTAGTGTGTCGTTTTTGTTACATTTTGAATAATCTTATAACTAACTCTTTAGTGACTTCTTCGAGGTTGTCGCTGATATTAAAATTTGTAGAAGGAAGTTTAAAATTGGATACTGTTTTTTATTGAGGTATAGAACTTTAAGTTGGCATCACTTTTTTAACTGGCGGCCATTTTGTCAGCTGTCAAGTGATTAATATTTAGTTTGGTTTGCCATTTCATCATGACCATGCAATGCGTCGTGATTTTGGTGTATGGGCCGAAAATGAGATTGATCTCGATGCTGATTTTCATCGCAAAATTTTGTTCAGTGATGAGGCTCATGAGGCAAAATTGCCGCATTTGGAGTGAAGAGAATCCACATGAGACCCTTGAGACGCCATTACATCCACAAAAACTGACTGTTTGGTGTGCTCTATGGGCTGGTGGAGTCATTGGGCCATACTTCTTCCGAAATAATGCTGGAGAGTCAGTTACCGTTAATGGAGACCGGTATAGAGCCATGATAACCGACTATTTTGTTCCCGAATTGGATGGCATGAATGTGGATGAGTTGTGGTTCCAACAAGACGGCGCTACATGCCACACAGCGCACGTCACAATCGATTTATTGAAGGAAACATTCGATGAGCGCATAATTTCGCGGAATGGACCTGTCAATTGGCCACCAAGATCGTGTGATTTGACACCATTGGATTATTTTCTTTGGGAATATGTGAAGTCGCTCGTCTACGCCAACAAACCAGAAACGTTAGGGGACTTGGAAGCCAACATTCGTGGCGTTATTGCCACCATACGGCCCCATATGCTCGAAAAAGTGGTTGAAAATTGGACCTGTAGAATTGGCTTTATTCGAGCCAGCCGCGGCGGCCACATGCCCGAAATCATATTTAAACATTAATGGCATAAAATTATCCTTCCAATAAAGCCAAATTGATGGACATTAAAACGATTTTCTTGTGTTTTATTTCAATTCGAAGTTCTATACCTCTAAAAAAAACACCCTTTATATTTGTTTTTGTAAAATTTGCCAAATAACATTTAGATGCGTTAAAGAAGCCACTTTTTAGAAAATGTATCAGAAATTGCACTTCCAAATGTTGGCAGGGGTATGAAAAGTAAAAACGATATACAAAATAAACGGAATCGAAAGCACCAAAGCATCCCTGTGGCTGAGTGGTAGTGACACTGGCCTGTCAGTACAGAGGTCGCGGGTTCGATTCCTGCCATAGACTCTGGGTGTTTTACACAGACAAGCTAATCGCTTCGCGGGTTGTGTTTGTTTAAAAAAAAGAATAGTGTAGATTCTTGGATCCTTGTGGAGATCGCCAAAAATTTACCTAAGTTAAATTTTCAAAGTTTTGTAAAAAAAAAAAATCACAAATACAATTGGAAAATGAGACTTATATTCTCGAACAGTGCGGATCCTCTCTAAGTCGTCAAAGCCTTGTTACAGTGTAATTAATGTTTACTTTGTATATATTAAAAAAGAGTGGGAGCAATAGATTGCTCCTTGCCAAAAAGATAGTAACAATTTATGTAACAGATCGGTGTAGGCTACTTTAAGTTTCAAGCAAACATAAAACAAATAAACAAACAAGTAAACAAACAAACACTCATTTTATAGATTTGGGAACTGAGGTTTCTAAGAAATCAATCATTCGTCGCAGCAAGCAATTGAAAATGTTTCTAACGAAATAATTATTAAGTTAAAATTTACATTCAGTTTATTGTTTTATATTCCTTAGAAAATCTAATGTTAAATTAACAAAAGAAAAATATTTGCCAAATTAATTGCAATTTTAAGTTTTTCAAGCTTAACAACTTGCCATCCAAATTGTTGCTGATACAAACAAATTTTTTGCTTTATGCATTCAAGTTTATGTCACTTGATGTCTGTCATCGCTGCTTAATAGATTTTTTTTCTATCTTTTAATATTTAATAAATCAAACATATCTTGAAGATATTTTCTTCACAGGGCTTTCACTTCATACTCAAACATGAATGAGACAAAGGTTTTTGTTTTGTGTGGTTTTCAACTCCAACAAATGGCTGAATGGCTGTCATACCTGCTGTATTAATTTATGATCAATTGTGAATGTGTTTGAGTGTGTGTGTCTTAATTATGCAAAATGATGAATTTATGTTTTTCAATTAAAAAATTTACATTTTCCTAGAGTTTTCATTATTTGTTGTATGTATATACATATATTTTTTTCTTTACAAAATTAATTAAGCAATTCACATGGACTCAGCGCCATTTTTATTATTTATTTATTTTTTATATGTTAATGTCTCATAAAAATAAATTGAAAAATTGAAAAATTATAAAAATCATATAAAGGAAAAATTGTTTTCTCATGTTTCATTTATTTAATTTCATTTAAGAATTTTTTCAAAGTATCACATTAAACTTTTGCACGTCAGGATTGTAAATCATATTGTTTGTGTGTTCAAAATCAAAAGTTTCAAAACAACTTTGACGTCAATACTTAAAACACAAAAAGCTCTGACTATGTTCTATACTGAAGTACTTGGGACTTAAATTTCTATCGAATTTTTTCTGTTAATTTTTTTTATATTTCTACTAATTAAACTAAATATCTAAGTAAAATATACACTTTTCTATAAGAAGATTTATTACTTGTAATTATAGATTTTTAATGCGATTTATCCAATTATTAACACATGTAACAACTTCAAAGCCACAACTTAATTTGTAAGTCATAAATTTAATAACAAAACAATAGATAATTAATATTAATTATATGGAAATATCCTTAGTTTTACACTCATTTAAGATTTACAGCTGAGAAATAATTCTTATTCTAGTTCTAAGGCCCTTGACAAACCGCCTTTTTATCACAGAAACTTATGAAAATCTTGCAGCTAATATTTTTTAATTAACATTTTTTGAGAATTTTGTTTTTTTTTGCTATAAAAAGCAACTTTAAAAAGTGCTTTCAAAGCACTAGAAAGTCTATAGATTTTTAGAGTTATTAAAAAGAAATTGATTTTTTCAAAATTTTCGACAATGATGTCTCTCGAAGAACCACTTGACCGATTTAAATCAAAATTTCATCATTCGACGTAGTTTTTCAAGTTATAAAGAGCACAAATTATGACACGGTCATGTAGCGATGGGAATAGGGAATGAAAAATGTCAGAGGGGCATCACGTTTTATTTACCTAAAGAAATAAAAAATAAAACTATATAAACTATGTTATGTCATGTTCATATAACTTGCCGTCTACACCTTACATGAAATGACTAACATTAACATCTAACATCATGTTAACGTTAAGTGTAGACTGTTTCATAACATAATGTATTAACAGCATATCATGTAGACGGCATGTAAAATAACTTGAGATGACAAGGCATGAGATGCCATGAGAGGACATTACATGACATGTACATCTGAGGAGCTACTATTACACCTCCTCAGATGTAGTAGTACCAGAGTCTTACGTAATGACGGCTTATGTTGGCTTATGTCAGCTAAAAAAGAGCCAAATAATGAATATTTTATTGTGCATATTATTATCGGTTTGATCTACACTGTGCAATAAGTTGTATAATATTACAAAAACATAGATTTTTATGTCCTGGATTTTCAGCCGGCTAAAGCCGATTGTCTCACGAGCCACCGACGTTTTTCTTACGAGCCGCCGGTGCCGACAAAATCGCTCAGCGCAGGTCTCTGACTAGTACTAGACTTCTCCTATTGCGCCCTGAAGACAGCAACATTAGCCAGAAAAGCCGTAATCTACCTTGCTGGTGGACTGCTGGTCTCCAACCTTCCCCTCCAACGCTCATTTTCAGCTATGAGCTCCATTAAAAGAGAGAACCTCATACTCTACCAAAATAGTAGTCACCTTACGAGCCAGCACTCTATCTACTCCTTCAGCTGGCAGCACTTCTATCAGTGAACCTTTTCAACTCTATGAGGGAATCACCCCCATCCACAATACCACCAATACTACATCCACATTTTTCTTTGCCTATAGTTTTGTAGTTCAAGAACGAACTAGATCAATTGAACGATACACTGAAATGAACTATGTGAACAGCTCATTGTATTGAGCGTTTTTCGCAATGCATCTTTCTATCCGTACCACTATCCTTCACTTTCTTAATGGCAGCAGGCGGCTCCGTACCCTCGGAGTTTGCCATATCCGACTTCTTGTCGTTGTTGCCCCCCTGCGGAATTTTCCGTTTTGACAGCAGACTCGGAGGAGACATGATTACCACCAAAAAACTTATTTAAAAAGAAATTCTATCTGCCTTAAATAACACCAATCAGTAGGAAGATAATAATTTGAACTCCCAGATGATAAGAAGAAGACACTTTCAAATTCAGCTAGTACGGAAACGAACCGAACCACATATCCAAGTTACAAACCATTTAGCAAGGATACAAACCAGGCTGGAGATGCCCAATAGCAGGGCCAAAAGCTCCCCAGTAAGCTAAGGCAACACTCGCAACATGGTTATCAATTCGCTTTGGTGCTCTCTTCCTCTCTCTCTCTCTCTGTCTCTCTCTCTCTCTTTCTGTGCTGTAAACTCTCGATGGCCTTCCAAGGAAATAGCTGGTCATAAACAGGGCATAGAATGAATGTTTGGAGTCTGATGGAGCCAATATTATTAGATGCTGTCTTAGTGGTGAAAATATTACCACGTGATTAGTATACAAGTGACCACAAAGCTTGAAGATGACAAAGTAATTGCAAGAAAACTACATTCGTCACCTATTTAGTGTTTAGATTATTTTGAAATTGTAATTGCTGTGCAAACGGTCGTATAGAGCTGTGAAAAATGCCACCTGGCATTTTAAAGATAAGTTGCTATTTAGTAGAAAAACATAATAATAAATCAATAAATTTATTTATTTATTTTAAGTGCACTTGAGGAGTCGAAGCGTGCGTAATGGGGGTATAACTCATATAAATCTAAATGGTGATCGTGTTATAGTGGCTCGTTTAGATTTTTATCGTTTAGAAAGGTCAAACAAATTGACCTGGGGTTTCTTCAGCGTATAGAAGAAGCACGTTCGATCTCCCTACTTGGCACAAACATTAAGCTACATTCAAAATGCAATACTATGATTAGAAAAGTGGGTAGCGAGTGCCATGCCCATTCAAAGTATATATTATTATGATTACAAAATTGGAAATGTCCAACCCATTCAGTGTAAATATTCGTTGGCAACTACTTCTACTTATGAAACTTGGCACACACATTAAACTCCGTTGAAAATGCAAGTTCGATCCGGTAGTGTAGGCTTTTTCATGTTAATAGTACAAATACGTAACTGGATTTACGTTAAATGTCTATTTTGTAGCTTATGTCTCGTTAAGCGATTATGTGAGCATTTATTGCAAACAAATCACTTTAAAGTTTATCTCTTAATTATACATAATGACTTAAATATTAATTAATTTTTGTTATAGGTAGTTTATTTATGCCAACTAATTTTTCTCTTGTGCTTTATTTTCAAGTGAGTGGAGTGTTTAATGTATTGTTTGTTATTTTTATAACAATATGAAGAAATTGTAAATAACAGGGAAACTTCAACTTAAAATCACATAAAGAATATAAGTATCAATTATTGGTTTTCATCGAAGATTTTGTGATTGGGAATTATTTTTTATAGAACAAAATACTTTTGCTGTGCAATGTGCGGTTTTGTTTCCTATTTCACAAATTCTTAGTGGAATTTAATAATACAACATTCATGCACACACACACACACACACACACACACGCCTGTTTAAATACAACATATTTTCCCAGTGGTAAAACTTAAGAGGCATTCACTAAACAGGCCTTTTTAAAGGCTTTCAAAAAACTAATTTTTTCTACCTTCTCAGGATGGCCTTCTATAAGGCCTCTACATTCGCAGCTAAAAGATCCGATATACATTCGTTATCCCTTCTTTTAGAAGGAGCGTTTTATTTTTAGATTTTTCGTTTGTTTAATAATTTAGAAATAGCAAACATTCTCGTATTCTTTTTTTTTCGCAAATATGTAATTTGTATACAAGAGTGACATTTACGTACAAGAGACATCATACATGCTGCCGTTTATGTTGAAGCTGATTGGAACTTATCCTTATTCTGCACAGTGGGGCAGAATCAAAATATTTGGAGCTTAAATCAGGCATTTAAAAACGGATAGTCCTATTTGAACAAAATTATACAGGAACATAGCACAGGAGTATGCTTATTTATTAAATATTAGCTCTCTTAATTGCTCAGGAGCGGAGCTATGAAGTCTCAAAGTAGGGCAGTTCGGCTATGCAAATTTTATTACTACTTGGCATTTTTTGTTTCTCACCCGATTTTAGAACTTTTTTTGCTATATTATAGTCCTTGATAAGATCTAAAATATACTCGTTTGAAATTTCTCAATTTTTCAAAAATTTGGTCCAGTATTTTCCTGATATCGGATCCAAATATCTTGGGATTTTTAAAATTTTCTCTTCGAAAATTTTTAAAATTTTTTCTTTGAATATTTAAAAAATGTTGTAAACATGTAAAATTAATGGACTTATGAGCAAAAACTCGCACTGTAATATATTTGCTTGCCCTGACAATGATACTAGCCACCCCGTAGCGTATACTTAACGTTAAGTATTAAATATACGTCATACGTGAACATAAGGGGGAAACCTAGTCGTTTTTCAAATGTATTAATTTTTTTTAATACTATAAAATCGTAGATTATTGATATTTTCGAATGAAATTTTTCAGTGCAGTGCAATACTTTTGCAGATAAATACGCACACATAAGGGCTTTAAGAAGTGGCAGAGGTGGTATTTTAGAACATGTGGATTAAAGTCTAAATTCCAATTTAAAATATATCGTTTTAGTAATGTAATGACGACCGAAAATCAGCCAGAAAACAATAAAGCCCATAATGAAAACGACAACCGAAGCGACAAATTTTTCATTAATTTTATAAAAAAATTTTCCTTTTCGTTTTATTTTTATTTTTCTTTACTCAAATCAAATGTTTTGTTCAAAAAAATAATGAAAATATGCTAATCTTAAAAAAAAATTTATTTACAAATAAAATTTTTTCGTGTTCAAAACCGGAAATGACCAATTAAAATTTAAATTTTCATAACTTCGACATGTTTTATTTAAAAATTTTTTTTTTACCAAAATTAGCCAGGGTGTCCTGTCCTCATTAAACTATAAAACTTTGTTAAGTTTAAAAGTTATGCAAATCTCTTTGCATGCCCCCCACCTTTCGATCATTGTTATAGAGAATCGGTGTAATATATCGTTTAAACCTTCCATTTAATGTATTAGGTATGTTCAGCACTTTTATTTCATGGAACATTATAATCCTCTAGCGCTTCGTTGTATGTGTCTTTTTTGACGAAAAGATTCCTCATAAAATTCTATTATAAGTGTTGGAAGACAACAAAGTTCTAAACTCAACTGGAATCACATTAATCAAAAATATAGAAGCCGCTATAAAAATACCCAGATAAAATAAATCTTACCTCCATTGGCTTTTTAACAGACAGACCTTCCTAGACCAGGCTTTCCATCAGGCCTGCGATGGATAGCCTACAAATAGTCCAGATGAGTAAGAGCTCGAAGTAGTCCTTGGTTCGCAATGACATCACGTGAAAGAAAATATATGAATATGCAATGGGAGTGGAAGTACTAGTACCTGCTAAATAAGGCCTCATAGAAGGCCTCTCTACTTCTTCCTTTTACCGCCGGGCTATTACCAACGAACCCACCAAAAACATACACTTTTGCATATACATACAACTACCACTAATTCTAATACACCACTGCAAGAGCAACAACAACAACAACTACTATTGAATGACTGCCTTATTTTATTTACACACATTTTGTTTGTTGTATTGAAGAAAATGTTCGTAAACGACCGAAGAACCAACAAAACGAATGATTGAACAAACGAAGGAACGAATGTTGGTTACTGTTGTTTCGCTGCTGCTGCCACTGCTACTGCGGCTGGTGCTGCTTTTGCCTGTTTCATCACTCACATTTAGTTGGTTGGTCGTAACGTTGGCTGGCTGGCCATCAGTTTAGTTCTGCCTGAAACATCAATGAGTCTTGATTATTTGTTAAATCAGTTTTGTAGCAACATTCGTCGCGTTGAGAACGTCTGAACGCTTGAAATTTATATTTTGTTGGTCTTCTTGCATTTAAACAAATCAAAATTTATTTATAAAAAAATATAGTTTTTTTGTTTAACAGAAAAAGTGCTTCTTAAATAATTGGACCTGCAGATTGTTGGTTTTGTTTATCTGAACCTACTTCAAATCTCTGGAAAATATCTAAAGAAATATAATTGAAAAATTCAAATTTTCTTCTCCCATATCAAAAGTCCATGATTCAAAATTGATTTTGTTTTAGAAATCATTTGAAATAATTGAATGAATGAAATTCAGCTAAATGGTTAGTTAGTGCTTAAACGAAAATTGTCTGCAAAAAGTCAAGTTAATTAGAAAAAAAAATTTTTTTGGAAAAAAAGTTAAATTTAAACGAAATCAAACAAAAGTGTTAACAAAGCAAATGAATTTTTTTAAATAAAATAACGAATATTTAAAAAAAACACAATTAGTAAAGGAAATATGAGAGTGTAAAAAATTAAATAAAAACGAAAAAGTTTACAAAGGAAAATAAAACCGTTATATACCAGATACTATCTATCACTCACTTACTATAAAAAGATAAACTAAACTAAAAAAGAAAAAATCATTGACAAAACGAAACAATAACAAAACTAAACATAAAAAAAGTTTCTAATTTGCTGTAACGAAAATCTCAAAGGGAAAAGGCATTCGAAAAATAAAACAAAAGTTTAAACAAAACGTTACAAATCGATGATAGTATCGATAACACAACACAGAAATAGAAACCGAAAAAGAAACAACAAGAAAAGCCTTTTTCAGTTAAAAAACTATAAAAACATCATCAACAACAGCAACAAGAACAATTGGATATTTTGGATACTCTATTTTCAATTTTTTTCCATGTTGTTAATGTTGCGGTCGTCATTGTCGTAGTACATAAACTTAGAAAAAAAATCCACTCGCCAGCTTGCAGCACACACTCAACACACAAACAAACATTAACACACACACACACACACACACAGTGCAACACTAGTCAATGATTTTATCTCGTGATTACACTAAAATCTATGTGGGATTATAAACTCAACCCTTAAATCTGGGGGATACAATGAGGCCAGAAGTATACGATGTAAGTATTACCACACCACAATTACATTTTAAATCCATAGTAGTTTTATTATTACGCACAGTGGGACATACTCAAAATATTTTTTTTTTTTGGAAATAAATCAGCCTTTTCTAAACGGATAATACGATCAGTATAAAATGGACTTAATAATATTAAGTATACGTATAGAGGAGGGAGGAACATAACAATTTAAAAACCAAGTGAAGCTATTTCATAACGAGTTTTTACTTATTATAAGACCATTAATTTTACACGTATAAAAGAGCAAGGTAGATAGACACAGACATATCACATATCGGAATTTACAAAATTATGTGTATTTTTCAACAGATTTACAGATTTTAATAATTTAATTTTTAGCATACATATTAAATTTTTTCTTAATGCTATAAAATCGTTTATTAATTACACTGGTCTGCATAACAAATTTTTTTGCTCCTTAAAAAATATATGGATTTTAATCCGATAAATTTCAATTCGTTTTCTCTTTTTTTTCTATCACGCACATATTATTTTTATGGGCATGACTAATATGACACACGAAATAGGGCGGTCATGCTTATATATTTCATCATAACTCGACAACGGTTTGTCCGATTTAGATAAATAAAACACAAAAAGTTTCGGAATAAAATTACCTAAGTAATTTACCGCATTGAAATCTTAATATTTTACATGTTTTCATTTGAAGAAGATTTTTCTGCACGACAGTTCTATTGATATTTTCCAATGAATTTTTACAGCTATATAGAAATTTACGTACTAAATACCAAGCAAGCAAAGAAAACAAAGATTGTTTTCTGAGAATCTCAGAATTCCTAAGAAAGTTCCAAGAAATTCCAAAAATTGAATTTTTTATGGTTTTGCTCATAAAGTCCACATTTGGTCTAAGGCCCATAAAATGCTTTAGCAAACAAATTGACACACATAAGATTTTCAGCAAGTGGTATTGGTTTTTGAATCTAAGTCTTGAGATTTTACAGCATATGGGTTAAAATCAAAACTTTGGTGCAAAATAGGTTGCATTCGGTATGGTCGGTCCAAGGCCAACAAAAATGGAAAGTTAAAAAAAATTTTGGAATCAAGTAAGAAATAGTTCTGGCAAAAAAAAACATTTTAATACAAAGATCCCATTGAACAGATTACAAAACGGACGCAATTTTTCGTTAGGTCAAATGGTGTGTCCATCTACAAATGGTGTGTCCGTCCGCAATTTTTCATAGTGCCAAAGATTTCACGTCTTTTCAGATAACAATTATTGAAAAACAGTCAAGAATTGTTGGTCTACCACTTTTTTCGCTCGATTTCCACTTCTATGGGGCCAAACTTCAAACAAAACCTTAAAAAAATATAAATAAATAAATAAATAAATAAAAAGAATTAAAAAAAAAATTTAAATTTGTTCAAAAATGAGATAGTTATGCTTGATTGGAGCGAATTTCCCACCGATTTTCTAAAAAATTTAATGGGGCCAAACTATCATAAAAGAGATTCGAAAATCGGTTCACAAACATACAAAATTAAAAAACACACACACGAATTGATATAAGCCTTGAAAAATTTTACATGACCGAAGTGCCTTACTTTAAGACTTCACAGGTTTGCTCCCGAACAATGTGGGAAGCTCATCTTCTTCAGTTAAATAGGTATAGATTTCTGCTATATCCACATAAAATTTTATACCAATCGGATTATCCGTTTAAAAATGGCTAATATATTTCCAAAATATTTTGAATCTGGCCCACTGTGTTATGTACGTATGTTCTGTATCGTAAATGTCGTAACTGCACATTGTAACTTAACGTACGACCACAATTATTTATTAGATTTTTTAAGAGCTTTTTTTACATCCATAAAAAACAAGACTCAGGGCGATAGAAATAAAAAATAATGTAAACTGAATAAGTGATGATAGTGTAAACACACACACACACTCATACACATACATACAACATCATTAAGTACCATAGAAAAACATTCATTGCTGTTTTTTTTCTTTTCATTATTAAATTTTTATATATTTTTGCTGTTCAAAAGTCGTCATACAGACAAAAACAGATTGCTTAAGTTAAGGACCGACCCAAGAACGCATGTGTGTGTGTGTGAGCTCGGTTTTTTACATTTTCTGAATAATGAAAAGGTTTAATTATTTACATATATGTACATAAATAAATAAATATGCATGTACTCGTATGTATGTATGTACAATGTTTGTACATATTATTTTCGTTGCACTGCTTTGATAAATTTTTTTAAAATATTATTTTTGATCATATTACAGAAAAAATGAACATAGATTATTAAATTTGTTTTAGTTTTTTTGTAATACCTAAATATTTTGTTCCCTAAGTTGTAAACAGTAGAATGTAGATAATAGAAGGGACCAGAAAAAAATTTACATATTTCGCTGTTTTGAAAGTTTCATTTTAGGGGGAGTTAGATTTCCCCCTTCCGTTATGCACATTATTATAGTGAATATGTATATGAAATCTTGTAATCCTTACATTCTAGGTATAAGATATGTTTACCATTTTTATGTTAAACATTACAAGGAACATTATTATGGAACATTTTAGCCTTCTAACTCTTTTCTGTATGGGTCATTTTGCCCTTTTCTTGATAAACGGGCAAAAAACTCCGTTTATACAGCAATATAACAGCCTGAAATGTTCTACAAAAATATTTGTCATAAAATTATATTACAAGTCTGTAAAGGGACCAAAGCTTCCAAACTTAGCTGTAACGTCAGAACTCATTAAAAACTGAAAATGTATTTAAGGGCTAAAAAGTGATCCCTTTGAAACACGAACTTAATTTCACGTAAATTATTAACTATAATTTAATTAATTGAAGGTTGAAAATTTATTGCGATCAAAAACAACGTACATTCTATATTTATTTTTAGACAAAGTGCAGCTTTTGTTTTTAATAAATACTAGTGGGTGATTCTCATTCTAAACGTACACTTTGTGTTTTTTTTGTTTACCAATTTTGAGTTGGGTTCGCATAGAAAAATAAAAAAAAATTGTATCTCTCTCGAAATAATTCTTTACCAACATTTATATGTGATCGAAAAGAAGGCTAACTATTCTTTCAAATAAAACTAATTTTAATAAAATCGACCGACAATGTTAAAAGTTATGTAAATTTCAAATAATTATTCGTAGCAAAACACGATCTACCTAATACATTCTTCGAAAATATAACAACCCACAGTGCGGTAGAAGCAAAAGTTTTTCAAATAAAATCAGAAATCAGCTGCTGTTAACTTTTTTTAACGTCCTAAAATTTATATATAAATTATATTAAACATTTTTTTTACGTAACGCTCAATATATTTGTATACGAATTCAATATATTTTTCAGACCAGACACTAAATTTTAAATTCACTACAATTCTGATATATAATCTTCGATGTACTTTAACAAAATCTCCTTTGTTATTCACTAAAAAATGTCAATTAAATTAAAAAATATGGATAACACTCAATACAGTTCTTTGTTTACAAACGATGACTGATTGATGAAACATTTTGCAATATTACACTATTTAACAAAGTTTAAATATTTCGGCACTCCTTGGGGGTGTCTTCTTTAATGGAAATTATTCTATTAACCTCAAGCTTGAAGAAAAAGTTATTAAATGAATTTCTTTTAATTAAAAACAATTTTGTATGGGGAAAATCGGCTCTTTTAACTCAATGTCTTATAACTTTTTTATTTTTTTTTTCAAATCTTCACGATTTTAAGCATCTTTTATTCGGTAACAAATTCTATTTTAAGTGTACGCTTAAGAAAAATTATTAAATTATTTTTTCCATAGTAAGGAAGCAACTTAAAAATGAAATTAACAAAATTTTTCCAACTTCCAGCCGTCGAAAACAATAAAATATTTTTTGATATAATTTAGCAATATACAACTGCCTGGATGTATGGAATAACTTTTTTTCCTTCCTTCATACATCGAAGGTCCATCCTGACGTGAAAGTATTTTTTTGGTACCCTCTGCCAGAATCTGCCGTTAGAACCTTGTTCATGTTTTTGTGCTGTACAGTGTTATTTGCTTAACTAGTACTGACGTTTCTTTAATAATTTTCTTAAGAGCAAAATGAGAGAGATTTATATATTTTTAATACTTCGATTAAAACTTTATCAATATTATTTTGATGTTGTTGTTATTATTACATTACAAACTGAATTTTTTATTTGTTAAAATAGCAATAAATAAATATAACAAAGCAAAATATTTGCAGCCAATAATCACGGACTTTCGAAATTCATGAATTCTAATTGTAGAAATGTATGTATGTTTGCATGCATGTGTATTAACACATTTCTAAATATTTTGACAACTACTGAATGAATGAAAGTGGTAGTTTAGAAACAAAATTTTTATTTTCAGTAATTTTTTTTCTATATTACTAGATATTTTTTTGCATTATTGACATTGACGTAATACATAGTTAAATTGTTCAAAAAGTTCAAGTTTAAAAATAGAAATTGTTAAAAATGCACATTTAACGATTGCAAACGTCATTTCACTGCAAACGCCTTTTTTAAATAGTTTTATTATTTATTACTCTTAAGTATGTATGTACATTTGTATGTACTTTCTACTAATAACGTTAACAAATTTTTTACCTAATACTCATTTTTTGAAATTCTGAGAAATTATGATCGTGTAAAATATGACATTTTCAAAAATAATTTAAAACATTATTCGTGCTCAAGCTGGATAATAAATAATTTATTCATTGAAAATCATTTCATTTGTATGCCAAACTCACTTCTTGTAGTTTGTTGAGAATGGTGTCATGAGCAACAAAAAAAAAAGGATTGTCGTAAATGACTAATGAAGAGAAATATGAAAGAAGAAGAAGAACAGAATACCAACAAAAAGAAATCCCTACAATTAAACAACATGATAATGCAAACCCTAAAAAAAATATAATGACCAAATAGAACGTGTACGTGTGCATGTGTGTTCGTTTGTTCGCAAGCCAATGACATGAAGTACGAAAATAAACAACAGCAATAACATTAGCAACATTAACATGAACAACAGCAAATAAACTTACCGTACACACACACACACACATACTCATACATACGCTACAATTCCATAAAATTATACTTGTACAAGAAGAGTTCGTAGTTGTTTATTCGTATTGCATACTTTTTGCTGTAAGAAAAAAACTGTAAAAAAGACTTCTTGTGCATAAAACCAACAACAAATTTGTTGTGCATAGTGGTGAATAGGTGTGAGATTGGTATGTTTGGGTGTGTGAGTGGATTGTACAACCCCTGTTTCACCTTTTTTGCGTTATTTTATTGTTGTTGTTGCTTCACTTTTATTTTTTATTTAAAATGTGTTTTGTTTGCCTTTATTATTGTAATTTTTCCATATACCCTTAACAACAAAAAGAACACTAAAGACGAAGAAATACCTGAGCTCACAACATTAGAATATGTATGAGGAGAATAAGTGAATGTACATACATATGTATGGATGTATGTATGTATTTATGTGTATGATTGTGTATAATATGAAATAAATCAATTGCTATATAGCCCCTTTCACTGGAAGACAGCAGGCCTATGGTGCAGAATATCCAGATATCACTAGTTTAAAGGGACTAATGCCGAACATGCTATACATAATATTCTATTCTATTCTAGTCTAATGTTTTATTTTAATTTTTATTAAGTGAATGTTTTAATAAATATGTAATAACATCAAATGTGTGTGTGTGTGTGCAGGGTGTTTAGTATTCATAATAATTGCAATAAACAAGTCAAAGTTCGTGAAAAACTCAACACTAAGGTGTTCGTGCGTTCTATTGCCAACCAGCATGCTGCAATTAAATATAAACAGAAATACCCACATACATACGACATATCTTCACTACAACAGTACAAAGTAGTCATATTTTTGAAGCTAATTACCAGGGCTCGGACCTTCATGCAACTAAAAATAGATTTTAAGCGCCAGTGCATTTGTACCTAAAAATGAAAAATATGCGCAAAAATATGCATTTAATTACGAACAAAGTACTAAAACTAAAATATGTAATATGAAAATATATTTTTAAACTTTTTATTATTATCAGAGAAAAAAACATAAAACAAACATATTATTTATTACTTAATGCAACTGAACTTTAGTTGCATTGCCAGTCTGCAACTGAAAATGAATGGCTGCCAGAAAGGCACTAAATAGCAACAGAAATTCACATCTCTGAGTTCTCAGTTGCCTTCAGTAGTATCCTTTTCAGCAACTGGCAACCAAACTGAGGCTCGGTTGTCATCCTATTAATATTTTTTTTTAAATTGAGAAATATGCATTAAAAATTTTTTTATAACTCCGAAAATATTCATTTATTACCAAAATATGCAAAAATATGCAGCCAAAAATTGATGGCAAACTAATAAAAATTTCATGATTCCCATAGATAATTAGCCAATACCTCTTTAACTATCACTACAAAAACATGCATTTGCATGAAAGTCCGATCCCTGCTAATTACACTTTTTAACACAAAAAATAATTTACAAAGTCCTAACGACTGATAGGACCAAAAAAGAAGTGGAGCCACAAGACCCCAAAGTGGGTCAAAGTGGTCAAATATCGATCGGCATCAAATAAAAAATATCGATATACCGAAATATCGATATTTTTTCAACAATAATAATTTAAACGTACTCCCCAAATTTTGCTTAAAAATAAAACAAAAAAAGTACCTTTCTTATAAAAAATTAAGCAGGAAAGAGTTAATTTCCAAGATCCTTACTGTTCCACCAATATTTCATGGAACATACATCAACAAAATTACACTCAAAGAATGATAATTCGCGAATAGACAAAATATTAGTAATATTCTATTTGATGAAGGCTGTGCCGAAATGTTTTTAAAAATTGCACGAAAAATAAAACCAAAGCTAAAAAATATCGAATTTGATACTGTCTATATACATATTAAAAAAAATATCGATATATCGAAATTAAAAATATCGACGATATTTTTAAGAAAATATCGATATATCAATATTTTTTGCCCATCCCTATTATGAACAATTCAAACATATGTCAAGCTAATGTTTTTGATCTGATATACAAGAGTTTTTGCTAGTAGATATGTTAAATAGCTGATGTTCCCTTGTAAAAAGCATCCACCTTCATAAATGGTAAAAGTGAACAAGAACGCTGATAAGACGGTGTAGCGGCCTATCGAAATCTGTAGTACTGATCCGTTCTGCTAATCTGATTTGAATATTCCAACACTCCACCATTAAAAAAAAATAGTTTGAATTTACATTAATTCAAATATTGAACTAAAAAGCCCAAATTATAAAATTTCAGAATTAAAACCATTTTATGTTTTAATATCTTTATTTCTTGAGCTACTTAATTTACCTTTTAGTCCAAAGTGATTAAATTAGTCTAAAATTCGTAACGTTCAGAAAGAATTAGTTAGACATTATCAATATCCTAACGAACAAGGAAAAAATCAACATCAATTAAATTTTCAAAGTACATAGCAAAACGGTACAGCATTGTTTTCGGAAGCCGCCGCAATCCAATCCTTAGTGCTCATGTGTACCTACCTCTGCTTATCAGCACTTGCTAGATGTTTCAGTCGAATGTGATCGCATTTCCTATTTATACAAACTTTTTGAGAAATTTCCATACGAGAATTGCATCACTACCAAATTTATGTTTATCTGATGAATATCACAACATGAAGAAAAATCATAAAACGCTTATTGTAGCTTCCAAAATACTGAACCGATTTTAACAAAATATAGATTGTGCACATCTGTTAATAAATATTTTTAAAATAGTATAAACTTTGCCAAAATCGGCTTTATAATGTGAGCATAAACTGCAGCACAGAAAATGGCCTTGCCTTGCCTATTAATTATATAGATGTAATATTAAACTGATGTTGTAATAAGACAGTCTATCAAATTGGTATAGTATATTGATACTCACCACTTAACAATTGTTAGTGGTGAATATCAATATACTATACCATTTTGCAAATTCAACGATGCAAGAAAACCATTTGCACAAGATTGTGAATTGGGCTAATATAAAAAGTCTGTTTTTTTTTAGAGAATTCTATCAAAGTTTTAAAACGAGTCAATCGATTGCCTGTTTTAGAAATACTGCCTGCACATACTAAAAATTTCGAAACTTTCCATGTACATATGTATGTACATATGTATTGCTATAAAACAACAAAATCGCTTAATATTATTTTATTTACATACACACACACACACACAGACAAACACACATAATACCAGATAGAAGTAATATATTATCCAAAAAGTTTTCCACACAAATATCTATTTCATTAACTTTTTGGACAGTTTTGTTATCTTTATTTTTAATTAATTATTCAAATTGACCATATGTCATATATTTGGGCCAAGTTTATAAAAATTATATCATGATGATATGGGCTTTAATTGATTAACAACAAGTGCCATGAAAACTGACCAGTTTTCACGGCACAGACCTGCTGCATGGTTGCGGGTCATGATCATTGTTGGCTCGCTGCTATTCCTTTAGCCAGTCAAACAAATAATTCTACTCGCTCAGCAATTTAATACTTTATTTTTAAATGCATAAATAAAATTTATGTAGAAATAACACTCTGTCTGTCTGTCTGTCTGTTTGTTGTAAAATATGCAAGTGTATGTATTTGTGTCATACTTTAATTATTTATATGTTTTTATTTTTGTTTTTTTCTTTTTTGGGGGTATATTCTGTTTGAATAATACACGAGCACTTTTGTGGTGTCTGCAACAAATTCTATTAAAATGCCGACGTAATCAAACCCCAAAGAAATGGAAACAAAATAAAAATGAAATACTAATCCATGACATTTTATTAGGTTTTAAATTCATAAAATAAAAATGAAAACATATTTTAGATAACAAAAAAAAATGCACTCTACTCGTTCACTTACACTTGCACTCACTCATTCAGTTAATCGCTCAGAAAAGAAGCGAACCACAATGAACAAATATGTGCATAAGTACGCAAGTATTTAATAATATGAAAATTCTTTTGCCAAGAAGCATGTGCTCAATGATTACTTGTGGGCAGTTGGGCGCTTCCCATCAATAACATTTGGTTATTTTCAATTAAGTCTGCTGAAATAAAACAGTCCGTTTTGTGTTGCCTTAATTACTTCTTAAATGGTCTTTTTTTTATTGAAATATATTCAATTACGATCATGATGATGATGAAGATGATGCTGTTGTTGTCTGTTGCTGCTGCTGAATAAAATACTTTAATATAATAATTTAATTTAGCAGCAGCTATAAATTCATTTGTTGAATCATGTAGTAGACATTATTTGTTCTTGTTGTTGTTGTTGTTGCTGTTGCTTTTATACTTGTTATCGTTGTAGTTCTTTCCAGATGATTTATTTAAATAAATATTTAATAATTTGACCAAATTTAGACCCCCATTTAGCCTTTCTAAATAAATAAAAACAATTAATACATAAATAAATCATATCAAGAAAATATGTACGAGTATGTAGTCTATGTAGTCAATGTGTGTGTATGTGTATGAGAAAGAAGTTTTGACTTGAAGTTGTTACTACATACAATTCTAAGAATTATTTGGCATAATTAAGCAGCATTGTGATTAAAAAGTTAATCGGGAACATTTAAGAAAATTTTGACTGTTGGAAAAAAAAGTTTATATTTAATAACTGACTATTTGAAAGCAATGTAGAATGTTACACTGTACAGCAAAATCATAATAAAAAAAAAATACAACAAAATAGCAAGGTTCTAACGACTGATTCACGCAGAAGTCATAAGAAATTTTATACGTGTGTTGGGCCTTTTGAAAGTTTACATCTGATACTAAGTCTCGGTTCACACTATGAAAGTTTTCTTTCAGAAAGTCTGAGTATGTTGGTGAGAGGGGAGAGAAGAATGGGAAGGGGTACACACTTTCATGTCCTTTGAAATTCCCTTTTGTTTTGTCATAAAATTCTAATATAAGTCTTCAAAGACACTAAAACTCAAAACTCAACTTGAAAGCCAAAAATCATTCAAAATTTAAAATGTGATTGAAGGTTAATTTCGTACTTATTCTTACCACTGTACAAAACAAAGCAAAAAAATGCATGCTTCTAACGACTGATTCTGGTAGAGGGCACCGACGTTTTAAAAGTTTACACGGAGCTAAAGCTCCTCTTCCTTTTGCTTGCTGGTATAGGAAATCTTACAAGCCTTACGTTTTGGGGATGTGCGGTATGGCACTACCCTTCCTAACCTAACCTAACCTAACCTATGTTTAGGGTATAAGATATGCTCAGCCGACTACGAGGAAAATTTTTATGGAATATTTTAACCCTCTAACTTTTCGTTGTATGGGCCTTTTTGTGCCTTTATTAAAAAAGAAACGCTAAAGTCCCCTTCAGCGGTGATAAAGCGAGTTGAAATATTCTAAGAAAATATTTGCCACTAAATTCTACTATAAATCTTGGAAGACACTAAAGCTCCAAACTCAACTTGAAGGCCACAGTTCATCCCAAAACCGAAAACGAAAACACTACATCCAGAGTTACTTTCGTAACTCTGGATGTAGTGTGCTTGCTTTAATCGACTTACAATTTCAGCTGCAGTCTTTTTTCAAGTCTATTCTTTTGAAATATTGAAAATAAAAAGTTTTTGTTTAAAAAAATGTTTAAGAAAAACAGGGAATAATTAACCTTTATTTTTGTAAAAATTTAACCAATTTTCACTCTCATTCCAAAGTCTTGACTTTGATTACTTTTCACTACTGCATGAATTGAGATAATTAAAATTTTTTTTGTAGTTATCAATGATTCTGCTAAAAATCATATATATTTCTTTTTTAAATTTTGACTATGCTATAACCGGAGATATTCACGAAACAGAAAACAAAGTTGAGGCCAAAGCCCCAAATTTTTAAATTCAAAACCAAATATTTTTGAAAATATTGAAGGCAACTTAATGAAATAAACTGTATTTTCTTTATCTATTTATAAACTTTACACCAAGCTTAAATTTATAAAAATCGGATAACATTTGTAAACGTTATGAGGCCGACAAGATTTTTATTGACCGAGGTATTCATTTTTAGCACCCTGTAGCTCAACGTGTGTCTCAACAGGTTGGTCCAAATTTCAATATTCTTAAAGCTCAGGGCCTCTTTTATGATTTTCAAACACATCGTTTTGTAATCGGATCGCAAGTTTCAAAGACACAGATTTATCACTCTTTTTTTTCCAATTGGAACCACTTATAAATGTTGCAATATAACATTTGCAACACATACAATAGGTTGTGAATTGATCAATTATATTTGTACGTAAAAAACTTTATGAGAAAAAATTTCAAAAGTCAAATGTATTTTCACAAATAAAAATTTAACAATCTCTCGCTTAATTTCTTTTGATTTTCTTTAGAAAAATTTCTTCAACTATGTATTTCCTTTCTACAAAACCTTAACTTGTCTGTCAGTCCAACAACTAGGCCAAGTTAATAACCGTCTTTGTAAAATATTTTTAAAAAAAGACATGTGTGATCATAAAAAAAATTAACCATCTATAAGTGCATAGTACTTTCTTTCTATCAGTTTTTCTTTTTCTAGTTTTCGTTTTGTAACTATGTGTTCATTACTACTTTACACAGTTCTAATAAATCTACAAATATTACAACAGGCGAACAAAGCGAAACAAACACAAGAAACAAGTATTTACAAATACTCTTCTTAGCAGAAGAGTACATTAATCAGCATTTTATCACTTTTCTAATGAAATATTGCTGAAAAATATTTTCACCTTTAAAATCATATTTACTCGAGTGGGTGTGGTGGCCCTAACAACAACAACAACAACAACAACAACAACACCAACAACAGCAACAATGCCCAGGCATAATGAACATGAACATGAACAAATAGTAAACTGATTGCAGCTCATCATAATCAACATCAACATCAACATCAGGAGCATGAGGAGCATCTGCTGAGATTTCTAGTTACTCATAAATAAATACATACACACATATTTTCTCCTTCCATATGCATAAATATTTCTATTGCAACGATCATGAATACAACTCATAATTTACTTATTATTAGTATTTTCATTTAATATCATGTTTATTGATTAGTTTGTCGTTTTGGTTACTTCTGCAATGCCAGACACAAAACGAATGGCAACAGCCAGCCAGCAACATCAACAGCAGCGATAGCAGCTACCGCAGCTTTAACTTATTAGTTAGTTTTTCTTTCATAAGCTGCTAGCTGTTCATATTTCTAGCATTCTCTAATATGATGAATGTTTTCTGTACGTGCAAATGCTGATTATTATGATATTATCTATCGTCTTTGCCAGTATCATCATCATCATCATCATCATCATCATCATCATCTGTGCCGTGCCGTGAGTAGTGGCTGCTGTGCAACTAACCAAACACACATATTTTGCATGTGTTCGTTCATGTTCACATCATCACCATTCACAACTAACTGGCATTACGTCTAGGTCAGCCAGATGATTAACGCATGCGTAACCTAAATATTTATTTAAATTTAAGTGCTTAAGAGTGTTTCGTTTCTGTTTTTCTTTTTCTAAAAGCTCTTTAAGTGTTAAACTAAATGTAAGGAATTTGCTGAAATGCAACAGTGTTGCTAAAGTGAATAAGTTGTAAAAAAAGAATATTTATTGCGAAAAAATAATAAGAGTCTTGAAACAAATTCTGTAAAGATTTGCTTAAAGGCTAGTTTGGAATTTGCAAGTACAGGAAAGTTGTTCAAAGAACAAACAAAAGTCAATCGTTGTAACTTAATTTTTATTTTATTTAGTCCAAATATTTTAAAATTCCAAAGCTGGGATTCAAAAAACAATTGCTACTTTTGAAAGCCCTTATGTTAAATAGGCCTTGCCAAAGTGTTAAATAGACCTTGGATGAAGTATAGTAGGCGCTATGGGCAAAATTGTTAAAAATTGCCTTTTTTGGATTTCTTGAAACTTTCTTAAGAATTCTGAGATTACAAGAAACAAATCTTAGTGTTCTTTTTTCTTATATGGTAATTAGTACATAATTTCCTTTATAACAGAAAAATTACTAAGTTTCCTCCCTTTCTACAACATTTAATACTAAATATTAAGTATACGCTAGTGGGTGGCCAATTATCATTGTCAGGACAAGTAAAAATATTTCAGTACGAGTTTTTATTTATAAGTCCATTAATTTTACACTTTTAAAAGAGTAAGATAGACATATCACATATCAACATTTACATAATTATATTTAGTTTTCAATAGTGTATTCAGATTTTAAAAAAAAAAAAAAACTTTTTTAAAGTAAAATTTTGCAGTTACATAGGAATTTATGTACTAAATATCATTCAAGAAACAAATTTCAGATTTTCTTCTGGGAATCTCAGAATTCTTAAGAAAGTTTCCAGAAATGCAATTTTAAATAGTTTTGCCCATAGCCGCCATACTTGCTTGGTCCAAGACCCATTTAACACTTTGACAGATAAATGCGTACACATAAGAGTATTAGGAAGTCCCATCTTTGGAATTTTAGAACATGTGGACTAAAGTCATAATTTTGATTTAATATAGGTCGTATTAGTCCAAACTAAAATAGGAAATTTAATTATTTTTTACCGTCAATTCATGTCTGTGCAGATACCTTTCAGATAAGTATAAATTTGCTATATGTTCCAAGAAAATTTTTTTTATATATAAAAGAGTGATGGTACTGTTTTTGGCGAAAATTGGGGAAAATACAAAATTTTTGAAATATTAAACTTTAAAATTTTATATTTTTTAAGTCACACGGTAGAATTTTATCAATATTTTTTTTAACTCTTTTAAATTTTATAAATCGGATGATATTTGGATCCGATATGTGGAAAATATGGGACCAAAATTTTGAAAAGTTGAGAAATTTAAATTTTCAAATGAGTATTACTTACTAACATGTGTCCTTTAGATCCTATCAAGGACTATAATATAGCCAAAAAGTTTTAAAATTGGATGAGAAACAAAAACAAATGGCAAGCAGTAACAAATTTTACATAGAAAGAAAGGTTGCGACTCGCAAGGCCATTAAGCTTACAGTCGTTGAATAACGAGTAGACACTGAAAGAACACGATTCCTGCTCAGAATGATCGTCCGAAAGCTGCGACGGGTGTGACCTTATAAATCTTAGTTTTAAAGAATTATGACTTTCAGCATAAATTCTGTAAAATTTTTACTATAACGTAGACATAAATTTTGGTATAGCTGTCTGTTCAAAGTGTTTTTTAGCTGTATTACGTATTTACTGTTTGACAAAAAACGGTTTTCTTAACAAAAAACTATTTTTAAAATGTGACGGGTGTGACCTAATACGAAAATTTAAAATATTCGAAGAAGTAAAACTTTTTACTGATTTCATTAATATAAATAGTATAAAAATAGATAATAAGAAAATAATAGGACATTAAATTATTTGCTATCCGTTCTATTATAGACAGCAGAATACTCTAGCCGAGTATTTGTTTAAATTCAACAAAAAGCGAAAAAAGTATATTCTTTTCAGGGATAAAAAAAGAAAATCTGAAATAAGTATTAAACATACAAAGGAGGAGAGCAAAACGTTTCGTGGATGATCATTTAAAAGTGCCCCAAATTGATTAAAAATATTAAATAATGAATTTTTTTTATTTTTTCTATAATTGTCATGCTCTAAAAAACATCAATGGAGAGATTTTTATTAAAAATAAGAAAATTATTTGTTCCTTGCATAGGGCCGTTTTACGTGGAGCCAGTCAGTCAGTAGACGCTCGCAAATTAGAACCACTTTGTTCCTGGGGTAGTTGAAATTTTCGAAAAGTTGTAATATCCGAAAGTTTATTTTTTTTAAATAAAAAGCAACATAAAAGAGTATTTTCGTTTAGAAAATACAAAAAAAAACAATTCTGCATTTACATACGTTTAAAATTTCACTTGACATTGCTAAAATATGACTACACATTTCAAATTTCACACACTAATGAACAAAAATGCACGGACAATAAAAATTACATAAGTACACGTAACATGGGATTCCTCTTTTTTAACTATGTGGAAACCAAATAAAAGTTATAAAGACAATTTTTCAATGTTAAAAACAAACAATAAATAAAAATGCTCTGAAATTAGAACTGATGATGGTTCTAATTTCAGAGCATTAAATGCATTAAAATTGTTGGTTCTAATTTCCGAAAGATTCGAATTTCCGAAAGTTCTAATTTACGAGCGCCTACTGTAGT
The DNA here is from genome assembly GCA_956483635.1 of Panzeria rudis. Lineage (NCBI taxonomy): Eukaryota > Metazoa > Arthropoda > Insecta > Diptera > Tachinidae > Panzeria > Panzeria rudis. The sequence goes on along the minus strand of OY101450.1, from coordinate 3,341,569 downwards.
TACATATTTCTTTATTAAAATATTATTTATTATGCGACACTTACGATTGCTTATCATCTATCACACACCAACCATTTTAGACACGTTCTTGCCTCACAGATCTTTAGCCATAATTTTACGTATCATTTCACGTATTCGACATTGAAGCATTTTTTGATTGATGTGAAAATCCCCGATATCTCTAAACGGCCTTAAAATATACAGACATATGCATATTTTTTGGTTTTTGTTGTTGTTTTATTTTTTATTTTTACCAGCTGAATGTAATAAATTTTCTTAAGTATGCAGTTGTATCATTAATTTATACTCACTCGTACGTATGAACGTTTATTATTTATATATAATGAATAATATTTTTTAAGTTTAGTTTTCAGTACAAAGACAAAAAAAACTTCAAATAAAAAAAAAAATCTAGACATCAAAATTAAATTTCGTTTTATTTTATTTGATAATATACAAAGTTCAAGTGGCTTTTTACTTTTCCGCCGCTCGATCAACACATGCAAATGCAACAACAACAACAACACTTTAGCCAACAAATATACTTGTAGACAATAAATTCCTCAAATCAAGTTAAATACAACATATTCAATTTGTTTTGTTCGTCTCTATTATTGCGCGTAAATCAGTTATCTGCATTAATGAACAACAAAAAAAAACCAGAAAAATAAAATCAGTTGTTGTTAAATGAAGAAGTCGCAGTTAATTTACAACACAATTTGCTGGGTGTTTTTATTTGTTAAATTATGACTTTTTATGTTTTTTTTAGCTTTAATTTCAAAACACTACCAGTCGCACATACATGTTTTTAAAATTAAAACCATTTGTTTGCTTATAAAAGATACTCACTCACTCGCTCACTCGCTCACGCACTCGTACATTCGATGGATGGCAGGAAGGGCTTTTAGTTAATACTCTTGAAAGCAAAATGAAATTGCAGCACTGGACAAATAACTTTTACTCGTTTAATACGTTTCTACGACTACAATTTATGTTATCTAATACTAATGAAGGTACGACTGAGCCCTGCGGTAAAAGGAAGCAGTAAAGAGGCCTTTTATAAGGCCTTATTTAGCAGGCACTAGTACCTCCCAGTCCCATAGCATATTCATATATTTTTTATACACGATGTCATTGCGGATCAAGGCTTACCTCGACTCCTTACTCAGCAAGCCTGATTGTTGGTCATACATGACGGAAGGAAGGCCTGATCTAGGAAGGAAAAAATCAAGTCCAGTAGTGCGGAGCGTAGCGACTTTTACAGTCATGCTGCACTAAAAATCTAATCTTCAAATACTCTCAATAATGGCTCCCAGCTGTAAAAGTTGCAACGTTCGATTTTTTGACTTTTCAAATTTATTTTTTATTTGTTTTCTTATTTTCATTTAGTTTTCGTACACAGTTGGGCTTTAGAATTTTTGATTAAAGTTCACTTTTTACGCAATCGGGGGGTTTTTTTTGGTTGCTAACCAATTTTAAACCGTTAAATATCCTAAATGGTCATTCGAAATGGAAAATGCTAAAAGAAACCTAAAGATTATTTTCAAATACCTGTTCAACGAGACCCTTTTTAATTTAGTTCGCGGACTTTTTATTTTTTTCTCTTCTATAAAATGGCGTCTCTTCGCCGCCATATTGAATTTTGACGATTTTTATACCTTTAGTGACACTCGCAAGATTGAGACAAATCGGTTGACGTAATAATCATCAAAATCGGCCTGCGAAAAAAGAATACGAGAATAGTTGTTATATCTAAAGTACATTCTAAAAATCTAAAAATAGAAAACGCCTTCTAAAAGAAGGCAGACCGAATTTATATCGGATCTTTTAGATACGAGTGTAGATGCCTGTTAGAATGCTATTCTGAGAAGGTAGAAAAGAATTAGTTTTTAATCTTATATCTGGTCTTTGAAGGCCTTACAAAAGGCCTGTTTGGTGAATGGCTCGTAAATTTTACCCCTGTTAGTATCTTATACAGTACACACATAAGCACACATGAACGTACATACGTACCAGTATCGATATCTATTGTGGACAATCAATAAACACCGGGAGAGTAGAATTTGTCAATACAATTGAATTTATTGAACTCAAACTAAAATTGAACATGTGAATTTATCTTTTTTCTATAAATTGTTTTTGGTCTAAAGAATTTTAATTAATTTTATTTTTGTTGTTTGTCTTTATTATATTAAATTAAAACAAACTTTTTATTTGTATACAATCATTTTTTATCTTATCGTTTGTTTTAAATTTTTTTTTCAAAATTTTTTTTTTAAATTTAGTATAAGATACAAACGTACACACACATACTTGTACTACATTTTACTATATTTACTCTCATAATAGGAATTATAAGTGGAAATGTGTTGTATAGGAACGAGCACATGTTTGTTTAAGGCTTTCTAATAAAAATGCAGGCACTGAATGGCACATATTTCAAAGATATTAAAAAAAAAATAAAGAAACATTTAGAACTGTTTGTAATGTATTTAGTAGATCGATATGGTATGCTAAAACGTAAAAACTTTTGACATAAACATAGTTGAAAATTTACACAAATTGGTCATTAAACAGAGAGAATAGGACTACTGTCCCGGGTCCCTTGCGATGATACCTTCTGCGTCAATTGCACTGTAAAACACAAACCAATTAACATGGTTTTAATTATTGATTCTGGCAGAGGGCAGCAAAAAAACTTTACATCTGGGATATATTTTTAGGGGAGTTAAAGTTCACCCACCTTTTCCGCATAGTTATAGTGACTCGGCATAGAAAACCTTGTAACAATTACGTTGAAGGTATACAATGTGTTCAGTTTATGTAAAACATCACGAGAAACATTTTTGTGGAACATTTTAACCCTCTAACTCCTCTCTGTATGGATCTTTTTGGTTATTTCTTAAAAAACGGCAAATAAAAACGCCCCTTCAGCGGTGATATAGCAGACTGCAATGTTGTACAAAAATCTTTACCAAAAAATTCTAGTTTAAATTCAAAGTTTAAAATGTGATCAAGGCTTAATTTTATAAGAAATCTTGTAAGCCTTACGTTTAATATAAAACGTGCGCAGAACTTTTATGTAAAAAACTAAGAGAAACATTTTGTGAAACATTTCAACCCTCTAACTCTTCGTTGCATGGGTCTTTTTGGTTCCTTCTTAAAAAGAGGGGAAAGAATTCTCCATTCACCGGCGATATGGCGGGCTAAAATATTCTACAAAATTGTTTCCCATAAAATTCTTCTAAAGGTCTGCAAAGACAATAAAGCTCTAGACACAAGTTTAACGGCATAACGACCATTCAAAACTAAAAATATGTTTAAGGGCTAATTTCGTACTTATTCACAATTAGTACTTGGCATAAGAAATCTTACATTTAAGGTATAAAATGGATTCAGCGCTTTTATGTAGAGCACAACGAGCAACATTTTTGTGGAAGATTTTAACCCTCTAACTCTTCATTGTATGGGTATTTTTGAGCCTTTCTTTTAAAACGTATAAAAAACTCGCCTTCAGCGCCGATATTGCAGGCTCAAATGTTCTATAAAAATATTTGCTATGAAATTCTATTGTGGGTCTTCAAAGACACTGAAGCTTAAGAATCAACTCGAACGCAAAAAATCATTCAAAACTTAACATGTGTTTAAGGGTTAATTTCGTACTTATTCACTATTAGTACTCGGCATAGGAAATCTTGTGAGCTTCACATTTAAGGTATAAAATGTGTTTAGCTTTTTATGTAAAACACCAGAAGAAATATTTTTGTGGATTATTTTAACCCTCTAATTCATCATTGCATGGGTCTTTTTGTGCCTTTCTTAAAAAAGGTACAAAAGACTCGCCTGCAGCGGGCTTTTGTAGCAGTGATTTATGCAGTGCTTTTGCAAAACATCATGAGAAACATTTTTGTGGAATATTTTAATCCTACAACTCTTCGTTGTATGGGTCTTTTTGCCACTTTCTTAAAAAAGTGCTAAAAACTGCCATTCAGCTGACTAAAATTCTACTATAACTGTTGAAAGACACTCAAGCTCCAGACTCAATTTGAATGTCAGAAATCATTCAGAACGTAAAATGATCAGACGTGAGTAAAAACAACTACAATTCTCGTTCTGCCTTATGCCGCAGAGATTAAAGAAAAATGTTTGAATTTTTTTGTAAATTCCATTAAACGGGTTTCCACCACAATGTTTGGGGTTTTAATTATATTCAAACAAAATAAAATCAATAAATTAATATACATATTAATTTAATTTCAAAGATCAACTTTACTTTAAAGTATTTAAAGTATTTAAAATGTTTATTATAATTTCCAGAGCGGTTAAGCTCAGTTCAAAACGATTTTAGATTTTTATCAGATCAAAATTTATTGGCGTTTAAAATAGAACAATTTCGTCTAAATGTATGGGTATATTTTTGTTTTTAGGAAACTTGTTCATTAAGAACTCTATAGAAATTATAAAGAGCAAGAAAATTTATTGTAAGATCGCAAGTTCCAAGGATTTCCTATAGAAAATATATCAAACCTGTTCACAAAACTAGAGACAAAAGAACAAGTTCTGAATATGATTTTCTAGTAGTTGCTACTAGATGATCTTGAAAGAGATATAAAAATTAATTAATATTTAGAATATCAAAATATGATTGCTGTTGATAGATAAAACAAAAAGTTAAATAACTTTTTTAATTTTTATTACTGTTAAGATTGAGTTTCAAAACTAATTTAAAGTTTTAATTAATGTTCATATTTTATTTTTCTTTTTTTTGTAATTATAACAACGAAAATATTTAAGGAATTTCAAAGATATGTAGATAATTAATTGTCTGTCCTGATAGAAAGTTGTATTTAAAAAAAAAAAAGTATCTACGAATATTCGCAGGCAGTGGTATTGCGTAGATAAGATTATTTATGAACAATTTTACTATCTAGCATATTTCTGCAGAAAAAAAAGAACGTAAAAAATCAAAATTTTTTCTAAGCAATCATTTCCGTTTGTAGAGAAAAAAATTACTTATAAAAACACTTGTATAGAACACATACCTATGTACATTTCTTAGATACAGGACAAAGTCTAAATTTCATGGAAAACCCATTTAGCAGCGGCATGTGATAATTTATGATTGTGTTAGTGACTTTGCATGATTTTAGTTAAAAATTATTAAAGAATTTTTAACAATTTTTGTTTAATCATTTCTAATTTAAGTACAAGCAATTTCGTAACTTTCGAACTTTTGTGATTTTCATAACTGCTATTTTAATTCTTTCAGTGTAAAAGACAATTCGAACAAATCGAGCGACCGACCGACCGACCATTGATTGCCATGAAAAACAAATCGAAGAAAATAAGTAAATGTCTGTATTAAGTTTCACACTTCTGGTGACAATCAACTTTGCTATTCGCCTGCCTGCCTGACTGCTACGAGTGTAATTGCCAACACGTGAATGACAGAATGACTCCTTTTCCACATGAGGTGTGTTAAGGTGGTGGTGTGGAGTGTGTTTGTTTCTCTATTTCCTTTTTTTGTTGCTGTTGTTGTTCAGTGACACTTTCTTTTTGATGTGTACGAGTGTACCTCTCTCTATACGATTTGTTATTTTTTTTTATTTTATTAAATGTTTGCCTGCAGATTGTGTTATTTTAGCTACAAATGTTTGTTGTTGTTGTTGTTTGTATCTTGTTTGCAACACTTTCAATAAGGGTTGCTTAATATGTATAATCAATCATTCATTCATTAAATCGGCTTAAATATAAATGTTATATTTACATTCCACTTTTTGTTGTTGCATTATTAAGTGAAATATGTAATTTTAACCCATACACACATACATATGTTCGTTTCTATGTATGTTTGTATGTATGAGCCCTTCTGTCGACGAGGGCATTAAAAAGATTTCAAATCGATTTTGTAGTTTTTAAAGCGATTTAAATAAGCGGCAGGCAGCGTTAAGCGATTATGTTGGAATACATTGAAAAGAAGGCTTTTAAGTAAATTTTCAATTTAACAATAGAAACAGGCTTATTGTAATTAATATAATAGCACATTTTTTTAAAATGTTAAATTGTAAATATGTACACCTAATCCTGCTTTTGATGCGCAGTTTTATTTACACAATTTTCAAATATTTGCAACTAAAAATCATGTAAATAATATTCCACAAAAATACTTCTCGTGGTGTTTTACATAAAAGTGCTGGACACTTCTTATATCTTAAACGTAAGGACTATAAGGTTTCCTATGCCGAAATTAACTCTTAAATAAGCTTTAAGCTTTGACTGATTTCTGGCGTTCAAGTTGAGTATGGAGCTCGGGTGTGTAGCAAGATGTAGAATATTTTTGTAGAATATTTCAGCCCGCTATATCGACGCTGAAGGTTAGTAGTACAAGGAAGAGTCAAAATGTTTCTGGTGGTGTTTTATATGAAAGTGCTGAGCACATCCTACACCTTAAACGTAAGGATTAAAAGATTTCCTATGCCGATTCACTGCTATAACAATGTGTAAAAACGGGGAGGGGAACCTTAACTCCATCTTAAACGAGTCCAAGACGTAAACTTTGAAAACGACGATACACGTATTTTTGTATTCTTCTACCAGAATCAGTCGTTAGAACCTTGTCCATTTTTTTTGTGTTCTACAGTGTAATAATCGGACCTGTTCTGTGTTTCACTCGAAATGAAAATATGAAATATGAATCTCATTTCGAGTAAAACCCACATCATGATCGTATATTAAAATTGAAATTATGTATAAGTTTTCCGTTGCACTTGCTGTTTGTCGCCTGCATTGTAAATACAGTTAACGACACTCCTTTATTAGAATGTTACATGGAAGCAAATAAAAAAAATTAAACCAAATTGTCGCAGTCATTTATTTAAGGGGTGGTTTATTGCAATTTTATTTTTTGGTTCACCAGAAGTAAAAACTCAATAAATTTGAAATGCATTATACATAATTGTTTTATTATAATAACGAATAAAAATTATACTTCAAATCCTTAATTCACAGTTAAGCAAAGGCAGAAAAGAAAAAAAAAATTAAAAAACAAAAAACTAACAAGGGCGGAAAAGCTGGTGTTAAAAGTGGGAAAGAGGCAGGAGCAAAAAGGAGTGTGTGTGTGTGTGTGTGTGTGTGTGTGTAAAGTCTGTAATAAAACAGCACAGCAGCATTATGAATAACAATATTACAAGAATAATTGTAACAAAGACATTGTAGGGAGAGAACACTTTTAAAAACATGTGCTTACAACTACAAAGAAGCACTAAAAAGAGTAAGGAAGAAGAGAAGGAGAGGGTGGGAAGAAAAAAAATAACATTTAAAGGTCATTTACCAAATGAACTTACAATAAAATAACATTGGACATTCTTTTGTTTTGTTGTTGTCGTTCTTTTTGTTGCTGTTTTAAGCAGCAATACTATGTTGTTGTTTGTGAAAATATTTTTTGGGTGGCATGGCGTGTCTTGCAGTCATCACGTTTAAACAATATAATTTCAATTTATTTAATTTATTTTCCATCACGTACATAAATGCCAAAAAAACGTCTTAAGCTCTAGTACTTAAACATTTCCTAAAATATAAATAAACATTAGAAAGAAACAAGAACGAACGAATGGACATTCTTCGATAAATGGCTTGATAAATGTTGTACATACATTAGGGTGACAATAAGAAAAAAAATATCCAATTTGGATTATTATGGTACTTGGTCTAAAGCTCATGTGATAAAGATTTTACCCAAATCGTATAACTCGGAGGCGTTCCCTATTGAATTCAAACTTCAAGTTTTGTTAAATTTACCAAAATTAAGCGTAATTTAGATAAAAAGATATTTCATTAAACGTAGCTAAACATTTTGGCTCAATTCGGATAACTATAACGAGCGACCTCTAGTGGCCAAAAATCTAATTTTGGTAAATTTGTAAAAATGAAACATAATTTCCAAAAAAAAAACAGTCTTTTAGTGGGTGTAGGTGGTAAATTTTACAAAATATAAATTTTGAACGCAATGGTACACGCCTGAGAGCCATCAGATTCGGTTAAAATTTTCACCAAGTGAATTTTATAATATTTCGTTGCTGCCCTACTGTACATGGTACCTACCATGTACGACTATGTATAATTTGGATGTAGATGGATGGATGGATGGCTGGGTGGTTGCTTGATTGAAACAACAAAAGAAAAATCCAAAATGACACCATCAACTGCCTGCCTGCCTGCCGTCTGCCAAGAATTTGTACAGAATATTAAAATCTTCATGCTCATTCTTAACTTGCTCACATTTTGTTTGTTGTATGGAAACAAGAAAAAAAAAGAAAATTCTTACCAAATTGTCGTAATTATAGTTGTCTTGTTATAAATTCAAATTTGAAATGTGTGTAAGTCAGCGAATGAGTGAGAGCGAGTGAATGGTGAATGGTGGATTCAATGCCATTTTAATCAATATGCAAAACACACAATCAAGAACAAACACATTCATACAAATAAATAATTCAGAATACACAAGATATCTGATGAATATAATAGAAGAACTATAATAGAATATGTATAATAATAAGTTTCTAATAAATAGATTCCCATAGTCAGCATAACGTAACAGATAGACAGACATACTCGTACAAATAAACAGACGTGCATACATATGATTACTTTTGAGTCTGAGTGTCTATAAAATCAGGTAATTACATACCTATTAAATTTTCCTTTTCAAATACTCCCCAAGAATATTAAAGAAATCGAAAAAAATATACATTCAATTGTCTGAATAAAAAAATATCATGTTACATCATTTATGTGGAGAAGCTTTTGTTACTTTTTTTTGTGTTGTATTCATTAAATAATCCTTAGAACGAAATTAGTTTATAATTTAAATTTTTATTTCAATTAGGTTTTTTTTTGGTTTGTTGTTAAGCTAAATTTTAAATAGCTTTGACTTGAAAATGTTAAAGACCCTTCAGTAAGGACTTGAATTTTTGATATCGATCGAAATGTTTTCTGTTTATTTTTTTCTCTTTCTTAAGAATATTCATAGCAAAAAGATTATAACATGTACACTGTGAAAAAACCAAACCAAAAAAAAAAAAGTGAAGAATAGAATAGAATCCCTGCAGAGTTTATTGTCGTATTTCTTTGGCCTACTTCCATTTCTATTTGGAGCCAGCCAGACTGGCAGTGCAAAATTTCTACTTCTGTTTCTATTTCTTCTCCTTAATTTTTTGCGAAAATAATATTGCTGGAAGTGTATAAAAAGTTTACAAACTTTTTTTGCTAAATTTAGTTTTACAGTTTCCATATTGTTTTTATGTAAAAAGTTTTGCAGTTTGCAAACAAAAATTTGCATTTTTTTGTAAAGTGATATCTACGAACGTGGGTGAGAGATGGGGTTGTAGTCTGATTCACTTTTTTTGCTACACTTGCAAAAAATTATTTACTCATATTGCAGGACACTCGACTGGAGTTTACTTCTTTAGAGCGATTGTTTTTGAATAGCAATAGGCAAAGCTTGACACCAGAATCCAGACTTAGATATATTTACAATCAAGTTTGCTATATTTTTGCCATCAAAAAGGAAAAATTTTCATGTTAAAAAAATTAATATTCAACCAAGCGGAAACACACATTATTATCGGCCTGCCTATACGAACCATGTTATCGAAAAGGAAGCACGGCCTTGTCCACTTAGTTTCCGTCACACTATAATTACCGATAGTACTGTCTTACCGACAAATGATTCAAGGCTTTATAATTTGCTCATCCTTAAAGTATGCTTAATTTTTTTTGCAAAGATTTAAAAAATGAAATTTATCCCATGAAATAAAACTATTGCCAATTTTGGTAACAGTCGATTTTACACATGAAAATCTATTTTTAGCGAACAATCTATAGAAATTGGCTTTATGGATCTATAGTTTATTTTGACCTGTGACCTAATGGTCATAAATTACTTTACTGAGTAAAGTTTACGGAGTAAAGTTTACTCACTAAAGGAGGCTTTGAAAGCTTGCTATAATTTTGTACAAATGTGTTACGAACAGGGCGACGAGAACTAAAAATATAATTCGTGAACAGCGTCTTACTACATCCAGCCCAATATGGAGCACATATAACTCTTATGTTGAATTGTATACAAGGGAGAACGAAGGGCTCACCCGTGACAGTATGTACTGCAATCAGCTATATGGACTGAATGTTTGCTCCAGTAAAAACAGGAACCGGATATTTATGTATCGATACGCTCTTCATGGAGAGCTCATCCACTCGTGGCTCAATGATGAATTAACCACACAATGCTTTACAGACATTCTGTCCCTTTAAACGCAAATGAATACAAATCGATAATTCGAGATTCAATTTCAAATTGAGTCAATAAATTTTAAACAGTTTACAATGTCTTAAAAACAACATTTTAGCATGTTAATTTTACAATACCGCTTATTTTGAAAGCTTTTATTTAATTTCACTTTTGTTTGACTGTGGGCTTGTAATTAAATCTGGCGATTGCCGTTTACACTCTTTTTAAAATAGTGATTCTTATGGAACTTTTATACTAACATTGAGTTACCGTGACAATACAACACTATGATTAGAAAAGTGGGCAGTGCCACGCCCATTCAAAGTAACAATTAATTTTTAGTTACTTATTCTTAGCTGATCACACATTGAATTCGCGTGACAATACAGTTTGATGATTAACACCCTTAAGATTTTTGTTTATTGGTTTTGCAAAGAAAAAGAAAATGATTCATTAGGCAGTTTTTTTCTTCTTTAAATAAATGAACTTGAAAAAACGTGAAAGCTTAGATTTCGACCACTAGGGGAATTCTAGTTATATTTTTATCATGATAAATCTCATATGCCATATAGGAAAAACAGCTAACATAAAACAAATTATTTTTCATTACAGAATTTGACATTTGTTATGATAAATATATATCAGGTGTAGACGTAGGGTAATAAATAGTTGATTTTCTAAAAAGTGACACAACGCACCTAAAATATGGAAGAAAATCAGAAACGACCGACTTCATAACCAGTAGCTTGCTTTTACGTGTTTCTTAAGTGCTGCTCTTAATCAGTGTCTTGTAAATTTTTTTCTTTTAAAATTTATTAATACGCACCCTTTATTTCTGCAAGTGTAGCCAATTGTCTGACAAAAATACTCGTACATACATACATACCAGTAAGTCACTAACTAAAAAAATATCTTTGCATTTAACAGTCATACCAGAACAAACGTAAGCGAACGCGCATAAACTTTTGGAAAACAGAAAGCACATACGCACACACTTACACACTAACAGTCATACAAATACATACACACATAATATTTATTTATTTCATTTTTTTTATACAACAAATATCATCTACAGACATTCTCTTTTTATAGTTTTTTTTGTTTTATTTTTAGTTTTTTCCTTGAAATAAATAAAACTTTTTCTAAAAGATTGAATTCGCAAACCAATATTCGTTATGGGTCTTAGAACGCAGCACTCACATACTCACACACACACACACACACACAAACACACACAAACACACACACACACACACACACACATACACACACTCACACACACATGCACTCTGTCTTGTATAAGATTTAGAAGGATGTATGAGAATTTAATCATATAAGGGTTTGTTTTTCGCAAACGAAAAAGGACAAGAAATGTAAAAGAAAGGGGGTAGAGCAGCAGAGCTTTTGCTTTATTGCCTTGAAAGAAATATCAGGACAAACGTCTAAGAAAAGTTCCCAAAGAATTCATACAAAAATACAAATAAAAAAATAGTGCTTAAGGCGAATGTCTATATAAGCATTATTATATACAATATATACTTTATATACATACATATATACACCCAATATACATAAATATTATATAAACGGAACATGACTATATAATACAATACCCAATAAACAATTATTCTATGTGCGAACAAAAGCCATTTTATCTCTTTAAAAGCTATTTTTATAATATTTCTTAAATTACTTCCTATTTTTAACCGACTTGAAAAAGAGGAGAAGGTTATCACGTCATTAGTATTTTTACTCTGAGCTCCGCATTTATGAACCTATTTTGTTTTTTTTTTAATTTGAAATAATGTACTGCCCACATTGGCCAAGTTGGAAAGTGGGCAGCGCCACGCCCATACAAAGCAAATACATATTCTTTTTCAATTACATATTTCTACTTAACCGATTCTGAGGAAACTTTGCATACGAAATACGTTCCCGTTACAATTCTGAATTATGATAAAAAAGTGGGCAGTGCCACGCCCATGTGAAGTAAATATATTTAGGAACAACTTTTACCAAGCCGATTCTTACGAAGCCATACACACACATTTAGTTATCGCGAAAATACAACGTAAATATTCTTTTGTAATCTCTTCTTTTTACTCGATTCTTATGAAACTTGACACACATGCATTACGTTTCTGTTAAAATTTTATATTATGGTGCCACGCCCATGTAAAGTAAATACTATTTCTCAACTACTACTATTTAACCGATTCTTACGAAACTTTGCACTCACATCAAGCTCAGGTGGCAATACAACATTATCAGCCCAAATATGCATTTTCCCGGGGAATTTTTTCTATTCTCATTAATTTGTTCCCGGGGAAAAATCCTCCTGTTCTCAAAAGCCGGCGAATAAACAAATAAGGGAGAGGGAAAAATCTGGATCAGCTGTTTAGTGTTTACATTTTGTTCTACACTAACGCAAGAGGTCAGTAATAGAAATTACTAAAAAGTTCATTATTTTCATCGATAATAAGATTGTGTGTTAATATAAATATTTATTTTTGCTTAAATAAAAAGTAAAATGTACACTGTACCATAGTTTCACAACATTTTTTAATTTGAATTTAAGATTTTTGCTCTAGTTCCCTTCAAAATGTTTGGGGAAAAAACTCGCAAGAACTTCTCCCTCTCCCTAATATTTAGAATACTTACTTTTTCCCCTGGGAGTTTTTTCCCGGGGAAACTGTAATTTATAATAGGAGGAATGGGAAGACTTTATTTAGAATAGGAGAACAAGGAAGAGGGGAAAAAACTCCCGGGGAATTGTTATTCATAATTGGACTGTATGGTTAGAAAAGTGGACGGTGAAACGCCCATGCAAAGTAAATATTCTTTTTCAACTACTTGTACTAAACCGATTATAATAAAACTTGGCACACGCGTAGTCAATATTCTTTTTCAGCTACTTCTGCTGAACCGATTCTTACGAAACTTTATACAGATATTTAGTTATACAGATATTTAGTGGGTAGTGCCACGCCCAAACGTAGTAAATATTCCTTTTCAACCAATACTGTTTAACCGATTCTTATGAAACATTGCACACGCTTTACGTTCCCGTTACTATACTTCATTATGATTAAAAAAGTGGACAGTGCCACGCCCTTATAAAGTAAACAATGGGCCTTATCGTGATTGGCATTTTTCGACTTCAAATTCGACAATTTGTAGTAGATTAAAAAAAATAAGCAACATGTTTCTTTAATCTAGTACAAAACGCCTGATTTTCGCCACAAAATCGCCAACCACGATTCTTATGAAACTTTATATGGACATTAAGTTTACGTGACAGTATAACATTATGAATAGAAAAATGGGTTGTGCCATGCCTACACGAAATAAGTATGATTTTTTAACAAGTGCCACTGAACCGATACCTACGAAACTTTGCACGCCCATAACGATTAGAAAAGTGGGTGGTTGAAAGTCTGGTTTGTAGCCGGTTTAGTTTTTTTTTACGAAAATTATTATATATTTTGGTTTACTGGGTTATTCTCCACATGTGAGTGGCACAAAGTAGATTAGAATAAAAAACAAAAAGAAAACATGCCAGCAAATAAAATAAAATAATGCTTTTGCCAACACAAACAGAAAATCAAAAGGAATTGTTTTGCCAAAAACAAGCACAGGATCTTCTTAAAGTCACTTTTGTATGGGACAAGCATGCAAACGAGTATTTAAAATAAATTTTAATTTATATTCTTTACTAAATAACAAACGACTGTTATACAAAGATAAAAGCAACAAAAACAACAACAACAACGGCAATAATAATAATAATGAAAAAATGTATGTGTCCTTACTGTTGTTTTTGTTGTTGTTGTTGTTCTTATTTCCAACACCGTTTAAGGCCAAACAAACGTTTTCATTTAAAAAAAAGTAATAAAAATAATATTAAAAATTTAATCGTTTAAATGTCAAATAATAAATCTCAATTTCACTCGGTCGGCCGGGCCGGCCAAAACAAAATTTTTATTTGTTTTTTTTCTTAAATGTTTGCATGTTTTAAAGAATGAAACAAAACAGCAGAAAAAAACCTTTTGTCTGGTGCGAAATTGAAAAATGATAAGAATCGCATGAAATCACACGTTATTTCCTCTAGGCTCTAATGTTATACTTAAAACCGCTTGATCCTGTTGGCCATATTGTGTGCTAAAGCATACAACAACAAAGAAATCAAAAGAGTTCAAATGTTTTTATTTTCGTTTTACTTCAATCTTTTTTATGGCACAATAAAATATTGATTCTTTGGAATACATATTTGGTAGTCACCAAAAAAAAAAAGCTGCTAATAAATCACAACTTGTGATTTTTATTTAAAAGTTACCTAAATGATTAAAAGATTAATTGACTTAACAACAGCAGTTTCATTATTTTAACGTTTCCACTCGTCGAATGCTTGTAAAAATACACAAACGCTAATTGAATAACAGCTTAATTCGAATGACAACACTGGTGTTTCAACACTTTAACTTGCCATTTATTGACTGACAGCTTGTTATAATCTTTGCAATTAATACTAATTAATGTTGTTAATTAATTAATACTTATTAATGAAGACAACCAACCATATTTGTTGTTTACTTGCAGGTTACCACAGTTTACACTCAATGCCAGGATTATTTTTTTTATGATGGTAAGTTTTTTTCATAATTTTTTCTTTTGATTTTAAAACTAAAAACAGCCAATAAAAATCAGCAAAAAGATAAACTAAGTTGGGCGATTGTAGTAGAGTAATTAACTTTTATTATTATTGTTATTATTAGCTGGTTATTAGCATATTTTGTACAGATTACGACTTGTTTGTTAATTAATTTTTTTTTTGAAAAAAAAAGCCCCGAAATTGACAGAGAACGTAAAATAATCGCACGATAAGATTTGATTTGTTGTAATAACTAATCAATAATGTTGTGCAAATTATTAACTTGTAAATAGTTCTAAATCGCGATAAACTTTTTTATTACACACAGATTTAATCGCAAACATGTTTGAAAGCTGGCGCAATTTTAATTGAGTTTTTGCAATTACATTTTGAGCGACAGGCCACAAGCGTTTTAAATGTCAATATTATTTTTATTTATGTTCATTATTAATATTATTATGTATTTTTTTTTGAACTAATAATTTTAAAATTTATAAATTAAATTATTTACACTGTGCAACGCAAAAAAAAACAAAGTACTTTTGCACATTGTTATAGTGAATTGGCATGGGAAATCTTTTAATTATTATTTTTAAGGTATAGGATATGTTCAGCACTTTTACGTAAAACATCACGAAGAAAATTATTGTAGGAAGGCAAGAAACTCCCTTTCCTATTAAAATGCTTGTCATAATATTAATAAGTCTTCAAAGACACCAAAGTTCAAAATTCAATTTGAATGCCACACCGAAAAAAACCATGCAACATATGCACGAAAACACTCGTATATATTACGAAATAATTCGATATTTCGCACGACGAAATGCTTTCATTAAGTATACGAAATGTGCGAAAATAATTAAAAAAAAGTTTGACTCATATATCAAGCCAAGTACTTTACACCGAAGGAAGTCCATGCAACATATGCACGAAAACGCTCGTACATATTACGATATTTTTCTAATTTTGCACTACGAAATTCGTTCGTAAAATATACCGAAATGTACGAAAATAACTAAAAAAAAAAATAAAAGTAAAAAAAGTTTGCCGCAAAAGGGGCACGAACTCGCAAACTTCAAATTTCAAGGCAATTACTCCATCCAATGAGCAACTTTCTACTTATTTTATAAAAGCTAAAAAATTCTTTTATTTACTTATATCTGAAAAATATGTCAATTTATAAAAAATGGTTTTAATTTATTTTTTTATTTCAAATATATTTTCGCGAAAGCTTTTCGTTACTTTCGTAAATTAAAAAAAATATTGCATTAATTTTTATTTCGTAATATATACGAAATTTTCGTTTATTCTACGAAAAAAGTAACTACGAAAGTTTTTTTTCGTAAAATGTTGCATGGATTATTTTCAGTGTATCCACTGAGCCACTTTATACTTATTTTATAAGAGCTAAAAAATATATGCCAATTTATAAAAAAACAATTAATTTTTTATTTCAAATATACATTGAAAATAATCCATGCAATATTTTACGAAAAAACTTTCGTAGTTACTTTTTTTCGTAGAATATACGAAAGTTTTGTACATATTACGAAAACAATTTAGGCATTTTTTTGTTTGAATTTATGAAAGAAAAAATGTTTCCTTGTTAAAAAATATATTTGAAATAAAAAAATAGCTTAAAACTATTTTTTATAAATTGACTATAGTTTCTAACAAGGAAAAACTAAATTTTTTTTCGCCATATGTACGAAAGTTTCGTATGTTCTACAAAAAAAGTAGCTACGAAAGTTGTTTTTCATAAAATTTTGCATGGATTATATACAGTGTAATTAATTTTTTTATTTCAAAGATATTTTTTGACAACGAAAAATGTTTTAGAAAGGTTTTCGTTACTTTCGTGAATTCAAAAAATATTAGCAACATTTTTTTTTCGTAATATGTACGAAAGTTTCATATATTGTAGGAAAAAAGTAACTACGAAAGTTATTTCGTAAAATGTTGCATTGCTTATTTACAGTGTTTTTTAACATCGAAAAATGTTTACGAAAGGTTTTCGTTGCTTTCGTAAATTCAAAAGAATATTGACTAAAATTTTTTTCGTAATATGAACGAAAGTTTCATATATTCTACGAAAAAAGTAACTGAATATTTTTTCGTATAATGTTGCATGGCTTTTCAGTGCAGAAATAAGGCAAAACTTAAAATGTGTTTTTTAAGGGTTAGTTTCGTACTTATTAGAAAGGGCCAAAAAGACCCATACTGCGATAAGTTCGAGGGTTGAAATGTTCCACAAAAATGTTTCTAGTAGTGTTTTATATAAAAGTTCTAAATTCATTTTATAACTAAAATGTGCTGCAATGATTTTCTTAGCTAATGAAAATATATCATTAGAAATAAATTAACAGGTTTTGCATTTTTAGCCTCCTATAACAGCGCGCGTTAAAAACGTTCGCAATACAAGCAATTCGGATTGGAATTAATTGAAATTTCTATAGAATTTAAATAGAACTTTTTAGCGATATCGAATTTCCCTTAAAATTATAGATTAATTTAATTGGAACTAAAATGCAATTTATTTTCAATTTGCTATAAAAAGAAAATATTATATGAAAAGCTTCATATTTTAATTATTTTTAACTGCGCCACATTATTTTTCATTGTTATGAAACTTTTAGTTTCTTTGTTCTCTCTTTAGTTCATTCTTTAGTGTTCTTTTTTTCATATTACATTGTTTTAAATTTATGTTTATGTCTACGTTAAGGATTATGAATATAGAAAAAAAGTTTCAGATTACTTATACTCAAGAAAACAAAAATAAGTATGCAAGTGAAGAAAACCCTAAAGCGTCATCAAGGCACCTTGCTTGTTGATAAAGTTATAGACGAAAAGTTTTCAAAATATGCGAAAAATAATTTTCTAACCAAACTTCATCTGAAATAGAAATTAACACAGACAAAATTTTCTTAAAAAATTTTCAGTTAATACAATTGGTCAAAAATTAAAACTAGTTTCAATTAAATTCATAACTGAATCAATTACTCATGTGATCAAAAACAAAATTTTCTAACAAATTTTAAAAATGTTGAGTAATTGAAAATTTGAGTTTCAGTGATTAAATATACAATTTTCGTCATAGGATGAACTTCAACAACATAATTAATTAAATATCTATCTTTCGTAATTGAAATCGTATTTTAGTTTTCTCTGTGAAGAAATAATTTTTAAAAAATTTTCAATCACAAAATTTATCAGCACTGAAATTTGTTTCTCTGAAAGAAATAATTTTTAAAAAATTTTCAATCACAAAATTTATCAATACTGAATTTTGTTTCAATTAATTTATTAATTGAAACAATTATGTACTGGTGTAATCAAACGTAAGGTTTTCTAACAATTTGTGGAGATTTTGCGTATGTACTAGAAGCCTGCACAAGAAACACTTTCGCTTTAAGTACTTTAAGTACAAAAAAAGGATGTTTTCAAAAAAGTACTTTTTCCAAAAATTAACTTATTCAAAAATAATTTTTCAAAAAAGTAATTTTTCCAAGAACTATTTTCCCAAAAACTATATAGAAACTAGACAAATTTATGTCTCAATGACCAATGTTGAACATGTTCTCATTATACCGATACCATAACTAGTTTGGTAGTCCTTACAACCCACCGTGTCTTCGGCCACCATACAATCGCGCCGCACGTGATATCACTGTACAACAAAAAACACGGATCTAATGACGGATTCTGGTAGATGGCACTAAAAAAAACATATGCATGTATCGGCGTTTTGAAAGTTTGTATCTGTGACCCATTTCAGAGGGAGCTAATTCATGGTGAATTAAATTGATGGTAAACCCGTTTATTCTGTCACTTATGTTTAGCAGGCAATCTAAGAGCCAAAATTGATGCTTAAAATTTTTAGGATCCTTGTATAACAATTTTCCATAAAGATTTTTACAAATATTTTAAGAGCTCTTAAATACTTACCACCTTATTCATAATACTTATCAAGGGTTTATAAGAGATTTACGAAACAAATTTTGTATGTAAATCTGTTTCATAAACCTTTAATAATTTATTATTAATAAGAAGCATAAGAGGCATATAGAAGGTTAAACGAGTGCCCCTAATATTTTTTATTGTTACGTTACTTGTTATTCCGAAACTTTTTTGTAAACTAGAATGCATATAAATATCAAGTTTTGATATTGTTTTACTGTCAGCATATTTTGCCAGACATTGAAACAATAAACAATTTCTGATAATAAAACGGAACAAAATGTGCTGAAATTAACAAAAAACAAATAAAATTTCAATTAAAGAAAAAATGAAAAATATGACATAAATACACTGGTCTGCAAAAAAAACTAAGTCATAAATCATTAAAATCGGGAATTTAAAGTGAGGGAATTTAAATGACAAAATCATCGATTTTCATACAACATACACACAAATTAAAATTTTGCTATATATTTATCAATTGGGTTCCTTCACCTAATTGTGAATAAATTCGATATTTGTCCTTTCTGACTAATGATGAACATTTAATATTTTTACACTTTCAATATTTTTGTTTGCTTTTGAAATATAAAACGTAATAAAAGAACTACAAAACAGTATTATGTATATACATATATTTTAAGACTTAGGCTGGATCCTTTCCTACATTTCTTATAGTTCTAAAACTCTACATGAGCTTTTTTTATATTTTTTTATTAAGTTAAAATTTTTTTATATGTTAGATACACCTTTTGTTAATTAAAGTAACGATATGGTTCCCTTAATCTAGATTAAAAACAAACTTTGTTTAATTTATATGTAAATGTGCTTGCTGTCAACTAATATGTTTTTGTATGAACAAATTGTTTGTCGTCCATTTTTAGGTAATGTTTGCCACTGCAACAACAGCATCTCTAAAGAAAACCAACGATGTTGTGATAATGTTGAAAAATCACGAGAGGGCATTACATGTCAATGCCGGCGGCAAAGTGACAGCAACAGATATATCTTTAGCACGTAAGTACAACAAATATGACTTAACAACTTTCTCACACACGCACCCACACACATACACGTCGCACAGTGGTGTAAATTAAAAAAAAAAGTGCTAATAAGTATTTAACTTCTATACTACTTACTTACTAAATAGATTTGTATAATAATTGGAATGGTTGCAGAAGAAGAGTTAATTGCGAAAAACAGAAATATGTATTTCGGGATTTTTAAATGTTTTTTCGTAATTTATTCGAAATTGGAGGGGTGGGTAACGTGCCAAATGGACCTTATTCATATTCGGATTCAGCGCGTCGAAATATATGTAGGAAGGTGGGTCTGATCAAATAAATAGCCCACTTTTTTTCTTTTATATTTTGTGTCTGCTTCAAAATCATGCTTTTTCTGCTATTTTTGTCTTCTTTGCAACTTAGACTACGACTTCCATATCTCGGGATGGGTAAAATGTATATCAATATTTTTTAACATGTAGTTAAATAATGTATTTAGAGCTCACAGTAGAAATTTCAGAAAAAATATTAACATTTTTAATTAGGTTTTTTATAATATAAAAATTTTCTTCCTGAAATGTGAGTTTTTTAGTAATTTTGCCCTAGCAGCTACATTTATAACCAAGATGTCTTCGTTTAAAGCAAGAACAATTTTAACGAAATACCTAATGAAACCTTGTTCATGGATTTTTAAGGCACCCTGTGCAAAGTTTGTTACAGGCACCTAATCTCTAGAGTTATTTTGAAAATTTATGACTTAGGACCACTGCCAAATGTAGGGTACATGTAAAAAATGGAAAAAAGATGGCAGCTAAGTACATCTGTAAAGCATGGCCTTTCACCCTTCTTTACATTTCTAGCAAAAATTTTAAAAATTATGAAAGCACTTTTTTTTTGGAAAAAATTACGATTTTTTTTTAGTTAAATTTCAAAGTTTTGAGTTTGGACCTTTTTTACGACTTCACGGATCAAGTTATTTCAAAGTTTTTTTCGTATGTTTACTTAGAATCTTATCAGCAATTTAATGGTGTACTACAATTTAAAATAAAACAAAAAAAGTAGAGGCAAAAAATTTAGAATTTTAATTTCGAAGTGAAGTGTGTCTTAAACTATAAAAGATACAAAAATAATTATGAAGACATTTTTTCTTTATTTTGCCTAGCAAAATCCAACGCACGATTCGAAATTTTACAAATCGGTTAATATTTACGAAAGTTACAACTAGCACAATGTTTTTCACACCTTAGGTAGCCAACTTTTAACCCTTGTAGTTCCGCTCCTGGTACAGCTAAAGACTTTAGGAGACACGATTCTGAAAATTCGGCTCCTTCTCTGCAACTATTCTAAATTTTGAGAAATCCATTCAGTAGCATAAAAGTTCTATAGTTATTACCACTTTTTTTTAAATTTACACCACTGTGCATTCGCTATTAAAATTACTATGTGTTCACTCTTGTATGGAAATATTACAAAATTGTTTACTGTAATTCACTCTTATAATATTTTCCAAATAAAACACACAAACACCTTTAAATAAATACTCAGAACAGCAGAGAACAAAAAACGAACACACATCAATAAACACAAATAAACATCAAATAGCAAACAAACGACAATCAAACATATATTCATCATACGTACAAGTGCTCCACGATCAAGTAGTCGTTTGTAAGGTGCTTTTGTAGGTATGAATATGTGTGGGTACGTGTTTGCTGCATTTCGTAATTCATTTTATTCTTGTAGGGGGAGAGTAACTGTGTTTTTTTTTGTTTTCCTGTATTTGCATTTATATTGTTTTAAAGTAGTATTTGTGTGTGTATGTGTATTTACATAGGACTGTAAATATTAAAGGGTTCCTTCTTCTTATTTTCAAGTTTTTTTTTTCTATTATATTTAACTATTTATGCATGCAACTCAATACAACATCAAGTGCCGACTGACTGCAAGTGATGTGATTTTTTTTGTAGTCATTGTTATTTTTGTTGCTGTTTTGCTTAAATAATAAAAAAGCGGCTATATTAAAAAAAAGCCAACCTTATATGTATGTAGATTTTAATTTCCTTAAACCAAAATTCTTTGAATTTCATGTTGTCTATAGAAAGAGATGTTCAAAATTTAAGCAATTTTATTTAGTCAAAAATATTTAATTGAGCTGTTAAACTTGTTTAGCCTTGATAAGAAGTGCAGCAGCTATAAAATGTTCAATAATTTAAAGACAATCATTTGAAGTGCAAACTCATGGAGTTTTTTTTTTCTTTCTTTAACATGAGGGGAATTACCTTTTAAGAACTTGAAAAACTGAAGGTTTTTAAACTATGTGCCTAGTTAGTGAAGGTTAAGTTGATTTTAACTAACATTTCGATGACTACTCATATTAATCTAATTTTTCAATTATTTGATTAATTAAATAATCGAAATTTTGATTTTTAAATTACACTATGCAACAAAATTTAACTGACAGAGATTGCGACACCACTTTCATTTTCAAAAAATATGGGTCAATTATCCTTTCGGAGGATACACCGCACCAAACAGTACACTTAAGTGGGTGTGATTGTCGCTGATGAACTGCTCTTGGATTTTCCGTAGCTCAAATCCTGCAGTTTTGCTTGTACCCATTTAATAGGAAATGGGCATCATCGCTCATTACTAAATTGTGAATAAAGTCTGGATTTTCCTCCGCTTTTTCACGGAAACGAATGGCATATTCAAGCCGTTGCTGGTAGTCTGTCCTCTTCAATTCTTGCACAAGTTGAACTTTATATGGGAACAAGTCTCAAAATTCTCTGCAGCGACCACCGTGATAGCCCAAGTTGTGTCGAACGCCTCCTTGTTGATGTTGATGGACTATGCTGCACGCTCTCCCGTACACGTTCAATATTTTGACCAGTGTGCAAGGTAGGTGCTCTTCCGGCACCAGGAGGAGTTCTTACAGACCCATGTTGACGAAAATTTCCAATCAAATGGTTTATTGCTGATGCTGTGGGTGCAATGCGCACATTAAAATGACGACCATATGCACGCTGTGTCAACACAATAGATAATATAATTCAATAATAAAATTCAATTACTTTTGTACGTTGTTCGATCGTATAATGATTCATAATTACTTCCGAAGTCTTCTTCACAAAATGCTGAAAAAAACAAAGAAAAAATAATAATTAAAAAGTTATAAAGAATTCAAACCATATAGCTCATTCTGCGCCACCCTGTACAAATAAAATAAGCCTTATTTCATAAAAATCGATGAATAAATATTGTAAAGAAGTTTTTTAGTTCTGTTTTTAAAAAAAAGAACAAAAAAAAAACGCGCAAGAAAAGAGTTAGAGGATTAAAATGTACCACAAAAATATTCCACGTACAGTTTAACATAAAAGTGCTGAACACATCACGTGTAACTAAAATGTAAGCATTATAAGATTTACTATATCCCCCCACTATATGTCAAAAAAAGGAGGGGGAGGGCGGGTTTCACTTCCCCAAAAATTAGTCCGAGGTGTAGACCTTCAAAACGCGGAAACACGTATATTTTCTTTTGGACCCTTTTACCGGGATGAGCCGTTGGAGTATTGTTATTTTTTTTGTTGCACGTGTTATTCGGGCTTAACATTTTTTATTAAAAGATATGATATAACTCTTATTTGATTAATCGAAAAATTTCAAAGTTTTATTCGTCTATTCGAACGAATAATGAATAACATTTTTTATTAAATAATTTGATAAATCTTAAATGAAAACAGTATTTTGCTTATTAATATGATTTTTCGAATGTATTTGCTTGCGAATCCAAATTGATTATGTACTAGGCAAGCGTTTAATGCAGAAAGAATTGGGCGTGATTAATACATATTCCAAGGCACAAGGGAAAAATTAATATCAACTTAATTTTGCCAATATT
Source organism: Panzeria rudis (assembly GCA_956483635.1). NCBI lineage: Eukaryota > Metazoa > Arthropoda > Insecta > Diptera > Tachinidae > Panzeria > Panzeria rudis. The sequence goes on along the minus strand of OY101450.1, from coordinate 3,317,768 downwards.
TTTTGGTAACAAAAAGCTAAAATAGCATAATTTAAACAAAGATTCCTTTATTTTAAAGATTGTAAACATGACTTCAAATCCATTGAATAGGCATACAAAAACATAACTGTAAGCCTCGATAAACCGTTGTCAAAATCAATATCAAGAAAGATCCGAAAGCGCACTACCTCCGAATAAAATACTCGGCATCTTGCTGACTTCTTTAGAAGCTCTTTTTTTTACTGCAAAGTCGTTCGTTTTGGGCTACAATTCATTTTGTAGGCCAAGATTTATAAATATATAAAGCACGTGTTGAAAAATGCAGCAATAGCAAATTTCGTTTTAAATAACTGATCAGACAGTTGCTGCAATATTTGCATTTAATATTAAACGCTTATTGCCAATAGTATGTTTGTTATCTGATTTCTTAGAAAATTACATTATTTTTAGCTTAAAAGCAAGCATTCCTTTTAGTAATAATTCGTTAAGTTATAAAATAAATTTTTTAAAAACTTATTTATAGAAAAGATTCTATTCGTACATTCATATTTTCAAAAGCTTTTCAAGAATTTCTATTGTTACTAAGTGTGTTTTCGGAGAAATGACTCGAACGTTTAAAATTTTGCTGTCAATTACTTTCTACTATAATTTTTATCTTAGCTGTATGTTGTTGTGGTTTTTGTTGCTATTGCTGTTTTGTTGTATTTTTAAAATACATTTTTATTGTTGTTGGAACATGCATGCATGCATGCCTCCACCACTCACTCACTCTATCTTGTTTTTTTTGTATTTTTTTATAAATAAAATTGTGTAGTTGTTGGTTGTGTTGTAGACTCATTTGTACGAACATTAACGGTAATTAGATTTCAATTAAATGATAGGTGTGGTAGGTCATGAAGAAAAGAGAGGTGGTGGTGAGTACACAGTGAGGAGGTTAAGAGTTGGTTGATTGGTAAGGAGTGTTGCTTTGGAATATATAATGAAGAAAGAAAGCAAGAAAGTAATTAATATCGCATTTGTGAAATGTCAAAAGCTTTAACAATCTTGTAATATGCGAAATGAATCTTTATTACTTCTTTATTGATTTTGAAAGTTTTCTTCTTGATGCCCTTTTGCTCAGGAAGATAAGGCAGTCACATGCACCCACACATATGTGGATGTACATACATACACACATAAAGATAAATTCACTTATATATGTATGTATGTACGCACGTCTATACATTAAATAGGCCGATTCACCACAAATAGAGTTTTTTTTGTATGATCATTGTGAATATTTTTTTTAAACATTTTCTAAGTTCATTATGTATAACAAAAAATTGGCATGAAGTTAGCATAAGTGACAAAATTTAGCTACAATGAACTAAAAAGGTACATACATTAAAAAAAAATTCATAGTTTCAACGATTTGATCATTAATTTTGTCCTAACGTACTGGTGCGTTAAATTAATGAACTGTTTCATTAATTTTGTTAAAGACTTACAACAATGAATTCTTTGAAAATAAAGTTTTACATTGAGTTGCGTACATTGTATTAATGTACTTTTGCAAAAATTAACGAATCTAAATCACTCAATGTCATTCGTTAGATTTCCTAAGCAAACTTTCAATTAAAACCATTAATCAGAAATTAAAACTAGTTTCAATTAATTTCGTAATTGATTCAATTACTCATGTGATCAAAAACATAAATTTCTGATGTTTTTTTTTTGAATTTTATGTAATTGAAAATTTGAATTTTAGTGATGAATATACAATTTTCAGCGTACGTGAAACTTCAACAGCAAAATTAATTGAATCTATCTAAGGTATTTTAGCTTTTTCTGTGTTATGTAAAATAAATTTTTCAGTGTGGGTTTATCTGGAGCTTTTTTTTACAATTTCACATCAAAAATAGAGTCAAGAGACTGCATTCAAGGGTGATTTTTAATGTGAATTTGATTTCGTCGCTTAGCCTTTCATGCCAATTCATGCCAATTTTCAAATTATATTGATTTGTAATCCTTGGTTGTTCAGCCTTAAAAGTTCGTTAATCTAATTTTTGTTAAACTATTAAAAAAATTTACAAGGTTCTCACGACTGATAGAGGGAATTAAAAATATATATCAGTTAAAAGTTTAATTCTGGGATTTATTTTATGGAGAGCTCAATTTCCCCTTTTGGCACATAGCTCTAGTGACTCGCTATAAGAAATCTTGAAAGCTTTACGTTTAAGGTGTAAATTGTGCTTAAGACTTTTATGTAAAACACTTCTAGAAACATTTTGTGGAATATTTTAACCCTCTAAATCTTTGCGGTAGGGGTTTTTTGCATCTTTTTTAAATAAATAGTAAAAAACACCCTTTCAGCGGTGATACAGCGGGAGAAAATGTTCAACAAAAATGTTCCTCGTGGTGTTTTACATATGAGTGTTGAACACATCGTATAGCTCAAATGTAATCCTTACAATATTTCCTATGCCGAGTTCTAATTGTGAAAAAGTGCGAAATTAGCCCTTAAACCCATTTTAAATTTTGAATGATTTCTAGCGTTTAAGTTAATTTTTGAACTTTGGTGTCTTTGATGACCTATAGTTGAGTTTTACGGCAAATATTTTAACAGAACATTTTAGACCACTTTTTACGAATTTTTAATTAAAAAAAAAAACATGTGAAGACAATGCGAATTTCCTATTTTTGGGGCAAAACTGTAGACGTATGAGCAGTATGATGACATGTACTATCATATTACTCATGAGTCTATAATTTTAGCCTAAAAAATTTTAAATTCGCATTATTTTCGCTTTTTTTTGGATTTACAAATTCGTAAAAAAATACCCATTCAATATATCGTTAAAGTTTTTTAGTCTAGTTCTGAAAAACTTTCGAGAAAAAGTTGAACAATTAATTAAGTTCTATTTTGGTAAAAATTTATCCACTTTCGATTCTCATTTCAAAGTCTTGACTTTGATTTTTTCACGTCTGCATGAATTGAGATATGTAACCTAAAAATTTCTTCTGCATATTACAAGGATTTCGTTAAAAATCATAAAATAGATATATATTTTTTTAAATTTTGGCAATGCTGATACCCTCTAACTCCCCCACATAACGGTCATTTTTCTTTTCTAACAAATCGCAAAAAAATACCCTTAAAAAGGGGGAATGCGGGGATAAAATGTTCTACAAAAATGTTAACCATAAAATTTTACTATAGTTGCAGACCCAACTTCTAGGGGAGCTTTTCGCCCCTTTTTTCAGAAATGCATAAAAAGACCCATACAGCGAAGAGTTGGAGGGTTAAAATGTTGCAGAAAAATGTTTCTCGTAGTCTTTTACATAACAGTGCTGAAGAAATCTTATACCTGAAACGTAAGACTTACAAGATTTCCTATGCCGAGTACTAGTTAATTGTGAATAAGTATAAAGTTAGTCCTTAAACATAATTTAAGTTTTCAATGATTTCTGGCGTACAAGTAGAGTCTATAGCTTGGTTGTCTTTAAAGACCTATAGTAAAATTTTATTGCCAACATCTTTGCTGAGCATATTGTCCCCGCAATCTATCTTTCAAGGGGTGTTTTTTACGATTTGTTAGAAAAGAGCCAAAAATTACCGTTATATGGGGGAGTTGGAGAGGTAATATGTTCCACAAAAATATTTCCCTATACCCTACACTTCAGATGTAAAGAGCACATAGTTTCATGTACCGATATGCTGCACGAACAGGCCAAAAAGGGGGAAAATTTAAACCCCTCTAAAATAAAATTCCGATGTGATCGTTCAAAATGCCAACACATGTATATTTTCTTTTTGGTCTCCTCTAACAGAATCGGCTGTCAAAATCCCGTAATATTTTTTCGTGTTGTACAGTATAATTGATAGTAATTTTGATTTCAATTAGAAACAAACAAAAAGGTCCATAAATCTAAAAGTTTTATATAAATAGCACTAAATAATAAATACGTACGTACTTACTCGTACATTTCTAATGATAAAAGACCCCATTAAATTTTTTTGATAAAATTCCAGTAAAAAAAAAATGACAGCGAGCACTAACTGAATTTGTGCGCTCATTATATTTTTGTTAGTTTTATTTTATATGTACTACGTATTATTGTTATTTTAAAGAAGTAGTATTTGTTGCCGGATAAGCATATTGATATGCCTGCATTTCATTGGTGCTCTACCAATATGCAGGCATATTGGACATGCTTCTTAACCCGCGAAAAATAAAACTTTTTTCAAATAATAAATTTAATAAATGCTATTATTGTTATTATAATATTATTAATAAATAAAAATATTAATAATAATAATGAAATGAACTTAAAAAAATTACATAAAATGTGTGTTATTCTTAAGTGAGGACACTTGAAAAGAAAAGCTCTTGTGTTGTTGCTGTCGTTAAGTTTTTATTTTTGGATTGTCTGGGCCATTTATTGAACTAAATATGAACGACAGTGATTAAATTCGTTAACTGATAAACAGATAGAGAGACAGACAGACAGACGGGTGAGACAATCCGATCGATCGGTCGGTCGGGTTGGTCTATTGATCAAACCGTAAAGAAATAAATATTGGTATGAAAGAAAGCAATCAATAACATTTTGTTTCATAATAAAGTCACTTAAGAATGTGCCCATGAATAATGAATTAATGTGCTTCCTGCGGCTGTCTGACTAGTATAAATTAGAACCCAGCAAACATTTATACATCATAAGCAACTCAAGCCCTTCAAATGATCGATGGCATTTCATAAAGTTTTGCACTCGTTATAGTTTTTATTTTAATGAAATAAATTAAATAAATTTTTGTGCTGGGCTATACTGACTGACTGACTGACTGGCTGGGTTGGGTGCGTGTGCAAATGAGAAGAAGCCACTTGGATCGCTGTAATTTTGCAAACTTCAATTTAAAAGTCAACATGTTTCTGAGTTGGGTTATCGGCCAATTAAGTATTTTTTTTTTTGGGAGCAAGACCTTTAGACAACGTATGATATTGTGTCTGCCTTTATCTGCGACTGTGTGTGTGTGTGTGTGTTTGAGTTTGGCCGCTTATTTAATTTATTTCAAAGTGTTTTTATTGAGTTTTATTTTTTTAAATAAAACGTAATGTATCTTTAAGTATTTTCAAAGTGCGTGATGTGCTCTTAATGCCTTTTTTTATATTGTAAAAGTAAACCGTTATTTAATGTTTTTCATGTTTATTTTCTTTCTTTTTGTAATTAACAGAATTTTTCTCCATGGAAAGTGTAGGCGACATATTCAACGACACCTTCAAAATTGCACTGTACGCAAAGGAAGTGGGACGTTATTTGTGCTTCAGAAGAGGAAAATTGGTTGGAATGGTAAGTTTTGCAGCAAGCATAATTTAATTTTATAGCAACATTAAATGTTTAAGTCAAGCAAAGGTTTTTGATAAGCAAAATAAAAAAAAAGAAAGGGAAAAGTTGTTACACTGCAAAAAAGAAAAGAAAAAAGGACATGGATCTAAGGACAGATTCTGGCAGAGGCCATCAAAAAAATATACACGTGCATCGGCGTTTTGAAAGTTTACATCTGTGATTAATTTTCCGCCTTTTTGCATATAGTTATAGTTACTCGGCATATCATACGTTTGAGGTACAATATAAGTTAAGTACTTTTATGTAAAACACCACAAAAAACATTTTTGTGGAACATTTTAACCCTCCAACTCTTCGTTGTATGGGTGTTTTTGTACACATTTTAACCCTCTAACGCTTCGCTCTGCTGGCCTTCTTGTCGCCTTCTTAAAAAGGGGCAAAAATTCCTCTTCAGCATTGATGTAGTGGGCTAAATTTTTCGTGCAAAATATTTGTCAAAAAGTTCTACTGTAAAACTTCGCACACATTAAAGCTACAAATTTGATTTCAACATCACAAATCATTCAAAGCTTAAAATGTGTTTAAGGGTTAATTTCATACTTATTCACAATTGGTATTAAAATATCCCATAAAAGCGGATTTTATGAAGAAAGTTTGTATTAAAAATATGTTTCGCCATATAAAAGAAAGCCAACTAGTTTTGTTGTACAGTGTTACTTATTATATTTGAAACAAAATTGTTAAATAAAAAAACTTAAATAAAATTTTTTAACTCTTGTTGAATGTTCATGCTATTTTTTTCTTTTTTACTCTCTTTTTATTTTAGAAAAATTTAACAAGCGACTGCCACTTTATCGAGTCCCTTGATCATGGTTATTTTTTATATGCCAATGCTTATAATCCTTTATGGCGTGTGGGCTTCACCAAAGGCCTAAAACCGGTGGGACCGAGACACTGGAAAAGACCACAAACTCTGAAACGAGCTTGTTTTCTATTCGTCAAAATAAATGCCGAGCATTTTGATCGCAGTCGATTTACGACTACAACTACTGCTGCACCCAACACCAAGGCTACAGCAGCTGTGACTTTGAGGGAGGGACATAATAAATTGCACGATTCCAAAGCTAGTATTATAGATAGTAACAGTAATAATTATAAGAGAACCAAGTCCGCTAATAACGGCAAGCAACGCCAGCAGCATCAGCAGCAGCAGCAGCTTCCTATTAATAGTGAAAATATAAATGCTACTGGAGTCAGGCACCGCCAATTGCCTGACAGAGATATTTTGGGACAAAGACATCGCAAACGAAAACATCATGCAAAACTGGCTGCGACCAACAATGGTAGTGGAGGCAGTGGACTATTGCAGCCAAAAAATTTAGTAAGACATCATCATGACCAGGGAAACGGGGAGGGGCGGAGGCGTCAGCATCAACGAGAAGAAAGAGAACGCAAATTGCGTTTGAGAAACCAAAGAAGGCAGCAACAACAACAACAACAAATAGATACTGAGCCCATGCGAAATGCCACTAATTCCGCCTCACCTTCAGTGGCTGCTACCACTTTGGCAGCTACTGCTTCCTTGGCTCCATCTGCCTTAAACATAGTTGCTATGCTGGCTGCTGGTCGTCGTAAAAGAGGTCGCCGAAAGAAGCCAGCTGATAGCAGCGTTACAAATATTTCCTCAAATTCTGGCCATCATCAGGCCATGGATTTGCAACTAGTAGCTCAATCTCCTTTACAAGCTCAAAGCCAATATGATCGTGTGCAATTGAACCACCATACCAAAAGATATGAACACAAACTAAGGCATCATCATGAGCATAACTATCATCAAAAACATCAACAAACTATAGCACCAGTGAGTTCTTCCACCAGTAGTCCCGCAGCAAAGGAAGTCATTAAAGTACAGCAACAAAAACATAAATACTCAAATATTAATACAGACAGTCAATTACACAGCAAAAGCAGTAGTCGTCTTAGTCGTAATAATAGCAGCAGTAGTAGTAGTAGCAATAGCAGTAGCAGTAGTATACATAGCAATAATTTAAGCCATAATTTTAATTTAAATCTTAAACATAATGTTAATAATAATCTTAATAACAATAATAATAATAATAATGATAATAATAATGCAATACCTGCCTTGCCAAAAAAATACTTGTCGAAAAATAATTTTAACCCAGAATATTTAAAGCAACAAACTACAAAAAGCGCGACTGATTTTAATACAAAACCACAATTTAGTCATTCCTCTCAAGCCAGACCAGATCTACAGCAAATATTGCATCCACAGATGCAGAGATCTGAACCCAGTCATACTAGTCACGATTTTTATAAATTACTTTTAACATTAAAGCAACAAAAAGTGACAAGTGACAAAGTCGATGATGATGATGATGATGACAGCTATTTGCATGAGCAAAATTCCAATAGACTTTTAGTTAATAATAGTAATATAAGAGACAATAATTTACTACAGCAGGAGGAGGAGGAGGAGCATTTGGTAAATCGCTTTAAGCTAATTTATCTAGATCGAATAAGAAGCCATAATTTTAATTTAAGACAAAATACGAATAACAAAAATTATAACATAAAAAATAATGAAAATAATTCTCCTATTAGTAGTACAACAACAACAACAACAAAAACAATAGCAACAAATGAAGAAAATCATTCAGTTTTGGAAAATTTCCAAGAAATTAAAGATTTTTCATCCGAACATGAATACGAAGCTAAACACAACAACAATAGCCACAACGGTAGTAGTATTAAAAATAGTAGTAGCAGAAGTTATACAAAAACTTCTGCTACTGCTCATAAAAATAATCATAGTCATAAACGTACTAAAAGAAATTTAATTAACGAATATCTTACTAACAATAACAAAAACAACAACAATACCAGAAATGATAATGAAGAAAGCCCAGATAATAATGTTAGTAATTACAATAAACTTAAAGCTAAAAGTAGTAGCAAAGCCACCAGCAGTGTCAGAAGAAATAGCAACAGCAGTAGCAGTAGTAGTCATAATAGCAATAACAAAATTATTAATTTGCTTAAAAGTCTTGTTAATGTTAAACAAGTCAATAATCTAAAAAATAGCGAAAAACAAGAATATTTAAAGCTTCTAATGCCTTCTACTACTGCTTATCGCAATAGCGAATTGTTGCCAATTCTAGGCCAACAACAGCAACAACATTTACTTAAACTTATTAACAATCCTAATAAATATAATTATAATAATTATAATGGCAATGATTATGATAAAAATGGTGAAAATTTTAAGAAAATCCAAAATAAATATGAAAAAATTATAGTACAATACAGATCTGTATTTAATTGCTTGGAAAATGCTATTAGATAGAAAATGGGTAAGTAAATGTTTGATTGTGACAACAAATTAAACAACAATAAAGGAGAGTATAATTAAAATTTTGAATTTAAAAATAAATACGCAAGAAAAAAGAAAAATTGAGTTGGAAAAATTGGAATAAAGAATCAGAAGGTGAAAATTCGGCTGACCATATTGATAAAAAGGAATAAGATACTCATATTCCATTTCCTCATAAAATTTGGTTAAATAGCTGATGTTTCATTAATACTAGTATCCACGATCAAACGTGGTAAAAGCGAACAAAGGATGCTGATGATGACAGTGTAGCGGCTGTCGAAATTAGTAGTACTAGTCCGTTCTGCTAGTCTGATTAGATATTCCAATATTCCACTCATAAAAATAATTTGAATTTACATTAATTCAATTATTGTGAACTTAAGCCAAATAATAATAACTTCCGACTTATACACATTTCAGTTCGAATAATAATTACGTACAAATAATAAAATTAAAATTTTGCTGCAAAATAGTTTTTTTTCTAAAATCAAGTCTGTGAAGATGTCTTTTAGACACACATATAATATGCATTTTAGGGCAAATATTTTAAAAAATTCAATATTTTTTCAATTCAAATTGTACATTTGCCAACTAAGAAGGAATATTTCCATAAAAAATTTTTTAAACAGTTTGAAATTTCGTTGTTTAAAGGAAAAATGGTGGCACTCGGTTGTTGTTTGAACCAGTTATCTTGACAATACTGGTTTAAGGTTTTTAAGAATTGAAAAATTTTAGTATTCAATTCAGTATACCTCACTAACTGTAATAGACAGAAACGGATCCAGCTTGAGCTTTTGGTGGGGGGACGTCTAACAGAAACATAATTGCTCAATTCACAACCTGTTGTAAGTGTTGTAGATCGTAAAAATGTTGTTGGTCATTTTCTCATAAACATGTTTATTTGGAAATTACCAACAACATTTATACGATCTACAACACATACAACAGGTTGTGAATTGGGCCATTATTTTGAAAAACTTTTTTTAGAAAATCAATAGATATTGGGTATATTTTACTCGTTTTTTTTTGGTGGAGGGGGGGGGGGAATATCCCGTCCCCATTTTATCGGCGCTTCTGTAAAAGATAAGAGTGTTTAATGATTTTTTTGGAACCCAATGAAGGCTATAAGTACACAAAAGCTTCGGAATCGGTCAAGAATTAAAAGATTAGAAGCATTGACAAATCTTAAATGCCCGAAGTGTTCTACTTTGAGACCCAGCTCAGCTCCTGAGCAATATGGGCAGATCATCTTCTTATGTTAAATATGTATAACTTACCACTATATCCATGTAAAGTCTTATACTGATCGAGTCATCAGCTAATATGTTTCCAAAATATATATTTTTTCCTAATTAGTGGCTAATAACATATTACGTAACGCTCCAAGATTTGTTACGGATTAGATAATTTATTATAAATTTTTTTTTAAAGAGGGTTACGAATTGCGGGGGTATAAAGACTCCGAAAATAGCGTTACGTCATATGTGAATAGTCTCCTACTCAAAAAATCTCAAGGTTTTAGAGCACTTTGTCCACGGAATTAGCGAAAAGCTCTATATGCCTTAAAAATTTCAATCGAAAAATAACTCTTGTATTCAAGGATGGAAAATTAAATATTTTATGTATCAAACAATTTTTAAAATATCATATGTTGGAGCCTCAGATAATGTTTTAGGGCTCCAGAGTACATGCTTTAAGTTTCGAAAGTATTGCCTTTCTAAAGAATATTTTCGCTTACAGTGCCAACTTTTACGTAAGAGTCCAGTTCAAGGGTTAATAAGCATATTCATACTAATATAATAATAATTTTTTAATGAACAATTACCAAACAGAACGGCTATAATGAGTTCACCTTAAAAGAGAATATAGAAATAGGTAATTTTTATCCTACCAAGCATGGAAAAGTTAATACAAAATAGTTATTATACCATGGATGGTCAAATTATGAGCGCATATTTTTTAAACTAAAGATATTTTAATGCACTTTAAAGTAATACCAGTTTTATGAATATAGATTTGATATAGCGAGAGATATATCGAATTAAGAAACTATTGAGCCCCATATCTCCAAAACGAAGCGATATAACAAACCAAATCACATATACAAACATACATACATATCTGTAGGTGGAAGGTAAACTACACCAAGTCACATTCAGGAAGTGTCAAAAGGATTAGCGGAATAGCACGGTACTTTTGAAAATCAAATATTATAAAAAAAGTACGATTGCGTCAACTATTCCATCACTGATTGCAAATGCATCATTATTGACCTACTACTCTCTCTTTCTCTCTCTATCTCTCTCTCATGCAGGGTGTTGAATATTTCATAATTTATGTAAATCTCTTTTAGTTTTTGTTTTCTTCAAAGAAAATCCCAAGATTTTAAGATTTTTCTTTAGTATTTTAATAAGTAGTTAGTTGGTCACTGTCTGACAGACAGACAGTATGGGGAAGATGTGACAAGTCTTAAATCGATAATAACTTTTTCAAATTAATAACAAATGGAAAAATGTCAATCTTTCAAAAAATGTATTTAAACAATATGACAAATTGCTCACTACGCAGGTGGTTAAACTGGTCTCCAAATGGGCAACACACATTCTTCAGATACCAAAGAAACAATCCTAAATACATACTTGTATAGATCTTTTCAACAACATCCATACATACCTACTCGCATTATAATTAAAGCTACAGATGCTAAGTTAGTTAGTAAGTAACTTTGTTTATAGTGTGAAGGCAACAGCATCATTTTCATCAATGTGATGGGAGGGGGACTATAGATATTTTACATCGAATGCAACTTAAACAAGACTGTATGCTTAAGCAACAACGTTAAGGTGAGGTGGAGTATAGGCTTAAAACTAAAGAAGTAAAAAAATATCTTCTTAATTATTTACATAATTTCTCACCTTTATGGCGTATGTAAATTTTAATTTAATTTTTGTCATAGTTTGTGTTGTTATTTCATTTTATTTTTGTATTTGTATTTCGTTTTTTTTCGAGTATAAAACTATTAAAACTGTATTTAAATTCCCACTCACACGCCCTTTTATTCACTTTTCAATTTATAAGTCTAGAAAAAAAAGCTAATGGACTCATGGCAGCCACAGGTTTGAGAGGTAACTACAGTGCAGGTTAAAATATTAGAAACTTGGTATATCTATATAATTAATAGGCAAACCGATTCCATGTGAAGCAGTTTATGCTCATATTATGCAACCGATTTTGATAAAAATTTATACCATTTTAAACATATTTTTTCACAGATGTGTACAATTCATATTTTGCTAAAATCGGTTCAGTATTTTGGGAGCTATTAGCATTTAAAGTTCCAACTAATACATACACACGTATTGCTCATGCATGTAAGTTGAATAAAATAAAAAAGAACAAAAACAAGAAAACATGTATGTGTTGTTGTCCAACTGATTTTGCAAAGAAAGTAACGACAATAAGATATTTGTTCTATGTTTTGATGTGAGAACATTTTGAGAATGGCATAGGAACAAAAGGGAAGAGGGATAAATAATTGATTGTGATTTGTTTTTATATTTGACGGCTATTTTTTAGGGTTCTGTACATTAAGGGGGAAAAGGAATTCTATTGATTGCGCTACGTTGTACGTCTGTTTGTCTGTTCTGGAGAACCGTAAAAGGTACAAATCTGAAATTTTCACAAAATATGTGCAGCTACAACAACTACGACTGACATATTATTACGCAGAATACACCAATAAGTGTTGAAATTTAAGCAATTGGTAAAGCTTCTCATATATTTTGTTGCTGTAAATTTATTTAAAAAAATGTTTGACAACAAAATGTATGGAAAATTTTACCAATTTAACGAATAAACAGTTAACGAATGAGCTGTGACCTGCATCAATATAAAATTTAAATGGTATTCTATCAGTTAATGTTATTTTTACGATGTAATTTTGTCAATGAGCTGTATCTCGGAAACCGTAAGAGGCAAACTCTTGAAATTTTCACAGTTAGTGCAGTATTTCAAAGGAAACAGTAACGAATGAAGCGCAATAATTAGACAATTGAAACAGACAAAATTAATAATTAAAGGATATCCCTCCAAGTAATGAAACGAACAAGCCGAGAAATAAATCGCAAAAATAATCGTTAGAACGAAAAAAGTCGCCAAAACAGAAAAAAGCGTAGAACTAAAAAAAATCGCTAAATTAAACAAAAAAATAAACGCAGAAACTAAATAAACGCTAAAAACTAAAAAAGACCCTAAACAACACAAAAAACACAAAAACTAAAAAAATAGACAATATTAAAAAATGTTATGAAAAAGCGCTAAAACAAAAAAAGAGCACCAAAGACAAAAAACCGCCATAACTAAAAAAACGAAAATGTTTAAAAAATCCCAAAAAAGAAAAATGAAAAATCAAAATGAAAAAACCACCAAAAGTAAAAAATGGCCAAAATAAAGTAAAAATCACCAGAGCTTAAAAAAAGCCAACACGAAAAAGCGGTTAAACAAAAAAAAAAAAAACCAAAAAATCACCAAATTAAAATAAATCCAAAACTAAAAAGATCGGCAAAACGAAACAAAAAATCGCAAAAACTAAGTAAGTCGCAAAAAAAAACGTTAAACGAAAAAAACTAAATCTAAAAAATACTTAGAACGAAAAAAAGTCCGCAAAGCTAACAAAAATCGCCAAAACGAAAAGAGGAATTATGCATATGCTATTCGAACGAAAGCCATTGTGTGCGAGTCAAATTATTACTTTACTGAATTTATTTAATGATTATTTTTGAGTAATTTCTCGGACTATAATATGTCATCGTTGCTGCGAAAAAATCAGCTATGTGTTTTTTATAAATATTTCCAGGATCTAGTGAAAATAACCTTTTAAATATGTAAAGGGGTGCAATAAAAAGTTTTCGAAAATTTTCACATAACTGATTTCGTCAGACCAGCAACGACATATAGTTCGACAAATTACTCAAAATAATAATTTAAACGTGGACAAAACCAAATGGAAACCTCCTTCCTTTTCCAGCGAGTGCATTCCACGCATCCACCACTACCTGCACTGAAAATTTTTTTTCATAGATTCTGTTAATTTCGACATTAATCCAATGAAAAACTTTATTAAAACTAAAACAACGTCGCTCTTTGTTGGATTAATGAAAAAATTTCGTTAAAATTATTGTAATGAAACTTTCACTAAATCTATGAAAACTTTAATTGTTCCAATGTAGTAATTTCCATAAACTAATAAAGATATTTCATTATTTTCACCAATTTATTTCATAATTTTATTGATATAATTCATTATTTTAATGATATTATATCATTGTTTTAATGAAATTAGTTTACTATTAAGTAGGCTTATTAGTTTAAAATATTTTTTTACTATTTTAGTTTATTGATAATTCAATGGCACAAATACTACACATCAGAAAAATTTTCATTGTTGGTGACAGTTCACAGTATCGAACTCAGTCTCTTGATTTTCGTCTTTTGCTTTATAGGCAACGTCTACACTACTTTAGCCAACAGCACTGTCATAGCAATGTGCTCTATGAGTGTATAATAATAAGAAAGAGTACAACAATAACAAGTATACAAAATTATTTTTGTTGTGCGCTTCTGATTGAAAACTGTTGAAATAAATAAGGTTATGTTCTGTTTTCTTTTCTAAAAGACAACATATGTGGGTTTATTGCATAGACATTTTTCATTAAAGCTATGAAATACCTTTCATTGAAAATATGACATTCAAAAGCTTTCATTTTTTAAATTCTTTTTAATTTCTAAGAGCATATATTTCAAGCTTTTTAAATATCCATTAAAACATTTCGTCAAAACTTAAAATATAAATGCAATAAAATTTGTTAACAAAACTAAGAAAGCTAATGAAGCAACTGCAATGAAATTCTTTCACATAAAATTACAGAGATAAATTTAAAAAGTGTTCCAATAGTTCTAGCCAGCACTGTTAAAATGTATGTTTGCTTAAATAAATGCAACATTAATGCGCCCAGAAGGGGGTTCTATTTAACATATTATTTTGTATCAATAATTTATAGCATTTTAATGAGCTTGTTCGTTCGGTCGTTCGTTGCGTTTGATTTTCTTTATCACAAAAATACTCGTAAATAAATAATATATAAATATAAAAAAATAGAAAATAAAAGTTTCTCTCTTGTGGAAAATTAACATCTCTAATTTTTTTTGTTGTGGTGGATCATAAATCTGTTGAGTGCGGCTGGGACTGTTGTATTACTGTAAATGTGGTGACTGATAGACAGACAGGCTGACTGACAGCAGGGCAGGCGTGAGCATATTTGTGACGTTGTGTGTTTATTTGATTGTTGTTTTTAATTTTGTCTCATTATTACCAGATTGTATGGCTTGAGAGATCGGGCTGTAAATCGGCATGGATGATGATGGGCTTTTTAATGGCCTTAACTGTGTGTTTAATGTGTTTCGGTTTCTTTCGTTTCGTTTCGTTCAGTTCAGTTTAGTTTAGTTTAGTTTCGTTTCATATTCTTTTTCTTTTAATTTTTAATTTTAATTGTATATTTCTCCTTTTTTTTCTAATTATAAAACTAAAAAAAAAAACAACTGTGCATAAAAGTCATTTATTGGATTTGAAATTAATAACACGAAGCTATCTATAGTAAATAAAACCCGAGAAATAAGTAGTAAATATTGAAGGTGATTATAACTGATTCGATTGATCTTTAAGAACTTTGGTTAACAAAGCAACAAACAAATATCAAAAAAAAGAAAAAAAAAAGAATAATAAAATATAATAAGAAGAAGAAAGAGGTTTGAAAAATATACATCAAAGCATACAATCCACACATAAAATATTTATGATGAAATTTGATTTTTTTTTTCAATATTGTTTGTTGCTTCATCAAGTCTTCTTTCTATCTGCACTCAATGCGTATTGAAACCAAAAATAAACCATTAATTTTCTAATGATTAGTGGTTGATTGTGAATTCTAGGAACTTAAACCATTTATATTTCTTAAATCTATTGAAGAAATATTAAGGTGAATTCTTGTTAACGCAATTTACACGAGCTACACAATTAAATAATCATTAGTTTTTTAAAGAATTATTTTAAGGAAAATTTATCCAAAAAAACTTAAACAAAATTTTTTTTATGGAATTAATACAACTTTTTATCCAAATTAGTAAACTCGCTATGTAAGCTTTCCGATTTGTCTAGGCAGGAATCAAACCTGCAAGCTCCAGACTAATAGTCAAGTATAATATCCTCTAGTTTATGAAGCACCCAAAATTTAGCAAAATATATTTTGTTTTCTTAAAAATATATTGCAAAAGATTATGATGGGAGGACAGGAAGGGGGCTATCTAGTTTCTATGTGTGTTTTATTTAAGCTTGAGTTGGATAATCAGGAAGCTTTTACACACATTTTTGGGGAACGTTAGTAAAATATTTCTACAAATGTTAACGAGAAGTCTAATATATACAAGATATCAAAAGTTAAACAAAGCCGCAGATAGCGCTATAAGATCTAGCAAGTAGTTTAGCAAGATTCCTGTACACAAAAGAATTTTTGAATATAATTTTTAAGATGTTTGCTTAGCGCCATCTAGTGAACAATTTGTGGACTACAGCAAATTTCAACAATAACAGTGTACAGCAAAATCAGTTACCAAAAAATATATTCGTGTATCGGCGTATTGAAAGCTTATATCTAGGTCTTATTTAAGGGAGGGGAAGGGGGTTCAAATTCCCCATTTTTTTGTACATAGTTATATAGACTCGTCATAGGAAATCTTTTAAGCCTTTTGTTTAAGGTATAATATATACTAGTTTTTCTATGTAAAACACCACGAGAAACATTTTTGTGGAACATTTTAACCCGCTAACACTTCGTTGTATGACTTTTTTGTACTTTTCTTAAAAAAGGAAAAAGAGCTTGCCTCAGCGGCGGCGACATTGTGGGCTAAAATTTTCTACAAAAATATTTGCCGTAAAATTCAACTATACGTTTTCAAAGACACCAAAGCTGCCGCTCAACTTAAATTCCAGATATCATAAAAAACTTAAAATGTGTTTAAGGGTTAATTTCGTGTTTATCTAAAATTAGTACTCGGCATAAGAAATGTTTCAAGTTTTGCGTTTAAAGTATAACATGTCCTTATCACTTATATGTAAAACTCCACGAGGAACATTTTTGTGGAACATGTTAACCCTCTAACTCTTCGTTGTATGGGTCGTTATCTTCAAAAAGGTGCAAAATTCCTACAAAATTTCCTATGACGAATACTAATTGTGCATAAGTACGAAATTAACCCTTAAACACATTTTCAGTTTTGAGTTATTTGTGGCGTTCAAGTTGATTGGCTGGATAATGGGCCAATGTCAAATTATTGAGTTTTGAGAAAAAGGCAAATTATGTTTAAGTTATACATAGTGACATTGGCCCTTTTAGCACCAAGCCACAGATATGTTGTAGTAATTTACCTATAATTAGTGCCCTGTAGTGTCGAAAAAAGAAGTAAAATCAAAAAAGTTTTTTGTAGAAAGTTGTCTTTTAAACAATTCGAGGTGACTGACTGACTGACTGACTGTCTGTTAATTGTGATTTCTATTCGTTTCAGTGTTTACGTTCGAGGGCAACTTAATAAAATTAAAAACAATTTCGTTCACGAAACACGAGTGAGAATATTTTGTGCTAATAAAATTGTCTTGGACTTTATCTTAATTTGGAATGTGTAGTATTTTAATCTTCTTTTTCTTTGTTCTCAAACCTAATCAAATAATTATGCCAAGTATTTAGCACCTTAAAAACGGAAGATTGAGTCTATAAATCTCAACAACATCAAATGAACATCAAATCGTGGTCGTGGTTATAAAAATATTTAGAAACAAGATTATTTTAAATGCGTTCATTTGTTCGTTCGTTCTCATGGAAGTGGGTAATAAATCGAGCCAGTTCGACAAGCAGCATATGAAACAATGACAACTGTGTTTTATTGACTGATGCGAAAACAATTCACGTAGAAATAAAAAAAAACATTTTACGATCAAAAACAAATGAGCATTGAAAGATATTAAAACAGTTTTTATTTTACGAGCAGATTACTTATTTGGTTAAATGTATCTGAGATACTTAAATATGTTTGTGTATTTTGTTTATGGCTCTGCGTGTGTGTGTGTGTGTGTGTGTGGGTGTGTGCTCGCTCGTATTTAACGCCAAATTAAAAGTAATTAAATTTTTATAATCAATATATTAGAATTCATTTAGCAGAGTAGAAATCTGGTGCCAAGCCAGCAATCAGTTGAGGTTGTATAAAATACCGCAACAGCAAAACTAACAAAACAAACATTTTATAACAATAACATAGAAACAACAATACTAATGTTATTATTGTTGCTGTTGTTGCGGTTACCCCCAACACTATAAGATTGATAGATAGATACAAATGTACTTGAATACGAGTAGTTAGTTAGTTACCAGCGTGCCTGAGTGAGTACTTGTAGTTGTGGCTACATTTAATTATTTTTAATGATCTTCCTTGTTTGAGAAATGTTTAGAATTTTTTCTTTGTCATCCATCCATCCATTAGCAAACAATTTAATTCGTTTTAAATGTTATTTTATAATCAATCTTGTTTCGAATTCTTAATTTAACATTTATGGAGTCCAATTTATTTATAGCGCCATAAACTATTCGATTATAACATTTTATATTTTTCATGTACGAGTATTATACGAACGAGTATAATAGAAGAAAAAAAATTATTTCGGAAACAAAACAAGAAAATTCAAATCAGTTTCAGTAACACCCACCCACCTTTTAACGAATGTCGACCGTCTACGCTCATTTATAACAAAAAAAAAAAAAAAGACAGATCATTAAATAGATAAATCGATAGTTTGGTCTTGCTATTTACGATAGATTGAATAGTTTAATATGACAATAATAAATTTTCTTAAGACTCTGGTTAAAAGTGTTGTGGCTCTATTTTAAACTTGTATTAATTAATAACAAAATTTATTAAAATTTATTCTTTTATTTGCTTCAAAGATAAATTTAAATTATAAAACACCAAAATATTTATTAATAAATATTTTGATTAAAATTTAAACAACATGTTACTAAATTTTTACTATGATTGTGTATGAGAGTGCATACGAGTATTTCATTTAAAGTCGGTATTAGTACAAAGCAGTTTTTCAATCTGTTTGTTGTTACGACATTGGGCTCGTATTGTAGGTTGTTGATACGTGAAGGTATTGGTAATGAGTTTTCTAATTTAATTAGAATGTTTTTTAATTTAAGCAATAGAAGAACAAAATTTGCATGGCTTGTGAGTACCATAACTCAACTTAGTGCTGCTTAAAACACTGTAGAACGAAGTAGAAAAAAATATACGTGTTTCCTCGTTTTGAAAATTTACACCTGCGACTGATTTGAAGGGGAGTTAAAGTTTCCCCCTTTTGCATATTGCTACTGAATCGATATAGGAAAACTTTTAGTCCTTACATATTAGATATAAAGTGTGCTCAGCTCCCTCTCCCTTCTATTCAAACAGGGGCTAAACACTCCCTTTAAACAGCAGCGTAGCGTTCTGAAATGTCCTATTAATATATTTGGCATAAAATTCTACTATAAGTATTCAAAGACACCAAAGTTTAAAATCCAACTTGAACGCCAGAAATAAGACAAAACTTAAAAAGTATCTGACAACACCGATTATATTGTACAACGCAAACAATAACAAGGTTCTACCGACTGATCCTGGTAAAAAATATACGTGTGTGTTTCTTAGTTTTAAAAGTTTACAGCGTGGGGATTTGAAGTTCCCTATTTTATGGGACAGTTGCACATTGTTATAGTGAATCAGTAAAGAAAATCTTTTAATCCCTTTATTTAATATATAAGGTGGGCTCAGATTTCTTACGTAAAACAATATGAGCCACATTTTTGTGGAACATGAGTCTTTTTGTTCCTCTCTTAAGCTTCATAGTAAATTATTCAAACGTCACTTAGTGGTTCCAATTAGAAAAAAATGTTAATAAATGTGTATTTTTGAAATATGCGATTCGATTACAAAACAATGTCCATTGGGGTAAAGGATGTGTTTTGTGGCATCAAACCGCTGAGTTTTTATGAACATTATATACATAATTTTAAAGAGAATAGTTTTTATATTTAATTTATGTAAAAATAGGCAACAATTTCTCTGCAAATTTAAGAAAAATTTAACAAAAACAAATTATTATTATTATTAAAAGTTTAACATTAAGGGGTACTATTTTTCAAAAGTATTTTTTAAGGTCGCCTCTATCATTAGTATAGTATTGGGATTATATATTTGAAAATAAATAAAAAAAATATATATAAAATGAAAATATTTTTATTAAAAAATTAGGAACTTTTTCAGAAATAACACCGTATTATTTGCAACCATTTGCAACTTTTTGAGCCTTGAATTTTCACTTTTTTAATTTGTCCAAACCAATTGTTTAAAATGCGCGTAACTCTTAAAATAATAAATAGAATTTGATGAGAATTAATCCAGTCAAGTGCAGAAAAGTGTTAGCTTTCAAATGATAAAAATACATTTTTAAAAACCGCAAATTTGAAAAATGAATTGCTGCTAAGAACCCCCATATAATTGCCCCAACATGCGATGTATGTAAAAATCTTAGAGGAGGACCCTACGCTTTAAGAACGTTAAAATTTTGACCACCCTGTTGAAACAGACGATGAGCTACTGGCTGTCAAATTTGACTACTTCGGACATGAAAAACTTTGTTGCCCTTTACAAATATTATCTGATTTTAATAAATTTAACCTTGTTGTAAAGTTTATGATTAGATAAAGATAACACCTTTAAATTCATTAGAATATCTTTAATATTTTCAAAGATTTTTGGCTTTGAATTTTAAAGCTTTGGTTTTTGTCCTCAACTTTACTCCCTATTTCGTAAATATCTCCGGTAATAGCTTAGAAAATTTTTTGAAAAAAATATTTTATGATTTCTCACACAATTCTTGATAATATGCAGAAAAAAAATGTTTTGTTGTCATCTCAATTCATGTAGTCGTGAAAAATAATCCAAAACAAGACTTTGAAATCAGAGCGAAAAATGGCTATATATGGGCAAGAAATTTTTGAAAATTTTTCTCAAAAAATTTTCAAAACTCAAATTTTGTGTTTTCAATATTTCAAAAGAGTACATACTACGAAAATGACTTTCAAATCGATTTAAGCATGCACGCCACATCCAGCATGGGACGAAAATTTTAAGTTTTAATACGACATTCTAAATTCATCGCTTAAGAAGAAAAAAAGCTCATCGATTTTTTCAAATGTCTTTAAAATTATATTAGATATTTTTATATAATTAATTTGGATTTTAATACTTTAACCGCCCCTCAAATATGTGGCCAGGAGAGCAGATTTTCTAAAAATAGTAAAATTTTCAGATGCATTTTATTTACCTGCATGAGAATAGTACTAATCTTGATTTTTTAATTGTTTATTTCTTTACTATTTATTAAGAAACATAGCAGTCCTCTTATGTGTAAAAAATGTTAATGATATATTGAACAAGTACTTTTTTTAAAAGAATTTTTAATAAAAAACAGCACGTGAAGAAGCTGCAAATTTCCAATTTTTAAGGGCAAAATTGTATACGTATGAGTAATATGATAGTATACACTACCGTAATACTCATACTTATACGTATATACTATCATATTACTCATACGTATAAAAATTTGGTCTGAAAATTGTTAATAAGCTTATTCATGTGCTGAACTCTCTTCCCTTTTAGTTTCATGACTTTCGTACAACAATACCAATTTAAAGCAGAGAAAACAATTTTGTTGTTGTTGTTATTTTCTTTGCAAAAGCAAAATCGACAAATATGTATGTATGTATGTTTTGTTTATTTTTTAAGCTTTAAAGCTTAAATATGCATGTGTACTATTTCTGCATGTCTGAATAGCAATTTTAAATGCTTATAGCTCCCGAATTATTAAACCGATTTTAATAAAATATATTTTGTGCACATCTTTAAATCACTACCTTTAAAATGGCATACATATTTTCTAAATCGGTTTTACATTGTTAGCATAAAAGCGATAACAAAAAACCGTCTTGCCTATTAATTATGTAAGAAGATATCTTAAATAAAAAATTTTAGTACACCCGAAGAAAATGGATGATAAAGTTATAAGGCCAAACGACCGATATTCCTAAAACATAGGTTAGAAGATTTTAGATCAAGTCTTCTTTCAAATAAAAGGAAAACTAAACTAAAATCGATGTAACCTTTTGAGAGCTACGGTGCCAAAGATGCACACTTTCAGCAAAGCTAGCAAAGAGGTAATAACTTCTAAAGGGTCCGATCGATTTTTTTTCCAGCATAGCTAAGAACACTCTCGATGAAGTCACCTTTCGAACAAAACAAACTAAATAAAAATCGATACACACTTCAAACTTATAACAACCCTCTTTTTTGGTCGGGGGCTAAAAATGGTTAATCAAAGGCTATTCTAATGTCATGCCATTACGTTAAGTTATTTGTTCCAGTACTTGGACTCTGATTTTTTTTAACAGGTTCTTAGTTATAGAAATTCTTCAAAGTATATTTCTGAATCAAAAGTGGTTTCTTAAAAACCTGCTACGTTTTGAATATAAAATCTAATGTCACATTTGAATTTTATCAGTCAAACAAAATATATTTTATATGTTTATTGCTAATAAATATGCGGTGAACATAATGAAAAATGATTAAAAAAAATGAAATTATTTGCGAGCAATGCAGGCGATAAAAAAAATGTATGAACGTTCAGATCTGACTACATATTGGCGTGCGCTGAAATAAAAACAAAAAAATAAAGATTAAACATGAAATTTATTGTCTTTATCGTAAATCAAAAGGCATTAGAATAATTTCTTAATTATCATTATTGTTCTTACAAAATTGATTAAATTAAATAAAACAACAATGAACTGGCTTGATGGTAATTTTCCGCTAATAACAGGGTATGATATATTCATTTCGAAAGTACTTGCGAGTGAGTGCAAGTATTTCAACTCAAATAATAAATAGCTGTGTAAAAGTTTAAACCTTTTTTAAGCGTTTGTTTGTTTGTTTGTTTGTTTGTTTGTTTGTTTGTTTGTTTTTTACATTAAAATTGAATGCATGAAATTTTGTGCGTCATGTTGACATCACATTTACCTCAGCAGATGCTCTGATGCGGGCATGAGTAGTTCATTTGAAAGCTTTGATTCTTATATCACGAATATATTTTAATTTAATTATAATTTATAGCTTGTCTTGTTTCGTTAATACACAGGTATTTCTTTATTTATTAATAAATCATAATAATAAAAAAATTTTGAGGAATTTCTAGCGTTTTTATTAATTTTGTTTGTTTTACTTAACTTTAAGCCTCAAATTAAATAGAAAGAGTAGAGAGAGAGAGGGAGGGGTGATTATAAAACGGAAATTCCATGGAACCAAAGTGTGTCTATCGGTTTGTCCGTCATTTAAAATAAAATATTTAAAACAAAACCATTTAACAGTGAACGAGTATTGACGTCGTCGAGAACTACCTGTTTTTATTTTGACGTTTTAGTATTTGTCTAAAAAAAGTATTAAGATGCCACGTTTTGTTATGCAAATTTTCCTTATTTGATATTTTATTTTTCGTTTATCTCTTTGTCAAATAATGGCCATTAAAACGTGAATTTTGTTGACATTTTTGTTTAAATGTAGACAAATTAATTAACACATCAATGTGACAGCTTCACAAACTTACTAAAATACAATGTACTACTGCCTGCCAGCCATAGAAACAATAAAACCAAAAACAATAACTTAATGAAACCAAACGGCGCCACAAAATACTAATATAAAATAATACGAGGGCGTTTTCAGAATTAAGTCTGTCTCCTAATAAGAAAATCGTTATCTTTTTTTTTTGAGGGAAAGAAAAATTCCTCTGAAGGAGAGTCTAGCATTACATTTTTGTAAGCTATATTGCCATTGAAGCGTAGTTTTTTTGCCCCTTTTTGTGAAAGGTACAAAAAGACCCATACGGCGAAGCGTTAGAGAGTTAAAAGGTTTCAAAAAAAAATATTACTCGTCCTGTTTTCCATGACAGTACTGAACACATCTTATACCTTAAACAGAAGGATTACAAGGTTTCCTATGCCGATTCATTATAACAATGTCCAAAATGAGTCACAAATATATATTTTTTGATGTCTTCTACCAGAATCAGCCGTGTTAGAACATTATTAATGTTTTTTTGTGATGTGCAGTGTAATATATAGTTCTTCGGAGTATGCCACATAATCTGAAAAAAACGTATGTTTAATTATTAATTATTTAATTATTATTAATTGATTCAAGTAATTGTTTAATTAATAGTTTAATTAATACAATTAATAGTTTAATTAGCTCAATTAATTTTTTAATTAGTTCAATTAGCTTTAACAGAATCGTCTTATATTATTCCCTTGCTCTTATGTTGGCAAAAATCTAGCCAAGATATAAAAAAATTAAATAAAAGCCTATTTGTTGTTGCGAATTTATGTAAAATAATTCTCATTAATATTTTAAGTTTTTTTTACAAACAAACACCCAAACATATTAGTATTTTTCTTTATATTTGTACACTCGGAAATATTCTAAAATATATTGTATACTATTATTTTTATCACGCATATGCTCTTCTTATTAGTTATGTGTACTGAACGTTACTCATTCTTAATTTCATTAATATTTTTTTAATTGCTGCAATTGCATTAACAAAATTGAACAAATGTTATTATATTGAAAAATTTTCTATTAATCAATCAATAGTTTGCAGCCTAAACAAATTTATTGGACGTTTCGCTGGGCTCTTAAAATTAATTTTTGTTATACTTAAAGTTCTCTGAAGATTATTCATCTCGATAGATGTTAGTTCAATTTATAGTGTTTGTTTGAAAACACTATGAAATTCATATAAAAGTGTATTGAACGTTACCTTCAAAAACGTCTTAAATATGATGTAGCTTTGAGTTTAAAGATGTTGGACGGATGGTAGCACCAACGGCTAAAGTATAGGAAATAGTGTAGAGAAATTCGTTGTTCCCCGTAGTTTTATCTACTGAACGTTATTCTTTTTTAGTTTCACTCCTAACTGTAAATGCTGCAATTGCATTAACAAATTTGGTCAAATATTATTATATTGTAAAACATTTGGTTTGTATGCTAAAAATATATTGACCGTTATCTATATTTTCTTTAAAAACTCTTGATGTTCTGAAAATACATTTCTATCATTAACTATAAAAATTCTTGAAATTCATACAAAAGTGTGTTGAACGTTATTTCAAAAGATTTCTTAATTATGATTTAGCTTCGATGGTAGAAAATGGTAGCTCCAACGGCTAAAGGAAAACATTGTAGAGAAATAAGTTTTTGTTCGTAGTCTTGTGTTCTGAACGCTGCTCTTTATTTTTATTATTTTATTTTTATTACATTAAACAATTTATCAAATATTATTATATTAAAAAGGTTTAATTTATCGAGCCTGGCTCGTATTCTAAGAAACGAATTGAACGTTATGCATAGTTTTTAAAATTAATTATTGTTGTTCTTAAAAATTTTCAAATTTATTTTTTTTTATTTATTTATTAAGTCTATAGAATATTCCTTACAGACTATATTACAATTCATATAAATTATTAGGATAAAATAGGTAAATAATTTTAAAACCTTTAGATATTCAAATGCGCAATGATATTGCGTTTTATAATATACAATTTTAAAGAAAAATCTATAAAATTAGACATTTCGTTAAAATCATCGAAGATTTACCTGAAAAAATATGAAATTTATACAAATGGAATAAACGGCTTAAGGGTAACGGTATAAGGAAAAGCTAAAACTCGGCAAGGCTCGTCATAACACATTTCTAGTTAAAGAAAAGGATATATAATTATATACATATAATAAAAATGGCCTTTTTATTAAATTGCTATTTTTATTTATAGAAATTAAGAAACATTAAAAAGAAGTGGACTGTTTTGATGGATGCTAATATCTGAAAAAGAGAAGCATAAAGTTTATCATTAACCCATTGCTACGCGTTGGTTTTACTTCATGTGCCATTTACCTTCTTTGCGTTCTTAAGTCAAACTTCAATCAACGTTCTTTTTGCAATTGTACTTTTTTCTATGTCCATTTACTCTACGCTTTAGAGATTTCAGACCGTAAGCAGATAGTTGTCCGTTTAGGGACTAGGCGGGGGCTTGATCGCACTCTTTTTTTTTCTTCAAAAATTGTATGGAGTCTAATATGCAAATATTCCACTCTTTTTATAATAAGTTCTAAAGATTGAGAATTATACTCAATACTTTGACACTCTTTACTTTATGATATAAAAAATTTTGTTTGCTAATTGTTCCAATTACTGATATGATCATTATCCAAGGCACAGGAAACTCTGTTGTGTGATTGTTGTGGCAATTTATTTTCTTTAAATTTCTGGTGAAAGTGTTCAATTACCAAGAAGACTTTGTGTTTTTTTGTGTCGCAATCAAAATATGTGTTCGGCATGCAACACGACAAAAGACTAGGACAATCAGCTGCAAAGTCCTGATAACAAAACAACATGAGAAAAATTAAGAGAAGGAATAAAGAAAGAAAGAAAGGAGATGAAACTGTTCACAACAGCTTTGACTGACACTCAAAGGCAATTTAACAAATGTTGTGCGATAATTAGAGTCTCTTTTTATACAAAATCAGGCAACAACACACACACATGCAGAAACACAATCTCATACAATAAACAAGTAATTGACAATTTACGACCGTAACGACCAACCAACTTGAATGTTGGTCTAATATACAACCAAAAATTAAAAAAAATTCTTTTTGCTTGTACATAAAAATTATTTAGGGCTCCAGTCAAACACACACACACACACACACACGCGCGTACACTATCGCATTGGCCTTCTCACGTCTTTGGCACATGAATGAAAAGGTAATTGTGGCCAAATTGTCTTAAATAAGTGTGTAATTCTCGTTTCAAATTTATTTGAAGAAAACTAAAATGATTTCGTGATAATAATTTTTTTCGTCTTTCGTAATTTGTTAAGATTTCCTCCTCCTGTTTCCATTGATCTTTTGCGCAAACAATCAACTTTATACATATTTTTCGTAGTTATCAAAAGGTGTGTTTTCTGTCGTTTCATTCCTAAAAGCCATCAATGATTTGGTTGTTGATTTATCGCCCTAAAAAGGTATAAACGTCTGTCATTTCATTGATAAACTGCCAAGATAGAATAAACGCCAGTTGTATTGACGTTGATAGCGATGACGGTGATCATGAATCTGATGACGATCGACGTTGGTGATACTAGGCAACAACGAACCAGCTAACCAACCAACCAACCAACCAACCAACCAACCAACCAATTAACCAACCAACCAAGAGCGTTAGAAAGTAATTTGATAAAATTGAAATTCTTTAGGTCTTTTAAAATTCCTGTTTTAAATGAAAAGCAAAGAAAACAAAAAACTTATAAAAGATTGACCGACAAAAATGATTGACATCTTAACTACCGTTTAATGGCTGATGAAAAGTGTCAACGATTTGTCAAATTCAATAGATTTTTTACGTTTGTTAAATGACACAAACCGTTCAACACGAGCAACTACTACTGCCAAGCAACTAACCAACCAACCAATCGACCATCCCGACTAAACAACCACCATCGTCGTCCGTCACATTATACAGTTTTTAAGTGTCGACATCATTATTGATGTTTAGAAATTTATCATTCACATTTATTCACTTATACATTTGCTCATTAAAAATACAGCACAGAAGAAGATACTCACACGTTGTTACTACCGTCCATCCATCCATCCATCCATCCATCCATTCATTCATACATCTATCCATCCATCAGTACTTGTACTCGGCCACAATTAATTGTGTTGAAAGCATTTCAACTGATGTGAGGGTATTTTCTTGACTTGTATGGAATGTTACTTACGTCGTTTGGTGGGCGATTTGAAAATAAAAGGTTGTAAATACTCGCACGAGTAAGTAATAATTATTTTTGTTTTCATTTTATTTCAACTTTAAAGCAATTAAAGAAAATACTCGTAGTATTTATACCATTAACATGTTAAAATACTTAAAGCATTTCTTTCATCATGAGAAACTTGATGTTTAAATAGTCGTTCGTAAAAATGAACTCTTTTTTAAGTTGCCACACTCTCGCCAGAGTTCAAGTCATTAGTAGTTTGGATAAAGATACATGACACTTAATATTAAGGCATAATTAATGTGAAAATTAAAAAAAATGTGTAATAAAATTAAAGCATGAAAGCAAAATTTTTATATAACCAAATTTTGGTTCAAAAAGCAAAGTACTTAGGGAAAAATATTTAAAAATTTTTGTCTTCGGACTTTATAAAAACATCACTATTTTTACTTAAGATGTCATCAAATGAGTGCATACTGCAAACGCGTAGGAACGCGAACCGCAAAAAAAGTTAAATATTGTAGTTAATATTTAATTTTGAATATCTTAAATATCTAGCGACTGATCGTGGTAGAGGGGATCAACAAAAAATATACATGCTTCGGCATCTTCAAAATATACTCTCACAAAATGATTACAGTAACGGAATGTACTTTATTTAAAAACTATTCCGCACAGTCATTTGTAAATGAATAAACATTAAACATTAAA
The DNA here is from genome assembly GCA_956483635.1 of Panzeria rudis. NCBI lineage: Eukaryota > Metazoa > Arthropoda > Insecta > Diptera > Tachinidae > Panzeria > Panzeria rudis. Next base: position 3,289,322 of record OY101450.1, on the reverse strand, counting down.
AGCAATTTTATTTTTAACTGATTCTAACATTCATTAAATAAACTAAGTACACATTAATATGGATTTTTGGTTGCTTCCAATATTGTCCGTTGTTTATGTTATAAGTACCAAAAAAGAGTACACACATAAAAATAACACACACACAAACACCCAAAATATTCCGTACGTAAAATTCGATGAAATTGCAGTTTAAAATAAATGAATTTTCATTTAAAACCGGTAGGCAGTGGATAGTGTGCTAGACAATTAACTGGGAGGTCACATGATCAATTCCAGCCAAGACCATGTGTGTGTGTGTGTGTGTGTGTTTTTTTTTTATTTTCTATTTTAATGTTAGTTAAATGCATAAACATTACATGCATACCGAGAATAGAAATAATATATATTTTTTAAGAGTAAGTTTATGTTAACCTGAAGGAGCTTTGTTCGATTCCCAGTGGATATTAAAATATCAAACAGTGAGTGAAAATATAAAATTAATAAAATATTAATTATAGATACAAAATAATCAGCCTTTAACATGATGTTAGTTTATTTAAAAATAACGCAAAAATCATTTGTTTTTACAGAATTTTTGGTTGACTATTTAACAGTAAAAATAGCAGAAACAAGGGAAACATCTTTTATTTTTACGGAAGTTGTGATTCTTTTTTTGGGACAGTTAAATTTATCCGAACAAAGAAAGGTACACTTTAAGTCAGTTAATTTTTTACATTAAAATTAAATAAACTGTTTGCTTAGTTTAAATTAAAAATAAGTAGAACGGTTTTTAATTGAATTTTCATTTATTTTATATTACAATTTCAGTTTATACAGCAAAGTGTTAGACGTCTAAAATATTCCAGAGAAATGTTTGTCGTGGTGTTATCAATAAAAGTTCTAAATACACTTTATTCCAAAAATGTAAGGATTACAAGATTTCAAATGCCGATTAATTATAACAATGTGCAAAAGTGGAGGGGACTTTAATTCCTCTTAAGTGAATCCCAGATGTAAACTGTCAATACGCCAATACACGTGTATATTTCTTTGGTACCTTTTACCAGAATAAGTCTTTAGAATTTTGGATTATTTTTTGGATTCATAAAAAATTGATAGCGAGGGTTGAAATATCGTATATTCAACTAATATATTATCGGCCTAAACATCTTTTCCAAGCAATATTTTTTCCGGCTGTATTATATCTGGTAGTCTATACGGATCTTAATACTGCTTGAACTATTTTGGTGGTCCTTTTGAGAGTTTCTTATTTTTTTATTTGACTATCCTTCAATTTATATTATCCAAAGTTGCCTTGTAGAAAGTAATGTACTTTGTATCAATCAATAATGCTAAAAAAACCAAAAAATATCATTTACCTTCAAGGAATCATGAGTCATTTGTCACTTTAAAACACCTTTAACCAACTTTAGAAAGAAATCGAAGTATTTTTTAGCAAAAATCATACCCAATAAATCAATCTTTTGCGGTCTTTTTGACTCATGGCAATTTTTGGTAAGAAAACACAAATTTCGTTTTCGTTTTTCGTTACATGAATAATTTGAATGACAATTAAGTTTGTATGTACGTACATGATGATTATATTGTAATTCTGTATTAATTTGCTTTTAAACGGTATTCAAACATCCATCATCCCCTGCGGCAACAAACAGTTGGCTGCGGCCGTATACCACACTGAGGCAAAGGCATGGTTTTGCAACCGCAACAGATTAAAAAGCAGACACAAAAAAGAGGAGTGAGTGAATGAGTAGGTGACTGACTAAAATAAAATACAATAAAATTAACTAAAAATATTTTGTGGCAAATTTTTAGTGAGTTGACACTTTTCTAATACCAAATCTACTCGTATGTACGACAACATACTAATTGTGTCACACTAACTATTGTTGAATTAAATATTAAAACATTCACACACACTCACACACACACACATACACACACACAGATGCACTCACACACAAAGGAGCATGACTGGTTGGTTAGCACTGATAAAAGGACTCCACGTTAATTCAATGACAAGCATTTGATTTGATACAAATATGGCTTCCAAAAGTTGGTGCTTCTTTCTGTAGCATTTGCTAAATTTTCACTGTAATTCTGCTTTCTTTGTTCTCTAAAATCAAAGTAAAAAGTGAAAAAAATACTTGACTAAAATATCGAAATAAAAGAAAAATTACAAAACAAATTTTGCGGTTTCAACAAAAGGAAGAGCCAAAATGGAAGCGTGGTCAATCAGTGAACAGGAGACGGAATACAACAGCTCAGCAGGCCATCCAAATCCAAACAATTCATTGTAACCTGGAGGCATCTGTAAGGTTTCAGGATATACGATAGTGCTTGACAGGAAGTTTCAATATGTAAATAATTAATATTTATTTTATTGTTACTGCATTTGGCACAGGATATGAAAATTATATATTTGCCGAAATTAAAAGTATGATTTTTATTTGCTTCAGTGTGCCCAATACAAGCATGCAAAATTAGTTTGTATCGAAAAATTCATTGCAGGCATAATTAGCAGATGTTATTACTTCGATTTTACTAGAATATTTGCGTGTAAAAATGTTGTAAATAAATGACAATCCCAGAGTGCTTAGTCCGCGCATAGTAAATCGGCAATATTAAAAGAGTCATTGTCAATAGAAAAAATTTTGCTAAGCTAAATTTAAGAAATAAATTAAGAAAAAAAAGGGAATATACTCAATATTAAAAATTCAATTTGATGTAAAATTATAATCAGAAGGCACTGAAAATCGGTAACTATTTAAAAACGTATGCTATTCATCTCTGCTATAAATTTAATTTTAATGGACGCAAGTATATGCCTTCCCATAAATACTTAATTTTAAAAATTCAATGCTAGTTACAATTATGATCAGAAAGCATCGAAAATTCGTAACTATTTGTAGAATTATAATGAGGTAAGTTTCCTTATAATCGGTGTAAAAACAGGCTTACCGCCATATATCCTTTATTTAAAGTATGATCAGAATGCAGCGAAAATTAGTAACTACTTAAGCAAATATGCTATTTAGTTTTGTATTAAATTTTATTGCAATCAGTGCAGGCAGATACTAACCTCACATATATCCTTTATTTAAGAAATTTAATATATTTTTAAATTTTAATTATAATGTAGTGAAATTTTTTTACCTATTTAAGAAACTATGCTGTTAAGCTCTGCCAATTAGTTTTATTTTAAGGCGCTAGAGCGTGGCTATCTTTCATATGTCCTTAATTTTAAAAATTAAAAATGTTAGCTAAAGTTATGATCAGAGAGGAGCAAAAACTGGTAATTATATGTAGAACTATGTTATTAAACTATGTGATCAGTTTCATTGCAATTGGCGCTTAAACACACGAGCTTCCGATATATCCTTGATTTTAAAAAATGTGTATTTAGCCACAATTATGATCTGAATGCATCGAAATCCGTAACTACTTAAGAAAATGTGGTTCTTGGCTCTGTGTTAAATTTCATTGCAATCGGTTCAACGTCATGTGTATCTCTCATATATCCTTGATTTTAAGAACTATTTTTTTTTTTGGAAATGTGTATCAAAATGCAAATAAAAACTGATAACTATTTAAGAATATATTCTGTTTAGCTCTGTAGTAAATTTCATTACATTAGATGCAGATACATGTGTTTTTCCCAAATATCCTTGATTTTAAAAATTAGACTGCATCCGAAATTTGGTAACTAATAAAGCTGTGGAAATGGAGAAAATACTTAAGAAAATATACTGTTTAGCTCTGTGGTAAATTTCATTGCAATCAGTGCAAGGACATGGATATCTACCATATATCCTTGATGTATAAAATTTCATTTTATCAAATTTTTTTTTATCAAATTGCAGTAAATATAAATAACTAATTAGGATAATAAGCTATTTATCTCTATAGAGAATTTTATTGCAATCGGTGCAAGAACATGTGGATCTACCATATATCCTTGATACTAAAAATTAAGCTTTATTCAAAAATGTGTGTCAAAAAAATTTAAAAATTTATAAATATTTAAGAAAATATTCGGTTTAGCTCTGCGATAAATGTTATTGCAATTGGTGCAAGGACATGGCTACCTCCCACATATCCTTGATGTTAAGAATTTAATTTTATCCAAAATTTTGATAAAAACGCAGCTCTCTATGATAAATTTTATTTGAATCTGTAAAAGGACATGTGTATCTCCCAAGGATATAAATTAAATTTGCCCAAAATTTTGATTTTGAAAATATGCTGCTTAGCTCTGTGATAAATTTTATTGCAATCGGTGCAAGGACATGTATATCCCTCATATGTATATCCTTGATGTTAAAAATTTAATTTTATTAAAAACTTTGATCACAATTGAGAAACTACTTCAGGAAATATTCATTGTCGCTTTGTTGCAAAGTTTTTTGCAATCGGTGCAAGGATACGTGTATCTTCCATATATCCTTGATATTAGAATTAAAATTTTTTTTCAAAATTTTTATCAGTAATAATTGCTAAATATTTAAGAAAATATATTTTTTAACTTTCTGATAAATTTCATTGAAATCAGTGCATGTGTTTCTTCCATATATCCTTGATTTTACAAATGAAACTGTTTTCGAAATTTTTAATCAAAATTCTGTGAAAATTGGTAACTATTTAGGAAAATATGGAGTTTAGCTCTGTGGTAAATTTTATTGTAATCGATGCGAGGACATGTGTTTCTGCCATATATCCTTGATGTCAAAAATTTATTTTATTCAAAATTGCTATCGAAATTCTGTGGAAATGGAGCAACAATGTAAGAAAACATGTTGTTTAGCTCTTTGGTAAATTTTATTGCAATCAGTGCAAGGACATGACATATGCACTTCCTTGATTTAAAAAAAGTTTTTATACAATATTTTGCTTTGAATTATCTAGTGATTGGTAACTGTTAAAGATAATGTGATATTAAGCACTGCACTAAATTTCAGTTGGGTCTATGTAAGAGCATGCTCTCTCCCGTATATCCTTACTTAAAAAAAGAAACTAAATTTTAGCTAAAATGATAATCAGAACAGAGCGAAGATTGGTAACTACATAAGAACATATGCTGTCTCCCATGCACACATTCTTAATTTTCAAAATTAGTTTTTATCCAAAACTTTAAACAAACTGCAGTGAAAAGTTATACCTATTTAAGGAAATATGTATGCTGTTTAGTTCTATGGTAAATTTTATTACATTATTACCATCCATGCAAGGACATTCGAACGTCCCACATATCCTTGTTTTTTAAACCAAATTGTGTCCTTCAAAATGCTGGCAAATTTTACACATACATGTTTATTGTATCATAAAGCTTCAAAGTTTCACTCCAAGTCCTACAAGGATTCTGTTTAGTCCTATATAATTATTATTATTTTTTGTTAAAGTGTTAATAAATATTGTCTGAGAGTATTAAAATCGAATAAATATTTTAGTAAAGATCATACACATTTGTGGTAAAATAAATAGAAACACATAAATAAATAAAATTGTATGCATGTTCTTTGAAAGGACTTCTGTAAAGTTAGCTCCATATAGTGAAAATTTCATGCATTATATAAAATTTTAATAATACATAATGTCAACTATATTTGAAAATCATCTAACATTTCTTTAAAAATACTGCACCAATATGAACTTTAGCTGTGCCAAATCTTACTCTTCTTCAACCGCACTGTGTACTTTAAAAGGTGGTACAAGCTTTCATCTTTACTTATTAAATAATGGATATCAGTTTGGCCTGCTGCCTTGAAAAGCACTAACTCTGTGCCACACAATTAATAAGTTTTCCTCATTTCAAATTATTTTAATTTGTCTGAATTTTAATAACATTGTAACAGTTAATAAAAAAATATATGTTTTTATGTAGAACATAGTCAGTCAGTCAATATATCGTTTCCGTAAATCGTGTATCAATTAGAAGTTTTTTTGTGTTAATTTTACAAAGCAAACAAGCTAAAAAAATATATAATAGAAAAAATTTAATTATTAAAGCCCGGTTTTAGAAGTTAAACACAAGTTTTAATGTTGAATCCTATTAACACTCTTACAACAACAAACAACAACTTCTAAGCACAAACACTCACACACACACACACACACACAGAAATAGCCATCATATACGAGTATTTGTAAATAGATCAGAAGTACATGATAATGAAAAATTCCATTTAGAATCACATTCTATTTAACCTTCAAGCGGCTGAAAGCATTTATTATGTGTGTTCCCAGTATTGTTTGGTTTCCAACATTAACGATTTTTTTTGGCTCATTTCTTAAACTCATAATTTAATTGTGTTGGGCTCAGCTGTCAAGTTAAAGGTTAATATGACAAAGAATGTCGATAATTAAGAAAAAAGAAACGAAATATTCTCTCACACACACCCAAATCAAATCATTACGAGAATGATGAGTCTCCACCATCAGTAATAATTGGAAGGGGGGCAAAAATAAAACGGCATTGGAAAGAAAAGCTTTTATTATTCTATTCTGCTTGTTTGTTTGTTGCTGTTGCTATTCTTGTTGTTATTGTTGTTTTCGACAAAGATAAAAACACAAAAAAAATAAAAAATAAATAAAAATTAAATTTGGACGCCAATTATAAAAACATAAATTTTGATTTCGTTTTTCATTTAGTCCAAAGTCATAAATTTGTACGTAAAGTGTACAACAAAAAGATATGGAAATTCTTAATTTGAGTGGAGGTGCGTAAATTTATGTGTGTGAGTGTACGTGAGCGATCGTATCAGTGAGAAAACATCTTATTTTACATAAAAAATTTATTATTTCTAAAAATGTTGACAGTTTCCAATAAAATATTTTAACATGACTATTTTTTCTTGTTGAAAAGTTCATTTGTGCTCTCAGTGTAGTATTTTATTTAGGCGGACAGCTAGTTAGTTAGTAAAGCGTTTGGTTGTTTCTGTTTTTCTTCTGCTTTTAGTCAGTCCAGTAGTCATTTTTGTAACTTTATACTTTTTTTTGTTTTGTTTTTTTTTTAACACAGAATATTCTTTTTGATCAGTGACAATACTTTTACAAATGGAAAATTTGTTTCCCAGAGTTGGCGTCTGGGGCATTGTGATAAACATCTGTTTTGTGAATTTAATTAAAAGTGTTAGATTGTTGAGAATATGCTTTTAAGCTCAAATGCTAACAGCTGCAATTGATTGAAGTGATTACCAGAAGAAATAGCTTAATCCCTCCGTGATTACAATCCACGTTCTTAAAATGAAATGTATGTATTATAATTTGTATTGGTCAAGGGATACATTTAGATCGCGATCACATTTAAGAGAACTTGGTCCAATGACGAGGTTTGTGAAGCACTTCATTCTAAAGTCGTCTCTCAAAACAAATGTAGGATTACACTATACAACAAAAAATAAAAATAAAATAATAACAGGGGACTAACAACTGATCCTGGTAGCCGTTTTGAACGTGTTTGTCTGGGATTCATTTTAAGGGGAGTTAAATTTTCCCCTTTTACACATGTTATAATTAGGGATGTAACGATGCGCCGTTTTGCCGATCCGATACCGATACCGATATTTAAAAATAAATATCGCCGATACCGATTCCGATACCGATACGAATATTGAAATTGAGTTCAAGTTTAGATCAACAAAACTCAAGTGCAATTCTTTTATTATACAAAATTACATTGTAAGAGAGAATATTGAAAATTGATTTTAACCCAGTATAAAAAATTGGAAGTAAATTTTAAGGAGCTACATTTTCTTTGCTTCAAAAAAATCTATATTAAAAATATGCAGATAATTAGTAGAAAAGCAAGAAAAAAATTTTAATTCCTTTGTAATTTTAAAAAATACTCGCCATGCTTTTTAAAAAATCGATTTTATAAAGAACATTTATCAACTAATATTCTTCTAAATAACTTAATAGCTTAATTATTAAAAGTCTTCTCAAAGTTTATATTTATTCACTTAAATTTACATGAAAATAAAGTTTTGAGCTTAAATTCGCATAAAAAAAATTGTGAAAGTGGGTAATTTTGTATCCTTTTTCCTTGAGGAAAAACCATTATAGAACACCGAAAAAGAAATTTGTCCTAGCATCGCTTCCAATTCGGTGATTGGTAATCGAAAAACAGAACTTCTTGCAATGGCAAGGATATGTAAAACTAATTAGAAATTATCCAAATTTGCAATACTTCCGGATCGCGAATTCTACATTTTAATGACTTCTTTGGAATGTCTTTTTTTGCTGGAATAAGATTTAAAAAACAACGACTTGAATTTGAATTCATGGTAAAATTAACAAAAAAGTAAATAATTTTTACAAAATAACAGCATAAAATATTATTAATTTTTAAAATTGATATTAATAAGATTTAAAAAAATAACGAACTGAATTTTAATTCATGGTAAAATTGAACAAAAATAAATTATTTGTTAAAAAAAAACTCTGAAAAAAATTTTAAAAGTATCGTCGTATCGACAGTAAAATATCGCCGATACCGATGTATCGGAAAATCTGAAGTATCGCCGATATATCGGTATCGGTATCGGTATTCGTTACATCCCTAGTTATAATAAGTCTGCATAGGAAATCTTGTAATACTTACGCTTAGGGTATAAAATTCACTTTTATGTAAAACACTACGAGAAGTATTTTTGTGGAATATTCTAAAACTGTAACTCATTTCCGTATGGGCCTTTTTGTCCCCTTCTTGAAAAAAGGGTAAAAATCTGCCTTTAAACATTTTACAAAAATATTTGCCATAATCTTCATAGATTTTAAGGCTGCTCTAAACTCAACTTGTATGCCAGAAATCACTCAAAACTTAAAATGTGTTCAAGGGTTAATTTCATACTTAGTCGCAATTATTACTAAAATATCCCACAAAACTTGATTTGCATTAAAAATATGTCTAGTCTTCTGAAAGCCTGTTTTGTGGGATACTTTAGCACTAATTGTGAATAAGTATGAAATTAGCCCTCAAACACATTTTAAGGATTTATTTATTTCTGGCGTTCGAGCTAAGTTTGGAACTTTAGTGTCTTTGAAAGCTTTTAGTAGAATTTTATGGCAAATATTTTTGTAGAACTCTTTCACTCGCTACATCGCCGCTGAAGGGGAGTTTTTTCCTCTTTCTTAAAAAAGGTATGAAAAGACCCATATTACGAAGAGTTAGAGAGTTAAAGTGTTTCATAAAAATGTTCGCCGTAGTGTTTTACATAATAAAGCTTAATAGATTTTATACCTTAAACGTAAGGATTACAAGATTTTATATGCCAAGTCACTATAACAATGTGTAAAAGGAGGTAAACTTTAACTCCCCTAAATTGAATCCCAGATGTAAACTTTCAAAACTCTGAATCATCTGTATCTTTCTTTGGTCCTCTCTACCAGGATCAGATATTTTTCAGTTTGTTGTGCAGTGTTATTAATAAAAAGCATCAAGATCTCTTTCACAAACAAAAAAAAAATTATCAGCAAAAAATTTTTAAACTAAAGTTTGTCTAAAATAAAATTTAATTATCAGAAACTGTTCTTTACAGAATAAGTGAATTTTTTGTTTGACTTTTATTTAGGATGCAAATACAAAAAAACAACAACAAAAACAGTTTGTTTACTGGAGATTTCTGAGTGAATTAATTCGTTAATGTTCTTGCTTTAATTCTCATTCATTTTTTTAGAGTCTTTAGATATAGATTATTATCAAAACTTTAAAATAAAAAAAAAGTTTTTACTGACTCAGACAAAATGTTTGTTTGATATATTACAAAAAATCTATTTTATACAATTTTTTTATTAATTTAGAAAAAATATTGTTAGATATATTACAGAAAATCCAGTATATATTTTTTTGATTCAGTAAAATATTTTGTTTAGAATTTCGAAATATTTTTAGTCACATATTTTTGTCTGTATTTACAAATTTGTTGGTCCAAAAAATTTTTAGACAAAATTTTTACTAATTCATAGAATTTCTTTACTGAAAATTTAGTTTAGCTTTTTCTGTATTATTATATTCTTACAAATAAATTGGAAGCATTTTCCCAATTAAATTAATTTTTTCACACTCTCCACTATTTAAGCCCCGATGAAATTATTCACAAGTACTTCCTACTATTACAATGTATCCAAGAATATTTGTATGTCATTTAAAATTAAATTTATGTATTCATTGGGGAGGTAATGAAATTAGTAAAAATAGCCATACATCTTAAAAATTCAACGTCAAAATAAACATAAATTAAAAATAAGTTTTTTTGCGTTTATTTTTGCTTTTAAATTTAACTTGAGAAAATGAAACTCTCGTAGTAAAAAAAACTGTCTTAAGGGTTTTTAGTTTGGAAAACAAATTATAAATACGGCGGTACCGAACATCCTGCGGGGTAAGTGATCTACAGTTTTGATGGTTTCTTTATATGAACATATTTAGTATAGAGTCGAACAGGCAGGCAGGCAGGCTGGCTGGCGGCTTTTGTATTTATATTTTGAATTTTTATTATATTTATTATGAATGTGATGGACTTACATTTTATTATAACATTATTTTGACAGATCACCCAGGATGACTTGGAAGAAACATAAATATGTCCAGTTCGTAGTAACAATGAAATAAAGGCCAAAAAGAATAAAAAAGTAAAAATAAAATAAAATGTCTTACGCTCTCTACGCTACTCGATGGCACCTTATTAAAAATTCCAAAGTATTTTTTGAGCAATTAAGATACAAGGGGCGGCAACACTCTTTTTTTCTTTCTTCATTTAAACGTTTTTTATTTAAATTATTTATTGGATGGCTGTTATTAAAAACCAAAAACTACACATACATTCCATAAAAAATTTTGGAAATAAAGGTTTCGACTACTCCTGCATATTTATGATAAATTTATTTTGGAAATGATTGAATACTTGATTGACTTGGCCAAAGGAAAAACAAAGAAACCAAAAAAAAAAATATGATCAAAATGATGAAGATATATTGGAGACATCGCTCAAAATTGCTTAAACAGAAGGCAAACTTCCAACTTGATAATAAACGTTGGTGGCCCACCGTTACTTTTAAGGCAAAATTAAACGCCTGATTAAAACAAAAGAAAAACAAAGAAAAATAAAACAACAGTGTGTTTTTCTAACTATCAATATATCTACATAAATACTTAGAGATCTATTGATAATCATTTCATGTAAACACAAATGACCCACAGCGCTCACAATTGACTCTTTAACAAACTATTAGTTTTTTATGATCGTCTTTCTTCATATTTCATTTTTTATTAAATATTTTCACAGCCTTAACAAATGAAAAATCAATGAAGGAGGGAGGCCAAAAGAAAGATGAAAGAATTCATTAAAAATATTTTATCTGTTATCAGAGCAACAATCTATAAATTGATAAGCATCAGCTGCTTATAGTCAGTCACTGGTGCTAAGCCAAGTCAATGACGGCATAGAGATCTTTAACATTAAGGAATCTCGAGAATCATACTGCGTTTGAGAATCAATTAAGAGCTGCATGTTCGATATCATACCTGTAAATATATCTAACATTCATACACAGCCAAAAATTCATAAAGGAAATTTTTTTAATAAGCACACTTTTTGGAACGAATTTCCCTATGACACGTTTTGCACATCAATGATTTAAATGCTGTGCTGGTGGGTAAACAAAATTTTTAATATCAAAAAGTGCGTTTAACGATTGCTGGTAACGAGTACTTGCAACAAATACTGGTTTGTTTTGAGACTCCGTTGGCAAGGTGTTTCAAGTTAATAGTAAAACTCCGGCAGGAGGGTCAAACTCCAGCTGGTGATCAATGTTGCCGCTGCGGATTTGTAAGTTTTCCAGTGTTGCCGTAGTTGTCCCAGGAAGTATCGGGAAAGTCTTGGGGTTTTAAAGTTTTCGTCCCTATTTTTGGGAATCCTTAAGTGGCTCTTGACCGTGCTAACTGAAGGTGTCTGTGCGAACTGTTCCGATAAGTAGTTTAGCTGCTGAAAATTTTTGAAAGTGTCTTCTTCTTATCATCTGGAAGTTCAAATTATTATCTTCATACTGATTGGTGTTCTTAAGGTAGATGGAATTTGTTTTTGAATAAATTTTCTGGTGGGAGTTATGGCTCCTCCGATTTCTCTGTCGAAACGGAAGAGACGTCGGACATGGCAAATTCTGAGCCTATGCAACCACCTGCTGCCATTAAGAAAAAGAGAGGCACATTGACAGGAATAGTGAGATTAAAACCAGCGAGAGCGAGAAGCGTTCTAAGCCATCGTTGCCTAAGACCAGGCGCGCTGCTGCTGCTACTGAGCCTGCTGTTGGTGCAAATTGTGCTGTTGGTGCTATTGGTGATACTGTTGCTTCAACTTTAATTGCTGTTTCTGGTCTTACTATAGTTACTTCGGTTCGGCTAGTACGTTGGTTAATGCTGCTGCTGCTGCTACGTCAGCTGGTGTATGTACGGCTGATAATGGTATGGTAACCCGTGACCCTGGTACACTAATGGAGGTGCTGCTAGCTGAGGGATAAGGTTGTCTCGATGACGCTCATACATATGAGAATGAGCGTTTGAGGGGAAGCTTAAACACCGGCAGTCCACCAGCATGGTTAATTATAGCTTCTGCGGCTAAAGTTGCGGTCTCTAGGGCGCGCAAGGCAGTTGATACGTGGTCGGTGGTGGTTAAATGGAAGGGTAGTACTACTACATCATAGATCTATGTACATGCCATGTCATGTCCTGTCACGAAAAGTTCTTTTTTAAAAGTTACTTTTTTAAAAGGAACTTTTTTTAAAAGGTCCTTTTTTAAAAGGTACTTTTTTAAAACTTTTTTTAAAAGGTCCTTTTTTAAAAGGTACTTTTTCAAGATACTTTTTTTAAAGGTACTTTTTATTAAAGGTACAACCTTTTTATTAAAGGTACTTTTTGTAAAAGATACTTTTAAGCTTTTAAGCTTTTAAGCCTTTAATTTCTGTCTCTGTAAGAGAGATGGTGTCCGTGAATGTTTGTTTGTAGATGGATAGCTGTTGTTGCAGTCAGTATAGCCGCATACTCCTTTAATGTAGAATCAATTTTGTTTGCTGTTATTAATTAAAAAATATAAAAAAATAACAAACACACACTTGTACCGGTCTCCTTTTCTTTTGAAACAGGTTTAATGGCCGGCCAAGACTAAAAAAAATACTACGGAATTGGGATGAACTTATTTTTTCTTTTTTTAGATTTGAAAACTCAATTTATAGCAGAAGGTCATCCTGACTAAGTTTTTTTTTTGATTCTTCTATATTTTTATTTTAATTTATTTTCGGTTTTTGGAGGATACACTGATGATGACTCCATTGGGAATTTATTCATTAAATTAAAACATGTGCCTTTATCCGCTCCACAACGAAATGAATATAAATATTTGTTTTTTTTTAGAAAGCCATGTGCATAAATGTTCTCGCTCGTATGTGTATTTTCAAAGATGTTTTTTAGATTAGATAACAACTAAATTATAAATTTAAGAAATATTATAATTACTACGGACGCTTAAAAAAGCATGATGCTGTTACTACATTAGACTTAAAAATAATCATCTGGTGAGCTCTATTATTTCAAAGAAATTTGTATATCCTTTTTTTATTTTTTTTATTTAAGGGTCCCCATTTTTCATTTAGAAACTCATTTTCATAACAGTTGTTGTGTATGCTGTTGACAGTTTCTCCTTTTTATTTATCCTAATTTTGTTATTTCAACAAAAGATACTCATAAAGTATATTTCACCAGGATATTTGACATTTGTTTTATTGTTTTGTATTTTGTATTCTGGCTTAAATCGTTTCTCATACTCAAGAGTTGAAATGGGTTTATTTTTATTTTTTTAACATGTTTTTATGAACTTTAACACAAAGCGCGCTTTTTTTTTAACTCATGTTTGTTTGTGGTCAATGAAAATTACAATTTTGCGTGTAAATCATTTTTATGTTTAAAAAAATTGTTCTATTTATAGAAAATTACACAAAACAGGCCATTAATCAACTTGGTATTTTGACTTTTTAAAGGATAAGAGTCATAATTGTTTGTCATAAATAATCTTTTTATTTTATTTTATTATTATTTTTTATGAAAAGCATATTTTCTCATATATTTAAAAAGTATTGTTTAAAAAAGGATTTAAGATGAAATATTATAAATCATAAACTTTTTCTATTATTGAAGGCGGCAAAGTTTGAAACAAAATTCATTGAAAAGGTGTTAAGGACAGCTACACTAGATACTATTTTTACAAAGCAATTTAAAAAAAAATCTACTGGGTTCTTTCCAAAAACTGGAGGTTCACCAATCGATTACATAATATCTTTTAACATTAAAATGGATATAAGAAAAGTTTAATGATACTGACTAACATGTTTAATTACACTATGCAACAAGAAAAATTCAAAGGAGTATCACTGTATTTTTTGATGTGTTATGGTCGTTCCCTAACTACAAAAATTCTATGGGAATTTTTTTTTTAAATTAATTTTTCTCTAAAATTTGGGATTTTTGAGGAGACTGCTCTACTGATTTTATCATAACTTATAAAGGTGTTGTCCAATAATTAATTTAAACATTTTGTCGAACTGTATGGTTATTTTCTAAAGTTATTTAATTAGTTTGGCTTAAGTTCGTTTTCAATTTAATCTTTTGATTAAATAAATTTGATTTTAGAAAGAAATTCTAAAGGATGTAAATATTGAACATTCATAGAAAAATTTGGTTGTGCGGAAGGTTAAACTGACATCAGAAGTTTCGAGTTTTATCATCAGAGCTCTTTTCCGCCTAGACGACACTACCAGCGAAGGTAGCAACAACCAACAAGAGAAAATCATAATTTTACTTTCTACCAATTAACAGACGAGTCGCCATCTCGTGACTATCACTGTCATTACCAGCATGAAATATCATCGATATTTTCAACCAGCATGGCATAGTATATCTTGCAGGTCTTACGTTTAACGTATTAAATGTGCTTAACAATTTTATGTAAAACACTACGGTTAAGATTTTTGTAGAGCATTTTAACCCTCTAGCTCATCGGGGTATGAACCTTTTTGACTCTAAATAAATAAGTGGTAAAAAACTCCCCTTCCGAGGTGATATAGCGGGCTTGATTGTTCTAGAAAAATTTTCCCCATGGTGTCTTACATAAAAGTGTTAAACGCATCATACACCTTAAAAGTAAGCCCTACAAGATATTTTATGACGAGTCAGAGATGGCTATAAGCCCTAAGGTCTTAAGTTCAAGACTAGTTTCAGGCAAGCCAACAACATCATGATTTTTTCTGATGTGTATTATTGTGTCATCGTGTTGATTGTTGCTAGACTCTTAAAGTGATGAAGGCATATCACTGATTACTTTAGCAGTACAAGCAGCGATTAGTACTGACACATCCTATGCATATCACAGCACCCTCATTCGTCGGTATTGTAGCAAAATCGCCGACGAAGTAAAAGAACTAATAAAGAAATAAACGCCAGAGGGGTTGCAACACTGCGCTACAAAATATAGCACAAAAAACCCGCAATTCCAGAGTTATAAATTAATTAAGCCTTCTTCTATCTCTCTCCCACTTCACCACCTGTTCACTCTATACTATCCCTTTCCCACAGAAGGTATTACATTAATTAATTAACTGGTAGGCATTAATGGCCTGATTGTGTTACTTCTCTTAAAAAGCAAAAAAAAAAAACAAAGGGGAAATTTATTTCCTCCTAAATTAAATCACAGATATAAACTTTCAAAACGCCGACACACGTATTTATTTTTATTTGTAGCATATGTGGCCTTATGCTTAATAAAAATTATAAATTTTTTCTATTTTCAATTTTTTATAAATGTTTAAAAAATTAAAAGTTTCCCATTTTTCATAAAAAATATATTTTTCATCTATACGGCCTGAAAACATTGAGTATATATAAAATAATTAAAGGTATTTTTTTTTACAAGTTGTTCAGTGTTTTTTGCAATTACATTGGACTACAACTTACCAAGTTATGTAAAATCGGTGTAGCACCCTCTTGAAGACATTAAAAAAGAAACATATCCATAGATTAAACATTTTTTTGACTGTTTTTGTAGTTAGGGGACCATAACACACCAAAACATATAGTAGTGATCAAAGGTCATGACTAAAGTTGCATTTTGATGCATAGTGTAAGTGAAAGGATTTTTCCAAGTTACTAAAGAAAATAATCGCTTAAATCCTAAAGACTTAAACTAAATTATTTTTTCGGTTAATCGATTAATAACGAAATTAACCGATTATTAACCGATTAAACAAAAACCTCGAGTAATTAATCGAGCTATTAACCGATTAGAGCAAAAGCCCAAGTAAATGAATACCCTAATATTGACTAACATTTAAGTAAAAGGAAAAAACGCACTGTGTCGTGGGAGGGATACCGTTCACAAATAATTCTCGTATCTTCCGTTTCCGTTATTTTCAATTTCATTCATCCAAATTTTCTGTTGCAAGGTTTTCAAAAATATGCGAAACTCGTTTAAAAAATTTATATATTCCTTAAGAAAAAAAAAGAAAATAGCGAATACCATCATCTGCTTCTAAGCATACGCCCTCTCCAAAACTACAAATATATTTTGCCATTTATCTTGGCCAACTCACCAGCACGGTGAGTGTTTAATGAAATTCTGAAATTCATTAAAAACGATTTATAACAATTATTTCGAACAGCTGAGTGCAATAATTTTTAGACCACATTTCAAACGAAGCAAAAAAGTAAAATACGAGCATAAGAACAATAAATAAAATCTTCCATACAAATAATTGAAGAATTAAGGAAAATAAAACTGTTTAATATCCGCAACAAAAGTCTAGTTAAACGCCCCTTAACTGTCAATAATTTAAGGACATTATTAGAAAATTGCTATAATTTCTGGCAACACCTACCAACAAAAATGTTTAGCCTTATGTGTGTATTACGGCTGTGTGCGTGTATGTGTGTGTGTTCATGTGTGTTATTATAATTACCGTGTAGTCCAAGCCTTCGAAACCATTATCGATGTAATTTCGAGACAAGTATCTATCGCCGACGACGAATTGACGACACTCCAAGTCAAATATTGCCGACATTTTCGAACAAAGTGCACAAAAGTCGTTGTTGACAGCGTTGGTAACATGCTACTAAAGTTGTCGTCAATGAATAATAATAAAATTTAGAAATGTAATAATCGAATCGAACCCACAACCTCCACATTTGTAGGCTAGCGCGCTACCTTCTAGCCTACCGAGGTACTCAAAAACTTTTATACAAAAATACGTTTTGTGGGCAACTTAAACTCTTTAATATTCATAAATGGAAGCAGGACAACTTCGATGTAGTTGTTATTCGTGTTATCGGCAATAAAACCGTATATACGATAACTTCGATGCCGCTGTTACTCATGTTGTCATCAATAAGACCTACACACGACAACTTCGATGCCGCTGTTACTCTCCTTGTCGTCAATAAGCCTTTTAACATAAATTTTCATAATCTTGTCAGAACAAATTCTTTATACACGACGACGTATACCGTCATGTCGCCAAATTTATTTCTAAATGTGTTTTATAGGCGACAAATCGATGACAATGTCGTCGGTAACAACTGGGACTACAGGGTATATTTGGGGGATGTTAGAGAACGAACGCATTAGTATTTTATTATTTAATATTTTTGGTAGCGCTCGTTATACTCTTTCCTGACATTCTTCTGAGCCCATTGTTGATGAAATGCGTTACGCCTGTTTCATTCCACCCATGTCAATTAACAGTTAGCAGGCCGGCCGGCCGGCCAGTTAATGAAAATAAACAATTAAAAATGGGCGAATTTAATTGCACTTGGAAAATATATTAGAATTATTTGTAGGTTTTTTGTTTTTATTGTTTTCTGGGAAATCTGTGGCAATTTATTTCTATAAAACACAATGCGGCTAAATTGGATTTAAACATAAATTTAGATTTAAATACGAATACTAAAGTTTAAGGAGGACACAGATTTTGTTTACGAGACTGAGAGGCTTTTTGTAATTTAAATGTAAAAGGTTTTTAGTATAGAAAATAAAAATTATAATAAAAATGAGAAAATATCTGCATTCAAAATGTTTTTATTAAGAAAATAAATCACATTTTTATCGATTTCTATTTATTTGCGGCATTTTTTGGAAGACAAATTAGGTTATTTTTAATATTGGTCGTTCTTATTCTAAAATTGAGAAAGAAGAAAATAAAAATACATAAAAATCTATGACTCACTATTCAAAATTTGAATGTGAACAAAATTCCACTCTGATGCCTTTTAAGAAAATTTACATTTTTCTTTCTTATCTTAAAGCAGCACGTATTTGTCTTTTAAATTCCTGTAAATATATTTACATATTTACTAACAAACACATGCAACATTATTTGTTTTTTGTTCAAACATATAACTTGCATCAATATTCATGTGATCTTATGCATGATGCATAGAGACTGATGAAAGTCATTCACCACTCACTCATTTGTGTATTATTTTTGTATTGATGATGTATTCTGCTGCTGGAACAAAATACCTGTGAAGTCTTCTTAGACTTGGATAGACGGAAGGACGGACGGACAGACAGACACTCAGATAAACACAGCTAAATGGACGGACAAATGGACAGACATACAGATATATTTACGTACAGTTGAATATCTGGTTGGTTTACTGGATGGATGGATGTATCTATCGTTGGTTAAAGAGTTGCACTTGTGCTATTGGCAGCATTTCTCTTATCGGAAATACCAACGAAATAAAAGATTGGCCTTTTGGCGGAGCCACTTGAAAATCAATTTATGAAAACCAAAACAACTCCAACTGACCGAAAGTTGCATGAATGAATGAATGAATGAATGAATGCCTGAATGGATGAAATGGAAAAGTTCATGAAAACTAAAGAAACGAAAAAATATTCAAGTATAAAACCTAAAAACTAAAAAATAAATAACAATAAAATACGGAATTGGTTGGTAAGAAATCTGTAGAAAACAACAAAACAAGACACCAAAACAAACGCGGTCAATATTAAAGTGAAAATGTTATCAAACAAATAAAGCAGACGACAGCAACACAAATGTAAAACCCCTCCCTCGTCTTCCTCCAAACAATATTTGTTTGATTTTAAAGAGAAAAAGTAAAGCAGAAGACACAAGATTGTTTTAAGGAATCACGCACTCATAAGCGCACAAGCACACACACACACTCACACACATCTGAACGCAGGCAGACAATTCTAAAGTTTTAAACTTTCACAAAAGAAAATAGAAATTTAGTTCTTTTTTTTTTGGAACTGACATCCAGCAAGTATTGCGAAACTGTTTCAAGGGGTAAAGGAAGAAAACTATTGCAAATTAAAGTATTTGTAAAGTTCTTTAACTGCCTCTTGTCTTTTGTTAATAAATTATTAAATAAATGAAACAGAAATTTCAAAACTGCCGATTTTGCAAAAAAAAAAAAATGTTTCATATATAACGAAATCGAAATATGTGAAACAAACCTCCCATCTGAACATTTCACTTGTAAGCTACTTGCTGGTTTTTGTATCTAAAATAGTTGATGGTCAAAAAAATCAAATATACAAAGTTGCCACCTGAAGAGCCGATTTCCCCGCAATACAATAATTTCATCTGGTATGCACCTGGATCACTGGTCATAGTCAGTCCATATATCAAGCAACATTTCCGCCTGGAAGAAGCTATTCATTCTAACTAGATCACATGTTACACCGAAAGATTTTACTTCATAAATTCTGTCAACTTTGACCTTAATCCAACGAAAACTTTTTTTTTTTTATTTTAAAGAGAAGGAACACACTCAGGCATTTAATGCCTAACAGTTAATTAATTAATGTGTTACCTTCTTTGGGAAAGGGATAGAGTAGAGAGAACAGATGGTGAAATGAGATATATATAGAAAGCTTAATTTTTTTTACAACTGTGCTGTTGCACGTTATGCTAATTTTACAGCGCTGTTACAGCGCCTCTTGTGTTAAGTAGATGCATTAACTTTCTTACACTTTATGTGTAGCCATTTTATTAGTTGTCTTACTTCGCCTACGATTTAGCTAACATTAGCGATGAAAGAGGGCGCTGTGATGTCCATTAGCATAGATCAGTATCAATCGTTGCCGGTACTAATTAGTGACCAGTGCTATGCTTTCATCACTTAAACAGTCCAACAACATATAACACAAGATTGCACTAATGCACATCAGAGAAATTTACGATGTTGATGACTTGCCTGGCACAAGGAACGAAGCCGGCATCATTGCTTTGCAGTCAACGTGCTAACTACTTCAGCCAACAGCATGGATATATGCAACGCGTTTTATTAAAATTATTTTAATGAAAATTAATAACGGAACCGACTGTCCAACCATTTAAGCCTAAGGCGTTGCAGCCTTGGACAATGTCTTGTACTATGTTCGATTGTTTCGATGGTTCCTCAACATCTTCGTACAGCCTACAGAAATCAGGCGTGTCAGTTTCCCAAAATCTGGTCCTCGATCTTATCGAGCAATGACTAATGAACGCGGCTATCAGCAATCTTCGAACTTTCCCAATCATACCAATTAGTTCCAATCTTCCTAAGTCGAGACTCTACCAGGAACGATTGGTCCTATCCATCATCCAATTACTGTGTTCCCTATAGTAGCAGTAGGCTATTGCTCTCACTTGTTTCAAGTAGGGAATAGTATTTTTTATCCCCTAGCCCTGATGGAGCGATCAAAGTTTTCACAGATGACTCCAAAAACAGAATGTGCCATTGAGTAACTCAATGATCTGCCCGTCTACTGATGCAGCTACTGAATCATACAAGCTGGCACAATATAGGTGGGAACACGAAGGCATCTGCTAGCTCAACGTGTTCCCACTACGATCCAAGCAGGACACATGATTTGCTCAGATTTGGTAAAGGTCGAATGAAATTATTAGTTACAGTGCTCACAGTGCACTGGAATATCGGGACCCATACCAGAAAACGACTATTGAAGAAGTTCTAATGATCAGGAAGAGGAGGAAACGGTTCTTCATCTTCTATGCCAATGTCTGGCTCTAGCCAGCTATCCTCGCACTTATGTAGTTCAATTGGGAAGGTTTGACACGGCCACAGGACAATCGTAATTATAAAAGCGATTAATTATGCCATGTCTGCTCTAGAGTATAACAAAGGGACCGAGCTAACGGACTTAAGTAAGTCACTTCTTGAGTTGTTACTGCACTCGTAACTTAGCCTAATCTATAGTAGTAACCAATTGCCAATTTAACCGATCCATCATTTCCTTTACCTCATCTTCCTCATTCCCTCAACATTACAGTGACCTGAAACCCAACATAGTCTGACTCTATATTTGTTCATAAACATGCAGAGGGCTCTCCTACAGTCGCTGACTGCTTTTTATTTGACACTGTGTTCTTTCAAAGCCTTTAGTGCCACCTGACTGGCAACGTAGAAGTTTTCTTTCTCGCCTTCAGTAACATTTTTGGCCATCAATTCCGTGACCCTTAAGATCGCTAAGATCTTAGCCTGCAAAACGTTACATTCCATCATGGAGTCTGAAAGGCTTATGCACGTCTGTCCCCAAAATAAATGTAAATGCTTACATATCAATTTAATTGAGACTCGGGCCAGTATTATAGTAAACGACACTGAGCAAATTCGATGGGGCTTAACTTGATAGCTATCACATAGTATCTAAATAGCTCCATCCAATGAGACCGCCGTGTTGCTCAACTTAGATATTAATTTCAACTTAACTGGTCTCTATAAGATAGTTCAGTGACAAGTCGCAAGGTGCATACAAAGTATCAATTAACCAAATCTTAGGACCTCCGCTGGTGAAAGTGACTGACCCGCTTCATAAGAAGTATTAAAACTCGAAACGATCCCTAACACCTAAGGACAGGTCACGTGTCTTATTATGTGTCAATGTCATTTCACCTAGGAAAATTTGTGATTAGAGTTGCGCGAATAGTCTCGGCTTTACTGCTCGTGAGATCCAGTGTTGTAGATAAAAATGCTATTTCATCTTAATGATGGAATCATTACTTACCAATATTCTTTACACGAAAATTCAGTGCAACTTCCGATGAAGCAAACATAGTTTTCAAGTCTTATAGCTTTTTTGAAACGGTGTAGCTAAGGGAAGTTTCACTTAATCTGATCTGCACACTATTTGTACCATCTTAATTCATATTAAATTCTACCCTTCTATTAAAGCCAAATAATTATTTTGAAGAAATCCATAATAAAATAATTTATCTATAACAAATTACATAAATGTGAATGTAAATATATTCTGATACGGGTAACATCTTCCCTTCTCATCAACATCAAACTCGATTTCTTGCCGTTGCGTGTATTATGGTCAAATAAAATTATATTTAGACTTTTAAAATAAATAAAAATTCATTTCATTAAATGGAAAAAGTAAAGAAAGAACCAACCAATGAACAAACGAACGAACAAATGAACATATTAAAACTTGTTGGCCAACAAATTGCTACAATCTTTACAAAACTATGGTTAGCATGAGCAATAAATAGATAGTTGTGACTACAGCGGTATGATATAACAAACGTACGCGCGCATCACTCGCTTTTACAGCAAAATCCAAAGAGAAAAGAAAAGTAAAGAATAGGATAGAACACGACAGAATATGTAGAAATGAACTGAACAGAACAGAACATGAACAGTTTGAAGCATGTAAGTAGTTAGTCGGTCGTAAGTATGGGAGCACTTTCATGGATGCAGGCATGACAGGATGAATGTTGATGTATGTAAACGACTTTACTAGCAAAATTGACTGAGAAGATACAAACACATTTCTTTACATTGTTATGGTGAGAATATTTGGTCTAAATTATAGTTTACCAAGAATTAAACTGAATTTACTGAGACTGCAGCTACGTGCCAGTCGGTGTACGTGAATTTTTTATTACTTTGTGTTTTTTTTTTTTTGGATACTGTTCGATTATTTTGTGTTATGCTGCGTAGCATGTGGCTGGTGTTCATGGTGCAACACACTTGAAAATCGCACCGTAAGCATGCATTTTGTGGCCAAACGCCCGTCTGTCCGTCCGCCCGTCTATATAGAAATAAATGTAAGTAGTTCGTTGGAGAATTGAGAAGGCGGCCGCTTTTACGAGATATGATTAGGAATTTAAATGCTTTTGTATTATTAAATTAGTAAATATCCTGCTTTATCTCGCTAGATTAAAAGTATATGAAATATGCAGGTGTACAATGCTACCGCCAACACTAAAAGCCACTACTGCACCAGTCTGCACCTGAACAACATCAACACGCTGTTGTTCTTTTTTTTTTTGGGTATGAAATGTTATTTTCTTTGTGTCTAAAAGTACAAGTTAACAAACATACAGCGCCAACCAGCAAACTAGCCAACCATCAGACAGACAGACAGACAGACAGACAAACATACAAACAAACATTGAAACATGCAAGTTTATTTAGTTTCATTTAAGTTGAACTTTAATAAGTCTGTGGCAGTCAAGAAAGAAAACGAAAAATACCTTGGCCGGCCATATCGCAACTAAATGCGCTTATTGGATTTTTCCAATTCTCTTGTCGTTCATTTAAAATCAACCGTTCGTTGCATTTAAGGTGGCCATGCTTAATTTAAAATTTACAAATTTCATGTTGGAAATCCTAAAGACTTTGACTGCTTGAGATTTGATTTTCTTGATCATTTAGCTGGCCATCTTGTTTGAATGGTGCGGGTAATTGCAGGCGCGCGCGCACTATTCTCAATTATTATATTGTTGCTTTAGCACAACAACAACAGCAACAACAAAAAGATAAAAGATACCAAAAGATTGTACGATACATGGCAATTTATCGATCTACTTATCAATCTACAAGATAAATCATGTGGCATTTAATTCTAAACGATAGATCGTTTAGATGTTAGTAATGGTCGTTATGCTGCTGCTGCTCAGTGCTCATAGTTGCTCATAGTGGCTCATAGTTGTTGCTGCAGTGTTAGTGGTAATAGTAAAATAGAATGAATATTGTAATAATGAGATGTGTTTATCTGAAAACTTACAATTACATCTGTTAGAAGATAGACAAACAGGCGAACGAACAAATTTCTGAATTACCCTAAATGAGCAGACAAAGACTGCGAAGAAGTCTTGCCAACTGGAAACTTAAATAAGATAAATTTTTTATTTAATTAGATTTTTAATTCACACTA
This sequence comes from Panzeria rudis, assembly GCA_956483635.1. Classification (NCBI taxonomy): domain Eukaryota; kingdom Metazoa; phylum Arthropoda; class Insecta; order Diptera; family Tachinidae; genus Panzeria; species Panzeria rudis. The sequence continues at coordinate 3,265,089 of OY101450.1, read as the reverse complement.
ATATGATTAAGGAAGATTATAGAAGCGTTAAGGTAAAAAGAGAAAAAAAAGGGAGAAGCTGGTGGGAATTGAACCCTTAACATTCTCATATAAAAGACGATTATAATAAACGCAATTTCGCAAACTATTTTAATTGCAATTGAGAACACTGTGTTCGATATTGAGAAAATTCCACATGAAATTGCCAGTTTCAATATAAAATTTGAAAGAAATTCTCAAATAGAATTCAGAATTTCAATATAAAATTGAGAATAAACTGAAATTACGCCTAGATGGGCACAATGCATTTAAGATCGTACAAAACGAAAAATGTGTAATATGAAACTTATTATTTTAAAATATGTCCGTAGGTGGGAGGTAAACTGCACAAAGTCACATTTCTTTTCAAAATACGTTTTTTTTGTATAATGTTGGAATCAACATTTTTCCTCTATTGATAGGTGAAATATAGGTAACTTTTATGTTTCAAGGGGCAGGGCAGTAGTACTGCTCAAAACCATCTGCGAGGTAAAGAGCATCAAGTCATTTTTAATAAGTAACGGCAATATTGTATGACGTAAGTTTATTAAAGATACATTAGGGTAAGTAATATTGCAAATCATACAGGGATAAAACCATTTGCGATTTTAAGCATGTTTTTGCAGTGTCCTGTAATAGGTTCAAAATGTGACTTGGTGTAGTTTACCTAACACCTTCAAATGTAATAAATGAGCAATTATCTGTAGATTATGGCAATATGTATAACAGTTTCCTAAAAAAACATGTATTTTATGTTTTTTTTTTGTTTTACTATATCAACGCATAATATATTTGTCATTCGTTACCTCTCTTTAGGAAGATGTCTATGCTATTTCACCTTGTTTTAATTGCTTAGAGTTTTTTGAGCCTTTAAATCAAAGCCAAAGAATTAATAAATAAAATGAGTTAATTTTTAAATTAATTCATTTTACCTTTCCCATGGTTATATTCTGAATAGCGGTTTTCGTCGAATTTAAATTTTTCTCTATAAAGTTTTCGGATCTCTGTTCTGCTTAATTTAGTTTTCTTCTACTTTAAAAACCAAAACAATAATAAAAACACTGAAATCAGATATTAGAAACTACAAAAAAAAAAATCCATGCAAGTAAACAAGTCACGAATTACAAATTTTTTATGATTTTTTTTCACAATAAAATTTTAAGCAATTGGTATATTATAATTGAATTATTTACAACTCAAGCTTTACGTGTCTAACACAATTTGTTCTTTTCGAAAAACGTTTGCTTTTATTCAAATTGCTGAAGCTTATGCTACAAACTTTTCAATAAACACTTCAATTTCACATATTTTAAATAACTTTTTTATTGCATTACAATTATTACTCATACAGTTTTAATTAATTTACACGAGTCATCATTTTATGAATTTATTGAATAATAATATTTAATATTGCAAAGAAAAGTCACTAATGACAAAAAACTTGTAGACATACTTTTTAACATAAAAAACATAGGCTTTTCTTATGAATTTCATTTATTTTGTGGGAATGAAAAACGAAAGTGATATGTTTACGGTTGTCTTTTTTTGTAAATAGTGCAATGCGAAAAACTACATCCTAAAACGGAGACAAAAAGAAAAATTTTTATGACATGAGAGTGAGAAAAAAAATCAAAATGTCTTTCGGTTTTAACCATTTTTATCCAATACTGTTGGAGAAATAGTATTATAAACTGATGTGAGTAACAAAATATATCAATATGTTTTGAGTCTAACCCAGATAGCGAAAATGTATACGAACATTGATGGAAAGGCTCTGCTGTGTTATCAGAACAATTAGTTTTTCATTGAACTTTTTGTTAAAATATTAAAAAAGATTAATTGCATCGAATTTGATCTGAATCGGTTAAGTGGTTCTAAAAATATTATTAATAAGAAATCTTTAGATTTTCGAGTGCTTTGCGCTCGAAATTGAGCGGGTAGCTTTAGGAGTGGATGGTGGGTTAAACCGATTTACATGTTTATCACTTTTTGCAAGCAAAACATCAAAAAAGTGCTTTGTCGATAGTCACTGAATTTTAGTTCGTAGATTACTCATTTGATGTGGTTTGTCGACAGTGGTTCCAATTATAATTTGACTGCAAAAATGATATTTTAATATCGAAATTTATTTGTATGTATTGGATTATCTAGTGAAGAGAAGATTGTCTCAGTTTTACATGTTCTCCTTTTTAATCAGAATCTTATTGAAATAACAGAAATGCAAATAGCAGTTCTAGCAAGATTTTACAGAAATCTTATTCGAAATTAGATACAGTTAACAGTAAAACTAACCCTTCGAGGTAAATTTAAGACGGAACTAAATTGGTCTTTTAAATTAAGGATTATTTTAGTTTTCAGAAATTTGCTTGACATATTATAAACTATATTCCTAATTTGGCAACTATCTCATTAGTTTAAATGCTTAAGAAAATAATATTCAAATTTGAGTTTATACCACAGGAAGTTTCCTTAGAAATGACTAACTTTTCACACATAATAGTGCGAGTTCAAGAGCAACTAAGGCGATGCAAATATAACAATTTATTTTTCATATATTTATAGCACCATACACAGTCGTTGTTGTTCTTGTATTTACATATTTCCTTTATTCGTCCTATCGCGAACTGTATATGTATGTACGTAGATGAAGAAATGGGGCGTGTTTCATTTTGCCTCCTCAAAAGCATAAAATAAGTATTATAAAATATAAAGAAAAAATCTTAAACAAAATATAAATTCTTTAACTAATTTCAAAAATAAAATAGTTAAATTTCATTTCCCCAGATCTTATCTTTAATAAGTTGTTGTTTTTTCTTATTATTTTTCTCAGACAAAATTTCAACATCAATAACAACAACAACGACAACCAACTCAAAGAAGTCTTAATGGAAACTAAAGGTGCAGTTATTTCGTTAACAAGATCGACCATAGTTGTAATTGTGTTTGTAAATATGTATAAAGTTGGAAATATTAGAAAAAAAAAAATAGAAAATAAAAAACATATTCTGTCGAATGTATTTTATGCGTTTTCTAAATATCTTTACTTGTTTGTTAGTTTTTTTTAATGTATTTTTTTCATGAAGTATTTTTCTCTATAATTTAGACTTATATAACACAAATTCCTATTTTCTTTTAAAAGATTTTCTTTTCTTTCATTACAAAATTTTTTAAGGCGAATGAATGAATGAAGCTTTTAATACAAATTACTTGTAATTTGTATTATTTAAGAGTCAATAATTTAATATAGATTATATTAAATAACACAGTATTTAAAATGTATTAAATCTTTAAATATAAAAGATTTATAAGAGGATAATCTGTAATAATGGAGTTGGTTCCCACGGCCCACAGTGTGTGTGTGTGTGTGTGTGTGCATGTGTTGTCCCAGAGATCAAAAGTGTAACTCTCAACACGAAATGTAATGAATAAGGAACAAGTCATCATAAATTAAATATATTTTATTGAATGACAAATCCACAAGTAAATAAGTTCGAAATAATGATATTAAATAGACAAATTATATATATTTTTGATGTACGTATAACGCTAATGGAATTTTTTTTCGAAGGTTGGGATATGTTGAGAGGGCAATCACAACGTAAGAGGTAATTGACTTGGGTCCGTCCCTTTGTTATAACTTCAAGCAGATAAGGCATAATTTTTTTCATAAATTCTGTTAATTTCAACATTAATTCAATTAAAAATTCATCCAATTAAAAACTTTATTAATCTAATTAAAAATTCATTAAAACTCAAACAATGTCACACTTCGTTGAATTAATGAAAACAAGGTTCGTTAAGATTATTTTAATGAAAATTTCACCATTTAAATGAAATAATTTCAAGGTAATAATTTCGCTAAGATATTGAGAATATTTCATTTTGTGACAAGTTGTGATAAGCAAAATTCACGTGAGCACTGACGATGGAAGTGTAGCGGCTTCTGAAAGTGGCACTACTCTGTTCTGCTGTCTACGTTGGAAAATTAAATAGATGTTCATTTTTCCCATGTTCCTCGGAATATTAATCATGCGCAATTCCTGCTGAATATAACGTTACGAACCTTAGCCTAATAATCATCATAGTTTATTGAATGCCATTAATTGACGTAGATTTATTAATTTTTTGCAAAAATAAGTCGATTCAATTTTAGCGTACGTTGTTTTAATGAAAACATTCATTGAAGTTCAATATAAAAAGGTTCATTGAAAACATTTGTCGTAGTTATTCCTTTAAAAAAAATTAATGAACCAGTTCATTGATTTAATGTATTAGTGCATTAGGCCAAAATTAATGAACAATGAACTTTTTCCTTAAATTTTTTGTTCAGTGCTTGTAGGAATTGACATAAAATTTGTCGCAATGATTATTCATACTATCAATGAATGGAGGTTTTCGTGAATAGCCAGTATTGGAATAGAAAGTTCATTCTGAGAGTGGGCACTGTATCCCCAAAAATGTTTAAAGTTTTTTTTATAATTTTTTTGGCAGGGCGAATTATGCTTTTTTTGAAACAGAATATTTTCTGGGACGAAAAACTTCTTCTTTTTTCACAACCAATTAACAAATCAAAGCCGTCTCAGTCAGCCAACTTTCTGTCACTCTTTATTTGATTTAATTTTTTAAATACTTGTATCTTGATACGCCCTCCCTCGTATTTCACTTAAATGTCAAAACAAAACCAAAAACATATAATCAATTTCATGCTGAAATCAGGTCTTTTTCAAAGCTTTTGCGAATTAAATTACATTCGTCCAAAAAATTGCCATAGAAATTATTGTTAAATGATTTTATGGCCACCATAATTTTTTAAGTTTTTTATTATGCACAAAAATGCCAGAGGAGTCGTTTTTTCTTAATCGACATACCCCACCACTGCCACTGCCACTGCCACTGCAGCGGCTGTCAACAATTTAATTTGACAAGCGCCAGTAGTTAAAGAATACGAGTATTTTATACAAATTTATTTTATTATTGGCTTTTGCTACTTGTCTAACAAAATTAAACAACAAATTTTTACAGACTCAAAAAAAAAACTTCAAGTGCATTTTGGAATTTTTTTCTCTCTCATATTTATTTTAAATGCGCGCTGCCAGTGCAATAATTTTGTTTATATGACACGGTGTTAAATATTTAATTTAAATCATTCATTGCGGTTTGTTTTAAATTTACTCAGACTCATTTTACATTTTTTCCTTTTTAATACTTAAAGCCAACTTTATCTTGGTAAAATTCCTAGAGTTGGTTGATTTTATTGTTTTTAGTATTTCTCAAAAAGAGAAGAAAAAGAAGAAGAAGAAAAAAAACAACTTCTTCTTTTTCGCTTACATTCTTAAGAAGTCATAAAGGTGGAATAGAAAAATTTCCATATTTGCGTTCCACTTAAATAGCCGCCAAAACAAACTAAATTGCTATAACAACAGTCAGTTAGCCAAGCCGTCAGTCATTCAGTCACTCACTCAATTTTAAACTAAACTTCACGCTTTAAAGTCTCCCACTCCATAAACAAGTGCATCACAACGCACACATACTTATGACACACACAACCAACCACCACATACACCTGATTTACAGTAGAGATAAAAAGTGTTGTGAGTTACTAAAACAAACAACTGCCAACAACTATTTGCTTTTATTCTATCCCTCGAATTGGTGTTGCAGATAACTTTTTCCTTTTTTTTTATTGGTTTCCAACATTTATCATCCACTGTAACTCGGTAGTATGATATGAAGAAACACATACGAGTATCTAGATGTGTATTTTATTTTTATACTGCAAAGAAAGATTTGAATGATGGAACAAATGAACTTGTAGCTGATTGTATGCACAGTCACATTTCGTGTAAAGAAATTAAAGTTGTTACAAATCAGAAAGACAAATAAACGAACACGTAACTGGCGGGATACAAAAAACGAACACCAATGAGCATATATTTAGGTACACTTAATAATTCCTTGAATGTTATATTAAACCAACTTTAGGGATTGCACTAAGGTGAGCTTGTTGCGAGGATACAAAGTGGGAAAATGTGCAGGTTAAGCTCAAAAAATGCTAAAGTAGGCTAAGACACTACACAGAGAGAGAGAGAGAGAGAGAGAGAGAGAGAGGGAGAGAGAGAGAGAGAGAGAGCGAAACAAATTTCGTGTCTAGTAACTGTTTTTGTGTTTAAAAAAATGGTGCACTGTAGTTTAGTAGTCCTTTTTTATTTTATTAAATTAATATTGGCGCCAACAAAGAGGAATTAAAAGAACATTAATAACAATAAATTACAAATTTTGAAAACCCCCGAAGAAAACGGCTGGACCATTTTTTTTTTTCAAAAATAGGTTAGAAGGTTTTCGATTATGGCACCTTTGAAGCAACAAACATATTCAAAAGGATACAACGAGAAAATAATTAATAACTTCTAAAGGGCTGGATCGGTTTTCCTCAATCAAAGCTAAGAGCACTTTCGATCAAGTCACCTTTAAAAAAAGAACTAAATCAAAATCTGTCCAGTTGTTTGGGCTCTGCGATGCCGCTGACAGACATACAGGTAGGTACACAGACACACACGACAAGCTTATAACACCCCTCTTCTTTGGTCGGGGGCTAAAAGTGTTAAATAAAAGTGGTAAGCACTAAATCGAAAATTTTTTAGCACTAAAAATAGTGTTACAAACACATTGAAATAATATTCTTTATAAATTCTGTGAATTTCAACATTAAGCCAATGAATAACTTCAACAAACGTCACGCTTCGTTGGATTATTTAAACAAGTTTCGTTAAATTATTTTAATGAAAAATTAACCAAATATATGAAATGATTCCATTGTACCAATGTAACAATTTCGCTATTCTAAATAAAATACACCAATTAAATTATTTCATCAGTTTAATGATATCATTTCATAGTTTTAATGAAACCATTTGATTGTTTTATAAAATTTATTTCATTATTTTAATGAAAATATTTAATTTTTTAATTATATTATTTCACTGTTTTAATGAAATAGTTTGATTATTTAATAGTCTCCATAAGCTTAAACTTTTTTATTGACAATTTCATGCTAAAAATACATACGTTAGACTCAAAATGAACACCAGAAATATTACAATGTTGATGACCGCTGAGAGTATCGAACTCAGACTCGTGATTTTCATCATTTGATTTATAGACAACGTCTTAACTATTAATTTAGCCAAGATCACTCTAAAAACAATGTGCTCTATGAGTGAATAATAGCTAGAATGACTACAACAACAATAATCGAAAAAAATTATTTTTGTTGTTCACTGTTGTTTGACAACTGTTGAAATAAAAATGGATGAGGAATGAAATTGTTCATCAAAACTATGAAATATATTTCATTGAAATTATGAAATTCATAAACATAAAATTTTCTTCATATACTTTTTTATTTTCAAGCGTAATACATATATTTCAAGAATTTTAAGTAGCTTAAGTAGCCATTAAAACATTTTGTCAAAATTTAAAGCGGTTTCCATAAAATGACAAAATGTTGTCGTCATAAATCTAATTAAATTTTCTAACGAAAATATGAAAGCTAATGAAACAATGTCAATGAAACTTTTTCACAATATTCGTGAAACGTCATATATTTATATTGTGAAATGTTACATTGGAATTGTGAACAAAATATAAGGAAATCTTTTCATTTAATTTATGATACGAAATTCTTACAGTGCAACAAGTTGACAAAGTTGTTTACTAAATTACCAGAAATTTAAATTATTTCTGTACCTCTTTTTACTTCATCGTCCTGTTTTTTTATGTGGTTTATCGACTGATTGTTTTATAATTTCTGATGGTTCTATAATTTCTGATCGCCATAAAGCCAATCCGTAGCAGTAAAACACTTGCACTTGATTTTTAATTATAAACACTGGTGTATTTGCTTACAATGTTACACCGACAGAGAATAGTAAATATATGAAAGTATATAAAATAAATACTTGTATGTATTCACAAAATATGTACATACATATGTAAGCATACACACATACGTACATACATACATATTTCATGTGAAATAAGTTATGTTAAATCGTATAAATCGCAAACTCCCATTTAAAGGTAAATGAAAACTATGGATACATAAATATAACTCAATTTCAAAAATACCACGCCCACAAAATGGCCTTTTTCCTGTCTGTCTACATTGTGTACATATATTACAAGGCCTTAACTCTGAAAATTGTACTACATTGAAATTTTTTTTATATTAATTTCCTTAAAATCATTTAATGTTGATGATGTAAACAGGGATATTTTTGCGGCCATGTCATTTAGCGAGTAGCGCAAAAAACTTCAAAAGTACTTACAGTATAGAAACCAATTATAAAAAGATGATGAAAAATATGTTTAGAAATTACTTAAAAATAAATACAAACCCACTTCAAAAAATAAGACTTAAAATATTTTTACTTGAACAAAATAAGCCATATAATATGAAAATCATTGGGTAAATTGTTGATTTTATTAACAACTAGCTATACCCGGCGTGCTTCGCTGCCCCATTGGTGTGCAGATAGAGAAAAATTAATTAACTCATTTAAAAATAACCATATACATAATTGATTAGTTTTTTTGGCCATCTTTTTAGTTTTGGCGAATTTTTGTTTTTTAGCGATTTTTCGTTTTGACTTTTTTATTTCTGGAATTTTTTAGTTTTAGAGTTTTTTAAAATTTCAAGAGTTTGCCTCTTACGGTTTCCAAGATACAGAAAACTCTTTAAGCTACATAGTCAAAATTACATTAACTTTCAGAACACCCTTTAATTTTTGTTGTGTTAAATATTATACAGACTACACCAATTAACACTAACTTTGAAAATTTCGAGAGTCTATATAAAAAAGTGTCTGTATATTACATTAGTATTTCAGCATGTTTCATTGCTCTCGAGAAAACAGCCTGTGATAGACAGAAAGACAGACGGACTGACGGACAGCGTAGCGAAAACAGTAAGATTAATTTACACTTTTGGTGTACAGAGCCCTAAGAAAGAACCTTTTCCAAAAAGTAACTTTTCAAAAAGTAACCATTTTCAAAAGAGTACCATTTTCAAAAAGTACCCTTTCCCAAAAACATTTTTCAAAAAGTACCATTTCTTAAAACTACATATTCAAAAAAGTAGGGTTTCGAAAAAGTACATTTGCTTTAACATATAAACGGTTGACAAAAAAAAGTACCAAAATTATATTTCTACCCTTTTTCGGCCCCTAAATGTACAAATTTCAAAAAAAGTACAAAACACCTATCCACTCATTTTTCTATCTTATTATGACGCTTTTGAAATTTTATGTCTACCTTACTTAGATTCGGAGATATAGAACACCGAGTTTACCCGTTTTTACCCCTTTTAATCCCGTTAGAATTAAAGTTTTCAAAAATTCGTTCTTAGAGAATATATACAAACATATGCATTCAGTATGTGTATCAATGTGCATAAAAAGTAGTTGTATGGAAAAAAGTACCAAAAAGGGCTACCAATTTTACCCGTTATATACTCAAATTTGAAAAAAATACAAAACTGTTTTTGAGGGCTTTTTAAGGAGAGAAAAATGAATTTCAAGTTTAGTTTCTAACTTTATTACTTTAGGAGATAAACTGTTAACAAAAAAAGTACCAAAATTATATGTTCACCCTTTTTCGGCCAAAACATGTTTGAGGGCTTCGTAAGGATAGAAGAATGCATTTTAAATTTGATTTCTATCATCATCATTACTTTAGGAGATAAACGGTCAAAAAAAGTACCAAAATTATATTTTTACCATTTTTCGGCCCCTAAATGTAAAAATTTCAAAAAAGTACCAAACACCCGACCGCTTATTTTTGACCTTATTATGCTGTTTTTGGAATTTTATGTCTACCTTAGTTAGATCCGGAGATATAACGTTACCGAATTTGCCCGTTTTTACCCGCTTTTACCCCCTTAGCGTTTGAATTTCCAAAAACCCCGTCTTAGTGGATCTATACATCCTTAGGGGAGCCCACATACGAAATTTCAACTTTCTAGCTTTAGTAGTTTGGGCTGGGCGATGATGAATCAGTCAGCCAGTCAGTCAGTCAGTCAGTCAGTCAGTCAATAACGTTACTCTTTTATTAATATAGATTAAGCAAATACAGCCAGAAACTTAAAAGATACTTTCGGTAATAAATTTAGCGTTGATAAATTTTGTATAGAAAACATTTGAATTAAAAAACTAAAATCCATATACAATTGGTCAACGCTTAGCGTTGCGTTTTACAAAATAAGTCCGTATTTTCTTGTTTGGAAAAAATTTAAAAACGAAATCACCTATTAATCATCATTATCCTTCGATTTCATGATATATGGCGTATTTTATTCCTAAGACTATTGCCCTTAAGAACAATAGTAAAAAGTAAAGTTTTTGCCGTTCTCGAGTTATGATACCTTGCCCGCCGTATTGCGGGAATCATATTAGTCATGGCCATTAAAAAAATCTGTACGTGATTAAAAAAAAGTGAAAACGTAATTTAATTTAGCGCATTAAACACACCCCCATATTCATAAAAATTTATAAAAGTAATTGTCGGTTTAGTGTACGAATTTTGTATGGGAAAAACGGTTTTAATGCACACATTAACTTTACTAATCATTTATGTTTTTATATAAATGACCAAAAAATATTTTTTTGTTGACCAGTGTAATTCAGTGTAATTGGTGCATTTGCTAGAAATTTCATTTCGTTATCAATTATTTGTCAAGAAATCAAAAAAGGTAGAGACGATATTTTAAGTGTGAAAAAGCTTTTTTGTTTTAAGTGTGAGACACTTTGTCTACGAAGACTTTCACTTGATAAATTATTTAATTAAAAGGACGGGAACCTTTTTAAGTTGTTTATGTAAAAGTATGAGTAGCTGTGAATGTATGACAAAAAAAAAACAAAAAACAAAAACAAAAAGCAAAGAGCAGAAATAGTAATTAAAAAACGATGATATTGCTTGTAAATAGAAACATTTTCGGCTTGTCTGCAAAAATCTAATCCCCATACTAACTCATTATCTATTTGTCTAAGGGCCATCATTTTTTCTTACACAAAATAGCATTTATAAAAATTAATAATTTCAACTGTTTGTTCCTCAGGTGGCAGACCATTAACATTCTTGCTACTTGTTAATATCATTTCACATTGCGTTATTTCAGGCTTGTACAACAAAACAGTTGCCAAAACTATCCAATCATCCTTATACTTTCTATCAGTTAAAATATTAATTAAAAAATGCCTCTTAATGTTCATTCTTTTCTTATTTTAAAATCTTTTGGCAAAACTACTTTTAAAATCTTTAGCAATCATTCGAATACTTCTCAAATGTTATCGACAACAAAAATATTATTATCTCGTCTATGTAACAACCAGTCACTCATCTGAAAATCTCAATTTTTATTTAAACTTTTATGACGACATTTAAAATAACGAAAAACTTAAAAACTAAAAGTTTTTCTCATGAAGGATTCTAAATATGGGCGCCTCCAAGAAACTTGGGCGTCACACTCATCACATCAACATAAAATTTTTTGTTTTGTTTTTTTTTTGTTCGTAATAAAATAAATTTATATCCTACGAGTATTTTATTTTTTTTTTACCTACATTTAAGTAACAACAAAAACAGCAAAAATAAAATACACAAAATCGTAATTTTGCTAATTTATGACAAACAGTAAAGTTGAAATATTTTCTGTTAAAAAAATTACAGAACAAAAAAAACGAAGAAAAGATATAGCAAACGTTTACGAAGGAAAACATGGGTACCCTGCAGATAACGCGACTAGTCTATATGAGCATGTAAATTACACTCCATAGAGGACTAGGACTAGTCCAAAGGCTACCAAAATGTATAGAGAAAACATGGTCGATTTAACATTAAAGGCTCCATTACTCATACGTAACGTTGACGTAGTTGCATGTTGCTGATCGTTTCTGTCACATTGAAAAACTATGAGACAGAAATGATCAGCAACATGCAACTACATCAACGTTACGTATGAGTAATGGAGCCTTACGATGTCCTAGGGTTGGACTATATAACCCAACTTTGCACTACATCGGAGTAGTCTCAAAACTACTTTATGTCACCACTTGGTGGAGCACTCAAGTATTCATATTGGAATTGTCAAAACATGAACACTTGTCGCTTAACTATAAACTTGTGTTTGCAAATGACATGGTCCATGTCTAGATTATATCGGACTAGTCTTAAAACTACTCTATGTCTGTATTTGATGTTGCACTCAAGTGCTCATTATGTTTTAACGGTTGCACTCGTTAAAACGCAAACACTTGCCGGTTAACTAGAAGCATTTGTTTGCAAATGACATTACATTGGATGATGCTGTAACTAGTTTAGTTCAACTAAAATGGAACACGTAATCCAATATTATCTGTAGGGTTCCCTACAGATTATATCCCTACAGATAATATTGGACTACGTAGTCCATTTCAGCTGAAGCGGAGTAGTTACAACATGGTCCTATGTAATCCAGTCGTGAGCCATGTCATTTGTAAACAATAGCTTCTAGTTAATCCACAAGTGTTCGCGTTTTAACGACTACAATCGTTAAAACACAAACACTTGAGTGCTCCATCGATTAGTGACATAGAGTAGTTTTTAGACTAGTTCGATGAAATGCAGACATGGACCATGCCATTTGCAAACAAGAGTTTGTAGCTAAGCGACAAGTGCTCGTGTTTTACAATTTTAACACGAGCGAGTGCGCGTGGTGAGTGACATGGAGTAGTTTTAAGACTACTCCGATGTAGTGGAAAGTTGGGTTATATGGTCCAGCCCTAAGACATCGTAATGTTAAATCGACCATGTTTTCTCCATACATTTGGGCTACCTTTGGACTAGTCCTAGTCCTTTATGGAGTGCACTTTACATGCGTGTATGCAGTAGTCGCGCTATCTGCAGGGTTATACATTACTAATATGCCCCGCAAAAATTTTTCGGTTACGTAGGTTACGTAAGTTTTTTTTTCTATCACATATATATTTTTTTATGGGTATGACTAATATGACAACCAAAATAGAACGGTCACGCTAATATATTTTATCATAACTCAAAAACGGAAAATTACCTTTAATTCGTTCTTATAAAATTTTTTATATTTAAATACTTTTTTTTATATTTCCAATAGTTTCTGAGTTATTCAGAAATTGGCAACGAATATTAAACTATTTTTTGTTTTCAAAAACTAAAAAATAAATTAACAGTACAAAAATTTTACATTTTTATTTGTTTATCACAAAGTTACGTATATTGGGAATGTAAACCATAAATCATTAAAATCGATGAACAAATGTAGATTTTATTAAAGATTAAGTGAATGAACTTAATTGCCAATCTTCCAGAAGACCTCTATCACCAATAATCATTCAAATGTTTGCAGGGTAATTGGAATGGATGTGGAAAAAAACTTGTCGATTTTTTTTAACATGAAGTACACAAAAATTGTTTGACGTAATCGAAAAATTAGTTTCGACCAGATCACTTCACATTAGGGGAAGAACAACACATTCTCTATGAATAGAAATAAAGGCCCTTCTGGAAGGCAACATTTTACTTTTAAAGACTTTAAAAAGAAAATAAAAAAAAAACGAAATATTTTATTAAATTTTTTGTATGAAACTTAAAAAAAGTTTCATACAGAAAATTTCATGAACAATTTCTTGGCGTAAGTCTCAAAATTTCGGGGAATGTCCTGCTTTATTTATTTTTATTTATTTATATGTATTGTTCCATGCACAAGACTTTATGTCTTATATTGCAGTGTGGAACCGAGTAATAAGTTAGACAAAGACTGTATACATAATTTAATCAAATACTAACATAAATTCAAATATATTTGGCCTTATTTATAAAAAAAAACACCTTCAATCTATGACAGGTCAATAAAATGAATTTTCATACAAAATTCACTAAAGCCCACCAACCAAAAATATTTCTTAAGAATAAGGAAGTTCGATTAATCGATTATTCAGACGATTAAATTTATGTTTCTTGTTATTTTAAAACTTAAATTATTCAAAATCGTAATCAATCACTTACTTTTAAATTGCGCAGAGATAAATGCCCGCTTATACAATTCAATAACCAAATTATACTACTCCAACCAACATATTGAAGCTAAAAATCCCACATAAATACAAAGATGACCCAAATGAAATTAAAGCCGGCTCAAATGAATTGGCTTATTGGAAGGAATTCTACACTAAGCCTGGATTGTAAACCTATGTTATAGAACTCTATTCTAAAACCGATATGGTCCTACGTTATCCAGTTATGGGGCATTGCCTGGGTGGGCATCAATTGTAGAGAAACTTCAAAGGCGACAACAAAAAATTCTCCGTACAATTACAGAAGCCCCCTGGTATGTCAGAAATCAGCGCATTCATAAAGATCTAGATATACCGGTGGTTAAGACTGAGTTTTTCGAGTTGCACCCAAATCCCCCAGCCCGCAGCATTATTAACTTTAGAGGCCACAATCGGGTGAGAAGGAGGAACACTCTTTTTCTCAGCCGAGCACAAGACACGCAAAAGACTAAGAACTAACCACAGAAACAAATATTTTGTCTGGCATTGGCTGGACTTACAAATAAAGATTTTACAGTTAAGTATTTATTAATTATTGTTAGACACAATAAATAAAAATAAATGCAAAAGAAAATCAATCATAAAAAACTCCATTGACCACAAATAATGATTAATACATATGTATCTATGTATTCCTTAGTGAAATTGGATTAATCGATTATTCAACCCATTCAAAGTCTTTTTGTTAGCAATCAGAAATTTTAATCATTAAAATTCGTGATTAATAAATTTATTTTGATTTTTAGCTTTTCAAATTTATGAATAATTTTTGGTAATTGTATAGTCGGGAAAATTTGAAACATTTTCTAAGTGTGTTTTGATATGTCCTGTTGAAAGAAGTTCGATTCAGCTTATTCATCTATTCCATTTCTTGTTATTCAAAATCATTTTATTATTCAAATTCATAATTAAGTAATAAATTATGATTTTAATTGTTCAATTTCATGAATAATTAATCGATTAATCAGTACTTTGAATAATTTACATTTTGAATAATTGAATAGTTTAATTTGTTAGCTTTTGTTTTTCGTTTTTTTTTATATATTATTCATCTTGCATTTGTATGTATACAAAATACAAAATATATTCGTATGTATATAAAAAATCCAGCATTCTGATTAATAAAAACTTTTGATTGATCGATTAATTTATTATTTAGTCTACTGATTAATCAGAAAATTAATCGCTTAACCGCATTAATCGATTAATCGCACATTACACTGTACGAAAAGAAAAACAAATAAAAAGGTTCTAACGACTGTTTATGATAAAGGGCACCAACAAAATACATATATACGTGTGTCGGCGTTTTAAAAGTTTACATGGGAGTTAAAGTTTCCCCATTTTGCATATACATATTAGAGGCCTGCACGATTATACTCGAAAGTACTCGTATGTATGTTTTTGTGTGTATGCATTATATTTTTTAGTATATATGTGTGTATATATGTATGTCTATATGTATATTTGGTCGTGGCTATGTATATACATACATATACATGCATATACACATACGAACAAACATAAGAACATACATAAACGCACACATGAAATTCATACGAGTATATTCTACGAATACATTTATGTACTATTTGCATCCCTCTAATACATATGTATTAGGATGGGTCAAAAAAAGGCTTTTTTCGGTTTTTAATAGGACTGAACGATAAAATGGTGCTAAATGGCGAGGTGAATCTATGCGTACGTACCTGCTTAAAATTTTTTTTTAAGATTATTAAAATTTTCTAATGCATTTTTTTAGGGTAAAAATTCTTATTTGGGATATTGTCCAGATAACGACGATACATTTGTGTTTTACGATACATACTTACTATACATCGAAAAACACAAATGTAGCGTCGTTATCTGAATAGTACCCGAAACTAGAATTTTTTTTCTTCATTTTTCGTGTTTAGCACATCCTAATTACCCTAAAGCCCTTATGACACTACATTTTTTCTTCATTTTTCAAATTTTGGAGAACATTGCAAATAGAATATAATAGGAAATTTTACCAGGTGCAAAGAGTTAAGCTATATTAAGATAAATACCAAATTGTCAAAGCTTTTACTAATGTTATCGATAAAAAATGGGGGCCTGTCAAAAAAAAAATGTAAAAATGCTCAACTTAAAATTGACATTTCAAGCTTGAAACATTAAAGTGTTGCCAACTTAGCGGTTTATTCACGAATTCAGTGACTTAGCTCCTCTTTTTTTCAACTTTTTTTTCTTTTGTCGTTTTATTATAAATAAAAAGTAGGCAGCACTTAAAGAAGCCATTACGTTTTGTTTACATTTTGTATAGTTGCTTCTTTCTATCATTTGCTATTTCTTTCTTTCAATCCTGTAGCAACACAATGCAAGAAAAATGTAGTGTCATAAGGGCTTAAAAATGCATTAGAAAATTTTAATCTTCAAAGTTTAAAATGTTTAAATATATAAATAAACTTTACGTATAGATTCAACCCTTCAGCACTATTTTATCGTTGAGCCCTATTAAGAATCAAAAAAATCAATTTTTTGACCCAACCTAATATGTAGTTATAGTTACTCAGCATAGGAAATCTTGTAAGTCTTACATTTAAGGTTTATGTAAATCAACACGGCAAACATTTTTGTAGAACGTTTCAACCCTCTTACTCTTCGTTGTATGGGTCGTTTAGTCCTTTAAAAAAAAAAGCAAAAAATCATGTTTTATAAAAATATTTGCCATACGATTTTTTCATAGGTCCTTGAAGACATCTAAGCTCCAGACTGAACTTGAACTCCAGAAATCATTCAAAACTTAAAATGTGTTTAAGGCTTAATTTCCTACTTTTTAATGCTAATAGTCGGCATAGGAAATCTTGTCAGCTTTACATTTAAGATGTAAGATATGCTCCAAACTTTTATATAAATTATTATGGAGAACATTTTTACACAACATTTTAACCATCTAACACTTTGTTATGTGGGTCTTTTTGTTTCTTTCTTAAAAAAAAGCAAATAACTCCCCTTCAGTGGCAATTTAGCGGGCTAAAATGTTCTACACAAATATTTATCATAAAATTCTACTATGTGTCCTTAGAAACACTGAAGCTCCAAACTCAAGTCTAACAACAGAAACCATTCAAAACTTAAAATGTTTTTAATGGCTAATTTCGGACTTATTCACAATTATTATCTTGTAAGCCTTACGTTTACGGTATAAGTAAAAATACCACAAGGAACATATTTGCAGAGCTTTGTGGCCCTCTATATTGCCGGTGAAGGGTAGTTTTCGACCTCTTTTTTAAGAAAGACACAAAAACACCCTTACGGAGAAGAGTTAGAAGGTTAAAATGCTCCACAAAAATGCTTGCCGTGGTGTTTTACATAAAAATGTTAAACACATCTTATACCTTAAACGTAAGAATTTCGAGATTTCCTATGCCTAGTCCCTATAACTATGGGCAAAAGAGAGGAATTTTAACTTCTCCTAAAATGAGTCCCATAAGTAAATTTTCAAAACGCCGAAACACGTGCATATTTTTTTGTAGCCCTCTATCAGAATCAATCGCTAGAGCCTTATTATTTGGAAACAAATTGATTTTGTTGCACACTGTTATTAGTCCTGATGTATCATTGCTTGTAATTTTTATTTAAGAAAACAAGATACTTTTAGGTTATAAAATAATTTTCTTGTCTTTTTTTATTTAACACATCCCCGGTATCCTGAATCCCCTTAATCATCAGCAGAAAATAATTTGGTTGTTAAAATGTTGGCAGTTTTCTTGGCAATGTTTTTTTGCAAGCATTTAAAAAAGAGTCCCTATTCAATCATGCTGCCCACAGTTGTGAGTAAAAATTAACACGGCGTTTGGACTAGGAGTGAAACTAATTCATGTCCAAGACGTTTAGGGTGCCAGGTCAATTACATGCGTTTATTTTAAACTGATTTAGTGACAAGCAAATAAATTGTTTGTATGTGTGTTTAAGAGATCGTTTGAATCGTTTCTTGACATTTGATTTTTGCCTAGAGGTGACATAAATATTTAAGCGACTCCCAGTTTAAGCCAGAGCCTACCTAAAGGGTTTCTTCCAATAATGTCCGACAGAATTGTTTAATTTTATATCAGACTTTTCAGTAATTTGTAGTGGCTCGTTAAAGTAGTTTTAGTATTTTGATTTGATTTTTGTTTTATGATTTTGTTATTGAAGTCAAGGAGGGATGCGTGTGACTTGTTGTTGTTAAACTTGGCAGTGTATTCACCACAACTGCTCAGCGGGTGGTATTTATAATAATAATAATAATAATAAAAATAACAAAATAAAACAACAGCCAGCGAATAACCAACAAACATTCAGCCATGTAACGTACTCATGTCATTGTTGTTGTTCATGTTGCTGTTACGATTCCATACAGACCAGGGGATGGATGTGTCTCTAGATGATGTCTATTACTTTTTTTATGATCAGGTTTACACAAACACACTCATATAATCGAGCATTCAAACTTTAGTTTGTTTATGTTACATAGATGCTGACGCTTAATCACACATATGAATGGACAGACATTAAAAGCATTTACAAACAAAAAACCAAAAAAAAAAAAGTGAGGGGAGTTAAGTGTTGCTGGGGTAGAAGCGAAAGAACGCAATAATGTAAAGCCAGCATCAGCTGCCACTTAAACTGAGTGCTATCAGAGCTTTCGATCAAATTGACTATCAGGTTGCCTGCCTGCCTGCCTGCCTGCCTTTTCAGAGGCGAATGCTGAGATGAGAATACAATTTTACAATTTCAAATGTTCGCCTGGTTTGTACAGGTTTTCCAGAGATTTCATTTTAAGTCCTTCACAAGTTTTCATTTCATTTTCTTTTGTTTTACTATTGTTTTTTTTTCGAAATTTACAATATGAGTTGTTAAAGAATAGAAAAAAAAAGAAATTCATTTTAATAACCGGGTGTAAAACAGCACTATTAATACATGACAATTATGAATTGGTGGTTGTGTGGTGTGGTGTAGCGCGGTGCGGTGCGGTGCGGTGCGATGTGTTGCGGTGTCATAGTTGCACGTAAGTAAAAACTCTTTGGCATGCAGCTAGCTGATGAGCAAGCAAGCGCCCTTTTCATAGGCGCCCAGCATGGTCACATGATGGTTGAGATGCTGCCTCATTAATTTGTTGTTTATCGCACCTTGTTAAAAAACCATGAATGTGAATATAAAAGATGTCAATAGGCTGGCAATTAATAGACTCAATTTAATGCCGATGTTTTTCTTTATCTTAATCGAAACAAAAAGAAAAAATCCGCCAAAAAAAGAATCCAACACCATCAACCGCAATCAACACAATAAAAAATATAAAATAAAAACTTAATCATTTAAGAAATATTAAAAAAAAATATTTTTTGAAGGTTATAAAATTTCAAGAAGATAAAATGTTTAAGATTTACAAAATAAAAGTATTAGGGGCGCTCACCGATGTTTGTAAAAGTTGTTCGAAAATGGAAGGTTACTGTTTTTACCAGCAAAAACGTTCGAAATTTTGGTAATAAGAACATAATAGTATTCGAATGGATTACAAAGTAATAAGTGGTACACTTGTAAGAGGTATCCCCTACCTTCTGAACTATTTAAGCAAATAAAGAGTAGGTATGGTAAGTTATTATGACTTAAGTCTTAATATACTTTTTTTTAATATACATCGAAAGGACTTTCGTTTGATAAATGCAATGAAACGATTTCGTTAGATTTTTCGCAACTCAAATGGAATACATATTTCACAATATATTGTAAAAGAATTTCATTGGAATTGTGACATTAATTAACTTTCATAGTTTCGTTAGAAAATTGCATTGGATTAATGACAACTACATGTTGACAATTTATGGAAACAGCTTTAAGTTTTGACAAAATTTTTTAATGGATACCTAAAAGGTTTGAAATATTACTCTCAAAAATGAAAAAAAAAAATATATATATTAATTTTAATATTTTGAATGTGACAAATTCAATGAAACGTTGGTCATAGTTTTGATAAAAATTACGTTGTATTTATGAAAGATCGATGAAATATATTATATTTATATTTTCTTTAATAAAAAACCCACTGTTGTTGTTGTTGTACTCTTTTTTGATATTCTGCACTCATAGAGCACATCGTTATGAATTTTGTGAATTTTGTATCTACCATATCGTAGCATGGAATTGTCAATAAATAAAAATAGTCCACAAAAAAGATAAATTTAATGAGCCTACTTAATAATATGATAAATTCATTAAAACAATGAAATAACTACATTAATATATTTGAAGAATTTCATTAAAATAATAAATTAATTCATGAAAACAAGGAAATAAATTTCATTAAATTAATAAAATAGTTTCATTGAGATAATGAAATAATATCATTAAAATAATTCGTGAATATGATAAAATTTGTTCATTAGATTAGTGAAATTGTTACACTCGATCAATGAAAGTATTAAATATATTTTGGTAAAACTTACCTTAAAATAATTTTAATCTAACTTGTTTCATTAATCCAACGAAGTGTGACGTTAGTTGAGTGTTAATGAAGTTTTTCAGTGCATTTATGTAAAAATTTATAGGATTTTTGAAAAAAGTTCTTTCAGTGTAGTCTAGTCTTAAGGCCTGAATAGCAAAATTGGAAATCATAACAAAGAGGGAGGGAATTTAAGCTTTTTAAAAAACGGTTAGATGAGGTTAATTTATGCAGAAAATATAATTTTAAATATCGCCATCGTTTTTGGAAATTATTGAAGAAGGATGGAGAGAAAGGTCAACGTTTCCTTTATGAAGGATACATAAAAGAGAAAGTGTTTAATTACTTTGGCAATGAAATGCCCCTTTTTTGTTCCTTTTTAACCGACTTAAAAAAAGGAGAAAGTTTATCAATTGGATGCCTCTGTGGCTGAGTGGTAGCGATGCTAGTCTGTCAGTTCAGAGGTCGTGGGTTCGATTCCCGCCATAGACCCTGGGTGTTTTCCGCAGGTAAGCTAATCGCTTCGCGGCTTGTGTTTGTTTTTATGTATGTTCTCTCATTTATGAGCCGATTTTGGATTTTTTCTCTATTCCAAAAGATGTACTTCCAGATTGATCCCGTTGGAAAGTGGGCGGGGTCACGCCCATACAAAGTAAATACACATGCCTTTTCAACTACTTCTATTCAACCGATTCTTATCAAACTTTACACACACATTAAGCTTCTGCTTAAATACTACATCAGGATAAAAAAAGTGGGCTGTGCACGCCCATGCAAAGTAAATATTATTTTGCAACAACTTTTACTAAACCGATTCTTATGAAACTTTGCATACACCTTTACTTATCGTTACAATACAACATTGTGGTTAGAAAAGTAGGCACTACCACGTTCATGACAAGTAAATAAGCATCTTAACTACTTCTACTTAGCCGGTTCTTATGAAAATTTGCATTAATATTTAGAGCTATCTTTACAGTATAACATTGTGGTTAAAAAAGTAGGCAGTGCCACGCCCATGAAAAGTAAATATTTACTATATTAACTACTTCTAGTTATCCGATTCTTATGAGACTTCGCACACACAATTAGTTCTCATAAAAGTATATGATGATAATATATGGGGGCGGTGCCACGCCTATTTTGTAGTCGGTTGTTTTTGCAAGAATTATTTAGCATTCCAATTAACACACACATTTCACATCTAAGAATACATTCTCGTACTTCTCTGAGCACATCATTATATAAAAGGAATCTAATGCAAACAATCATATTAAATGAGCAAAAATGCGTTAAAACTTGACAACATTTGCTACAGTAATTTGTACTTAAGGTTTTTTTCTGTTCTTCATTTTACAAATGCATGAAATACAATCTAAGGAGCGACAACCATTATGTACAACATCATAGAAACACATGCAATATACAGATGTAGAGAAAACATCCAAAAAACATATCGATTACGCCAAAGATAACACAAATATTCGACGGCTTAATCCGAACAAAATACAACATTTTAATCGAACTAAAGCCAAAATACAGTGGTGAGCAAAATATTAAGCCATTTTTGAAATACTTTTAACATATGCAACGAATTGTTCCAGAATTATAAGTAAGAGTGATGCAAATTACACTGTACAATGGCAAACAATTTACAAAGTTCTAGCTTTTGAAGTTTACATCTGAGACTCAGTTAAAATCCCGTCTTTAGCACAAAAAAAGTGCAACCAACCCCTCGTCAGCGACGATATAGCGGATTAAAAAGACCTAACAAAATATTTGTCATAATGTTTTACAATATGAAGCGAAACTCTTTCAGTGTAGACTTGTGTCTAAAATTAACTACCGAATAAATTTGATATAAGTCTAGCATAGACCCATAATAGCCTGCATATATGCACCAGCTAGCAAAGACAACAGAAAAGTATCGTTTTAAGGTTGCTAGTACTCGTTATTCTTTCTTTCCCTCAGTCGCCAGTTTGCGTACACAGAAAAAAATAAGTTTCGTTTTTGATTTAAAAAAAAATCCAAGTATTTAATAACTTTTTTTTCACATTTCCGCTATATTGATAACAAAATTATTTCAAAAGAAAGAAAATATAAATTAAAAAAAATGTTGACATGGCTGTGATACGAGCTCGGGCTTCCCGGACGTGAAGCATACTCTCTAAAGCCGAGCCATGTCCCAGATATTTTTTTGAGAGATAAAACTTGTTTTAAGTACTTATGTATGAAAAGAAAAGAATTAACTGGCATGGGAAAGAAATACAACGAAATATTTTATTAAGTTAAAGACAACAGTTATTGAAATTCTTACTTTTTTTCAATAACATTGTTTTATTGAACATAATTCTTGTCTCTTTTTTTTGTGTACATATACTTATGTGTTTTTATTGCACTTATTTCGATTTTATTGTCGCTTGAAATTATTTATAGTGATTGAAGATGTTTCACTTTTACTCACCACTGTGTGCATGATGTTTTTTCTAATGTTCCAGCTCGAGCCTCATTCTATAATTTCATACTGCAAAAATCTCGTCTTTTATAACGCATCTTTAAAATATAGTTGCAATGCTTTAACAACAATAGCTGCGACTTCGAACATGTTTTAAACGAAATATGTTGAAGTAAGAACATAAAATGTTGCGTGGTGTTTTGCAACAAATATTATTCAGTCACTGGTGGAAGTTGTTTGAAAGACTCTTTACAAATTGTAAAATCATCACTAAAGAGAATGAGTGATATTAAAGAGATAAGAAAACTTAAGGCAAATTTGTTGAATAATAAAATCTTTACAATATATTCCTAATAAAGTCAAAATATTATACTGTAGAAACCGAAAACAATAGGAATGGGTTTTGATTTATTGTTTATCGCTTTTGAAGTGGAATAATGTATTAAGTGAGGAATTGAAAAGTAATCTTTAAAATTCAGAAAGTTATTTTAATAACAATATATTTATATTTATTATAAGATCCACCCTTTGCCCAAAAAAATTATTAACACAATGTTAAATTTTTCCATTATTTTTATAAATATTTTTACTTTTGTTTATCTTAATAATTTATTTATAAATGCTTCATTTGTAGAAAAAATTAACAGCTCTTTTGTTGTTTCGCAGAGACCCTATAAAATAAATCCAAGATTTTGTCATTCGTATAATTTTAATAAAAACGATTTAAAAGTTACTAAGTGATAAATTGTTCCCAAAATTACAACATTAAATTACAAAAATGTTAATGATATACGAGTATTATAGTCTTTGCTATTATAATAAACGTGTTAAGGGCTTGAAAGCTACAGATAGTTTTGTATATTTTGATACTTTTGTGATATGATTGACTACATATGTCCTTTAGGGCCATTATTACAACTAGGCAATAGTTAAAGGCAGGATTTTGTCTGACGAATAAAAGTTGTAATAATGGCACTTAAACGTATAAAATTATTGGACTTAGGGTTACTATTACAAGTAGACAATACTTAAAGGCAGGATTTTGGCGGACGGATAAACAGTTAATGCTATAAAAACGTTGGTAATTGATATTTTCGAATGACGTTTTGCAGTTATATAGGAATTTACATACTAAATGCTAAGCATGCAAAGGAAACTAAGATTTGTTTCTGAAAATCTCAGAATTCCTACGAAAGCTACAAGATATTCCAAAATTAAAATTTTCTAGGGTTTTATTTATAAAATCCACATTTTGTCCAAGGCCCTTAAATTCCTTTGGCAAATTAATGAGTTCACACCAGAGCTTCTGGCAGTGGTATTTGTTTTTGAATCTAAGCTTTGGGATTTTAGAAGAAGGATCCAGGGCTAAGAAAAATTATAAATTGGACAGAATTTTTTCTAGAATAATGCAGAGTTCGGACTTGCGCACTATTTTTCAAGCGTATTAAAAATGCGCACAAGCGCGAAGAGCGGAGCGGAAAGAACAACAGCGCAAGCGCTTTCGTTTTATTAGCGACGCTCTTTGGGCAATTAGTATTTTATTTTTTTGTCTGGCGTTGTGCTCTGCGCATTGCGCATATTGAGCGGCGCATTGCGCATGCTATTTTTTATGCCAACAGTGGTTAGTTTGAATTTATTCAGTGCTGCAAAATACATCTTTCGTACACAGAAAAAACTAATTTTTCACTTCAAATACCAACTTCCCTGAATCAGATGTAAATTTGTTCAATTTAGGTCCTATAAAGAAATTTGTAAATTCAAATGCAAAAATTTGTAATAATTTGTTTGAAAAAAAATCTGATTTTTTCAATAAACAAATTGTTTCAATCAAAAAATGTTTTAGAGAAATATAAAAAATAAATAAAAGAATTTCATAATTTTATCAGGTTCCCAACAATGGCGGTAGGTAAATTAAATTAAATAATAAGTCAAACAAAATTATTTATCAAACTAAATAGAGACAATAATAAAGATTTAAAATCAGTTTCAAATACATGTTTGTTTAAAAAAAAGCTATCATAATTGTTTCTGTGTAGTGACATTTGTATTTGTAGCATTATATCGATCTTCTTTATTTTTTTATTCTTCATACCATACAAATATGGTGACCCTAGATGGGTCAAACTTCCGAACCGGAACCGGAAATATAAGTCGCTCTACTGACCCAACTTCCTGTCCGGCCTCTAAAACAGAAGTGTGAACTGCACTATCGACCCAACTGAACCATTTCAAGCAAGATATCATTTGATTTAATCAAACCAGCCTTTGACTCTTCTGGATGGCGCTTAAAAAATGCATACATCGAAAAATACAAATGTACCGTTATCTAGTAAGGGATAATGTATGCAACGCTTTTTTTGGATTTCTTTTTAAATATAGTAAAAATGCCCCCAAATTAATAAATAGGCCTTTCCAAGTGAAGCGAAAATCTTGAAAATAGTTTATTTACCCTCGTATACTCCAAATGTTTCCAAAAGAAAAATCGCCTAAAGCTTGGTTGTGTATTTGCTAATACTTAACGTGGATATTTGATTGAGCATTTTGTAGCCGTTGGCTGCTTAAACTAAATTTGATTCATATAAAAATATCATTTGACTGCTGGCCAACAAGCAGGCGGCTGGCTGCCCCCAAACAACATGACTGTAGCAAAATAATCATGCACCGCCAACATGCAGCCTTTATCTTACAGTCATCTTTTTAATCATCATCATCAGTCAGTCACCCGTCTCATTGTCCGGTTCAGTCCAGTGTAAGTGTTGCCTGCAGTAAAATTAAAATTTTTGGTCAAAAAGCTTAGATGCCTCCAGACCAGGCCGCTCGTTTTTTTAAAACGATTGGTTCGATAATGTTCGATTTAAAGTTTTGTTTTATTATTTGTTGTTAATTTGTTAGCATTTCAATTTCCTTTTTATGGGGAGCAAAATATTTTTGTTATTTTAAGAGAATTTATTTGAAAGAGATTTGTTTGTTGCTCAACAAAAAGAAAAACCCAAATAGAGCAGAACATAACAAAAATCCAAAGATTATTAGTCCTCAATTACAACAACTGCAATAACTTGGATACTTAATGCTCTGCAGCTTAAATAACTTAAAGTTTTTGCCATTATTGCTGCTACATATTGCTGCAGCTGCTGCTGGCGACGTTGCAGACTGCTGTCGGTGTTGCTGTTATTGGGGAAATGTTTCATAAATTTGTTTGTGCTGGGCATTATTTTCAGCTTTTTGCCACGAAAACTTTCATATCAAAATTTTTTTCCAATATGTATAAGAGTTTTTTAGTTTCGTACATTCCAAGATATTTAATTTATTTTATAAATTTTTTTCAATTGAAAAATTTATTTAACATTTTAATTGTCCAAAAAGCAAAAAATCAAATGAAAGTACGAAAATTAACGTGCGGACATCTACTAGGAATGAACTTCCTTTCCGTCAATACTTGTCTAGTAACCTTTCGGAAAATTTGGTGACAAATGATCCAAAGGTACTCGTCCTATGACTTGAGAAAATGGGACTTATACCAAAAGTACGGAGTAGTGAATGTTGAGAAAAAATATATCGTGTAAATGGTCACATATTAACCGTTTTCAGTCAATTTAGATGGGAATCGGGCTAGTATTGTAGTAAACGGCACTGAACAAATTGAAATATAAGTGCCCCTATAGTGGAGTGGGTAATGTGCTAGTCTGTCATGTCGGAGGTTATCGGTTCGGGTCCCATCAAAGACTCTGCTTAAAAGTAAAATACAATTTATATTTCTATTTGCAACAATAAAAAAATAAATAAACTTTCAATTGTTAATCAATATTTACAGCTAAATGTTGGAATAATATTTAGGTCTTCATTAGATAGTTCAGTCACAAATCGCTTCATAGGAAGTGTTAGAACTCGGACTGGTCCCTACCAGCTGGGGACCGGCCACGTGACTTATTCGGTGTCAGTTCTATTTACCATAGAAAAATTATTAAATTTCCTAAATAGCGCAATTAAGGCATATGTCTGAAAAGGGTATAAAGTCTAAACTCTGCCCGCCCAAAGACCGGCTATGCAAAAAATTGTTTTTATTTTTTTGAAGAAAGTACCGAAATGATCCATACTGCAAGGAGTTAGAGGGTTAAAATGTTCCACAAAAATACATATACATAGTTAGCACATCTTATACTTTAAACGTAAAGTTTATACCGAGTACTAATTGTGAATAAGTAAGAAATTAACCCAGAGACATATTTTCAGATTTAAATGATTTCTGACGCTAAGGTAGAGTCTAGAGCTTGGATGTCTTCGGCGACTTATAGTAGAATTTTATAACAAACTAGATGTGCCCGCCCCTCTTTATGAATATAAGGTGTTTGTAAAATATAATAATATAATATAATTATGCAAAATATAATTATGCAAAATAAACAGTGCTACCAACGTTGGAAAAAAACAAAAACATCTTTTTAATTTCCAACAACATTTATATTAGTAAAAAGAGGTATATTTTAGTTTTTTTTCTATTTTAACTTATTTTATCGCGGTAAAAAGTACCCTAAGCTAGAATCAGGACTCTATACCAAATTTCATGAAAATCCATTCAGTGGTTTTTGCGTGAAGCGTGTCTGGACAGACACAGAGACAGACAAAAATTCCAATATTTAATATTTTGTTCTCTACATCGACTTTAACTCCTTCTAAAATAAAGTTCAGATGTAAACTTTAAAAATGCCAAAACACGAGTATTATTCTTTGGTACCCTCTGCCAGCATCAGTCGTTATAACCCTGTAAAATTTTTTGTGTTGTACATTGTAATTGATTCAATTAAAAATTTAATTAAGGCCAATATTTGTGTTTGATAAATTTTTTAGATTAAATTTTTTGGCATGAATAAATTTCCTTTGATGCTATTTTGAAAAACTCCTTAGATTTTACGCTTTCATAACTAAATCATATTATTGTCTGCAAAATATATACCTAGGATGTATGAACAAATCGCTAAATTGGCAACATTGGCGGTGGTGTGTCTGCATGTACTCCGGGTATTTGATTGTTTTTGCCTGGTTGACAGGCTGTTTGGCTGTTTGGAGTGCAGATGACTGACTGGAGAGGTAAGAGCCAACCAACCAGCCAACCAACAATCATAGTAGAGTATTACTACTACAACTAGTGGCTGATGCGGCAGTTCATCGTTTTGCTGCTGTTCTGTATTGTCTGTTGTGTATATTGTGCGGTTGGTGTTCAGAGTATTTTCCACTACAATTTTTAAACTTTTATTTTGTACAATTTTTTCTTTCGTCTTGGCTGCATGGCCAAGATATTGTGTGTTGCTTTTTACAGTGCCTCAGTTACGTGTCGCATTTGGTTGGGTTCACAACTCAACTTGTATCGAATATATAAAATGACAATTTCAAATGACGAGTATCAATATGAAAAACAAACAATTTAAAGCAAAAATAAACAAACTAATTTATTAAAAAAAAAAGAAAAAATAGTTGAACGTACAAAAAATTAGAAGCGTAAAACTAAATCATCTTCATCAGCCAGCCACTTTGTTAACGTAAAATAAAGTGACAAAATAAGTCAACAAAAAAAAAAGATCGTTATATAACATCGGAATCCTATTACATAATAAGAATTCAGAATTTCAATATAAATAAAAAACATTTTCATACTCAAAAATATCAGATATCATTTCAAAAAATATATTCCAAAAAGGAATTTAAAAATGTAGTGATTAAATCGATGAATGGATGACGGAATTACCTTAAGAAGTCACGTAACGTTTAGTCAAAGTGCTTAAGACATGACATCGATGTCAACTGTGATACAAGCCGTAGTTATTCTTAAACATTTTCTTCTTTTTTTTGCTGTCTCCCCAGAAAATCAGACCTTGTTTAAGAACAAAAATTTATTGAATTTTCGAAATATATTAGTAAAAAGTGGGGCAACAAAGTCACTTTACAAAACCGTAATAAAAAAAAAAATATTCCAGAAAATTGTGATAATTATGATGCATTTTATGAGTTGGTCCAAATACAAGTTTCTTAACTTTTTATATATTTGGAATTCTTGAAAAGCCATACATTATTTGTTACAAACATATTAACATAAATACTTGCATAGATATCTACTCACATATATCCATATGTAAATGTTCATATGTGTGTATTTGTGTGTGTGTGTATGTGCTTTTTTGTGCTTGAAAATAACTATGGAAGTGTAAATTTCATAAAAAAAAACCTTAGTTAATCTCGTGTAAATCAACTTCCTCGTGTAAAAATTTACAACCCCATCTGTTTGTCGTGTTTTCCCTAGAGAATTTGCTCTATGATTCTAAAAAAGCTCTCTTCTTATTTTTCTTCTATTTGCTAAAATACTCTTTTGTACTCATTTTTCTGGAAAAAAAAGTTATCACAGCTGCAAGAGTGCTCCAAGCAATAGAGAAATAGAAATATTAAAAAAAGTTGTTTTGAGAGAGTAAGAATAAAAGCCAATAACACTTTTTCTTGACTAATCTCTTTTATGTTTTGAGCATTCACCTGCCAACCTGGTTTGAAGTCGTCGTATTCTCGCCTGACATATAAAACTTAGCACATGGACGACAGACAGGCCAAGCTGTCCTAAAAGAGTTGCCAGTTTTCTGTTTATTGTGAAATTAATAAGAAATTAGAAATTCTTTAAATTTTTAACTGCAGAATTTTCGGGATAATCATCAGCTGGTTTAATTTGTTTGATGCCTAAACGTTTCATCTTTCACTAACAGCCAATTGGGTTTTATTAAGAAAATAAATAAGTAAAAATAACTAAATAGGTAAATAAAATCGGTTCTTAGTAGAACAAAAATCAGTAATCTTTCGTCTAGAAATCCAGCAAACGATAACGGTAAAATATTTTAAAAGCTGACATGTGAGCAATATGTCATTATATATTTTTGTTCATCATTTTAGCCTGACTTCTGCGATAGCTTTTATAGAAAAGATTTTCATTAATAGAAAATAGACCAGTGGCCATCACAAAGATGAACACTTAAAATAAGAATGTATTGGAGTTTTTGCAAATGCTAAAAAAGAAAGAGACATGAAACTACTCAGTTCAAATTATAGTTTCTTACATTCTTTGTAGTGAGTTTCGTTTGTTGTGTATATGAAAATCACCAAAAGTAATCGGCCTCCGGGGTATAGAGTAATGATGTCTGTAATAGACAAAGTGGATAATTTTCAACGAAGGTTAAAAGGAAATAATCCAAAGATATCGAAAGACAAGTAATCATTTTACTTTACGTTAATGCATAAAGAGCAAAAAAGCTTAATTCCTTCTTCTTAGAATTATGAAAAACCACGAAAGTTTTTGAAACAAAAAACAATGGTGAATACTGCAGACTTGAAAATGTCATTTCATAAACTGTTCTTCAGCTATAGAATAATAACTTTTAGAATCGAATACACTTGCTTGACAGGTATATACATATGTACATATGTTGGGGGGAATATCGAAGCAGATCACTACTATATCGAGTCATTTTTCGGGCCCCTTCATGTCTCAATGATTTTTGGGACAGTCAACCATTAGGTCGACCTACCACTCAATTACTGGGACATGCATCATACCCAGAGTTTGCTTTAGACTTTAGTGTTTTTTGGCAGTTGACTTGTAATTATGGACTAACATTCTAATCACTGAGTCCTTAGTACTCGCTAGCCATTGTCTTAGGCTGACTTGAGCCATGGCACCCACATCTGAAAGTGTCGATCAGTGTTTTTAGTCTAATGCTAGCCAAAGTTGAATATTCCTATACAACGTGCTCTGTTGTCTCAACTTCTATCAGATACAGTTTACAAACATCATCTTTCAAGATTTTCATCTTAACCAGATGATATCTGAAGTTTGCGTGTCCTGTCAGTAACGACACTTATGTCGGTTCCGCTTTCGTATCACATCTTCACGCTTTCACGTGATATACATAAAATCGGAATCTTTGGCACCACAGCCATTCTTGACAGAAGTTATGAGATTAATTTCAACGCCTTAAGCCAGAATCTCTCTCCTTTGAGTCAAAAAGTACTTCTACCCCGGTTCCTTTTTCGTTTCAACTTCTCATATTTGTGCATGATCGTCATCGACTCTAGAGGTGTCGTCACAGCATCTATCGAACAACGAAACTGTATCATTCTTCCTGCGTAGTTACCTCACTCGACTGTCACCTGACGTGATCTGAGCAATGAACCTCTTCACCGATACCTCTTACGATACATCGCTGACAACTTCGTTTCGTTAACTTCAGTTACATATCGCACCACTTGTTTAGTCAGCGCTCCTGGAAAGCTATAAACCAAGCATCCGGCCTCATCCGGCTGTCACAACGATGAGGTACTAGTGGCACTTCTAGCAGTACAGCCAGTATCAGCTTATAATACTATGAACCTCACCTTCATGAGTATTATATTCAGCATCTGGCAGCTGGCAACCAATACAACTTCCATGACAACTCCCCAATTCCGAAAGTTTTGTGCCAATTGTCCTCTACATACTGGTCCTATGACTAGTGAAAATGAGAGTGCTACAATATGTTCACGAATAGTGAGCGGTGAAAAGGCAACATATCACTTACCCAGAACAAAGATGTTAACCAAATGGTATCTTTGTAGAAGCAGATTTTTCCAAATTAAAAATATATTTTTAAACTATAGTCGTTTGACTAGTATTAAAGAAACCACTACAGGGCAAGTAGTCTGCTAGTCCTTTGGAATTAGTCATGTAATTGGTCTTGTGACAGGTTTTCTTCCCTCTAGGGTACATATGTACTTAAATACATATAACCTGTGTTATAGCGGGCTTTGTCTTCATCTCATATCTTATTCTTAATAAAATTACTTAGTCTAATTAAAAAAATTACACTGTACAACAAAATCAGATTTCATTTGTTTTGGGATTTATAGTGAAATTTTACGCGTCATATCTTTTTAATACAAACTATCCTCAGATAATCGGGCTTTATGAAAAATTATAGTACTAATTCTGAATAACAACGAAATTAACCCTTAAACAAAATTAAAGTTTTGAATGACTTCTGGTGTTCAAGTTGAGTTTAGAGATTCTGTGTCTTAGAGAACTTACACCAGAATTTTTAACTTACATACTTCAAAAAAATTTTTTTCTGTTTGTACACGCATAACTCTGTCATTTGATATCGATTTTCAAAATTCGTTTTTTGTTTGAAAGGGCTTGCCGGCAGTTTATTCCCATGTATTTTTTTAAATAGATGGGAAATTTTGTTCGCTTCACGCTTAAATTTGTCATTTATAAACCGATTTTCAAAATTCTTTCTCTGTGTGAAAGGGTTTGCTGCAGTTTGGTCACATATTTTTTGTCGAAAATATTTTGCTTATCAACTCCTCCAGTTGTGGACGGATTTTCAAAATTCTTATTTTGTTTGAGAGGATTTGCTTGCAGCTTGGTCCCATAATTTTTTCTTTCTAGAAATTGGTCCTCCATTTTAATCATCGCATAGCTCCTCCATTTATGCATCAATTTTTAAAATTATTTTTTCGTTTGAAAGCGGTAGCTTGGAATTTGGTCCAATAATTGCCCACTCCCCTCACCCCTTTCTTCTAAAGTATTGATCAGAGCCTCACTCCTCCATTTACGGACGGATTTTAAATACTCTTTTTTGTTTGAAAAACTTCCCATGTAGTTTGGTCCCATAATTTTTTTCCGAAAATCCAACGGGAAATTTACCGCCCCTCTCCTTCCCCCTCCAAAATACTGATTATTTTTTTATATGAATAGGCGTGAAAGGTTTGGTTCTTTGTATTGAAGTCGGGTTTTTTTCGAGAAATATATGAATAATAGTTTTGTAGGACATTTTAGCCCGCTACTTAGCTGTTGAAGGGGTTTTTTTGCCTCGTACAGAGAGGAGTTAGAAGGTTAAAGTATTTTACAAACATGTTCCTCATGGTATTGTAAATAAAATTCACGATTCACTATAGCATGTGCAAAATCGGGTAAACTTTATTTAACTCCCCATTAAATTAATCACAGATGTAAACTTTCAAAACGGTGATATATATTTAATTTTTTTTTTGTGGCTTCTACCTGAAGCAGCTGCTAGAACGTTGCAAATATTAGTGTTGTTGTACAGTGTTATTTGCAACTTTTCTTTATCCTAAATTGTAGTATCTAAAACTACAATAAAATTAAAAGAGATTTTAGAAATGTATGCTTTCCTTTAATGGGAAACGTTGAAAAAAAACTGACTGACAACAATGTTGCCTCTAGAAAATTGTCATTGCAGACAATCTTCACGAGGAGAGCAACTATGGTATGTACTCATAATAGTAGAAAGCACCCAAAGAGAGTTAAATTTTATGGAGAACTAAATAAAAAAAAACTAAATATATTTTTTGACACTTGTGACATTCGTGACACACAAATCAATTATTACGTGAATTTTTTTTGAAGCAAGTAGGAAAAAACGGGCGATTGACGCGATAAGGCACGTCTTGAATTTGCTAAAACAAAAAAAAAAATATAAAAAATCAAACTGGATAATACAACGATTTCCTGGTTCAACACTAAACGAAAATAGTGAAAATAAATTAAATAAGAAAATAAAACAAGAAAAAAATTTTCAAGTGAAATCTCTTTCATAAGAAAGGAATGATTTACCAGTGCACTAGTGCAGTGCTTTAGTTTTTTTAGTTTAAGGTAAAAACTGTTTGCTGCAATTATGATTTATATAATTTAAAGTTATTTTAAATTAATAATTTAGATTTTAAAAAAATGTACTTGAAATGGATTTGATGAAATGTTTTTAAGCTGAACAACTCTTTTTCTTTTTGACTAGTTTCTCTTTTTGGTGTTGTGTTGTGTTGTTTTCTTTTCATATAAGTTTTTGTTTCAGTTTTCTGTTCTTCATCCATCACTCATACCATTTACTCACTTATTATTTGTTCGCTCACTCATGCACTCACTCACTCACTGGTTTGTTAAAAGATTCACCCCTAAATGAGGAAAAGAATACGGAGAAACCGCACCATTACAAACAATGCTGGCAATCGATTTTGTTTCCGGCATTTTCACGTGGTTGTTGTGGTTTTATCCTTTTTTTTAAATGTTAATTTATAAATATTTTTAGTTAAAGGCGAAGACATAAATCTTTTATGAGCGAGCGTGTGTGAGTGTCTAAAAGTCTAAGTTAAAGTGCCAGTGATGTGGGTAATAATAAACCGAGAAAAAAAGGAAGAAAAGAAGGGGGAAAATAGACATTAAAGTGAAAGTACCAACAACAATTGGTTGCGGTTAAATTACCAGTAATTATTTATTTAAAAGTTTAATGTCATTAAAGCCATTTAAAAAGGCCTTTGGACTGCGTCATTCATTGCCACCATCAAACCTTCCTTCTTCAATTTTTTTATTTCCTTTCTTCCTTTCCTTTCGTTTATTAATTTAGCAGATGAACTAATAAAAAATACAATTTGTGGCATGTGCCATGTATTGAATTTTATTGTATGACACATGATTACACTAAATATTTAGTAAAAAGAAAGAAAAAAAAAAACAATAATAACAAAAGCAATAAAAACTATTGGAAATTTTCATGAATATCCTTGTGTTTCCACTTTTATTCTTCGTCCTCTGTGCTGTTGTATACTTTCCTTTACCAGTTTGACCTATCGACCGAATTACGTGTACGTGCTCATTGTTCCTTATTGATTTTCGAAAAAAATCGCTTTTTTTCTCGTGTCTATTTTTTTTTTCTTCTCAAAAAAAGGCAAACAACAAAAATGATATAAACTATAATAAAAACAACATTACATGACAACAAAATCCGTCGAGAACAATAAAAGCAACACTAATACTGTGTATACTTTTGACCCATATTTAGGAGGTGAATCAAGAAAGAAAAGTCTAATTGTATTTTCTCATTATGTGTACTTAAATGGAAAAATATATAAAACAGAAAAATGAACAAGAAATATTTCAATTTAAATCCCTTTAAAGAACAAAAAGACAAAGAAAACATAAATCCCGTTTGTATTAAAAGATTAAAAATAAATAAATAAAAATAAAAAACAGCAAACAATAAAATGTAAAAAGTCACGCTAAAAATTTTGCTTTAAAATTTCACAAGCTTTTGCCTGCAAAAAAAAAACTCTGCATTTTGTTTAAAACTCATTAGCGGAAGTGGTTTCCAGCTCACGGAAGTTATTTTCCACTTTCACATTAACAACCAACTACACACGGGAAGGAGCTTGAATACCCTTGAATGAAAAAAAAAACTGCAATAAGTTTTTGTTTTCCCTTTTCTAGGTCATTTCAGAGAGAACTTTGTACAATTTCTTTTAAATAATGGCCTAAATTTTCATACTTTTTTAAAGTTTTCAAAAATAAATACTGATATAATCTCTGGTGTTGCAAAACTTTTCGAACAATCTTAGAAGTATTTTTAATTAGAAGCAATAAAAAAGAAACTTAAATATATTAAACATACATATTAATTTTATTGTTCACAACTGTTGAAATAAATAGGGATGTGTTTTTTATGAAAGAAAATATATATGTATTTAACTCATTTCCCCAGTCTTTCTTAAATCCAATGAAATTTTTCATTAAAACTATGAACAACTTAAATATTAATTATTAGGCCAAGGTTCGTAACGTTATATTCAGAAATAATTTGGCATGATTAATGGGCCTGATTGTGTAAGGCGTTGGTGTAAATGCCTAAGTCGTTTTTTGTAGAAGATTAAAGAACACGGGTTGCATGTTGCTATAATCTATTACAAAAAACGACATAGACATTTACGCCAGCTCCTTACACAATCAGGCCCAATATTCCAAGAAAAAAAGGGAAAAATTAACATTAACCTAATTTTTCAACGTGCACAGCAGAACATAGCAGCGCTACTTTCGGAAGCCGCTAGACGTCCATCATCAGTACTCATGTGTATTTTGCTCATGACCACTTGTCAGGTGGCTCTGTTGAATGTGATTTTAATTGTTACATATACAACTTTTTCGTGAAAATTGAATACGAGAATTGATGCACTGAAGTTGATATTAAACTCCACTTTCCCATTTTTCTGATTTTATGCTCTACTTAAGTCAAAGTTTTTCGGTTTGATTTTATACTTAAGTATATATAAACATATAAACATGGGAAAAGCTCAAGCCAGTAGCTAATTGCTTATTAATATGATTATTTCGAACGTATTTGCTTGTGAATCTAATTTGATTATTAAAAAGATTTGTCTTTAGTAGAAGAAAATCTCAAAAAAAAATGGGAGTGAAGAAAAATAATCCAACGGCAACACTCAAGCCTTTAATAACACTAAACATTCTCCATTAAGAGCGCAACCATTTGTGGTCGATAGGCCAGCTCATCGCACTACGGATCACAGAGAAAGTCTTTTCTTTAGCCGAACAGTTCTTATGTGGATTTTTGATGATTTTATGTTCCAAAAATAGCAAAGTGATGATTTAACGATTTTTTTCATTAAAAGTGACAATTTTATGTAGTGCAAAAAATATAGCAATTTTCTTTTAATAAATATTATGTAACACAAAACAAATATTTTTCTAAACGAGACAGTTGGATTTTCCTCGTGTTATACATATGTGTATGAAGGGGACATACATATACGAGGGAGCGTCAATAAGTCCGTGACTTTATGAATTTCCGGCCTTTCGACCAGACCCACCTATCGACGCGCTAAATCCAAATTTGAGGCCCGTTTGACTCGCACAGGGATGCCAACTCAGACTTTTTCGGGATAGATTTAGCCCGTTTTTAGTCACTCAAAACCTAACACTTTTTACAATTATCATTCAGCCCTTTTAGCCCCTTTTCATTTTTGCTCAATATGGCTATATTTTTATTTTTGCAAACTTGTTCTCTCCTTATTCTAGCAATAGCAAAATATTAATTAACGTGAGAAGATTGTTTTTACTCACATTTTTCTTCTTCCGTCAAAATTGGGTGTGCTTTTGAAGATGGTCCTAAAAATTTAGTCCTTGCTTATACATTAGCCCCTTTTCGCGCTTTTTCGAAAAATTTTTGCTTTAAACGTATTTTTTTTAATTTAGCTCCTTTTACGAAGAGTTTCACGCGTTTGGAGTCTCAAAAGTTGGCATCACTGGACTCGCCGCTCCTCAAAATTCGAATAAATAGCGAAAACAAGAAGCTCTTCGAAATTTTTAGGAGTATTTCGGAATTTGCGGGGTAGCGAGCTGCGAACAGATATTGTCATGTTTTAGTTTGATTGTTTTTTGACAGAATTGTCAATAACTGAATTGAATTTTTAGTGCCCGATTTTTTTTTACGATTTTTAATAGTTGAAATGACGATATTTTTCTTTTTTCTCGTCAAATTAACGATTTTTCCGCAAACACTACTCCCTCTATCCTCCTTCCCATAAGTAATTTTCCTATATCCGCACAATCCATTATTGCATGATTTG
Source organism: Panzeria rudis (assembly GCA_956483635.1). Classification (NCBI taxonomy): domain Eukaryota; kingdom Metazoa; phylum Arthropoda; class Insecta; order Diptera; family Tachinidae; genus Panzeria; species Panzeria rudis. The sequence goes on along the minus strand of OY101450.1, from coordinate 3,227,594 downwards.
GGACCATTCTCTGAGGGCTAATCCATCTGTTCTTTCTTTCCGTTGCACAGTGGTTCCTATTGTAAAAATAATGGTAATAAATCTGTATCTTTGTAACCTGCTTTCCGATTATAAAACGATGTACATATGTAAAAATCACAGGTGATGACGTAATCTATGAGAAAATTAAATTCTTGACCACCCTATTAAAGGCAACGGTAGGCTACAGGGTATCAAAGTTGACCATCTCAGACATTAAAAACTTTGTTGATCTGATAACTATTACAAATATTATCGGACTTTAACAAATTTAATTTTTTTTTTTTGCAGAGTTTACAATAATTTTTTTATCAATGACTTCCGGGGCTGAAGTACAGGATGTTATTGCCTTCTTTGGAATCTTCTTTTTTCACTGGGTATGAAAGTACAAAATCTACTTTACACATAAACGTTTTTTTTACTTTCCCTCAAAATATATAGAACCATTTTAAATGGATTTTTAATTTTAAGCACTAATCAATTGTTTAAACAAACTGAAGACAGAAAACGTGTTAAATATGCTTGGAATTCAATTTACCAAATATTTGATTGTCTAAAGTATAATTTCGCCTGACGCAATGCTGTGATTCAATAACCGCCTGTACATCATGTGTACGCATGACCGTGTGTGCAGCAGCTTGTACCCTTCAGCCAAAACAAACAATTACATGGAGAATGAATTTAAGTTATTTTTTACAAAATACATCATAAACTTTTGAGTCATTCACTCCTCAGCCAGCAGCTAAATCAAATGCTCAAACGTTCATTTAGTCATTCACTCAATCATTTATTGAGTCGGTCAGTCAGTCAATCAGTCAGTTGGGTGGGCACTTATTTTGTTTATTTTTTTAATTTATCAGCTTTGAAGAAATAAATATTATTATCTAATTTGACTACCAAAACAATTTTACACTTGCACAAATATTGTCTATTTTTCTCTCCTAATTTTATTTAGGCAAAAAATAATAAGTAAATAAAAATTTTCTAAAAATGAAATAAATTTAAATAAAATCAATAATAAAAATAAATAAATAATTCCAATGAAAACAGCAACAACAACAGCAACAATACTAATCAAATAAATTATATAAATATCGAAATAAATTATTCATATTAATTAGCATCTGTAATAAATTTGAGAATTTAACTTCAAGCAAAAAAAAAAGTAATTAAATGTTGACTTGTAAAGTTTTCAAACCGTAGCCGAATGCGAATCCAAATTACATGCAAAATAAATGGGTACAATGAGGCCAAATAAATACGATGTAAGTAGATCCATTCATTTTTACCAATTCAATTTTTATAGTTTTTTAAGTACATAATTTTCCTTTTTTCATAAATAGCGATTAATGGCATTTTTAAAATAACACTATGCAACAAAATCAGATTTTTATGAGTTATGAAAAAAAACCGAGATATTACACTGTAAAACACAAACAAAATAACAATGTTAAAACGAGAGATTCTGGTAGAGGGCAGCAAAAAAAAAAATATGAGTATGTCGGCGTTTTGAGTTTTCCCCTTTTACACATAGTTATAGTGACTCGGCAAAGGATATCTTGTATGCCTTACATTTAAGGTATAAAATGTACTCAGCACTTTTCTGTAAAATATCACGATAAATATTTTTGTAGGACATTTTAACCCTCTAACTTCTTAAATAAAAGGAAAAACTGCACTTCAGCTGAGATGTAACGGGCTAAAATGTTCTACAAAAATATTTGCTATAAAATCCTATTGTAAGTCTTGAAAGACAGCCAAGATAGAAACTCAAAGCGAACGCTAGTAGTCATTCAAAACTTAAAATATGTTTAAGGGTTCATTTCATACTTATTGACAATTAGTACTCGGCATTGGATATCTTTTAAGCCTTACCTTTAAAGCAGAGTCATGCGATTCTTGGTCATGGGCCATGACGTTCGTCGGCTATTTACATGTACACAAAACGAACAATCAGAATAGACAACAACAAGAACACAACAGTGGGTTGTACCTATCAACAAATCAAATAAGCACCAACACACTTAAACAACAAATTATTTCTCATGTATTTAGCTTTTTCTTTGCCTGGCTCTGCTTTAAGGTATAAGATGTACTCACCACTTTTATGTAAAACACCACGAGGAATAGTTTTCTGACACATTTTGACTCTCTTGCTCTTCACTATATGAATCTTTTTGGCCCTTTCTTAAAAAAGTTACGAAAAACTCCCCTTTAGCGGCAATAGAATGCGTTGAAGTGTTCTACAAAAATATTTTTCGTTGTGTTTTACATGAAAGTGCTAAAAAGATCTGTGTCTTTTAAGATTTATAGTAGAATTCTATGACAGCAGGTTTGTAGGATATTTTAGCATGCTATTTCAGAGCTGAAGTAAAGTTTTTTTTGCCCCTTATTTAAGAAAGGGAGAAAGAAGCAGGCCCATATAATAACGAGTTAGATGGTTCAAATGTTGCACAAAAATGTTTCTTTTGGTTTTTACATAAAAGTTCTGAGTACATCTTATACCTTAAACTTGAGGCTTAGAAGATTTCCTCGTCCGAGTACTAATTGTGAGTAAGTACGAAATTAACCCTTAAGGACTTATAAAGTTTTGAAAGATTTCTTGCGTCCAAATTAAGTCTGGAGCTTTGGGTATCTTTAAAAGAACATATTATCCCGCTATATCACCGTTGAAGGGTAGTTTTATAACGCTTTTTTAACAAAAGGACAAATGGACCCATTCAATAAATAATAAAGTTCCACAAAAATGCTTCACGTGGTGTTTTACATAAAAGAGCTGAGTACACTTTATATCTAAAATGATTACAAGATTTTCTATTCCGATTACTAATTTTGAATAAGTACAAAATTAAAACTTAAACACATTTAAAGTCTTAATTCATTTCCGGTATTCAAGTTGTATCTAAGACTTTGGTTTCTTTAAAGACTTATTGTAGAATTTTATTGGAAATATATTTCTAGAACATTTCAGCCCGTTATATTGCCGCTGTATGTGAGGTTTTGATCACTTTTTTGAGCAAGAGACAAATAGGCCCATACAGCGAGGAGTTAGAGGGTTGTAATATTCCACAAAAATGTTTCTTGTAGTGTTGTCCATAAAAATGCTGAGCACATCTTATACCTTAAACGTAAGACTTACAAGATTTCTTATGCCGAGTCACTATAACAATGTGCAAAACGGGAGGACTTTAATTCCTCCTAAAATAAGTCGCAGATGTAAACTTGCAAAACCCCGGTACACGTATATGTTTTTTTGGTCTCTCTACCAGAATCAATCGTTAGAGCTATGTTATTTTTTTTTTTTGCTGCACAGTGTAATTTTACGTTATTTTTCATAACTCATTTATAAATGAAACTAGTTTTCCTGCATTTTGCGTACGATTAAATCATTAAATAAAAAAAGAAAAAAAAATTATTTATGGTGCAAAAAAGTCATATAAATTAATTTCCCAAAAAAAATTATAGATTTATTAAGCATTAAATAACACTAAATTAGCAGCTCCATAGAGATGTCAAATGCACACACTTGGCTGAGACTGAGGTGTGAATTTAATATTTCCTTTTTTTGCAACTCTTAACAACAAGTGTTTAAATCCATTGAAAATCAATGAAATAAAAAGTAAAGAAAGACACGCTCACACTGCACAAGTGCAACATGATTTTCATATCGATTTACATGATGATTGCGTGAGTTTATGCTAAATAAGGATTATTAAGATTTTTATATGCAACAAATAAAATATTGTAGATTGCAACAAACAATCTTCATTCACTTCATGCTTACAGGAAATTACACAATTATTGTCAACATGTACTTATTGTCGTCTCGTCTGGTCTCGTCTCGTCTCGAACTCTGTAACCAAATGCAGCCAGACTCACTCACACCCGTAATTCAACACTTTTGGTGCGGCATTACATTTTGTTGCTTGTTGGCAAAATTGTTATTCAAATTAACACCAACCATGTCACACACACACACACAAACATTCTCTCGTTGTTGCTGCTGCTGCTGCTTAAAACGAGAAAAGTATTTATTTATTAATATTTTATAGATGCACACACAAGTATTTTCTAGTCCACTACTCAAATCATTTATCCATCCACTCATAGCCGATTACTACCGACTGGATTAAACTTTCAACAACATTTTTCACTGTTTTACTTTATGAATAATTTTGTCTTCATCGACAGCTGCGGATTAAGATTAATCTACAAAAATGTTTATGAGTTTATTATATTTTTTTTTCGAGCTGTGACTGGCCGCCACTTTATCGAATTTCAAAAGAGCTACACCATGATCATATTTAGATTGTGGATCAAAACAGTAAACAATATGCAGCATGTAGGCTAATCACAGATCTTGAAAATGAAAACAAAAAAATAAACGTGGCTTCGTTATGGGTTCCTCACACTGACTGATTAATCTTGATATTATGATGAACAAGTTGCAAAACATAAATGAAACAAGCAAGAGATTTCTCGCCAACCTTATATTTTACTGTTCTACAAAGAAAATGTTCTTTAAATAAAAACTATAGGGAATATAAAGGCACTCTCAGCACATATATTAGCTTAACCCACAACAAATGATGATTTTTGAAACATAGCCAAAAAAAATTTGATTTAAGTAAGAAAGAAAAATAGTAAATTAATGTTTTCAACTCATTTGAGCTTTAGTTTTTTTTAATATAAGACCAGCACTCAGGGGATGGACCCTTCTCAAGCAATGCATTGTACCGGAACTAGGAAAATCGGCTATGGAAAGGAGGATGGGAGTAGTGGCGTTTATAGACATTTGATTTGAACCTTCCAACCTTGAAAGTGACTAGAAAGAGCACTTCAGGAAGCTCATTCCGCATACGAACTGTTCGACTAAATAACAAATTTTTTCTGTAATGCGCAGTGTGATTTTTTTAGCAACAGTACAAAGAGGCTTCTATTGATTGTCCAAAGTCCACTAGCACTGGTCGAGTATCAATTATTAAACCAATACTTCTTCCAACGATTTTAGTTGCAATCACAGTCACCACGTTGACACCGAATAGACCTCAACCAACAATCGATCACCCAATCGATCTTCATGTTGAGGGTAAGACAAAGTCCGCCAGCATATCCATCCCCCATAGAAACAGAATGCTCTTCGCGAACATCATCCAATCGCGGATGGCGAGCATTATCTCTTTAACCCTCTAGAAGGCAGGTCATCTATGAGACTACCGGAACCCGTGGTACCAGTAATAGTTTATTGGTTGATCCTCGCAATAAAAACCCAATCGACTTTCGTCTTGGGCGAGGCCTTAAGGGGCTGTTCACCTTCTACCAGACTACCATAGGTTAAACTATTTCCTTTGAAATACTTATATGTACGCCCGTTGTTGTGTTATTTCAGAGATTTATTGGCAACACATAAGTTTTGTGTGTAATCGGCTTAAGGTAATGTCTGGAAAACCGCACCAAGGTGTGGTCAGCCAGCGCGATGCAGAACCATGCCCCCGGGGGCCCTAACGAAGCTCTCTATAAGTCATGGGATGTTATCCCCTACGCCAAAAGTAACACGCTTTGACAAAAGTACAACATTCCACAGTCTTTCAAACGCCTTAGAAACACCTAGACCCACCACCTTTCTTTCGTCGTTTTGAAATGGTGTATGGAGTATTACCATTTCTCCGAACGGAGTGCCTCCTCCACGAATGCCATACACAAGCTAGAAATTTACCATACTTTCCATTACTTAGGAAAGTGCAGAATATATTGAAATTGGGAGATAATTTTCAAGGTTACTAACATCTCCCTTTTTGGGGATTGATGCAAGCTGCTGAAAAGGGTTGACAACGGATGTGCTAGCGTCGGAAAGCACTGCTTCAAGACTAGTACTAGAATACCATTCGTCTCAGTAGACTTTCGCTTGTTGAGATCCTCTAAAACATTTTTAAAGCACTCGAAACAGTGAGTTGTCCTTTTTTGTTCCAATAATAAAAATGCGCCTATTCCATCCTAATACATGAGGTCGTGTTCCGACAGAAACTTTGCTATGTTCAGCCTGTGGTGCGGAATTAAATAACGTTGCTTTCCTATTTCCCTGAAAATTGTCCTATATCCAATTGTCTCTTTTTAAAAAGCTGTAAACTTTAGTCTAATATAAAAATATGAAAATTGATTGAAGTTGATTTTTTATATACATATTATTTCATTTTCCATACGACGTACATCTTCTGTACCTCTAAAAGTCTGCTAGTCTCTCTGCAGTCAGTTTTCTTAAGAATTATTCATGGCGCACTCTTTATATAAAATCACTGACAAAAATTAAATAAATCAAACAATAGATAATATATTTTCTTATATTAACTATCAATTGTTATTCTCACGGTGTCCTTTCGCATTAAGATTCCTAAGCGGAAAATTATATAAAATTTTTGTAAAAACAACTAAATAATTGTTAATCCTCTCTGGATACTAATCATCCAATTATCACATTTACATTTTGTTAATCATTCATCCAACTTGCAGAGAAGATTTTCCTATGATACACGCAACACATACATACGTACATTTATTCATACATGCGTGCTTACATGAAGAAAAACTTAATTAAATTATATAAAAACTTATTAAAAACATGTTTAGGAAATGATGTGAAAGAGATTAGTTTAAATAATTTTTTTTTGTGCTAAAGTGAAAAATGAAACAAAGAAACATGCAGCCTGCCAGCCAGCAATCCAGAAGCAAACAACACAAACCAACCAAACAAACAACCAACCAACCAACCAACGAACTTAATCAAACGTCCAGCCAACCAAAAAACACAAACTCACAGTCAGTTAGTCAGTTGACTGTCGACTGTCAACCAAATAAAGCTCAAATATTTTCTGAAATGATTCATCTAACCATAGATAAATGCGACAAACGCACATACTCGCACACAAACGCATACACACGCACACATCATGTGTTGCCTACCTCAACGTTTCGTTTGTTGCAACTATTTGAAGAATGCTGTAGCGTTAGACAGAATACATGGGAATGCAACTGCATATTAACACTCTACACAAATAACAATTGCAACTGGTAAGTGAGGCAGGCAGGCATACATACAAACATGAATTAATGCTGCATAGACCCCTCTTAGTGTTGCATTTAGCTGCGAGTAGAGTATGCAAAACAACGTTATTAATTTGCTGATAAATTTTAAGCTGCAATGACAGCGAATAACGACGACGTTGACGTGTAAAAATGAAAAAATCTACATTTTCTATCCATCTATTAATTTTTTCTTGGTTGTTTCTCAGATGTCGTCATCATCAACATCTCACGTTTCTTGCATGTTGCAGCAGTTGGTTGGTGTCAGTGGAAAGAAGTTAGTAGCTGTTGTTAGTAAGTTGAGTATGGCTGCCTGGCAATTTTATTAGGATTAGACGCATTTTTTTTTCTTTCTTATGCTTAATAAGATCGATTGATCGTGTAGAGCTTAAAAGTAGTTGTCTGTCCGTGAGTCTTTGTTTTATTACTTACACTGTGACGCCAACAATAAAAAGAACTGCTTACTTGAGAAAGAAACATTTTATATATTTTTTTAAATAGTGTTAAACAATCCAGCTTAGCCTGGCCTCTGCCATTTGTTGAATGTTGCACGCTTTATACGTTCCAGCCACACAAAATTACAATATATTTCGTAATATATTTTTTTATTAGCATTTTTTTTATTTTTTTATTTATACTTGTTTATATTCATTGGATACATTTTACTCGCACATGAGAAGAATGATTTCATACGTATTGACAATTTTTCTTACTAATCGATGTAGTCAATTTAGCGGTGATACAAATCACTAAATTATTTCTTATGGTTATAGAAAGTAGTTGACAAGGTAATAGAAAAAAAATGTTTTAAAAAACAATATTTGAAGACTAGTTTTCCTAAATCGGGTTTCTTTTTGGAAGAAATTGCATCAGAAACTGAAACCCCTTTAATTCGTTCGAGAGGTGTCGTTGTCAAAAATTTGGAAGAAAGTATTTTTCTTTAACTAAAAATTCTTACCAAATCAGTTTTCAAGTTTTGGTTATATTGTCAAACTTTGGGTTTCTAAATTCATTCACTTTTTCGGAAGTTTAATTAATTTGATTAAGAGGGGTTTGCATAGATATTGTTGCCAAAAAATTTCAAAAAGAGTTTGCTTGCTTTGTTACTCTGAAAATTCTTCTTAAATCGATTCTGTCGAATAAGTTGTGGGAATTTGTTTCTTTCAATAATTGAAAACTTGCGTCGAATACTACCAATCGCATCTTCGAGCCTCAACCGTAATTGGTTTGAGCTTGATAATAGCGGTAAATTCCGCGGGTGGCCTGCAAGGCCAAGCATATTTTTTTCGGGAAACAAACAAAACATATTTTCTTTATAGAAACGCTATATTCCGCGCAGAAGCCTTAAGTTAATGAAGAGCTCGTTCATTATCTTTATACGTTAAGAATCTACTTGTAGTCTTGGCTTTCGAAAGTTTTTGTTTGAGGTCGCACCCTTTTGTATTAGTTTAACCCTAAAACACTACACCTCCCTTATGCAACGTAATAAAGAACTGTTATTTTTTCATATAAGACCAGCAATCAGCCGATTGCCTTTACTAAAGCAATGAATTGTGCCCGAACTAAGAAAATTGGTTATGCCATAGAGGGGATAGAGTGAATCATTACCACGGAGAAAACTTGATATAAATCGAGAGACGAAAAGCAACAAGTTTCCATAAAAGTTCACCAAATGCGTTACTTTCATCGAAACGGTACATGGAGTGACACAATTTTTCGAAAAGGAAGGAAAGCCATGCTGACGGTCGTTAAGTAAACTTGGACTATAAATACTTTATTATCATACTTTCTATCACTTTGGCAAGTGCGGAACATGCTACGATTCCGCGGTAATTTTCAGGGTTACTAGCCTCTTACTATTTGGGTATTGGGGTCACATTTGCTACATTTCGAAGCGATTGGAATTTACCACCGTGACACAAAGTGCTGAAGAGGTTTGCCAAAGGACGTGCTTCAATACATGTGCTGGAATACCATCCGGCCGAGTGATTGATTGTTTTCCGGTAAGTGAGAATTACTCTCAAATATTTTTGTCCGAAGGTTAGCTTTATCAGTCGGGTCAGTGAATATTTATTTGGTCATTATTTAAAAGAGTCGAAATTTAGGAACTAGGATTATCCTTTACTCTATTAACGAAGGACCAAAAACTTTAGCACGAAGACGCTGCTCGCAGGCCTTAGTACTCTGCCACACAAAGACATCGGCATTTTGCTTAGGGTATCAGTATATGCGTTTTTATTACTACGCCACATACTGAATGACTCGTATCTGGATCTAACTGCATTTTTGCAAATCCGATTAAACCAAGACTTTGTTCTAGGCGTAATCGCGATATTTTGCGAGCCAGGCTAAGAATTTTTTAACCTACACTTTTCTAATTTATTATTAGATTCAAATTAGATATGCCATTTAAATATATTGCAGTTAAAGTTGCTTTATAGTAACACCTCCAAAACTACTAGCTATCTTTAAACACTCACTTTACATCAATATTCACAAAGTTCCTGTCAAATTTATTGCGACAACTAAAGTTACATCAAACAATGTCACACTGTCACACGAACCGCACAACGAAGGACACGTACGAAATGTTCTTGTTTTAGAACGAAAAACTACGTGCCATTTTCAACCGTCAATTATTATAATATGCTTCAGAAATTGACAATTTATTTTTTTTTCTCTTACTTTTTTTTTCTTTTTGCTACAATTGACATCATTGCCAATGACGGACGGCCGTCGTCATCATGATAGAAAAAGAAACAAGAAGAAACTGCTTAATATCAAAATATGTAAGTTGTGGAAGACGACTCGTGAACATACGTACGTACGTAGGTGCCAGTGTAGTAGTTGATTGGTGTGTAAGTGGAGTTGCAGAGTGGTGGCTGGCTAACAACTCAATTAACCGACAATTTTGCAATATTGATGACTACAGAAATGACGTTGATGACATACAAAATGATGACGCTGCAACATTTAAAGACTCTGCGTGCACATTTTGACAACGTTTGGAGACAAATTTTATTATTTTATTTTCCATACTGGCAGCAGCGTATTTGAAAATTGTTTGTTCGTTGCTAATTTTATTATTTTTATTTTTATTATTTTTTTTTTTTGCATATTTTTTGTTTAACTTTTTTTCCCACTTATTTGACTACATAAAGAGCAATTAATGTCAAACAGAAATAAATTTGTTAAAACTATTCAAATACTATTTTTTATGAGGTGGTCGGTCGGTCGTTCGTGCAAGCGAAGAGCAAAAAAAAACCACAAATAAAATAGAAACAGTAGTAAATTAAAAAACTAAGTAAATTTAATAATGAAGGGGGAAATCGATGAATTTTGAAATTAGTTTTTGTTGCAATCATACTATAATGGAACTGGATAATAATATTTTGCCACTTAATTTAGTTAATTGATTTTCGAATACACACATTTTAGAAAATAAATTTTTAATAGCAGCTTTTAGAAAAGCAATAATGACATAAAAGGGTTACTGACTGACTGCAATATAGTAATAAAAATAATAGCGTATTTCAAAGTGCCTAAAACTTTCTACTATTTTAACTTTATATCACTGGGAAACACCATTACAGGGACAACAAAGAATAAAAAGAAGAGATAAGTTTACAAAGTATAACTTACAAAAATCTTTGAAGTGAGTTCAATATGAACCAACGCACATAGGGGCAGAATCAAAATATTTTGGAAATAAATCAGCCATTTCTATACGGATAATTCGATTAGTAGAAAATTTTACATGGACATAGGAGAAGAGTAGTCCTATCTAACTAAGCAGAATTAGCTTCCCATATTGCTGAGGAGCGGAGCTATTAAGCCCTCAATTAAGGCACTTGGCGCATGTAAAATGTTTCAACGCTTATCACCTTTTTTGTTTCTCCTCGGAGTTCCTCCTAAAATAAATTCCAGCTATAAACCTTCAAAACGCCGATACACATACATAAATTTTGCTTTGTGTCCTCTACCAGAATCAGCCGTTAGAACCTTGTTATTTAAAAAGTGTAAATATTCGCAATTTTTGCACAAATCATGAAATAAAGCTCCTTTTTTACTATGTGTGGCCTTGTGATTAGTTAATAAAAGTGGTATAATTTTGCCATTTTCGATTTTTTATAAATTTTTAAATAATAAAAATGTTGCTATTTTCTCTAAAAAAAGTATATTTTTTCATAATTGTGTTCTGAATAATTCCAAAGCTATTAAGTATATACAAAATAGTATTCAAACGGCTCAAATCTAATTTAGCTTCAAGTTTTTTTAGAGGTTTTGCAACAAAATTGAATAATTTCTGTTAAGTTAGGTTATGATCAAATCGGTAGAGCAGTCCCTTCATTTCATTTTAATGTGAATAAAATTAATATTTATATTTAATAAAGCTTATTTTATTTGTAGTATATATGTTTTTATGATCAGATAATAAAAATCGAAATTTATGGCCATTTTCGATTTTTTATAAATTTTTAAAAATAAAAATTTTCCAATTTTACAAAAAGAAAATACATTTTTCATCATTATGGTATGAATAATTTTAAAACTGGTTAGTATATAAAAAACAAATTTTAAAACGGCTTAAATGTAATTTTGTTTAAAGTTTTTTTATATTTACTTACTTACTTAGATGGCTATAAACAATCGTTTAGGTCAGTAGCCTGATTCAGAATATTTTTCCATGCGCGTCGATCTAATGCGCTTCGTCTCCAGTTTCTAGTACCAAGTTTTACGAGATCTTCCTCAGCTTGATCTTTCCACCGGAGTTTGGGTCTTCCCCTTCTACGTCTCCCTTCGGGATCGAAATCGAATGTTTTCCTCGCCGGAGCATTATCAGTTTTTTTATGCTTTTTGTAATAAAATCTTCAAAAATCCAATTTTAGAAAAATATGTATTCATCGAATTTAAAATTTCAACTGTTTTTGTATTAAGGGGACCATAACCCATGAAAAAAATATATATGTGGTACTCCTTGGCATTTTTCTTTTGTTGCATAGTGCTATTATACATCTGCCTAAAAGATACCTGCACAGAAATGATTTTAGAAAAATATTGTGTCAAGCTTACAATTTTTGTTGGCACTGCACCCTTCCGAATTCGACATATTTTGCAGAAAAGTTTTGATTTTACCCCATATATTCTAAAATCCCAAAGCTTAGATTCAAAAACAAATAGCACATGCAGAAACTCTCATCTGTATCAATTTATTTGCTAGAGCATATTATGCGCCTTGGACAAAATGTGAAATTTATAGACAAAACCATAAAAAAGAATTCCATTTTCGGGGGATTTCTTGAAACTTTCCAAGGAATTCTGAGATTCTCAGAAGCAAATCTTAATTTTCTTTCCCTACTTGGTATTTAGTAAGTAAATTCCTATACAACTGCAAAATTTAATTCGAAAATGTCAATAATCAACGATTTTATAGCATTAAGAAAGAATTTAATATGCACAAGACACTACACCATTTTCCCCTTGTTTTGCAAAAAGTCTTTAAAAACTTTTTAGATTTCTAAAACCTAAACACCCTGGCTGAAAATTGCATATGATTTTGTATATTTTGGTATGAGATATGTCTAACTTTCTCTTTCAAACGTGTAATATTAATAGAGTTATAATTGAAAACTCGTACTGAAAAAGGATATTAAAATGCCAAATCGTTTCTATGAATACCAACTTTAAAGCTCTGCTGTGTTAGGAGTAAGTAAATTTATAAATGGATTTTAGCATTGCAAACTAAGTGTAATGACTACAATTTTCATCGCCATTAATAATAGTCAGGAGACGTCGACTATTGACAAAAAAAAAACCGAAAATAAAATGAAAAAAAATAATAATATAAATTGATGCTTTCACTAATGCCTTTTTCAATTACCGAACTTGCGCTGACAGTAATAAACAAAAATTCAATATAAAAATAGTAATAATAAATTATTAGTAGAAAAAACGTGTAAGTAGTTGAAGGAAGGCCAGCAGTGGTTGTTGCTGTAACTAATAACGATCTTTAGAAAACCCCTATTGTAGGCGAGATTTGTTGCCTTAAGTAACCATGACTTATTAAAGGCTCTACAGAAAATAATTTATTTGATGTTATAAATTGAAGCAAGCGCTACTAAAAAAAATTTAACAGCAATATAATGGCTTAATGTGTCAAATACAATAATTTAATTGCATTAGGATTCAATTAAGGGCTGAATATAAACTTCAATTAAAATTTATTGATATAGATTTTATCAAAGCTTGCAGGGCTTCAAAGACTATTTACGACATTTAAGTTTTTGTTTCGAAACTATATTATTAATGGCTAAGATGATCTTTTGTTATCGCTTTTAGGCCCATATTATACAACCGATATTTATAAAAGAAAAATATACATTTTGAAAGGTAATTATTAGCAGATGTGTTTGAACTATATTTTATTAAAATCGGTTCAATGTTTTGGAAGCTATAAGCGTTTGAAGTTTCCACTAATAAATGTACATACTATAAAAAAAACATGAAAGTGTGTTTGTCCAATTTGTGTTTTCAACAATAAGAAACTTATTTTCCTCTGCTTGAATAAGTATGTATAATCGTTGGAAGCATACAAGTGGCTAGTCACATATTACGTAACGCTGTTTTCGCACTATTTATGTCCCAACCTGTGCCCTCATTTTTTCGCTTTTTATAAAATTTTCAGCATAAGTTATCTAATACGTAACAAATCTTAACCAAACGCATAAGCAATAGAATTTTTTCCAACGTGCTGTTTTCAGGCAATGCTTTTGTGGAGTCCAAGGAATTAAAATGCACTAGCAACCATGCATTGGGTAAAATTGTGGACTAGACATAAACTTGAATTTAAGTTATTGTACAGATTTTTACATTAAAGCTAAGATGATTTTTGGTAATTCCTTTTAGGCCCAAATTATACAGAATCTTATACCTTTTTAAAGGTATTTATTTGCAAATTTGCACAAATTATATTCTATCAAAATTGATTTAGTATTTTTGGAGCTATGAGTGCTTAAAGTTACTACTAATAAATGCACTTAGTAGAAAAAAAAACTTCTTTTGGACCGAAAATTTTGTAATTACAGTAAACCTATATAAATTATTGGTGAGATGATTTTTTGTTACACCTTTTAGGCCCACATTATACAACCGATATTTATAAGAATTATATCTTTTGAAAGATATTTCTTTGCAGATGTGCACAAACTATATTTTTTATTAAAATCGGATAATTATTTTATGAGCTGTCAAGCTTAAACTTAACACCAATAAATGCACATATAATAAATTCATATGCATATTTATATGCATTAGCATAAAGTGAACATTCCTAGGATTTTTCCACTCAATACTAGACTAAAATAATATAATATTACCCTTTCATTATAATATAATATTACTCTTTCATTACTCTTTGAAACGCTAATATTTTCTCTAAGCAAAACAAAATAAAAACTGTATATAAACTTTCCCTTTCATTCTACTACAAAATAATTGTTCGAGTTTTAACTTCAATTTAATTGTTGTTTGTTTGTCTTGGCTGGCTTGAGATAAAAGTCCATTTCTAAAACACCCACGTGGTCAGTGACTACTTAAAAATAAAAAATAAATAAATTTTAAAAAAAATAATGAAATGTTTGAAAGTTTTAATTAAAAGAATATTAAAAATGCAGCAAATACCGCCACTTTATTTAAATTTCAAAACCTTTTGTTTATCCCTGAAAAGATCTTTTTGATATGATAATTAAGTTTATGTCACTTTAAAAGGTGTGGATAAACTGTCATTGTCAAAATATAATTTCAGACATCTTCAATAAAATCGCCCACCCAGTGTTATACTTTTAATCGAAACTGACATCGTTAATATGAATACTTTGTTTATAAATTGTAAATGTATGTATGTATGTCTGTAGGTATGTATGTATGTATGTATGTATGTATGGCTGTATGTATGCCGACAACTTTCACTGCCCACAGTAGGGCGCTTAAAGTCAACATGTTAATTTGATTTATTATATTTAAGTTGCCAGTTAAAATGTTTCAAATTTTATAACCTGCCATCGTGTAACAATGTTGCATTTGAATACAAAGTAAACGTTTAAATTAATTGATAGATATAATTTCGTATTTATTTCAGCAGGATTTTTTTTTGGTGTGTATAAATTATATAATGAAGTAACTATATATTTGGGGGCTTTATAACGTTGTGTAAGGTGGTAAATGTTGTAATAATTTCAGCTTTGGTTATAGCAAAACAGATTGTGAAGGCATTTATATATAAAATAATTTTTCAAATGCATAAAAATGCAGACTTATTAATCAAATTAAGAAAATTTTAAATCAAAAATAAAATTTGGATTGATTTTACTCTGGAATCATATTGTACTTAAAGCCAGATTTTGTAAATACAAACGCTTTTTTCGTTTTGAAATTTGTATGGAAAACATTTTTTTTTGAAACGTATTTGCGTTATTTGAAAGGTTTAGAAACGAAATTTTGTACAAAATCTGTCTAATTAATTTTGTATTGCTTAATTATTTAAGGAGATAATATAATTAATTAAAATGAAGCCATTTCCGAAAACCAAGAAGATATTTAAAGAATTTCTGAAGAATACAATTTACGTATCGTTATTGCTATCATTGTGATTCTAGGGTTAAATCAAATTTTAGACTATATAATAACCATTCCTGTGGTACGGATCTTAGCACTTTAAATAACTACAATATAAATTTCGTTCCTACCTAAAATATCCATTTATCTAATGAGAAAATCGATACTTTTCGGGAGAGCGTAAGACCCCGTTAATTGTAAACTCAAAATCAGTGAATTCCTAAAAGTGCAAATCTTTAAATTTTTTCTTATTGAGTTTTCACTGCTGTATAAGAAATTGAGCATTTTGACCAATGCAGTACCAAGGTAACGAATCTGAAAAGCTAATTAATTATTCGCATTCAATAGACATAGTAGGCACGATATATCACGTAGCAATTCTTTTCAGCTGCCTTCGTTACGAAGTTGTTTCTGGTTAGCTTATTCTGAATGGGTCATAGACCTCGCATAGAATGGAAGTGGTCGTAAGTGATACCAGAAGTCTGGCAAACTCAACCTACAAGTTCAAAGTAGATAGGTAATGGTGGCGAACGACATGTTTTTGGAATTCAAAACCGGGAAAAACCAAAAATGGTGGCAACCCTGTTACATATGGGAGATTTTGAGGGGATTTTTATTATCTGATCAGGCGATCAGCTATCTGATCTGCCAAATCAAATATCTGATCGCCTGGTCAGATCATGCAAAATCCCCCAGAATCCCCCATTTGTAACAGGGTTGCCAACATTTTTGGTTTTTCCCGGCTTTGAATTTCTAAAACATGTCGTTCGCCACCATTACCTTTCTACTGTTCAAGACTCCGGAAGGTGTGAGCGCCAAGACGGCCTAGAGCCGCACAGTATGTGGCTGCTCAATTTTCTCATTTGTCCGAATACGAAGCTGTGCATCAGTGCCCAGTTAATACGCCCACTAGAAGTCTACAATCCACATGAGCTCCACAGGATTTTAGAAATTTTGCAAGTTTTTCTGATGTCTGGTGCAATCGACTCTTAGGTGGCAAAATGAAAAATGCTGCTTAAAATGAAAAAAATTCAGGAGATGAAAAGCAAAGGGGTACAAGTACCAAAACTAAAAGACTTTTGTTATATGCAGGAATCAACACTGAACACCAATATCTATATATTACTCTATAAAAATTCAGACCTGTACGATGACTTCAAAAGACGGTATGTACTAGAAAGCAAAAATATAATGTATGAAATGCATGGGAACAAAAAAATTTTAATTTTATTTTCTGCGCTTGTACCCCTTTGCTTTTAAGCCCCTCAATTGTTACTTTTTTATTCGAATAATTTATATTCAAATACTTTAATAAAAAAAAATTATACGGATAATTTTATAATATAACAAATGTTTTTATAGAAATATTTTAATTCGAATTAATTTATTCAATTGATTTTATTCGATTATTTCATTTGAACAAATTTTATTCTAAAAATTTTTATTCGAAAAATTTTTTACGAATAATTTTTATTCGAATAATTTTTTATTTAATTAATAGCACTGTACAACAAAATAATTTTTTTGCAAAAAAGGGCTCTAAAGATTCTTGAAGAGAGCTCCAAAAAAAATCTACATGCGAGTTATGTGTCTTTGAAAACATATACTCGTAATAGAATTTTATGACAAACATTTTTATAGAAGATTTTAGGCCTTTACATCGCCGCTGAAGGAGGGTATTTTTACACTTTCTTAAGAAAATTATAAAAAGGCCCATACAGCGTTAGAGGGTTAAACTGTTCAATAAAAATGTTATCTTTACTCTTTTACATAAAAGAGCTAAGCACAACTTATACCTAAAACTTGAGGATTACAAGATTTTTTCAGCACAACTTCTACTAAAAGTATGAAGAAAAAACTTAAGCTTAGAACGATTTTTTTCTTTCTATGTACTTATTCTAGTTGATAGAAGTTTATTCCACTTATTCCATTCCAACCATGTTCAAACGATGGACAAATTGTATATCTAAAAAATCCCCATAATAAACTTAAATATCACCAAGCAAATCTACTATCGCCAAACGGAAGTCTTTGCCTAAAAGGCTGAAAAATTTTCAAGTTTAGGGACACATCCCTATACACAGAAAAAATTCAATATCTTTTGCTGTAAAGGAATTCAATGAAATAGTAAATATTTTGACCTACAAAAAAAAATTTGTAAATACAGATAAAAATTGCTCAACAATTTCATTGAAAAAAACGTATTTTTTTCAGTGAACGAATTGTTTAAATCTATAAAACAATTTGTCTAAAAATATTTATAAATTGTAAATAAAACAATTTGCTAAATCAAACAAAAAGATTTACTGGAATTTCTGGAAAATATCAAACAATATTTTTCTCTAAATTTATAAAACGATTAGCCTAAAAATATTAAATTTATTAAAATTATTAATATTAAACAAAATAGTTTACTTAATCAAAAAGATATTTACTGGATTTTTTGTAATATATCAAACAAAATTTTTGTCTGGGTCGTAATCATCATCATCATGCATTAAACATTTATGAAATTTCACTTTGTTAAATGTGTTCAAGTTTGAATGTTTATCTACAGACTCTAAAAAATGAATGGGAATTAACGCAACGACATTAACGAATTGATTCACTCAAAAATCTTCGGTAAATAAACTTGGAAGAATCGCATTATTTAGCTATCATTGTTGTTGTTGTTATTTGTGTGTATGTCCTCATCGGGGTTATTTTTTACGACACAGTTTTTCTTGTTGTTTTTGGTGTTTGCGTCCTAAATAAAAGTCCAACAAACAAATCATTGATTATGTAAAGAACATTTACTGAAAATTTAATTTATTTTTAGACAAACTTTTGTTTGAATATTTTTTGGTGATACTATTTGCTGTGTATACTGAAATTAAAAAACAACGGTAGAATACAAAAACAAAATACAATCAAATAAGCTAATTAAATTTAAGCAAGCTGCAATCGGGAATGGCAACTGTTGTCTCTGTTTGGCCATACTAATAAAGCAGAGTTTGTGGATTGAAGTTCTACACCAGCAGTATGGAATGCTTATTTTCTATGCCGCAATGCACTTCATCAGCATTCAGGTGTACTGGGTTTCGTTGAAACCTAAACACAATTTACACAGAAAAAAATAGACAAGAATTATATTCAATAAAACCATGTTATTAAAAAAAATATGAATTTCAATAACATTTATCTTTAACATAATAAAATATTTTGTTGTAAGTATTTCTTTTCCATGCCGGTTATTTCTTTTCTTTTTATACATAAGTACTTAAAACAAGTTGTATCCCATAAAAAAATAAATGGGATATGGCTCAGCTAGAGAGTGTATGCTTTACGTCCGGAAAGCCCGGGTTCGTATTCCAGCCATGTCAACATTTTTTTAATTTATATATTTATTTTTATTTTGAAATAATTTTGTTATCAATATAGGGGAATTCTTTATCACAGGAAATTTGAAACAAAAATTATTGAATACCGGGATTTTTGTTATCAAAAACGAAACTTATTTTTTTCTGTGTATTGAGCTCTCTTCCCTTTCAGTCTTATGCCTTTCCTACAACAACACCAATACGAAGCATACAAAAGGGTTGTATTGTTATTCGCTTTGTAAACTCAAAATCTACAAACACACATGCATGTTATGTTTATTTTTTTAATGTTAAGCTAATAAACATGCATGTGTACTACGAGTATGTGCCCATACATATGAAATAACTTCAAACGTTTATATCTTCCAAAATGTTGAACCGATTTTCACAAAATCTTAATTATGCACATATCTCAATAAATATCTTTAAAATGCTACATACACAGAAAAAAATAAGTTTCGTTTTTGATAACAAAAATCCCGGTATTCAATAATTTTTTTTCCTGTGATAAAGAATTCCCCTATATTGATAACAAAGTTATTTCAAAATATAAATATATATATAAATTAAAAAAATTTTGACATGGCTGGAATACGAACCCGGGCTTTCCGGACGTAAAGCATACACTCTCTAGCTGAGCCATATCCCATTTATTTTTTTATGGGATACAACTTGTTTTAAGTACTTATGTATAAAAAGAAAAGAAATAACCGGCATGGAAAAGAAATACTTACAACGAAATATTTTATTATGTTAAAGATAAATGTTATTGAAATTCATATTTTTTTAATAACATGGTTTTATTGAATATAATTCTTGTCTATTTTTTCTGTGTATATGTTTTGCGAAAATCGGTTGTATAATGTTACAAAAAAAGTTTATATTTGTTGTGGGCTAAGTTTGTCTGTATGCCTGCCTTTAATTGGTACTTACACCAAATCATGCTATTAATTATATAGATAAATATAAATTTTATTTACAATCGGCCATGTTCTGTATTTCATGCGGAATTAAAATGTGCGGAATTATCAAAGCATTGTTGTTGTAAATTAATATATATAACAACAATATTTTGATAATTCCACACATTGTAATTCCACATGAAATACAGAACATACCCGAATAATTTATAAGTCGGAAGCTATTTATTTTATTTATATAATTTATTTTATTTATAAATACTAATTTACTAAAATATATTCTTTTTGCAGGTTTCTACAGCTTATGGTCTATGCCAAGATTATTTACCTCCTGATGGTAAGTTATTGAAAAACTCAAGACTATTTGCAACAAATACGGAGCTGCCCTAATAGTTTAGGGGAAGAAGTTATAAAACTAGCTGATGTTTTTGTGAAATCTTCGAAATTTGTGGTTATAATAATGGTTTTTGTTTTAGTTTGTATTTCGGTGAACGACAGAAGTGCTTAAGTGCTTTTTCTTCTAATTAAAGTTTGAAAATTTGAAGCACATTTTTCCGGTTGATTGTTGCAAACAGGCTTATTGACCTAATTAACTTTTCAAAAGAAACCTTGAAATAGTAATAAGTCTATTAGATTTCCTATTTAAAATTTCTAAAATGAAACAAACAATTTTGTCACTATAAATCTTAGTGTCGAAAACTGTTATTTTTTTCGGAATTTCGTAAAAATTTTGTATGCCACTGAAAAATATTGAGAGTTATCAAAACAAAAATGTGGAAGCAAATATATGGACTATGATTGCGAGTACATTGATAGAGAATATTGAACTCAATGATAACTTAAGTATTGCTATTTCGGCGCTATTTTATGGTGCTTTTCAGCTTTTTGTGGTGGGAAATTTTTTATTATAAATTTCTTTTTTAATTCATTTCCATTTTATTTGTAATTTTTTAAACATTGCGATCTTTTGTAATGAAAATACCTTTAAATTGTTATCTAAAACTGTTATTGCGGTCGTACATTGTAATCTTTGATATCGCCCATCCAATATTGAAGCTTTTGTGTATGTTTGGTTCCGCTTTGAGAGAAGAGACAATTTTTGAGGCAATAAGTGGCGCTTTTGTCAATATATAATTTTTCAAATGCCTTTTATTCTTTTTTATATGTACATACTTCATACCAAAATATTTGCGGTCTGTGACAGGGCAACATTTTCCCGGGCCACCAGCATTTTAATAAAGTCATTCCATTTACTAATTACTATCTCCTCAGCCTCCCTAACTTTGAAATGTGTTACCTTTATAAAATATATGTATGAAAAGAAAAGTGTTTTATGTTATGACCACTTTTTTATATTTGTTATCCCCTTTCTAACTTCTTTTGAGCTGCTCACAGTATTTTTATGCCTTCTACCATTGGCAACAGTGGATAATTGCTTTAATCACTTAAAACGCTTGGCCATTCTGTATTAAAATATTGCTTATCTTTTCGTAATAAATAAATACAATATGTGTCTAATGGTTGATTTAACTGTACGAGTAAAGGAAATAAAAGTTTGTGGTTAAAATCGAACAAGCCCACTTTTATTAACAACAACGCATTTTACTACCATTTAGCAAACTGATAACAAATTGTTGTTGCTGTTGTTGCTGTTATTTAAAACAAATAGAAAAGCAAATTTAAAGTGCTACAAATCAATTAAGGTTAGAGAGTCAATTTTAGTATACGAGTTAATTAATTGAATTTTCAATAATTGAATTGTATTTTAGTTTTTAATAATAGATTTTAAAAATTTTATAGTCGATTCCTAGGATTCTTATAGTTAATTTTAGGGGAAACGTAATAGTGTCATGAATTGTATACTCGAGCAGTGAAAGGAGGAAGGACATGTCAAGGAAATGGTTTTCAAATTGAAAAAATAGGCAATTTAATTATGACTTGGAATCGTAGCAGGCTTAAAAGAGTCAGATCTGTGTCATATCACAAAGCATCTAAATAGTGTCATTCAATTTCTTCTTTATCCTTTGTTGCAGCTCCACACTAAAATTAACTTTAATTTGATTTGTACATTACACTGTACAACAAAAAATAAGTAAATGGTTCTAACGAGTGATACGTATAAAAGGTATAAGACCTGCTCAGCATTTTTATGTAAAACACCACGAGAAAAATTTTTGTAAAACATTTTAATCTTCTAACTCTTCGTTGTATGGGTCTCCTTCTTAGAAAAGGCCAAAAAAAACTCCTCATCAGCGGCGATGTAGCGGGCTTAAATTTTCTAAAAAAAAATATTCGACATAATATTCTGCTATAAGTTTTAAAAAGACCCAAGCTCCAGACTTAACTTGAACGCCAGATATATATAAGCCATACGTTTAAGCTATAAGATAGGCTCAGCACTTTTATGTAAAACAGCACAACTTATTTTTGTAGAATATTTTAACCCTGTAACTCTTCATTGTATGGGTACTTTTGTCCCTTTCTTAAAAAAAGGGGTAAACTTCCCTTTAGCGACCATATAGCAGGCTAAAATGCTCTAGAAAAATATTTGCCATAAAATCCTATCCAAAGACATCTGAGCTCGAGGCTAAACTTGAACGCCAGAAATCACTCAAAACTGAAAACGTGTTTAAGGGTTAATTTCGTGCTTATTCACAATTAGAACTCGGCATAGGAAATCTTGTTCGCCTTACGTTTAAGGTATGAGATGTATTTGGCGCTTTTATGTAAAACACCACGGGGAACATTTTTGTAGAATATTTTAACCCACTCCATCTTCGTTGGAGGGGAGTTTTTGGCCCCTCTTTTAAGAAAAGTACGAAAATACTTACAAAGCTAAGAGTTAGAGGGTTAAAATGCTGCATAAAAATGTTCTTCGTGGTATTTTACATAAAAGTAGTAAATACATATTTTAACTTAAACGTAAGGATTACAAGATTTCCTATGCGGATTCATTATAACAAAAAGAATTCCAGATTTAATCGCTGATACATGAATATTTATTTTTATCGTTCTCTACCATAATCAGTCGTTAGAACCTTATTATTTTATTCGTGTTTTACAGTATAATTCATAGATTTCACAACCAGTTTAAATTCATTAAAATCGGATATGATTTGTAAAAGTTATGAGTCCAACAAGGTTTTTCATGGCTGTGGTAGTCAACTTTGACAACCTGTATCGCAGCGTGTGTTTCAACAGGGTGGTTCAAACTTCAACATTCTGAAAGCTTAGGTCCTCCTCTACGATTTTTACATACATCGTTTGGTTATTGGATCGCAAGTTGCAAAGTTACACATTTATTATGCTTTTTTTAATTGGAACCACCGATATTTATGTATTTAATATTTTTGTTTTGTTTTGTTTTTTTTTTTTTTGTTTTACAGTGTAATTCAAATAGTAAACAAAATTTTTGGATTTAGAGGTTTAAGTGTTTAATTTTATATAACTTATTGTCTTATTTATATATTTTTGAAATCTTTGACCAAAGAAAAAGGTTGACCGACCGCACCGCCTATCTGAAAAATGTGTGACAATGCTCCAGAAAAAAATAACAGGAATGAATAATACTTCACATTTTTATTTATGAATTAATATGTATTTGAAAAAAAAAATAATAAATAACACAATCTGATTACGTCAACACAATACTCGTAATGAAATTTATTCCACTAGAAACGAAAAATGTTTTTCCTTTTTACGATGACAGCTACCAGAACTCACTGCTCTCTGTTGGCCAAACACGCCAGCCATGCCACCTTTCGAAAATTAATGGACTTTTAGCTTGAATAATTATTACAAACTGTATTATTTCCACCCACTCACTACTCTCTTGATATGATTTGTTGTTTGCATGAAAGTATGAAAAAACATTTTAAAATAATTAACAATAATTTTCTAACAACTCTGATCTATGACAACATTAAAAAGCGTTTATTTATCATGCCAGACCATAAACGAAAAAAACTTCAAACAAAACATTTAAAGCATTTAAAACTTCATTAAGTATAAAATGGAATAATAATAACAACAATAAAAATAAACCTTAATACTCTTATTAATGAATTTGTACAAAAGCGAGACAATAAATTAGATTAAACCCAGAAATCGGAAATTTTTCACACTGCATAATTCACAGGAAATAAATTATAAATTAACGTTCTCTTACAAAACGTACATTTGTATGTGGGGATGTGTGTTTGGGTGTGTGTGTGTGTGAGTATCTGTGTATCAGTGTGTACTTAAATAATAGCAACTACAATAAACTTAATATCTGTTAAATGCGATTGAATACTTTACTAACAACAGATACTCACTTGCACACGTTAAATAAAGTTTGTTTGAGTGTGAATGTGTTGAAAAATACAATTTATGGTAAACAAATAAAATAAAATACTTTTGACAAAAACAAAAAGTAAACAAATGGCTTTTCAAAAAGCTTATCTTTTCATTTTTAACAATAAGAGTGAAGAAAAAAAATACAATTCAAATGGGTACAACGAAATCTCAACAAACAGCAATCCATCCATCCAGGCAGCTAACCAGCCAGCCAGCCAAACAGCCAGCAAGCCAAGAACCAAGTTGTTCATTCATTAAGGTAACAACACTTCAACTATAACAAAAAAACACACAAACTTTAATGTTGGTTTGTACGAGTATCTGATATGTTATTTGGAGCGCCACATACTTAGTAGGAGTGAGTACTACTAACAAGCATTCGAAGTGATACAAAAACATTATCCATATTCCATATTTTACACGTTCGCCTGCTTGCCTGCCTGCCTCCTCCATTCAGCCCAGCTCTATAAAACATTTAATGTCACTTGGTCGCGAGTAGTGAAAAAAAACAAAGACCGAAGGGTGGCACAAACCCATAAGATGTGTCTTTTTTTCACTTTTAGTTAAAATATCGTAATGTTTTTTGTAGTTTTTTTTCTCCTTTTTTCTTCATTTATTCTTTAATCAATAATAAAATTGATAAGATTAAGTTGAAACAATTAACCCATTAGTAAACTCTGACAACCGACAATAAACAGATACATTTTCTTTCACACATACACAAATAAAAATATATAAAAACATATACAACAAATAAAATATTTATACGAATATTGTATTGACAGATACAAATATTTGCAGTGTGTATATACACCTATCCCTCGATATCTAAAATATTTTTGGTATAAAATCACTAGGATACAATTTATGACATAAACACTGTCCAACAGAACAACCAAAATTTTCAAAATATCAATATTCCAACGACTGATTCTGGTAGATCAAAACTTAAAATGTGGTGTAAGGGCTAATTTCGTACTTATTCACTATTATTACTGGGCATACGAAATCTTATACGACTTACGTTTCAGGTATAAGTAACGTGACCTTCTGGTTTTTTACAAAAATCGGGACAAGAACGATTGAAAAGCGGGATTTTAAAGAAAATATGACAAAAAAGCGGGATTTAAAAAAAATATCTTGTGGAAAGCGGGATGTTCTAAATACATTCAATTTTTATGATTATATGTATAGGATTTATTATAAATATGCATGTATATGCACATGCATACCCTGCAGATAACGTGATTACTCCATCTAAAGTATACTCCATATAGGACCAGTCCAAAGGTAGCCCAAATTTATAGAGAAAACATGGTCGATTTAACATTACGATGTCCTAGGGCTGGACCATATAGCCCAGCTTTGCATTACATCGGAGTAGTCTCCAAACTACTCTATGTAACTACTAGATAGAGCACCCAAGTGTGCATATAAATTAGCAATCGTTAAAACACAAGCACTTGTCGCTTAACTACAAACTCTTGTTTGCATATGACATGGTTCATGACTGCATTACATAGGACCATGTTATAACTAGTTCATTTCAGCAAAAATGGACTACGTATTCCAAACTTATCTGCTTTGTATGTACTTAGGAAATTCATTAATTTTTTTCAATATATCATCATCGCACTGTCGAAACACAAAGTCGTTAAGATCTGACTAAAATAAGAAAGTTAAAAAACCAGTACGTGAAAAGATCCGAAATTATCTTTCACACAATTTTATTTAAGAATTTAAAATAGTAAATCCGGCAAAAGGAACACTTCAAGAAGACCTGCGCGGTACTGCTCCACACTCATAGAAAGCTCTTGGGCAGTACAATAATAAACTGGTATGTCAAATTGCTTCTCAGGGAAGGAGTATTGTATGTTTAGGAGGTGGACAGAGACATAGAAAATGCACAATTCAGAATAATAAATCCATTCTACCTCCTATAGTGCCTTCCGTGAGAAACAATTGGACATACCGGCTAAAGTTTTATTATTGTACTGCCTAATAGCTTTCTAAAAGTATGGGGTAGTGCCACGCAGGTCCTTTGGAAATGCGCTATATCCTAACCTGAAAGCAGCTGTATCGACGAAACAATGAAAAATTTTCGTTATTTTTGGCAATAACTAAAAAATAGGAAAAACACGTTTTCGCGATTATATAAAAATCGTTTGTTGAGAAAAAATATATGAATGAATGAATTCATATTCGTCTTCAGTGAGCTCAAAAAAGCTTTAAGAAATATATTTTCAAGGCTCATTTGTTTTTGTCAACTAGTATAATTCAATCACTTTTTTGGCTCTTAAAATATTATTAAGTGTTGTATTGCTTTCTATTTTCGGCAAAGCTTTTTTTATGTTTTGCATTTTTTATATGTTTTCCTACATCAAATTATTAATTTTAAAACTCGAAAAAGCGGAATAAAAATTTTAGGCGGGATTGACCTCTTTAAAGTGGGATAGTGCCATCAAAATCGGGATATCTGGCAGGTTAGGTATAAGATATGTTTAACTCTTTTTTGTAAATATCACGAGGAATATTTTTGTAGAACATTGTTTAGCTCTTTTTCTAGAAAGCCACTAAAAGGCGCATACAACGAACAAGTAGAGGGCTAAAAGGCTCCACAAAAATTTTTCACATAGTGCTAAGCGCATCTTATACCTTCAACGTTCAACTTACAACATTTCTTATGCCGAGTCACTATTACCATGTGCAAAAGGGGTACAAATTTAACTCCCCCCAAAAACGAGTTCCGGATGCAAAATTTCAAAACACCGATGCAACCTAATATTTGTTTGGTGCCCTTCACCAGAATCTGTCGTTAGAAAATTATTATTATTTAAAATGAATTATAGACGAAAGCTCTCAAAATGGCGATACACGTATTTATTGGTGCCCTCTGCCAAAATCTGTCGTTAGAAGAATTTTATTTTTTTGTGTAGTACAGTGTAATTTATAGCAAAAACTCTGCAAGGAATGTTAGAGCAGCTAAGGACAACTTAATAAATGTTTAAATTTTATAAAAAATATTGATTCAAAAGATTTTTTTCTTGCATTTATTTAGTTGTCTGCCGTGTAAATCGAGGGATACCTGTTTTTTATATCCAATTTAAAGTTGTACAATAACAACTTCGCACCAAACAACTCAATTTAATACAATTGAGATAAAAACTAAAATAAAACAACAACGAAAAAAATATTGTCGCAAAAGTTTCTGTGATTTGTTAAACATGAATACGATTGTAGAACATTTGCAAAAAGTAACTTAATTAGAAAACTTTCAAATCGAGACAACAAAGGAACTAGGAAGGAGATATAATACACAGATATAAACAAAACATGCTGGTTATACAATTCAAGTCGACCTTAAGCGGACTTTGGAATTCTATTGCGATAAAGAAAAATAGCAACAAGAAGAAAAAAACCCAAATCTCATATTTCACTTCTTAGGAAAAAGTAAACAAGTTTGCGATATTTCATTATCTCATACATATTTTCTTAATCAATTTATTTACTTTGACAAAAAAAAACCTAAACAATTGATATGGATAACCAAAAGCCTGTTGCATTCATACAAAAAAAATAAATAAAAGATTTAGGATTTGTAGATTTAAAAATTCCAAGTAGAAGAGTGTCTCTAAATCATTGCAAAATGTCATTTTGCAATTAAATCTTGATATCCCAAGAAAGAATATAAAAAAGAAGATGTTAGGAAATTAAAGAGTGTTTTTTTTTCAATTTTCATATATATGAAATTTTTTCTTTGTGCTATAAAATCGTTGGTTATTGATATTTTCGCATGAAATTTTGCAGTTATATAGGAATTTATGTAACCAATACTTAGCAATAAAATAAAACTAAAAAATCTCAGAACTCTTAAGAAATGTTCAAAACATTCCAAAAATTGGAATTTTCATGGTTTTGCCCATAAAGTCCATACTTAGTCCAAGGGCCATAAAAGGCTTTGGCTAATAAATAGATACATATAAGAGTTTTCTGCTTGGGATCTTAGAACATGTGGGTTACATTCAAAACTTAGCTGCATAATTGGTTGAATTCGAAAGGGTCCAGGGTCAACAAAAGTGGTAAATTGCATCAATTGTTTTTTCTAAAATCATGTCTATGAAGATACCTTTCAGACACACATATATAATAATTATATACTTCTGAAAAACAAAAAATTTACAGAGAAAAGAATGTTGGCGGTGTTTAGGTCAAAAAATTCAAAATTTTTTATATTTTCAGATTAAAAATTGTATATTTTCCAACTCAGAGGGAATATTTCCATCATAATTTTTTAAATAATTTGAAATTTTGTTGTTTAATTAACAAAGAAAAAAATTTGACAATCGATTGTAATTTGAATGCGATATCTTGAAAATATTGGACCAAGGTTTTGAAAAATTAAGAAATTTTAATTTTCAAATGAGTATAACTCTCATTAACTAAAAAACATGAAAGCTTAACCAAACATGATTTTTTAGGACCCTATAAGAGATATAAGGACAGAAAAAAATTTAGAATCGGACAAGAAATAAACCACAAAACGTTGACAACTTTTACATGCCCGAAGTGCCCTACTTTGGGACTTCACCTCTCCACTCCTGAGCAAGCGGGGAAGCTCATCTTCTAAAGTTAAAAAGTAATACTTTTCTGCTATGTTCGTGTGAAATTTTATATTAACTGGATTATTCGTTAAGAATATTTTGATTCTACCCCACTGTGCACTGTACAACAAAATCAAACTGTAACCGAAAATGGCAAGGTTCCAATTACTGATTCTGCTAGGGGGCACCAAAAATGTATATTGACTTTTTGAAAATTTATATGTGGGACTCATTTTAGGAGGAGTTAAAATTCCCCTCCTTTTGCACATTGGTATAGTAATCCTTACGTTTAAGGTATAATATGTGCTAAGTTTTTTTTATTTTTTGTGAACTATGTTAACCCTTTAACGATACGATGTATGGATCTTTTTTAGCCCTTTCCTAAAGAGACGCAAAAAACTAATTTTCAACGGCGATTTAGTGGGCTAAATCATCAACAAAAAGTTCCGACGTTTTTGAGGGTTAATTTCGTGTTACAGCTTTTTTTTGATGATGAGTTATAGTAATTTTTTATGTGAGACATATTTCTAATATAATTTAGCTTCATAATACACTGTTTCATGGAATATTTGTGAATAATCGGGAAATTAACCATTAAACACATTTTAAGTTTTGAATGATTTCTGGGTTTCAAGTTTAGTTTGGAGCTTCGATGTCTTAGAAGACTTATAGTAGAATTTTGTTTGAAATATTTTTGTATGACATTTCATTTGGCCCTGTTTTAAGAAAGAGGAACGAAGACCCATACAACAAAGTGTTAGAGTATTAAAACTTTCCACTAAAATATGCCTCGTACATTCAAAATAAAATGGTTGGTAAATCTAACCAATTTAAATAGTTAACTTGCGGTTCATAAACATGCGATGAATTGTGAGAGCTTAAGTTCAAGACCAAAATATTACATTTTACTAAATTGTAAGACAACAAATTAATAAAAACCACGATTAAAAGTATTTTTGATTGTTAAAATTGCTAATTTAATTTTTAAAAATTTTTGTGGTTAATATTTTTATGGTTAAAATTGCCTATTTAAAATAATATCAACAAAAATACTTATTCTACAAAAATTACTGTATTTAAGTCAAGCAAGTCACCTTATGTCTATGTAGATTTTGTGCTTTCGTTATTTAACAAGATGACTTAGCTAAGATGGTAAAGGCGTCCGGTTTATAAACATGAGAGCCTAAGTTCAAGACCAACAAATTACAAGAAATACATAATTTTTTTAAGCAAACACACTTGCTGCTTAAGCCTTGGTAGGCATCAAGCCTGTGACCTTCCGGTTAGTAGACTAAACTATAATTCCATTTGTTGAGTTTACTGTATTTTATGGGTTGGTGCAATTCTAACTTATGAAATTGGTTAGAATTACCAATATTTTATTTTGGGTAATGTTTTACATAAAAGTGTTGAGCACTTCTTATGTCTAAAACGTTAGAATTACAAAATTTCCTATGATGATTCATTGTAAAAACCCTAAAATTTTAACAATTCTTCCCGCTAAAATCAATTGCAGATGTAAAATTTCAAAACGCAGACCTACACGTATATTTTGTTTTGGTGCCTCCTACCAGAATCAGTCGTCAGAATTTCTTTTTGTATGTACAGTGTTATTACTTATATCTTAGATAAATTAAGAATGAAATTCATTATTCAACTAATTGTCCGATAAGAAAGTTCACCAGTTATTTTAAAAGCTAAAATAATATTTGCTAAATTGCAAAGAATAAGAAAAAACTACAGGCCATTAATAATGCATGAGAATATTTAGCAAATAGTCATGCTAGAAATATGCAAGTAATTATATTATGAGATAAAAAATGTTAAAGAACTTTGGGCCACTATAAAACCCACAAAATTATTAAACAAAGTCCAACAAAATATGAACTAAGCTGAGTATACAAATGTATTTATACTTTTTTTTCCTGATAATAAAAACTTTATTATGATCTAATTTCATTGTATCCAGGTGCTAGTATTTCTTGTTTTTTTTTGTCTGATAAAATTTCCCCAAAAATTACGCCAACTTAATGCCAATAAAAAATAATGATTAGTTCTAACCATATTTGTGATTAAGTGCTATAAACCCAAATAAACTATAGCTTTATCATAATTGTTACTAAGAAAACGTATAAAATTTCTTTTGAAATTTGACTGACTCTAAACAACATTATTCAGAATAATTTCAATTGCTAAAAATATTTTATATTTCTTTTTTGGAAAACGCAAAAATTTTTATTGCTTCTATTTTTAAAATTGTTCCACGAGTCTTAATCAATATTTAGCAGCAAAATTATTTTATCTGATTATTGGTTTATTTGCAGGTGAAACGCCTTAACTATTTTGAAGGTTAAGGCCATTATAAATGGGCCATATAAATAAAAATGACGTAGAAAATATTTTGCTTGTTTAATGTCACGTTCTAAAGATTTATTAAAATTAAAAGTTTTTTTCTTTTAATTTAGTTTAAAATGTGAGTGTTTTAGAAAAAAATGTTTTTTTTTGCTTAAATTATATGCACAAATCTCACATTAACAGTGCAGCAGATTCAAAATACTAATTATAAAATTGCAAATGGAAATAGCAGAGGAGTATTTAATTTAACATTAGGACATGAGCTTCCCAAATTGCTCAATTGCTCAGGAGCGGCGCTATGAAGACCCAAAGTAGGGCATTTGGGGCATGTATTGTCATATTTTTGTTTCTTGCCCGATTCAAAAAATTCTTTGTGTCCTTATAGCCTTTAGAAGTTTTTAAAAAAAATTATGTTTGGTTAAGCTTATATCTTTTATACTTAATGATGTCTATTCATCTGAAAATTAAAATTTCTCAGCTTTTCAAAACCTTGATGGTCCATTATTTTCAAGATAACTGATCCAAATAATAAACGATTATCACAACTGCTTCATTGTTAGTGAAACAACAACAAAATTTCAAGTTGTTTCAAGAAACTTGATAGAACTATTTCTTCTGAGTTCGAAAATAAACAATTCTTAATTTGAAAAACAACTCCAAGAGTAACTCAGCGCGAATTGATTAAAGGTAAATGATATTCAACTACTTGACTGCCAAATGCCGTCATTGGTAATGTGGTATAAGCGATAAGGAACTCTGATAAGAAGATCGGGTGGTCTCGAAACATTTAAGTTCAACCTTCCGTGCAGTCACATTTTTTTTGGGCTAAATGCTTTACAATTTTTCCTCTAAATAATAATTTAATTGAAAAATTAAATTAGAATCCAACTTAAGCCTAAATAATCAAATTTCTTTGGATTAAAATTGAAAAAAATTTTAATTTTTGACAATTTTTTCCTTAAAAAAACTTTTTTCTTCCGGAACATATAACTATTACAACTATACATAATTTTTCTTTTAAACGTTTAAAATTAATGGACTTACAAGTAAGAACTCGTACTGCAATAGCTTTATTTAGTTTTAATGAATAGTAATAATATAATCGGATTATCCCTTCAAAAATGGCTGATCTATTTTCAAAATATTTTGGATTTGTTCCACTGTACAGTGGAAGTTTCTTAAGCGGGGTTTGACTGATTTTAATGGAGCCTCAAAAGAGATGTAATTGAGTTTAGCAGCCATATGCATTCGTAATCAATTGTTAAAGTTAAAGTAGGCTTTAAAGCATAATTTAACTTATATAATCACTTATAAATAGGTACTTAAGGCTTTAACTTCTAATCTACTCGTATATTGTTTGACGTAGCCGTGCTACAACTCTTCCAAATACGGTGCTACCTCATGAATTTTCGAGCTCCAAACGTATTGTCAAAGAGTTCAATGCTCAAGAATCTAATTGCAACAATGAAACAAAACTCATACTGCCTCAAGCAATTAAATAATAATTTTTATAATTTCGCAATTCATTCAAAAATTTGCGCTGCGTTTTATTTTCTTTTATTGATTTTGCTATTGAAGTGCATTTTTTTCTTTTAAATTCAAAACGATTCTCCGCTAAAATTTCTGATGAAATCCAAAGAACAATAAACAATAAATCAATTAATATGAAAGATTATAAACAACAAAAAGGAAAGAAACTTAAGTGTTTGATTAAAAAATTTTGCAATTCAGCTCATTAAATTACATGATGCCACTCGAAAACATAACGACCAGTCAACAACAACAACAACAAAAAGCCAAATGACAAATTAGCTAAAAATTAAAAAAAAGGAAAGATAATAAATTAATTATATATCAGTATTATCGTGCACGATAAAGTGCAATAAGAAGTCAATAAATTATTAAAAAGAAAAATTTTTATAAAATTAAGGAATTTTTAATAAGGCTCTTATTTGACTGACCTTCACATATTTCAGACAAGACAGTCGTTTTATATTATTAAATTCATTACTTCTGTCTGGCAATCTAGAAATTAAAAAGAAGTTAATTTAATTAGCTGACAAGGGCTTCTTTATTTATTAATTTAATCGTTTTTATAAATTTTTTTGGGAAATAATTTTAATAAAACGAATAAAGAAGCACTTTTTTTATCTATTTCATTAAACACGTTATCCAGACATGTCTTGCGCCTACAATTGTTTGATTGGAAAATACCAGGTAATTCTTTAAGAGGTCGTTAACAAGTATCAACTCTAAGTGCAGTTAAATTCTTAGAATTTTTAACTTTATATTGAATGCTGAAAATACTTCGCAGTACAGACATCGCCTGCACTTTATTGCTCGATAAGCGTTCAATGTCTGGTAAAAACAGACAGATAGACAAACAAGCTAAAATTGAGTTTTCTTCATTATAGCTTTTTCATTATAACATTTTTAGTTTTCATCCGATTTCGGTCTATTATGGCTTAAAATTTTCATAATCGAATAAACTGTTTAATAAAATTATAAATATAAGGATTTTTTTATTATTTTTGGTACAAAACTACTTCGGAAAGTACAACAACTGGTAAAAACACGTTAAAAATTTCATAAAATCTTAGCTTCGATCCACTATAACTCAGGCATTTTTATTCGATCAAAGCTAATTAGCATCCAATCGACGTTTAATTTATTAGCTTTTCAAACAAGATATCACTTGCTTTAATCGAAGCAGGCTTTCACTTTGGATGGCGCTTGAAAGAGAAGTATACATCGAAAAAATGTGACGCGGTATGAATCATATCAATATCGTGTCCCATTACTTTTACGACAATAACAACAAATAATTACAGTTTGAGAAAAAAAAACTTACAAACAATATTTGTTCAATTCACAAGCTCAGTCGTATGTCTTATCGTTTAAAAAAAGACGACACTTGTTTATGTGCTTGTGAACAGACAACCTTGTTGTATCGTTATTTTGTCGTATCTTAAATGTCAATTTAATTAATACCAAGGCAAGGCGAATTAATGCCAGGTGGTCTCGAGAGATCACGTCATTAAGAAAATGTTTCTATATTTGAACTATCAACAGTGTTAATAAATAAATCAGCTTTTTGACATTCCAAATATAAATTCGCCGTGCAGAATTTATATTTGGACTATCAAAAAAGCCGATACATTAACACAGTTGGCAGTTCAAATATGGTAAACAATTCGTAGTCACCTGATCTCTCAAGGCCACCTGATAGAATAACTTTTTTCGCGACAAGCAATTTTGATTAAAATAGTTTGAAAATTAAATTGAAATGAATCAATTATATATTTATCATTAAGAAGAATGTACTTTCTGGTGTTACTTATCACATTTATAAAAGATTCTTACAAATTAATTTAACAAATAGAATATTCCCAGACCTGTACTCAATACAACCATTTGAAGAACACATAAAATCCAATCGTATAATTATAACGCACTTTTTTATGAATATTACCAACAACAAAAATACAATTGGGGGATTCACAAGGTAGTCATAAAGTCATATGTTTTAAAATCATAACACGAAAAAATATGACTGCTGTGAGCAACCCCTCATAAGTTAGTGTGCTATTTCAAATTTTGTGTCAGCTGATACAAAAAGCAATTATAAATACTTGAAATCAGAATGCCAAGAACAAGTGAAAAAATTAAAATAATAGCCAGTTTGTTTTTAAATTATTCAACTTGTTCATAAAGTAAATAAAACCCAGCTGAATATCTTTTTTAAATTAAAGTAAAAACAAATTTCCACGCACACCGAAAATGAAATTGTTTAAATACATAAAAATAAAGGAAACCAGCTGTTGCCGGTGACTGAGCCGACTAATTTTCCACGCGACTGCTAGCGGAATAACGTTAGTTGGCTGCCAGCCAGATAAAGTATACGAACAAAGTTTTCTCACTTGCATATTTTTAAATGTCTCGATTTTTTTATTTTTACTTGTTACACATCTATAAAAATGTAATCAAATGTGAAGTTATAAAACTGTGATCAATTTTAGGTCATACTTTACTACATATTACTTACGTTCATTTATATCAATGGCGGCGGATTGTAAATATTATCGCCGGCTCGACTAAATAGTTTCGCCGGTTCGGCTCAGATTTTTACTGTGAGTTATGACAAAACTATAAACACAGCACAAAAAGTCTTATTATTTTAAGACTTTTTTATTTGAAGCACAACAACAATGTTTTTAAACTATCTTAAAATATTAGCACTTTATGACATTATGACATGATAAGACACCTTGTGAATACCCCAAATATTGTATAATTAGACAATTACACAACACATACGACGTTAATACGAGTTTGTGAATTGAACAATTATTTCTCAGGCCTGTGTTATTGGCCATATGCATAACACAGCGTCCTCACAACACAGTAACTTTGAGATAACATGAGCGAAAAGAAAATGTCGATTTTTCTCTAAATCTCATACTAGTGGAAGATTTTATGAAAATGCTCATCGAGTGAAAATGCACTACTGTTGCAAATTATTTATTTTATATTAAATTTTTCACAAAAATTTTAATTTATAAATCAATTAAACACATTTAAATATATAAAATTACAGAAATTTAATCAAAAACATCTCTTTTCATTTATTTTAATAAACACTCACACATGCACACTAATTTATTAATCTGTACGTGTGTTTTTTGACAGTTCATCTCATAAGATTGTTGTTAGGGGCCATTCACATATTACGTAACGCTCCAGGGGGGGTTGTTCAAGATTTGTTACAGAATAGATAATTTATACTGAAGATATTATAAAAAGCGTTACGAACGGGGGCGGGGGGTATAGCGTTACGTAATATGTGAATAGCCCCTTATAAGATTTCTTATAACAACGAACGCTCTCATAAAAATTCTTATAACATTGAGATAACACTAATTGGAAGTATAATTCTCTCTGCGATTGAATTTTACAATTTCATCTTACATATTACGTTACGTGTATACCTCAATTAACGAAAACTTAGCATGAAGTTAGCGTAAGTGACAAAATTTAATTAGATATTAGCAAATTTTTTAATATAATAAGGCATTAAAAATCGACGTATGGTATACACAGAAAAAAATAAGTTTCGTTTTTGATAACAAAAATCCCGGTATTCAATAATTTTGTTTTCAAATTTCCTGTGATAAGGAATTATTGCAAAAGAAAACAAAATAAAAATTAAAAAATATGTTGACATGACTGGGATACGAACCCGGGCTTCGCGGACGTAAGGCATGCTCTCTACAGCCGAGCCATATTCCATTCATTTTATTTATTTATTTATTTATTTTTTTGTGAGATAAAACTTGTTTTAAGTACTTGTGTAGGAAAAGAAAAGAAATAAGCGGAGTGGGAAAGAAATACATGCAACGAAATATTGTATTAAGTTAATGACAAATCTTATTGAAATTCATATTTTTTTCAATAACATGGTTTTATTGAACATAATTCTTGTCTAGTTTTTTCTGTGTAGCCATGAATCACGAATATAATCGACATTGACTTTTAATGTCAAATTGTATAGGAAAACTTCTTAAGATCCAGTTCAATGTCGTCACTTATGCTAACTTCATGCCAAGTTTTCATTATGCATATGGCTGTGTATATGTTGCTGAAGAAAAAGTTTTGAAAAATTGGAAAACTTTAATTTGCAAATGAATATAACCCATCAACTAGTTATACAAGATATTTAAATAATCAAACAGGATTTTTTTAGAACCTTATAAGGGCTAGAAGGATGCAAAAAATTTTTGGAATCAGGCGAGACCCAAAAAAAATTACAAAAACTAAAAAATTTTACATGCCCAAAGTGAGCTAATTTGAGACTTCATAGCTCCGCTCCTGAACAACATGGGAAGCTCATCTTCTTAAGCTAAATAGCTAAATAATCTTCTGCTATATCCATGTGAAATTTTATATTGATCGAATTATTCGTTCAGAAATTTTTGATTTATTTTCAAAATAATTTGATTTTGTCCCAGTGTGTAATGTTACGTTCTGCTTTAGTGTATTTGGACCTTTTCCGTGTTTCACTCGAAATGAAAATAATATTGATCTACATTCATATTGTTGCTTTAAATATTTTTCCATAAGATTATTGCCATGAAAATTTTCATTATTGTCATTTCGAATGAAATACAGACCAGACCCCAATAAATTATTACGTAAAATAATTAACTCACTGCAAATTAAAAATGTGAACTCTTTAACTTTGAGTATAGAAAAATGTTTTCCAGTTAAAAATATTTTTAACTGCTCGATAAATTTAGATTCGAAGCAATTGAAAAATATTACAAAATATTTTTACGACGTTTAACAAGATTAGATTATCGTTCGGGGCAAAAAAAAAGAAATGAAATTCATTCACAAAAAATCCCCTCTTTAATGTTTACACTGATTTTTATCAATCAACTATTTTTTTATCAAAGCTTTTCATATTTTATTGAATTGTAAACTTCGCTACGTGTATTATGAAATTTATAATGTGAAACAATTCGACAAATTATAAAAAAGAGATTTGAAAAGTTTTAAAATGTTAAATGACGAGATTGTGGATATTCAAACTGGCTAAAAAAATGTTGAACCGACCAAAGCAGAGTTTGTGGACTATAAGTCTACACCAGTAGAATGGAAAACGTATTTTCTGTGCGGCAACGCACCTCGTCAGTGTTCAGGAGTCTTGGCTTTCGCTGAAACCTAAACAATTTATTTGGCACTTTAATGTAAAACACTACGAGAAACATTTTTGTGAACCATTTTAATTCTCTAATTCTTCGTTGTATGGGTCTTTTTGTCCCTTTCTTAAATAATTCTGCCAAAAAAACCGACTTCGGACGTGTTTGTCTACAAATGTGGTGTCCGTACGCAATTTTTCATAGTACCAAAACTTTCATATCCTTTCAAATAAAATATTTTTAAAATCGGTCAAGAAATGGCGGAGTTATGTGATAGAATATATCGGGCTACTACTTTGGACAAAACTGCAAGCAAACTCTTTCAAACAAAAAAATTTTAAATCGGTTCACCTGGGCCTGTTTCTCAAAACTTACAAATCTATAAGTAAAATACACTCAAAACCACAACACTTTTACACATTTTATTGTTGTTTTTTGTGTATTTTACTTGTAGATTTGCAACTTGTAATTTTATAATATAATCAATGTTTAGGTCTTATCATTTTTTCATATTTTCATATTCATATTTTTATTTTTTAGTATGAATAATGTGAGAATCAAACATAAGGAACAATCAGCGCAATCGATGCGTGCCGGTCTATTTGACATTGACCAAATAGAAGCGAAAGTATTGAGACCGAAACACAACCGCACAATCGATGCATCACGGTCTGTCTGAAAGGGATTTGACAGATATATTTTTTTGAAAAAAAGTTATGGAACCAAACTGCAGGCAAACTCTTACAGGTAAAAAGGAAATTTAAAATCGGTTCACAAATGATAGAGTTAGGCATGGGGGAGAATATTTTCCCCTCCAATTTTCGAAAAAAAAATTATGGGATTAAACTGCAGGCAAGCCCTTTCCAACCAAAAAAAAATTTTGAAAATCGGTTCACAAATGACAGAGCTAACCATGGGATTTCCGAAAAATAAATTATGGGACCAAACTGCAGACAAAAAAAAATAGAATTTTGAAAATCGGTTCACAAATGACAGAGTTATGCGTACAAACATAAAAAAGTAAAAAAATACACACGAATTGATAACCTTTTCCTTTTTTTGAAGTCTGTTAAAAAGGGCAAAAATCTCCCTTTCAGCGGAAATATAGCGGGCTGATGTCCTCTACAGAAATCTTTGCCATAAAATTCTACTATAGTTTCTCAAAGACGCCCAATATGAAGACTCAACATGAACGCCTAAAATCATTCAAAACTTAACATGTTTTTGAGGCTTAATTTCATCTTATACAGAATTAGTACTCGGTGTAGGAAATCTTGTAATCCTTACGCTTAACGTATAAGATATGTTTAGTAAGACTCCACGAGCAACATTTTTGTGGAACATTTTATTCCTCTAGCTCTTCGTTGTATGAGGCTTTCTGTCCCTTTCTTAAAAAAAGGGGGAAACCCCCCTTCATTGGCGATATAGCAACCTAAATTGTTCAAAAAAATTTGTTTTTTAATAAAAAATTTGCTTTTGTTGTACATTGTAATTGTATACAATAAATCAAGTAAATTTGTGTCAAGCTGTCATTACACTGTCTGAGTTTTTGTCTGATTTCAATATATAAAAGTAAAATATCGTGTCTAATAAGCAAATTTTAAGTTTTCGTCTGAGCTCAGTTGAAATAGAAGCAATTTATTCTATTTTCATTTAATAATCAGCATTAGTTTTAAGTGTCATATTCTTAACATTAGCTATTAAACGAAATCTCAGACAGTGTAAAGATGGCTTTAGAAATTGTTTGCGTTTCATACAAATTATTCTAAAATACTCATAATCAAATACTCTAAGAATAAAACTGTGTCTAAGGGCTACTATAATATCATGTGACAACTAATGTCTTGCAATTACCAAACAACATTGGCGTAGGTAAGTCCTTATGCGGAGGCTAAGCCACCACCAGAATCGCTCTAGCCCCCCCCCCCCCTCCCCTAAAATAAATTCAAAATACTAGAGTAATTTTGATAATATAAGAGAACTATAGGGACTAATTTCGGCTTTAGCCTCCCCCTAAAAATTTCTAGCTACGCCAGTGCCAAACAACATACCGTCTGCATTACTTTACAGTAGCTAAATCAATTACTTACTAGTAAATAAACAAGCCATTTATTCTCTGATTGGCTCAATAGTAGTGACTGCGCTTATCATACACATGATCAGCAGTTCAATCCTGGCGATACAAAGTGAATTTTGTTTTTTTAGTCGTGTGTATGTTCGTAAAAGTGCTACAAAATTGTTGTACAGTATCCAGGTGATTAAAATACTTGATATAAAACACAACAAAAACTTAAAATGGTACGAGTTCAATGCTCAGCAAAGACATTTAATTTTTATCGTGTTTTGTGTATTCAATGATTTCTAAATATTGAAAGTTTTAAAATGTTATTTGTAAGCCAAGGTGGTAAGTACTTGCCTCCAATGATATCGCCATGTTTGTGAAAGTAATTTGTTAAAATGCCAAAGTATACTTTGCCATCAAAATGTTTACTGGGATGCGCGTATGCATCAAATATTTTCAAATATTGTGCATTATTCAAATTATGAGTGTGAACTTTTATTTAAAAGCGTTTATTATGGCGGTTTTCTTTTAACTTTAACTCTTAATTGTTTATTTGTTTTGCTTTAATAATTCCAACAATTTTAATATAAAATTAATAATCTTCAACCGAAATATGAGAACAAAAAAAATGCTTTTGTATACAAAATTATCTGCCGACAATTATTCGGCGCGTAGTGGTGAATGTTCGTTCTTGTGAAATCATTAAAAATAAAAGAAACTGTCATTATTAAACAATGATTTACCTGAAATAAAAACATAATTCCAAACAAATGTCATTATAATCAGCGTAAATATTTAAATAATTTCGCGCGGCATTTTGTTTATAGATTACTTGCATGGACCTGACACAAAAAAAACAGAGAAAAAAAGAGGCAAAAATGTGTAGTGAAAAATAAAAGGTTTCCGTGTACTAATGGGACGGACTGTAAGAATTCTTGATAACACAGAAAAAAGCAGGCCTTAAATTAATATCGACACTTTTAAGCAGAAAAGCAACGAGCTTAAGTCAATTTTATTTTATTGTCATCAAAGATAAAATAATTTATAATTTCAACACTTAAATATTTATGTGTTGAATAACAGCAAGCAAACGCCGGCCGCACAGCACAGTAAGACGAAACTGACAAAAAAAAACTGCTGAGAAAAAAGGACCCAGAATTTGTTATTTAATGGGCTCTGATGAGAAGACTGTGGTGGTCTCGAAAGATCTGATGTCAGTTCAACCTCCCGTACATCCAAAAAAAAAGTGTTCTTCGTATGTTCAATATTTACATGCTTTAGAATTCCTTTCTTAATAAATAAAAAAATAATTTGATCGAAAGAATAAATTGAAAACGAACTTAAGCCAAACTAATTAAATAACTTTGGTTAAATTTATTATTTGAGATATTCTCCCAATTTTAGGTGTAGACATATAAAATGGATACATATCGAATATAAATCGTTTGTTGGGTTTTGTATAAGTTTCTAAGCCTACAACGCTTGTTCTATTGTGATTTTTAAAAAATTATTTGTACATTTTTAAATGGTTTTTGAAAGTCTGTGCATAAGATAAGAGGTTTGAGGCTTTTCAAAAGTACGGTTGAATTCTATAGATCATTTGGTAAAGCACTAATGAAATGCATATAGACATTGCTTAACCGTCAATAAATAAATCTTTATTTAAAAGACTGAAATGGAAAAAGCTTAAAATAGTTGAGCATGCTAAGAAAAGACAGTTAGTGAAGTTCCAAACATTTAGACAAAGTTCAAAGTTCAAAGGTCAATAAGGCGACAGTGTGTTAATTGAGCTTACTAATATTAGTAGGATTTTCGCTACAGTGTTCTTGCCACTGTTAGTGGTAGTGTGGGTAAAGGACTCTGATGAGTAGACTTGGTGGTCACGAAACAGCTGTCAGTTCAACCTTCCGTACAGCCAAATTTTTCTTTGAATGTTCAATATTTACATGCTTTAGAATTTCTTTCTTAAATAAAAAATAATTTGAGCGAAAGATTAATTTAAAAATGAACTTA
The DNA here is from genome assembly GCA_956483635.1 of Panzeria rudis. Taxonomy (NCBI): domain Eukaryota; kingdom Metazoa; phylum Arthropoda; class Insecta; order Diptera; family Tachinidae; genus Panzeria; species Panzeria rudis. The sequence goes on along the minus strand of OY101450.1, from coordinate 3,185,537 downwards.
AGCCAAACTAATCTAATAACTTTGCATAAAAACCATACAGTTCGACTAAAAATTCATAACTCAATTATTAAAAAAAATATTTAAAAAATGTTTTTCCTTAGAATTTAACATTTCGACCGTTTTTGTAGTTAGAGAACCATCCTTGGCATATTTCTTGTAGCATAGTGTTACTTTAATATGACGATGACATAGGAGGCAAGTACTTACCATCTTGGTGTACAAATAATAGCTTAAAAAGTTCAATATTTAAAAGTCATTGAATAAAAAAAACATAATAAAAATTAAATGTCTCTGCTGAGCATTGAACTTGTGCCATTTTAAGTTATTGCTGTGATTTATTTCAAGTGTTTTACTTGCTGGTCTACAGCGCAACTATTTTGTTACGGGCTTAAAACTTATTTTTACAAACATGCACACGACTAAAAAAATAAAATTCACTTTGTTTTGCCAGAGATTGAACTGCTGATATTGTGTATGATAAGCTCAGGCACTACCACCGTGCCAATCAGAGATATAAATGGCTTGTTTATTTACCAGCAAGTAATGCAAAGAGTATGTAGCTTATGCTGAATAGTATTTTTTTTTTTTTAATTGAAACACATTACCAAGTTTTTGATGGGATGTTTCATGTTGAAGCACTGTGTCAGGCGTTAAGTCCCAACGATTAACATCCGTTGTAAAAACAATATTCACTTTGACACATGCTTGCACACACCGTACGTAGTACTCGTAAATAAATAATAACAATAACATTAACAATTAAAACAAAAGCAAAAACAATTGTGACAAGAGGTGGTGCTGGTGTGGTACGCGTTAAAGAATGAATGGCTGCGCAATAAACAATACAAAATTGTTATCAGTTAAGAGCGGCCGCATTTTTTCTATTTTCTGATTTATTTTTTTTTTTTAATATTTTGGGAGCACGAGCAGAAAAAAATTGACAAATGGGAATTCCTTAAGATATTTGCAATTACAAAAATATGTGTGTATGGATGTGTGTGTGGCCATTTCTATTTAATTAAGAGTTTTTTAAATATCATTTGCCATTTTATTTTTATTTATTTAATTTAATTGATTTAATCTTAATTTTAAAATAAACAATTTAAACAAACATTCGTACACACACACACACACACGCTCATCCAAAATAATTAAATAATAATGACAAAAATGTCGCAACTAGGGTTTGGGATTTCCCGGACTTTTACACTTTCCGGGAAACGGGAATAAGAAGAACGAGTTCCCGGGAAAGGTGGATTTTCTGAATTAAGTAGATTTATTAAATAAAAATTGGCGTAATTGTCATTGTTTTATTATATTCTTTTTAAATAAAAATTAATATAATGACAATTCTAAAATAAGTTTTTAAGAATTTTTAAGTGATTCAGGCAAATAAGAATTTATAATTATTACACAGTAACATATCGTATAAAGACTAATTGAAGGCTATTACCGTAATTATTTAATTGAAAATTTTATTTTAAGCCCACCAAATCATTTTATAAATAACTTGTCGTAATGTTTCTTATTTTTCTTGCCAAATTTCCGGTAGGATTCTCTGAGCCACAGAAAATGAAATATCAAATGTCTTTGATATTTCATTTTATTTCTCTGCAAACATCTCCTTTAAGGGTTTCAATAATAGCGTCCGGTTATAATAAATTTAAGTCGTGACAACTCTAAGTTTTACAGTTTCTAAGAGCTTAAGATTTCCAATAAACTTTCCAAAATGCTTCCATTAATTCTTAGGAAAATCTTTCAAATTTCGTTTAAGATCGAATTATTTACTTTAGGAAACCATTACACTGAATAATTTATTCTTCATAAAATCAATGACACAATTTCATTAGACTTTTTTCATTAATCCAATGACAATTTCACAAATCTAATGAACATTTTATTAATATTGTAAAAGAAATTTATTGGTTGGATAATAATTTCATAAATCCAATGAAAAGATTCATTAATATTGTGAAAGAATTTCGTTGGTTGAATTTTAATGAAATTTTTTCAAAACGGCTGGACCGATTTTCTTCAAACATAGCTAAGAAAACTCTTGATCAAGGCACCTTTCGAACACAAAAATCAGTCCAGCCGTTTGGGCTATACGATGACTTGTACAGACACACAGATATGCAGACACACACTTTAAACTTATAACATCCCTCTTTCTTGGTGGGTGATTAAAAACAGGATTATAATACAAATTTGAATCAAAAAAAAAATGTTGCTAACACTTAACTACATTTGATAAATATGTCAAATAAAGTCCATATATTTCTGAAATAGTCGGGCATGTTCTGTATTTCATGTGGAATTAAAATGTGCGGAATTATCAAAGCATTATTGTTGTAAATTAATATTTATAACAACAATGCTTTCCACACATTTTAATTCCACATGAAATACAGAACATACCCGAATGTGTACTTTTAGTTTCACTTTTTCCCGGGAAAATCTCAAAAATTTCTCGGGAATATTAGCTAGTATTTTCCCGGGAATTCCCGCATCCCAAACCCTAGTCGCAACGGACAAAAATGAACGAACGATAATTATTTGGAAAAATACCTTTACAAAAATGTAATATATATATTTTTTTTTATTGAAAACGTAATTCATGGGGGGCTGTTAAACTTTCGATAAATTAAATATTTCTTAATCTAAACGACCAATCATAATTGGGGTGATCAGGGTAATTAGTAAGCAAAAGGAAAAAATGGAGATCGTTTGTATATGATAAAATACTTATAAAATAGTTACAAGTATCATTTGTCAAGTAGAACTGTTTGGCACTTTGGCAAAGAGCAAAAGCAAGTTAATTGTTATTACCAAGGCTCGGACTTTCATCCAACTAAAAATTGATTTTAAGCGCTTAACAAATGCACCTAAAAATGAAAAATATGCACTAAAATATAAGATCGAAGTGCCAAAACTAAAATAATATGAAAATATTTTTTTAGTTTTTTATTATTGTTATTATTACAGAAAAAACTTAAAACAATCATTTTGGTCTACTATTTAATTCAACCGAACTTCAGTTGCGTTGCCAGCCGGCAACTGAAAATGAATGATTGCCAGAAATGCACTAAATAGCAACTGAAATTGACAGCTCTCAGTTGCCAGTTGCCATCAGTAGTGTCATTTTCAGCAAATGGTAACCCAACTGAGTCTCAGTTGCCATCCATAATCGACCTACTAATATTTTTTTTCAAAAATTGAGAAATATGCACTAAAAAAATTTATAACTCCAAAAATATGCACTTATTGCCAAAAATAGGCAAAAATATGCAACTACAAATCGATGTCAAACTACTTAAAATGTTAAGATTCGCATAGATAATTAGTCAATACCTCTTTACCTATCGCCACAAAAAACATGCATTTGCATAAAACTCCGAGCCGTGGTTATTACATATTTGATTGTTTTAAATTTTATTCTGAAGAAAGTTAAGGCTGGAACAATTTCCGATTTAAAAAAAATTATTTTGTTCTACAGTGTATTAAGTCAAAAAGATTTTATCCATTTTATATAGAATATTCTTAACTAAATTGGAGGCAAAACATCTATCTACCCTGTTCTTAAAAAAATGAAATTTTTACAATTTTTTTCATAAAACAATTAAAAATAATTTTTTTGTTTAAATAAAAATATATTTAAATTTTTTTCCTTAAGAACCCTAAAACACCATTTATTAAGAATAAAAAAAGAAACATGAATTTATTTCAGGAAGTCTATAAAATCTTTTATATTTCCGTTTTACTAAATAAATAACTGTTGTAAAGCCGTGTGTGCTTTCAAGGAAATAATTGTAGAAACATTTTTGTTATAAAAAAGTTTCAAATTTTATTTTATATTTTATGGCGTTTGATATTTTGCCAAATAACTCAAAGAAAACATACAAATGCCAATAAATGAGCCAACAAAAAATATTATATTTCTTATCTTTCTTTAACTTTACAAAGAAGACGCCAATAAATCTCAAGCTGAATGGAGACGACGATGGAGGCGATGAGCAATTTATTTTTATTTCCAAGTTCAAAGACTTGTGTGTCTGTGTTTGTGTGTATTGTTGAAAGCAACAATAACAAAAATTATATAAGTTAATTGCTAATTAAAAAGCTAAATGGTTGTTTTAAACAAAATATGTAATACAAATACATTTTTGAAATTATGATGAAAATCATTTAATATTTGTTTTAATGTTAAGGCTTAAAAACATTTATTTCTAGGTACCTTTTAAATGAAAACTTTTTATCACAAGAATGAAAAATATTTGTTCACACAACTGTTATATTGGTTAAGTTTTAAAGTCGTATACAACAAGTTTGAATCATACAATATGTTGGTATCTAAAATTTTCAATCAAACTAACCTCGACGAACTTAATAAACCCTTTTTGTGTGATAATATCTGTTTGCAGAGCTCGCCACCGCTGTCACCGCAGTCAAACATGTTTGAAGGTGGAAATTTTTGTCAATTGAGAAATTTTCCCATTTTCGTTAAGGGGTACAATTTTTAAGCAAATTATCATAAAAACCAATTTTTATAACAAATTAAAATATAGAATTCTAATTCAAGATTTTATAGAAGGCCCTGATAAGCTTAGCCCATCAATATAAAGATTTGTTATAGGTATATACAGTACACAATATTGCAGAATGAAATTATTTTGGCATTTCTACATGGTTGTTCGCATGGACATGAAATTTTAATTTAAATCCTTTATATTTATTGCTTTATGGATTTTGCAATAAAAAGCAAGTAATTTGCTTTACCACAATAAACAAACGACATGAATTATTTTATTACAGGCAATCTAATATGTAATATGTATCCAACAATATGTAGTATTTGAGGTGATTTTGTAGAATTACCTGTAATGACGTCATTCATATTGTATATTCGTTTGATATCGTTGAAAAGAAAATTATCTACATTTTATTGCAAGCCTATAAAACTGCCAAAGTCAAGCATGCAGTAAAATTATGGTTATTAATATCTAATAGTTAAAATGTAAAATGTTTATGAAAAAAATGTTAATGTACATAAATTGTTTTCATTGTTGTTAACATGAAAATAAAAATTACAGTGTATAATAACAAGGTTCTAACGACAGCTTTTGGTAGAGGGGACCAAAAGAAAATATACTTATTTCGGCGTTTTAAAAGTTTACACCTGGAATTTATTTTATGGGGATTTAAAGTTCCGCCCCTTTAGCACATCGTTATAGTGAATCGGCATAGGAAATCTTGTAATTCTTACATTTAACGTATAAGATGTGCTCAACACTGTTACGTAAAACACTGCTGGGAAAATTTTACTGAAACATTTTAAACCCCGGCCTTTAAGCAACAATATAGCAGACAAAATCTTTTCTTAAAATATTTGTCACAGAACTCTAAATAAGTCTTCAAAGACACTAAAACTCCAAACTAAACTTGAATGACAGATATCATTAAAAAATTAACTAAATATGCTCTCAACTTCTTATAAATAAATATGTATAAAACTTGCAAAATTTTAAGGTACACATATGTGTACCCAGGGTCTGAAGAGGATAATATCTACAGCTTTCTTTTGTATGGTGAATTATAGTGAAATATTACGTAAGACACATTTATAATACAAAATTGCTTCATAAAATCCGGCTTTATTGGATATTTTAGTACTAATTGTGAATAAGTACGAAATTAATCTTTTAACACAGTTTTGAATAATTTCTGGCGTTTATGTTCAGTTTCAAGATTTGGTGTCTTTACAGACTTGTAGTCGAATTTTATGGCAAATATTTTTGTAGGTCACTTCAGCAGGCTATATCGCCGCTGAAAGGCAGTTTTTTGCCCCAATTTTAAGAATATGGCAGAAAGACACTTACAGCGTAGCGTTAGGGGGTTAAAAGTAGGCATAAAACGATACGCCTTTACGATACCGATACTCAAAAAGAAATATCGGCGATACCGATTCCGATAACGATACGCATATTGAAATTGAATTCAAGTTTAAATTAACAATACTCAAGTAGGACAATTTTTTTATTATACAAAATTACAGTTTAAGAGATAATTAATATTTAAAATTGATATTAGCCCAGTAAAAAAAGTTGGAAGTATTTTTTAAGGAACTACATTTTCATTACTTCCAAAGAATCTACATATAAATATTAAAAATATGCAGATAATTAGTAGAAAAGCAAGTAAACAGTTATTTAAGTCATACAAAAATGTTTAATTCCTTTATAATTTAAAAAAATACTCGCCTTAATTGTTAAAATTCTTCTGAAAGTTTATATTTATTCACTTAAATTCGCATAAAAAGAAACAAGTTGCGAAAATGTGTAATTTTTCATCCTTTTTCCTGATAAAATCTTTATTATAAAATCCAAAAAAAGAAATTTTCTTAACATCGCTTCTAATTCGGTGATTGGTAATCGAAAAAGCGAACTTCTTGAAATAAAACAAGCATATGTAAAACTCATTATGAAGAAATTATGCAAATTTGCACTACTTCCAGATCGTAAGCTCTACATTTTCTTGACTACTTTGGAGTGTATTTTTTTAGCTGGGAATACGATTTAAAAAACAAAATTGAATTAATGTTAAAATTAACAAAAAATAAATTATTTGTTCAAAAAAACTGCGAAAAAATTAAAAAAGTATCGTCGTATCGACAGTAAAATATCGCCGATACCGCTGTATCGGAAAATCTGAAGTAACGCCGATATATCGGTATCGGTTACATCTCTAGTTAAAAGGTTCCACGTTTTACATAAAAGTGCTGAGCACATCTTATATTTTCCCATTTTTTATGATTATATTGAGAAATTGTTTCCCATTTAACCCTAAAGTGTCCTAATAAGCATACAAACGTTTACTTCCGTAAAATGTAATCATTTCTTACAATGACAAACAACAACAACATGCAACATTTTCTTCATTCTTTTCTCTTTTCTTTGCTGAATACGACAACAACGACGACAGATGATAAAAGCAAACTTTTCATTTTATAGGAACATTTTATGCAAACTGGTTTAAGAGAATTATCACACAGCTAAGAGAACATGTTGATAAATAGTAAGAGAGTCTTCACTTGCTGCAAATGTCGATGATGATGTCAATTGTTGTAGCATTTAAAATATATTTTCTGTTTATTTAGTTTATTGACTGACTGTCAGTCATACCAACAATAATGCCTGCGCAATCACCAACTTTTGTCATGTTAAACACAAACATTCTATAAAAATGAAGAGGAAAATGCTGAATGAGCAAAAGAAAATTATGCAGCAGCAGACACAGAAGAATCAGAAGAAAAGTATTGATGATTATAAGCAGAGTAAAAATGTCGATTACATTTTCGTTTTTAATGTCATCCATCCAACGGTCCGTCCGTCCGACCGTCCGTCCAACCAACCATTCATTCATTTAGCTAGAGTTTGTTTGTGGTTCTCATGCTGCCGTTTAGAGTGCAGCAAGATTGGAAAGTTGTACAAGAGGTGTTCAATGTTTGTTTGTATTTAGTCGTGACAGTTCTACCAAAACGTTTAGACCGCTTTGCACTTGAAAACACAACAATTTTGGGAATAATAAATTTCTCAATATAATCATAAAAATTCTATTCATAATAAAACATAATAAAACCGTTAAAACGTTAAAATTAGATATAAAGTGATGTTACTTTATTATAATGATGGCCCATAGTGCTACTTTAACAACAACTGTCTCGGCCGGCTTTAATGTCATTGTTGTGTTGTTATTGCCATCATCATCAGAGTCATTGTTACCAGCTTTTTGAAAAAAGGGAAATAAGAAAGCACAAAAGAAATCTGGAAATTATTCAAATCAAAAATCATAAAAGAATATATCAAATATGTAACAATTTTTAATAAAAAAATATGTCTTCTTTTATTAAACAAAAGTGTGGAAAATCTCATAAATTATAAATAATAAAGAAATATCATTCACATTGAATTAATGATAAAGATCGTATGATCTGATCCGATATTATCAGATATGATCTGATGATTGTTATTAAATATTTTTAGTGTTGGTGTCGTTTCAAACAAAATTAGACAATTATGAAAATATGCTAATAAATTTTAAAAAGATAAACAAAATGGAAGTAATATAAAATTTACCTCCGGTAAAAATGAATTCATGAGATTGTGTGCAAGTTTAAATACAAATAAAAATTTACCGTGAAACAATATTAAACTTTTGTCATGACTTTTGATGACCACTATTTTTTTGTGTTTTATGGTCCCCGAACTACAAAAACCGTCGAAATTCAAATTCTATCGATAATTTTTTTATTATAACTTAAGAAGCCGTTGTCTAATTTTATTACAAAAACCACTAAAAAAAACTTGAAATAAAATTACGTTTAAGTCCTTCTAATATTATTTTTTATTCACTCAACGGTTACGGAATTATTCAGATCTAAATAATTTTTTTAGGCAAAATTAGAACATTTTTATTTTTTAAAAATTTAAAACTTTTATTGACTAATCATCATAAAGCCACATACACTAGAAACAAAATAAATGTTATTTCATGAAAATCGATGGATAAATATTGATTTTATTCACAATAAAGTGAAATTGCCCGGCTTTCGCAAAAAAAATTAGTTTTGAAGAAAGAGGCTGCTCTACAGATTTTATTATAACTTGAGAACGACTCGTCCAATTTTGTTAAAAATTAATTTTAAAAATTTGAATTTTAGCTGCCTTTTAGACATGTGCACCTTATTTTTTATATGCATAAAGGTTCGGAACTTTTCAGAATGAAATAAGAAAAATATATATACTTTTGCGTAAAATTAAAAACTTTCTTATTTTTTAAAACTTTAAAAAAATCAAAAATGGCAAAAACAATACTATTTTTATTACTGAATCACTAAAATTTAAACAATATAAAAATTAAAGGGTATTCTATCAGTTAATGTAATTTTAACTATGTAAATTTTACAATTAGCTGCATCTTGGAAACCGTAAGAGGCAAACTCTTGAAATCTGCACAGCTAGTGCAGCATTTTAAAAGCAACAGTAACGATTGCTAGAAAAAAACAATATAAAAATTAAAGGGTATTCTATTAGGTTATGTAATTTTGAAATTTAGCTATATCTTCTGATCCATACAGACACTTATATATACACACTTAAAATCTTCAAGGTTAGTGTATTATTATACAGTTACACCAATTAATACTGAAATCCTAACAAAATAGCAATAAAAGGGTATATTTTCAGTTAATGTAATTTTGAAAATTAGTTGTATCTTGGAAACCGTAAGAGCCAAACTCTTGATATTTTCACAGCTAGTGCAGCATTTGAAAGGCAACAGTAGCGAATGCTAAAATAACAAACTAACTAAAAATTAAAGGGTATTCTATCAGGTTGGGTAATTTTGAAAGTTTTCAAACAAAACAAATCACCAAAACTAAAGAGTCGTCAAAAACAAAAAAAATAGCCACTAAGGAAAAAATTGCCTAAACTAAAAAAATCACCAAAACAGAAAAAACGTCAAAACTAAAAATATCATAAAATAAAAATATCGTCAAAGAACGAAAAAATCGCCAAAACCAACTGAAATGCAAAAACTAAAAAAAATCGCCAAAGATTAAAAAATTGTTTAAAAAATAAAAAAATCGTCTAAAACAGAAAAGTCCCCAAAACTAAAAATAGCCAACAACCGAAAAAACCGCTAATAGGAAAAAATCGCAAAAACTAAAAAATCGCCAAAAACTATAAAATCGTCAAAACTAAAAAAAATCACAAAAAAACAAAAAGTTGTCAAAAACGAAAAAGAATCGCCAAAACTAAAAATTTCCAAAGACCGAAAAAATCAGAAAAACGAAAAAAGGGCGAAAAATAAAAAAATCGTCAATAAGGTAAAAGGAATATATGTGCCTCGTGTGCCAGTCAAAGTAGCACTTTACTGAATTTATTGTAGTTAGGGAGGGGACCACGTCAAAAAAATATAGTGACACTCTCTCTCCTCGGCATTTTTCTTGTTACATAGTGTTACAAACAAAGAAAAAAACATTTATAATTGTGTTTCATGACCATTATTTTTATTGTAACAAATTTTTATTTGCTGTATTAGTTTATTATATTATAATATGATATCTTGTATTGTTGTAAATTTGCTGTTCTCAGTGCCATTCTGTATGTTAGTGTGAGTGTGTATCTGTGCTAGTGTATGATTTTGTCAAATTTCCATTTGATATTTTCTCATGACATGACAAAATTTATTTGTTACTTTAAAGGGGTGTGAAACAACAACAATTTATGCTAATCGAAATACTTATAACAACAATAAAACTATAAAAATAACAAAAACACAACAACAATCAAGGCAAAAAATAATAAAGATTTTTACTGCAAAGCAGTGAATGGCTGAATTAGAAAAAAAAAACTATGTTGTTAAATTTTTAACCGAATGAATGACGAATCAGTTAAGGCTGTTTGTTTTATTTGTAAGTAAAATAGCAACAATTACATATAAAAATAATTTACATTGAATGTTTAAAAAAATCACATTTAAAGAAACTCTTAAGAATAATGTTAAAATAATACTCGTGTTATAACACAAATACGAGTATTAATTGTTTGGAGTGTGTGGGGGCTGTTATGGCTGGATATTGTGTTGAGTCTTTAAGGTTCAATGTTAACAAACTCAACTTGAAAAATATATATGTATGTACGTTTTCCTTGTAACGAGCTACTTTTCTTGAGAGTTTTCGAGAATGAACAATTAGTTGGCACTTTTTTTTTGTAACGCTTATTAGCACTAGTATGGAAATGGTATAGATATTTAATAAGTAGAGTCACGATCATTTACTTTACTTTTAAAATGCAGTAGTAAGTAAATTTTTCAAAAATGTTTTTTTTTTGTCTATAGTAAGTGACCTTTGACATAAAGTATTAAAAAATATTATGAAATTTTATTATAAGGCCTGTATGAGTCACGATTACAGTGTGTGGTGGAAAGTAAATTATAATTCGCACAAAACCATAAATGTGAAAATAAGGCCAGCAAGGTAGAAGTTTACCACAAAGGTTGAAGACAGCAATACTGGCGCTCCCCAGCACCCGACCACAAAGCACCATCGATGCTCCTCTACTGGCAATAGCACAAAGAGCTTAAGTATATTGGTTGTCCGAAGTCCAACCAGCCACTGCCACTGATCGAGCATCAGTCATTAAACGAACACCTCTCCCAGCGATTTTGTTAGCAACCACACCCGCCACGTGGACTCCCAAAGGAGACCTCAATCATTAACCGACCACAGAATCGACCTTCATGTTGAAGTTAAGACAAAGTCCGCCAGCATATCCAGTTCTATCCATAGGAACAGCATATGCCATTCGCTACCATTATCCTAGCCCAGCACAAAGATTTCCATCTAAAAAGCAGATCATCTGTGGGAATATTGGTTCCCGTGGTACCAGTACATGCCCAGCAGTCCACAAGTTATTACAAATTGAAAAACATCCGATTTTTTACTATTATGTGAATAAGTTTCGACTCAGATTAGTCCTTTTTATATCCCATTGTAAAATTAAATGTAAATTAAAAGCAAAGAACAAAACAAACACGAATAAATTTTAGCCGTCAATTGAACTCATCCAAGCTTCGCTTACAATGTCTGTTTTGTTGGACCCATCTGACGGTCTAGGCCATCGCTGTGTAAATGTAAATAGGGGTTATATACAGACTTTAGATGGGTCGTACCTATATTGTCATTAGTCTCATATCGAAGATGTATGTGATAGAAACTCCAGTGGGTGTTTAGTGGTCGAACCTCGAAAGAAAACCCAAGAGTTAGCTTCCTAAGAAATGAAATAAATAATTAACCCATTCTGGGAGGGCATAGTTTATTATGATTTCCTATCCTCAAAAGTGTAATCCTATTTTAAATTATAGGACTATTTCCATTACATGCGCTTTACAAAATGCAGCTAAACGTTTATAAACGTTTGCATTATGTCTAAATAAGTATTTTTTGGAATTCTGAAATTTTTGCCTCTTCTTCTTCTTCTTCTTCGTTGCCCACCTTTCCACCATTTTTATCCTCATATTTCAAAGTTTGTCCCAAGCGTATATTTGCATTCCCCTGCCTCTCCCACCCTTTATTGACTTAATAAAATATTTATTACACTGAATTTAGTCAATAATTATCAAATAGTGCGTTATTTTTTGTTATTTGCTCGTTCATGTAATAAATTTGTTTGTTGTTGAACAAGAATTCATGAAAAAAGATAGAAGTAGAAATAAAAAACGAGGTTATTACAGTTAGGAAACAGTCATAAATAATTAAATATTTAGTAGTGGCGCATTGTATTGGAAACTGAACTTTAAATGAAAAAAAAGAAAACGAAACTGAAAACGATGGTGTGTGTAAATCGTTAGATAAGAAAATAATTACAAGCATGTAAAGGTACGAGTGAGTACATTAAATTTTACATGACATATTAGGAGCGGGGGGTACTACTCAGCTTTACTTGCCACTACTTACTTACCACTTACCCAGGCTTGCTTGGCATGCTTGGAGGTAAACGAAATAAATTTAGATTTTATTAATTGGCACAAAAACTTTGGAAAATTACAACCAGGCAAGGCAAGTCCATTAATACACAAACATACAAAAACAAATAATTTATAAATTAAAATCTAAATTTCTATGCATGACAACAGCAGTAAGAGCAACAATATCACAAGGAACTTACCAACTAAACAAGCGACAAAACAACCAACTGCCTGCCACCTCATTGGACTCGGTCGTTCGTACCACATGTTGGAATTAAACTATTTGTTTCTATTTTATTTTTCTGTTGGTATTTATCTGAATATAAATCACTTGATAAATGTCCTTGTTTTGGCACAAATTGCAATTGCAACGTGTTTACTAAACACTTATTTAAGTGCACACACATACATTCAAGCTCACAACTACAGTCGAGAGCAAAATAATGTTATGTTTTTCTTGCTTGTAAAACGTATTACTCACGTTGTTAGCTACTCAACATAATTTCATATTCGTATTTGCTAATTAAGTCATTCATTTTATTTTATTTCATAGAAAGTTTTGATCATAATAAATTATAACCAAATTTATAAGTGATCAAAAATTTGGCATTCCAAACTTGAAAAGTTTCATAATTAATTGATAACGTTTATGACATTTTTCTTTTCCAACGTAAACATCTTTTCTTAGAAACGACTGGCTGACAACTCACTACTAGGGTATTCACTTTAATCGACTTTTCAATTGTTCGATTAATCAAATAAACGAAATTGAGGTTTTTAAATTATTCGAACAATCGAGCAAGACTTTTATTTCATTTGGGTTATTTGAGAAATTTTTATTCTCAATAATTATTCGAGTTAAGAGGAAAATGTTAAAACTTGCTCGGTTTTTTTCTTATTTTAGTATGGATAAATAAAATAAAGAAATTTGTATTAGCCTTTTATACTTTTTATTGATAACAAAAAAGAAAAAAGTTATTTTTATAAACAATAGGTCGCAGTTTGATTTTTTTTTAATTTGTTGGAACTTTCCTAAGAATTGTGAGATTCCCAGAAGCAAATCGTTGTTTTCTTTCCTTGCTTGGAATTTTGTGCGTAAATTCCAAACAACGATTTTATAGTAAACATTTTTTGAAATCGGGCGAGAAACAAACAAATTGCAAGCGCTAAAAAATTTTACATGGCCGAAGTGCCCTACTTTAAGATTTCATAGCTCCACTCCTGAGCAATTTTGAGAGTTGATATTTAAAACATAAGCCCGAATACTCCTCTGCTATACCCGTATCTGAAATTTTATTTTATTATAACATTTTCCGTTTAGAAATGCAATTCTTAGCTCGAGTTACTAGATTAAACCGAAATTGCCCTAATAAATTTTTACTCTAAATTGGAAATTTTTGTTTCATCGAACATTATTTGACTAGAAATTTTCGATTAATCGAGTAAACATTATTCTAGTGAATAACCTACTGACTACCCCCCACCCACAATTAAAATCTGCCCCGAAAATATTTCTTTTGTCTGCACTTGGAATTTTTCTAGGGAATCCAAAAACAATTTCAAATAACAGATTTCTATATCAGTTGTTATCTAAACTATTTTGTTAAGTATAAATACTTAGCAATTTTCAGAATGTTAAAGGTTTGGCCAATGTGGCACGTCCCGGCATACCTTTAATAGTTTTCAACACGCTTCAATGACAATCTTCAGCATTATTCGAAATTGATATAGAGCAGTAGAAAAAACACCGATAAATTTTTACTAAAAATAATTTAATCTAAAAAGAAAGATAGACATTCCAAGAGATCGATAATTGAACAAATAACTAGAGTCAGGGATGGGAACAAAAGATTTTAAAATTGTACCGAGCTTCAACTCATGTGACATAAAAGAAATATATCGGTATGTCTCTCAAGCAAGGTGTAGTGCTCTAGGTTTGAATCAATAAGATAGGGTGTGACCACAAACCAAAACTTTTCAAAGTCAAAAACACAAAGTACATTCCTGACGTATAACGACAATGAAAAAAGCTCTTCATTAACTTATGGCTGCTGTATACCGTAAATAACTTCTATAAAAGAGAAAAGTTACGGGATATAGACACACACACTAAAGGCTCAGTTAGCCGACCGTAACGTTGATGTAGTTGGATGTTCTGATCGTTTCTGTCACATTGCAAACAGGGTCATAAATACCTCGATCGGAAAGCTTACTGAATACAGGGCAGTCAATCGTGACATACCTCAAGGAGGGGATATATCATCTCTCCTGTAGAATCTGACTATTAACTCTATGTTGCTAAGCCTAGAGCGTAAGATGGTTGAGACAGCCACATACGCTGATGACTTAGCAGTAGCTGTTTCCGGTAAGCACATGAATACAATATCTCAGTCTATGGAGCTTGCACTGGTACTCCTTAGCGTGGGGTGTGTCAACTGTGGGCTTGGTGCAAATCCAGCTAAAACTAAACTGGTACTTTTCACTAGGAAGCACAAAATTTAAAAATTTATGCCCTTGGTAGTCTCTGATGACATTAAACATTTGGGTGTAATCCTCGATAGAAAACTATCCATGGAAGCTGAATACCAAATATAGAGCGGATACGACGCTTTTGGCCATACATACGTTATAAACAGCAGTCGGTCGCATTTGGATCATAGAGGCAAGAGGAAGCAACTTGATCTTTGAGGCACTAATAAAGACGATATTATTTTATGGTGTAGTGATCTGGTCGGATGCAAAACACTTGCGAAAATCTTTCAGCTATCAGTGGCTCTGATAATAGATGCGCTCGGGTCAACTCGAATGAAAGCACTTTTCATGGTTATAAAGTAGCTCCCGTTGGATGTTCTGACCAAACAGCTAGCTTTATTTCCAAGAAACAATCTGTATGGAAGGCTATTCACAATGCCTTTAGGTACTCGGAAAAAATGGAACGACAACAATTGGATCGACTGTTTTAACGCTTGCTGAAAAAAAAAATAGAAATACCGTGACCGTTTCCTTTTCACTAACTCTTTGGATGGAATATACACTGCGCTATCCTTTCTGTGCTAGCACTCTTCAAGTTTTAGGACACATGCAAAAATGTTTTGCATCTGCGTTGAAAATAAGTGCTGGATATCAAGCGCATTTTGTTCACTTGAGAAGTTTTCCAGTTAAGCAAGTAATTTTCTAATATTTTCTTCTAGTCTTATTGCTCGTCCTTTCCTTATCCCTTCAGGTTTCCTGGGAGATAAGTTAGGAGAGCCCTCTTCCTCCCTGGACGTTTGTTTAAAAATCTTGTGCCTCATTTGTCTTTCTTGAACTGTAAGTAATCAATTTTAAGTGGAAATCCACAATTTTCCAAGCCGTGGCACCAATTTTCCAATGATCCTAATCATCATTTGTTAAAATTGCTAACACTAAAACAAAACATGAAACAAATTTATTAGATTTTTTTCATTAATTCAATGACAATTTAACATATCCAATGAAAATTTCATAAACATTGTGAAAGAGTTTCATTGGTTGAATGACAATTTCATAAATCCAATGAAAAGTGAAAGTTTCATTGAAACTCAACCAATGAAAATATCATTAAAATTAAAACAACGAAATTATTTCACAATGCTAATGAACCTTTTTATTGGATTTATGAAATTGTAATTTAACCAATGGAATTCTTCCACAATATTAATGAAATTTTCATTGGATTTGTGAAATTGTCATTGGATTAATGAAAAAATCTAATGAAATTGTTTACTATGAAACAAAATTCTTTCAGTGTAGTGGACCCATTGTTTTAGGACCTTCGGGAGCGCCAAGAATTATTCTGTACTATATGATGGAACGTGGAGCACCAGCATCTAATGTGGATATCCGACCTTCCCTTAATTCACTTAGTGCATCTTGTAGTGATGATTGCTCTAAACATTTATAAAGGGACCTTTTTCCTTTGGTGGTTAATATTTCTGACATTCCAAAAAGTTGATATTTCTAGAAATCGTAGCATATTTTTGGAAATTCTGTTAGAAACCAATTGTCCTGTCCTCGGCAAGGCAATGAACTCATTATAAAATATGCATTATAAAATATACCGACTACTGGATAAATTTCCTTTAAACTAATTTTTAATTAATACAAAATTTCCGAAATTTGAGGTGAATTGAAAAAATTATTGTTTTCCAGTTGACCGCACCCCAATGCTGACTTCGATCATAATGTGTATTTAGAAACTTTTTCCGATTAAAAATTGCTTTAACGTAATCACTTACATATCTTACAAACTTGTCTTCGCCACGAATTTTTTAATAAAAAAAGAATAAGCTCTATTCCACGTATTGAAAGATAGTCACTAAATAAAAGCAAAAACTTCCAAAATTACAAAACTAAGTTCAATTTGTTCTGTATATATTTAATATATAGAGTTGAGAATATTTATAATAGACTAAATTTGTTCTTATTTTAATATACATATAATTACCATAATATTTATTTATTTAAGTTTACATAAAAGTAAATGCCAACTACTAGTATATGCCGAACTTAGGATCACTTACTTGTTTTATTCATTTCCTGAAAAGGAAAAAAAACAATTTTTGTTAGTCACTGTATTTTGAAATTCGTTAAAGTGCTTTGCTTAATGATACAATAAGCCAATAGAACTATTTTCAATATATCTCTCTATCTTATGACTCTTTTATAGTTCAATATGTTAAATTTTGGACAGTTTTGTTTCAGATTGTCGTAAAATCAAAAAGTATTGGAAAAAATCAGCTCTGCATCCCTGGAAGGAAGAGAGCAGAAACTAAATAAACAAGCAAATTAATTTTATTTTATTTCATTTGTTGTGATAGAAAACAAATTGATGACAACATGTTTTTCATAATTAACATTGATGTAGAATGTGCGATAAGGAGTAAAGAAAAATTTAATGAAAACATGTTCGCTCGCTAGTTCGTCATTTGGTTGGTTTGTTGGTTGATTGGCTGCTTCAATAAACAGTTGCATGTCTGATGCTGTGTGCGATAAATTAAGAAATACCGTTAAATTTAAGCGCGCACACACACATGCATACATACTGAACGTGACGGTACTTTCATTTGTAAGCTTTTCTTATTAAATGAGACAATATGCAAAGTTGCAGATTTTACAGTGTTAAACAAAAAAAATAGCACTTGCATACATTAATTTTTTTTTTAATATGGAAATGTGCTACACATTTTAAAAGTACATATTCAATAAATTAGACAAATTTGTTCCAAAGCCACTCTAGAAGGGTGTGAAAGGCTAATTACAGAATTCGATTCGAAATTTTTAATTGAGTTCTATCGAAGTTTCCATTTGAGATCTCTTGAAATTTCGATCGATATTGAATGCCGAAATTAGGCCATATTTACGCTTTTTAAACAATTGTCAGTATAAATTATTTAATCCGTAATAAATCATTAATATACTGCCCCTCCCCCAAATATCGTTACGTAATATGTCAACAGCCCCTATGACCGTGCCCACATATTGTGCAATGCCATTTTGGTCGTTTTTTAAGACCCGTCCCTCAATCTTAACGCTTTTTAACAAATTTTCTGAATAAATTCTTAGATCCGTAAGAAATTTTAAAGCCGCCTTCCCCTCTAACTATGTTACGTAATATGTATGTGATCAGTTGCATAGTAAAAAATGAAGCATTCACTTAGAATATGCATTTAAAAGTTTTTCCGAATTTTTATTTTCCAGATTGCAAAATTGTTTTTAATAAGATTGATGACGTGTTCAAATTTTCTTTCCCAAGATTAAGTTCATCACAATAATTAAGAAGATTAATTAATTTATTATTTTACAGGTGGTGATTTCTGGTGCATTATGTACAGTAGAAGACTATGTAATAATGTCACAGTGTGCACACAACAAAGCCATAAATTTAGCTGCAGAAGGAACAGTCTCAGTGACCGATATCTCACAAACACGTAAGTTAAACGAATTTAAATATTAAATATTAACAATGAATCATCATTAACGACAGCGTGGACAGCACCAAAGCGAAAGCGCCAAATTAATTAACTCTGCATCAGTTTGATAGTAAGAAATAAAAATATTAACAAGCCTGGGAAAAACAAACATTTAAAAAAACATTCAACCATTATTATTACAAATAAATACAAAGACAAGGGGAATTTATTTAAATAATGACTGCATGAATGTGTGAAAATGACCACTTGACCTGAGAGATTCGAAAATAAACAAATCAAAAGAAAAAGAAAGAAATTGTAGAGAATTTAAAGAAATATTAATGTTCTCAATATCGAAATATGTACTCGAAAATATACAAGTGTGTCGGCGTTTTACAATTTTACATTTTAGGGGGAATTAGAGTTCCCCCGCTTTGCACATAGTCTTATGTAAAACACCACGAGGAACATTTATGTGGAACATTTTAACCCTCTAACTCTACGTTGCAAGGTACAACGCGTTGTTGCATCTTTTTGCCCTTTTTTTCTTAAAGAGGCAAAAACTTCCCTTCAGCGGCGATATAGCGGTCTGAAATGCTCCACAAAAATTTTCCTCATGATGTTTTACATAAAAGTGCTAAATAATACATCTTATATCTTAAACGTAAGGTTTACAAGATTTCCTATGCCGTTTTCGAATTCTGAATAAGTACAAAATTAACCCTTAAACACATTTTAAGTGATGCAAGATTTCTAGCATTAAAGTTGGGTCTAGAACTTGGGTTTCTTTCAACAAATATTTTTATAGAACATTTCAGCTCGCTATATCGTCGCTGAGGGGGAGTTTTTTGCGCTTTTTAAAAAAGGACAAAAAGACCTGTAAAACGAAGAGTTACAGGCTTACAATGTTCCTCATTGCATTTTACATAAAATCGCTGATTATACCTTAAACGTAAGGCTTTCAAGAGTTGCTATCAGGAGTAACTATAACTATGTTCAAAAGGGGATAACTTGAACTGAACGCCGATATACGCCGATAAATTTTTTGGTACCCTCTGCCAGTATCAGTCGTTAGAACCATGTACTTTATTTTATGTTGTACAGTGTAATTACCCTGATTACACTGTACGACAAAATCAAAATCTTTCCTAACGACTGATTTTCGTAGAGGGAAGTAATAAAAAATATACGCAATAATTTTGTAATAATTAAATTTAAGGTATGCTCAACACTTGTATGTAAAACATTACGAGAAACATTTTTGTGGAACATTTTAACCCTCTAACTCTTTATTGCATGGGTCTTTTTGTCCCTTTCTTGAAAAATGGACAAAAAATTGTAATAAATAAATACTTTCCTAAATCCCCACATTTGTTTTCATTCCTTTTATTAATGATCGAATGTATCCAACAGACGATACAATCGTCTATATTTTAGATGTAAATAATATGAGTAGGGTTGATAGAAAAGTTATCCAAACGTCACTGACTATGTTAAAGTTAGAGAAAAAGTTTCAGTGATAATTTCTTTGCAATAGCAAAATCTGCAAACGCACATGAATTTTTTGTTTATTTTTTAACATTAAGCTAATACATGCATGCGGACACTTTAAATGTTTATATCGCACAAATAACTGAACTGATTTCAACAAAATATGGACTATTTACTTCTGTCAATAAATATTCTAAAAAATTTTACAAGTTTTGTCTAAATCAGCTGTATATTGTGTGCGTCAAATGCATAACAAATAATCGTGTTGCCTTTTAATTAATACAAATATACTCAGCCGGACTATGTATGTCGACGTTGAATTTGTGGGCTCCTTGAAAAATGGTCCCAAACTGAAAAATGAAAAAATGGCCATAAACTGAATAAATTCAGTAAAGTGCGAATTTGGCTCGCACACAAAGGGTTCCGTACGAATACACACATATATCACTTTTCGTTTTTGCCGTTTTTTTCATTTTGGCAATTTTTTCGTTTCATTTTAGTTTTATTTTGATTTTTAAGTTTTTTGTCGTTTTCGCGATTTTTTTTTTCTTTGGCGCTTTTCCCATTTTGGTGATTTTTTCGTTTTTTTCGATTTTTCGTTTTTTTTACCGATTTTTCTAATTTTGCCGGTTTTTTGGTTTGGCGTTTTTTAAACGTATTTTTTTCGCTTTTTGCCGATATTTTTAGTTCTAGCGATTTATTTTAATTTTGGTGCTTTTTTCGGCTTGAAGACTTTTTTCGGTTTTTGGTTATTTTTAGTTTTAGCGTTTTTTTTTTTTTTTTTGGTTTAGCTACTTTTTCGATTTGGCGATTTTTTTGGCTTTTGGCGATTTTTTTTTAGTTTTGGTTTTTTTTTGCGCTTTTTTGGTTTTGGTGATTTTTTCCATTTTTTTTGCGATTTTTCCGTTTTTTATGATATTTTCAATTTTAGCGGTTTTAGTGTTTTTTTCTTTTTGACGCCGATTTTTTAATTTTGGTGCTTTTTTCCTTTAAGAACTTTTTTCATTTTGGCGATTTTCCATTTTGGAATTTTTTTAATTTTGGTATTTTTAGTTTTAGCTTTAATTTTTATTGTTTTAAATATCAGTGTTAATTGTTATAGTCCATTTTACAGACTACACCAATTAACACTAACTTTGAAAATTTAAAGTGTCTAAAGTGTCTGTATATTACATTAGCATTTCCACATGTTTCGTTGCTCGCTTTAGAACACCCTTTAATTTTTAAATTTCAGGTCCGTAGCTCTTACAGTTCCCCAAAAATGTTTTCTTATGGTTTACAATAGAAAACATTTGGTACTATTTTTCAGTTTGGGTCCATTTTTCATTGGTGCCATTTTTCCTCAAATAGGAAATTTGGCCTCAATGGAAAATGGGATAAATGGCCCCAAACTGAAAATGAAAATGACCCCAAAATTTTTCCATTCAAAACAACAACAAAATTTTTCGGGGCCACTTTTCCTATTTTGGGGCAATTTTTCATTTTTTAATTTAGGACCAGTTTTCTTATTTTGGGACCATTTTTCATTTTAGGTAAAACGAATATGCAGAAATATTGTCTCTGCATAGCCGGCCTTCAGGCGAACTTAAAAATTTCGTCTCTCAGTATATCGAAAAGGGGCTTCGTTGAGTAAGGATTTTTGCATATGGAATTATGGCACTGCACCGAAAAATGGACCCAATTTTTCTTTTGAAAACAACAACAAAAGTTTTCTGTGGCCATTTTTCCTATTTTTAACCGACTTCATGTATTTTTTTTAAGGATGTTCTCCCAAAACTCCGCCATTTAGAAACCGAATTCGGATTTTTTTTTCATTATTTAAAAGGATGCACTTCCAGATTGCTCCAGTTGAAAAGTGGGCGGGATTACGCCCATACGAAGTAAATACACACGCCTTTTCATCTACTGCTACTCAACCGCTTCCTATGAAACTTTGTACACACAATAAGCTTCAGATTACAAAAGTGGGCAGTGCCACGCCCATTAAAAGTAAATATTATTTATTAACAACTTCTACTAAACCGATTCGTATGAAACTTTGCATACACAGTTATTTATTGTTTTTGGTGCCTTCTACCAGAATCAGTCGTTAGCAAATTTAGCTTATTTTTTTTGTTTTAGTGCATTTAACCAAAAATAAAATAATTCTCAACTGTTTTTTGCAGACAATAAACGAATCAATCGTAATATCATATTACGAGTAAGAAAATCTTTGAATTGCTTTTTACTTTCTTTGACACAAATCATCAAAATTTAAAAAAATTTTATTACACCTCTCATTGAATATCCTCATCTTGGCTCTTTTCCGATTCTATAATACAGAAATATCAAACTCAAATGATTAAATGCGGCAAAAGGAAACCCAATTCTTCTTGTTACGTATTTCTAAAGGCATCTTTAAGCATTTTCGCAAAGAAAAACACAAAAATCCTTGATATAAAGATGTTTTCTTTGCCGCTCAACAGGCCTAAAAATCTGTGAAGTCTTTAGCACAAGAATTATGCCAACCATTGTAAAATCTCGACCAGCATTGTTCAATAACTACTTAGACAAAATTAAGGGGATTAAACAGATTTACTTTCACAATATCAAAAAAAAAAAGAAAAACAAAAAATGTTTCCTACTGTTGCCTGGCCATTCTTGTAGGCGTAAAATTGACAAAAGGACTTTTCACACTACACAGGATTAAGCTTGTTGTAAATGCTTGAAATTGAAAACAATTAAATTGTGGAATTTTACATTTTGTTAGAGAGGGAGCGAGTACTTGTACAATAAATAATCTAAACATTATATTATTTTTTCCAGTGCCATTAGTTATAGTGTCGTTCTATCTAGAAAAATTTGTGCAGGCATCCCTGCATCTGTCTGTCCATTTCTTTCTCTTTTTGTGTGTTTTTACAGCTTTCTTTTCTTTCTTTCTTTTTCTTTTTTGTATTTGTTGTTTTTAAACAATTAGTCGGTAATTTTTGCACCTGTAGTCTCAAGAGGCTGCATGACACGAAATAAAACTGAATTCTCAAGAATACAGAGTACCCTCACCGGCACACACACACACACACACACACACACATACATCCAGAGAAAGATACAAATGCAACGTGATGCATAAATAGTGGTGCGTCAGTGTGTGGCATGTTTGATGTTTAAAACACGTTTTAGATTTTACTTTGAATTTATCCACTAGAATCAAATGGAACTGCATCTGTATGCCTCTGTCTATCTTCGGGTGTGTGTGTGTGTGTGTGTGTGTGACTGTATCTGTGCCTTTAAAAATATTTTGCTTAAAAGGTTTTTGGCAAACCGTTATATTTTGGTTAGTTTGTGTTGTTTTAAAAGCAAAAGAAAATAAATTTATCTGTATGTCTGTCTATCTGTCTGTCTGTCCCTCTGCCTTTCATGTGGATGTGCGTCTGTCGTCCTTTTTTTAAACTCTCGTTATTTAATAATTAAACACTGTGTTGCGTACATGTGTTTGTAATAGAGCGTGTGCTTTGTAGCTCGTGCTAAATTTAGAAAAACAATAGGCCTTTGTAGTAGTTGTACAAACTAAGTTTTGCTACAATAGCAATTTAGCAAAAAGGATGAGGTCAGCACTAATTTAAAATAAAATGCAGATGTCTAGAATAACAGCTGCTATTTCTAACGCATACAATCATAACCAAAATGCTAGTACAGACGTCCATACATACACAGATACGAGCATACTTGCATTAAAACGAGCCCTAATTATTTTGAAGGTCATTCATTTGTGGTCGGCCTGCTATTAAAGAGAAAGTTTAATTCATATACGCTGAGAATTATAGGGGTTTTATCAATTAAATCCTTAATTGATTATAATCAAACGCTAATACGGCCTTTATTATAAGTACTATAGTTGTTGGCTTCACTAAATTTCACATCTTAATCAACTTCACTTAAAATTAGATGAATTGATCAGATGAACAAGTTTATTATTTCACTAAAACAATTTCACTGCATTCATCCAAAAGATTAAGCAATATGTCGCAACTCAATTATCGCTACACTGAAAATAATTACAAATAGTAAGAAATTCCCAGGAATTCCAGCAGAACCGAAAAGTTTGGGTAATTTCCAGGAAATCAAGCCAAAACTCGAATTTTAATAGAAATTGCATCGTTAAAACTAAAATAAGATTTTCAAATGTTCTTCTATTCAACTTTATTTTAATCTAAATCTTTTAGTTAGAAAATTTTGTTTTGGCTTCCAGTTTGGTTTTTCTGTTCAAGCTCTTAGACAAAATCGTTTATTTTTTATATTTATGTATGATGACACTGGTCATGGATTGGCATCATTCGTTCTTCTTGTTCTTAACTATGTTGTAACATGAATGATGAGTACATGTGTGTGTGTGTGTGTGTGTGTGTGTGTGTGTGTGTGTGTTCTTTTTCGTGATGTGGGTGGGTGGTTGTTTGGCTACGTGTCAGCACCCAGTCAGACACCTCAACACTATTAAAGTCTTAAAACATGTAAAATTTAGTTGGGATCATCATAAAATGGAAAATTCTTCACGACAAAGAGCAACAAAAACTTTGACAGCAAAAATTCCAAATTGATTTTCAACAAAAATTCTAAAATAATTTTAAAAATTTTTCTTGTCGAAATTGATTTCCAACAAAAATTCTAAATTATTTTCAACGTTTTTGTTGTCGATTGTTTGGCTCGTGCATGTAAAAGAAATTATGATGACAAATTTTAGGTCAAATTAAACGTTTTAGTGTTTTAGTGATAATTTAACACATTTGTTAAAATTTATTGGCGGGCTGGTAAATTAGTTCTTCTTTCAAGTTTTATTAGAAATTAAATAAATAAAAATATAAAATTTCGACAAAAATTGGTGGAGCATTTTAGACATTTGTTTTGTATAAGAATAAATTTTGATAAATAAATAGAAATGTTTAAGATAATTGAAAACTAGATTGTTAAGTTTTAAACAAAACTTATTTTATTTTATTTTAAATTCTGTGTGCTCTAAAGAAAAACCCTGCGATAAACAAGGTGTAGACAGTATAAGAAGAAACTGTGGCAACTTCGAAAGAAGAATTATCTTCATAGATTCTGTGAATATTAACATGAATCCAATAAAAACTTTATTAAAATTTAACCAACGTCTTGCTTCGTTGGGTTAATAAAACAAGTTTAAAAATGTAGTAATTTATTCGACATATTCTCAAGAATTTATGTGAAAAAATTTTATTAATTTGTTTTAAAAAATGTTATTAATTTCATTAAAATTCTTTTAATAAAAAATTTCACGAAATATATGAAATAAACTAGTGAAAATATTTCATTATTTTAACAAAATTATCTCATTTAGAGAAAATTATTTAATTATTTTAATGAAATGATTTCATTATTTTAATAAAACTATTTAATACCTTTGATGAAAAAAAAAATCAACGCTACAATTACGGACGATAGATATTAATGAACATCCGAGAAAATTGTAATGTTGATGGCCGCTCACATTATCGAACTCAGACTCTTCATTTTCATATTTTTCTTTAAAAGCAACGGCATAACTACGTCAGCCAAGAGCATTATGAAAACAATATGCTTTATGGATGTTTAATTATAAGAAAGAGTACAACAATAACAATAAAACAAAATTAGTTTTGTTGCTCACTTTTGGTTGACAACTATTGCAATATGTATTTATTTCATCGGTCTTTCATTAATCGAATGAAATTTTTCATTAAAACTATGAAATACATTTCGTTGAAAGTACGACACCCAAAAAACTATAATTTGTTTAATTCCTTTTAATTTATAAGATTATATATTTCAAGCTTATTAAGTAGCCATGAAAACATTAAGACAAAACTTGGAGGGTTTTCATAAACTGACAAAATTTTGTCATAAATTGAATGACTTTCTTTCACAATATTCGTGAAATTTCACACATGTATTGTGAAATATTTTCAAAATATTTTTCATTGGTTTTATGAAGCGAAATTCTTTCAGTGTACTATTGTATTAGTTTGCAAATTTTTGTGAATGGGGTATTTTAATATTTCACATAAAAATTTTTTTTTCGACACAACTTCCTAAATATCTTTGAAATTATGGATCTGATTTGAATACAACTTGAAGGAATGTAGATTTTTCGATTTTTTTATAGAGGCCAGAGCCAAGCCGCTCTGCTCTAATGATCAACAATGTGTTAAAAGAAAATTTTTTATTAGTTTTAACGGATCTATTTAATCGAAGTTTATTGACAAGACTTTATTTCAAGTCATTTATGCTTGTGCCTGTGTTTTCTTTTTAAATAACAAACAAAATATGTTTTTAAATATGTAATGCTTAATATTCATTAAACGCCTCTAAACACTGGCAGCACTTGAAATTAAAAAAAATACACAAGAATTGTTGTCAATGATGATGATGATGATGATGATGATGATGATGGCGTTGTTTGTTTATCATGAAGATCTCTCTATCCCAAGCTATTCCATAAAAACCCATCGACTCCAATAAAATCACATGCCATAACAACCTCCATTCAACAATGCTGCTTATTGAATGCATGCACGGCATTACATCTTGATATTGATTTATTTGAAGTGTTCGATGATGAAAAAAAGAAACACCCGTACTATTTATTATTGTTCTCCTGGTTGCTGTTAATGCCTTCCTTCTCAGCTTCTTGAAGACATTCGAAATTTGAAAAGAAGAAAAAAAAACGAAATACCTACATATTGTTGAAAAATATGTAATTAGAAATTTCGATAGTAGCAGCAGCAGCAACAACAACAACAACAGCAATATTTAAGAGTTATTCTTCAAGGGTCTATAGTGTTTTGTTTAAAGATGATTACGAGTACAGCAATAAATGAAATAAACATCATTTATAAATAATTTTCCATTTGAAAACTGGTCAACTTCTTAAGTAACTAAATAAGATTAAGTCAAAAGAATAAATTTTTCAGGTTACTCCTGCCTCTAAAAACAGGTTAAGAAGGCAGGCAGGCAGTATTTGTCAATTAGATATAATAAAGTTTAAAGAAAAACTTGTCCACTATTTTGATTCCTTGTTTCTTGGAATTTCGGAATATACCACCCGCTTTTGTAAAAATCCAATAGGAATTTCATAATTTCTCCAACCACTTCTAGGAAGTGCAACTGCATCAAATTTGTTTCACCTTGCTACACACATGATATTGAACTTGCACTAAAGATTATTAAAAATCTTAATGTATTGAATGTGCCTTCAAAACATTTAAAGTCATCGTCGTCGTCATTATTCTTTTCTTAGTGTTTTCCCTGCATCAAAAACTTGCCGCCATGTAAACGAAAACAAAAATCAAACAAAACAAATTTAAAAAAAAAATGGATGACATATCCAATGATTGTAAGTATGGATGTGTGTATTTGTCCATTGACCGACTGTGGGAAAAAACTATGCACACACACATACACACTCACTCTTCCACACTAAACTTATACACATGGCCTCATATTAAACTAAACATTTTTCAAAATCTCCATAAACTCAAGTGTTTTACAAGTGTAAATCAATGATTGTCTTTAAAATTAATTTAAAAAAAATAAATAAATAAACTAGATAATAAAAGTTCATTTGCTCGTCCAATCGATCGATGGATCGATCGATCGTTCATTAAACGTTTTGTTATCGTTTTGACCGGTGGACACACCATGTTACCAACATTTTTAACTACTGCTTCTACATACCGCAACTGCATAGACAGGCATAACAGCAACAAGAGCAACAACAACAACCCCAACAACATTGTGACAACGAAAATGAGAAAAAATAAGTTGAAAAATATATTTGTATAAATAATGGCGATCGTTTAGATACTTAGACTCGTAACACAAAAAATAAAAATCTAAAACAACACAAACTGGACACGATCGATATAAATACACGGATTGTACGTTAGTCAGCCAGCCAAGTTTAGTGTGTTACATGAAGAACATAATGATCAACAACAACAACAACAACAAATACAATAGTGGCAGCAGCAGCAGCAGCAACAGCAAAAACAACTAAAAACGGCAGTACAACTGCTACATTTCATATTTAAATGATGTTGCTACCGCTTTGAGATGGACATAGACGTACATTGAGGCCACGATGTGCAGCCTTGGAAGTTCACATATAGTGCTGGCAAAGTATTGAGTAGTGGATACCGAGTATCGAGTATTTTGCATTTATTTTAGGGTACTCAATACAAAAAAGTAGTTATTCGATACTTTCGAAATTGTGTTTTATATCCAGAGCGACTGGAAAATTTATGGCGCAAAATACAACTCTAACATACATCGAGCTAACTTTCCCTAAACGTATTTTTTTAAAGGACCTCGTAAAATCTGTATATGCTCTATATCTACATATATAGATAATTAATAGGCCGATTTTGACAAAACTTATACCACTTTAATGATATTTATTGACAGATATGCACAATGTATATTTTGTTAAAAACGGTTCAGTATCTTACAAGCTATAAGCATTTAAAGTTGCTACGAATACATGCACAGGAAAAACTAAATTTCATTTTATGTAAAGGAATTCAATGAAATAGTAAATATTTTGTCTAAGAACGGACCTACAAACAAATTTGTAAATATAGGCAAAAAATATCTCAACAATTTCATTGAACAGGTTTTTTCAGTGAACAAGTTGTTTAAATCTATAAAACAATTTGTCTAAAAATATTCGCAAATTGTAAACAAAACAATTTACTAAATCAAATAAAAAGATTTACTGGATTTTCTGAAAAATATCAAACAATATTTTTGTCTGAACTAGTCTAAAAATACTGACAATTATTAAACAAAATAGTTTACTTAATCAAACAAAAATATTATCTGAATTTTTTGTAATATATCAAAAAATTTTTTTGTCTGGATCATCAATATCATTCATTAATGTCGTCATCGGGGTTGTTTTTTACGACATAGTTTTTCTTGTTGTTTTTGGTGTTTGCGTCTAAAATAAGAGTCAAACAAACAATTCATTGTTTATGTAGAGAATATTTACTGAAAATTAAATTTATTTTTAGGCAAACTCTTGTTTGAAAAATTTTTGGTGATAATTTTTTCTGTGTGCGCACATATTGCACATGCATGCATTAGCTGAGAGTTAAAAAAATAAATTTTTGTTTTCAAATATATATAACAAAAATCTAAATTGTTTTCTCTGCTTTCAGTTGGTGTTGTTGTAGTAAAGGCATAAGAGCAAAAGAGAATAGAGTTCAATAAATTGAATTATGTTATTTAAAGGTTTTTTTATTTTATTGTAAATTTTTATTATTAGCATATGCAAGTTTCTATGTAATTACACAGGAAAACATGAATTTTGTGGCCTCAGTCAATTGAAATATACATAGTACCGACGTTCAATGCCTATTAATTCCATTTTTTTTAATTGAGTCTGATTCTCGAGTTTTATCGTTATATAGAAAATTAAGGAAGCTGCACCATATAATTTGCTATAACATGAGAACTATCCGTTGGATTTAACTAAATAAAATAAAAATAAATAATAAAAAAACTACGTTCTTATCAATTCTTGGCTACCCTTATAGTTTTTGAGATATTGAGAAAGATTTTACAAAAAAAAAATATTTTCCCAAGAAATGTTGAAATTTTTTCTTAAAAATTCATAAAAATTAAGAAAAAATTCCGTTATCGCCTAATCGATTAACAACTTTTGATTTTATTCAAAATTAAGTGAGAGAACTCAATTGACAAAAAAGAATATTTCCATGCAACACACATACATACACACAAAAATTAAAACCTGATTTTTATTAATTGTGTTCAATCATTTAACTGTGAATAAAATCAAATGTTGCAGATCAATTGTCTTGAAATATACCTGGTTTTGTTTGGAACATATCAACCTATATGCTTGTATAAGGCTAGCCAGGAATTGAAGATAGTTTTAGTCCCAATTTTTGCGTATTTGATCAGCACGGTAATTTTGGGATATTCTACTTTTTAGAAAAGATACTTTTTAGTAAAAGTTCTTTCGGTTGAAGTTACTTCTTGAAGGTACTGTTTGAGAATGATAATCTTCGAAAAAGTCCCTCTTAAAAAATTACTTTAAAAAAAGTAATATTTGAAAAAGACGTACTTTTTGAAAAAACGTACTTTAAGTACGTAGTTGAGTCCCTAAATGGGGCAGTGCCACTAGGTCTCACCTCGTGAGTATCACAAATGTAAACCGATACAATCAGCTGCCGTAATAACGCCACCCTATTGTCTATTCGCTTAGGTACTTTTTTAAAAGTAGTTTTTTAATATTATAGGACTCAATCAAGGTTTGATGTAAAAAGCTAAAGAGTTTTTATATTTCTAATTGCTAATGTTCTTAAATAAATCATATTTTTAAGCTTCTGAGAAGAAACGTATTTGATGAGCTCATTTTCACATCGGATTGTTAGGATTTGCGACCTTAAGTCAAGCTTTGAGAGGGGCTCTAGTGTAGTTAAAAGTGTAAATATTGTGCGTCGTCGTTTTTGTCGTTCAAATTGTATGATTGTTTCTCGGCCAGTATTACAAGGGATTGAGATCTGCGGTAGGTAATCAATTTTTTTATATGCGAGTATTATGTACATAAATAGTTTAACATGTACATACATAAATGTTTATGTATTTAAGAGTGTATGTATAAAAGGTAACAAAAAAAAGTTTCAATGTAAAATACATGTAAAAATGGACATGCATATGACTATGTAGGCACCCAGCGAACATATGTTACTGAATTCGGTCAGAAAGGCTATCCAAGATGCCGATTTAGTATACAAAGTCGATCAGAAAACGTATCGTAAATCGGTGGCATGTCATAATGTCCATGGACATTATGTCAGTCAAAAAGTCTCATAATGTTCATGGACTTTATAATGACACTTTTGAAAGTGTGACATAATGACACTTTCAAAATTGTCATTATAAAGTGGACTTTATGACATTATTATTATAGACATTATGACACTTTTAGATGTGTCACAGTGTCCATACTTTTAAAAATGAAAACAAATTCAAATGTCCATTTTGATATGCTGTATATTTTTATATCCTTGACCCTGGTCACCACGGTGCGAAATAAAGTTAATTGACGTCAACAAAAATTTGGAAATGGCGTCAATAATGCTTAAAGTATATCGACTTAAAGAAATATCTCGAAATTAATTGAAGATTTGAAGAAATTTTACTCTTATTAATAAAGATTTTTTGCGTAACCGGCCATAGGCCGGTCTTAAGGATTTCTTCCTCTCAGTATATCGAAAAGCGGCTTCGCTGAGCAAAGATCTTTGCATAGCCGGCCTTTGGAAGGGCTTAAGGATTTCCTCCTGACTAAGCAGTAAATCTCAGCTTATCAAAGCCGCTATTCGATATACCGAGAGTGGAAATCCTTAAGCACGGCCAAAGGCCGGCTATGCAATAATCTTTACACTCCAAAAAGTGTCATAATGTCCATGTACCTTATGACATGGAACTCATGGACGTTATGACACTTTAGAAAATGTAAGAATGTCTATGGACGTTATGACACTTTTTGAAGTGACATAATGTTCATGGACATTATGTCACTGGGCATTATGACATGCCACCTCGTAAATCATGTGAGTGATAGATAAGAAAGCGGACATCATTGTCTGAGGAAGTTCTGAAAACTTTGCAGACTCGTCGTGAAAGAATTCTGTATGAACTTTTAAACGAATTTTCTGGGGAAATTTTAAAGGAATTTTCAACGTATAACCGATGTCGGGAAAATGTCTGATAAGACATCAGATAATGTTGTGATTTTTCTGATACCCTTTACCACATACAACACAGACATGACACGAGACGGAAGATATTTCCAACTCGCTCTTGATAAACCAGCATACAAATGAGAAATATTAGTGTTCCCTTTTGTTTTATTTCTTCGCAACACTTTTAATTGAATGAAATGAGGCACCAACACATAATTGCTGTCTCTTTCTAAAACGACCAGCATAAAAAAGCCTGTTTTGGGCAACTTTCAACTGTCAATGTTTATATGTCTATACTGTTTGTGCTTTTTACGTCCTGAAGTATTAGTGTCGGCGAGAAGTCGGAGCTAAAATCGGAAATTTAGATGAAATATTGTAATAAAAATATAGTAAAAGTTCTATGACTTTTCAAGTGCCATGCATTTTTTTTGCTGCTTATGACAGGTCATCGGAAAACATTTGCCTCCATTTTATAAGTTTAAAAACTTACACATTTATGCACATGACCTCAAGAAATAAATGAGAATTATTACGAAAACTAAAATCAGACAATGTGCAGAAGTGTCTGCTAAAAGTCGTAAGTTGTTAACTTTATTAAAGGGAATTCAATTGCCTTTAAATAATCTGAAGACTACTCTGATATTAATCAGATAGTACTTCAGAAAATATGCAAAATATGCAGAAAAGTGCCGACAGTTCATACTAAAGGCCTTAGGGAATTTTAGACAACTCGTTTGATTGTCTGGTAAAGTTTTTGATTTTCTTCGGAAAAAATTTGTTCACTGGGAATTTATATTTAGTAACAAAAAATTTGTATCTTCTTCATAAGTTCTTTTTTTTTTTGGGAGTTTGTAGTTTCATTATTATTTTAGTCATTGTTGTTGTTCTGTTTTTAGCCTATAATTGTTTTTGTAAATATTGATTTTTCGTTTAAACGGAAATTCCTATTCATAATCTTGCTGTACACGTTTTTTTCTCCTTTTTTATTAAATTTTATTGAAAGAAGTCTCCTATAAATTTCATTTCATTTATTCCAACAGAAGCGTTGACGAGCTGTTTCTATAAAATTTATTTTAAAATCGAAGAACCTCATTATCAATTATTAAAGTAACATTATTTTCCAAACAAGCCAAAAATTTATTTTATGTGATTTCTTTTTACTCCCATAATTTTTCCCATTTCTTTATGCGGTTTTTGTAAAACAGATTTTCCTCTAATGATTTTATAGATTGATTGTATAGCTTGAAGTCCTTATTATTGATACATATGTACTCTTATGATCATTAATCATTTGCATGCATTTATTTGCGGACTTTTGGATTATCTATGGTTCACCGATTCACGCGTATTTCTTGTCCCTTCCTCCCTACCAACAACTAGAAATCTTGTGTTCCTGTGTTATTAACAGGTCGAAAGGGCTTTTGCATTCTTTTCCATTAGAAAAATGTTTACATGTCCAAGACAGAGTGTATTTTAAAAACAAAAATGTTTAAACAGGTAATATTACAAATGCAAATACTTTTAGTGCCTTTTCACACTATATCTTTTTAGCCTGGATTTTTCTGACAATTTTCTTTTAAAACCCCTACGAAAAGTCATGCACATTTGCATTACCATGCCTTTTTTGGCGTTTATACATATGCTTAATAATGAAAGTACGAAAATGACAAAGAGGAATACCAAAAAAAAACCATTCAAATCCCCTTCAGCGGATATATAGTAAACTAAAATGTTGCACAAAAATGTTGCTCGTGAAGTTTTACATAAAAATGCTGAACACATCTTATACCTAAACGTGGGGCTTACAAGATTTGCTATGCCGAGTAGTAATTGTCAATAAGTACGTAATTAACCCTTAAATACAGTTTAAGTTTTGAATGATTTCTGGCGTTCCACTTGAGTTTAGAGCTTCAGTGCGTTAAGTGAATTTTATGGCAAATATTTTTATAAAAAATTTTAGCTCGCTATATCACCGCTGAAGGGGATTTTGTTTGCCCTTTTTTAAGAAAGGGACAAAAAGAACCATACAGCGTAGAGTTAGAGGGTTGAAATGCTCTACAAAAATGTTTACCGTTGTTTTTTACATAAAATTGCTGAACATATTTTATGCCCCAAACGTAAGCCTCACAAGATTTCTTATGAAGAGTCATTTTAATTATGTGCAAAACATCCTTATAGGTGAGCCACTGCAAAAATGGATGTGAACAACTCACTCTTTTTAATTATATATTTTAGCTGTGCAAGTCTGTATACCAAGTTTGGTGACGCTAGCCGGGAAATATTTTTTGGAGCAACTCCGCTGTTTCCGGCCATTATGCACTCACTGAAAGCATTACGCTTCATAGATCCAATGGTCTAACGTTTACGGTAGATTTTGTCCAAAATTCCCATAGAATTTCACAATAGCGTATGTGAAATTTTATGATTATTGTAATGGAATTTCATTGGAGTTAATGAAACAACTTTCACAGTTTCGTTAGAAAATTTCGTTGGATTTATGACAACAATATTTTGTCATGTTATGGAAAACTCCTTAAGATTTGACAATATTTTTTAATGGATATTCTTAGAAATTAAAAAGAATTAGAAAATTTTAAGTTTCTGAATGTCATACTTCCACTGAAATGTATTTCATTATTTTGATGAAAAAATTCATTACATTTATGAAAGACCGATGAAATAAATCACATTCAATAAATCACATTCATATTCAATACATTCTCATCTTTCTGAAGTTTTTATGGCGTTGCATATAAAATAAAGTCTGAATTCGATACTCTCATCAGTCATCAGCATTTCAAGTTTTTCTGATGCTCATTAATGTCTGTCGTTAGTATTTTTTATTTTATTTTTTATTAAAAAAACAAGCACAATAGCACACTTATGATTATTGTAATGGAATTTCATTGGAGTTAATGAGCCAACTTTCATAGTCTCGTTAGAAAATTTCGTTGGATTTATGACAACAATATTTTGTCATGTTATGGAAAACTCTTTAAGTTTTGACAAAAATTTTTAATGGATAATCTTAGAAATTAAAAAGAATTAGAAAATTTCAAGTTTCTGAATGTCATACTTCCAATAAAATGTATTTCATTATTTTGATGAAAAAATTCATTTCATTTATGATAGACCGATGAAATAAATAACATAAATATTATCTTGCTCAAAAAATGCATGTAAAATAAAGTCTGAATTCGATACTCTCATCAGTCATCACCATTAATATCTGTCGTTAGTATTTTTTTTTATTTAAGGACAAACACAACCCGCGAAGCGATTAGCTTCTCTGCGGAAAACACCCAGGGTCTATGGCAGGAATCGAAACCACGAGCTCTGCACTGACAGGCTAGCATCAATACCACTCAATGAAGTTTTTCATTGAATTCGATAATAAACTAAAATAGTCAATAACTATTTTCATTAAAATAATAACACAATTTCATTGAAAGAATGAAATAATTTCAATAAAATTATGAAATAATACAATATTTCCATTAGTTTAACGAAATTGTTACAAAATTATTTCATGTAATTTGGAGAAATTTTCATTAAATGAAATTTTAGCGAAACTTTTTTCATTAATCCAACGAAGCGGTACGTTGGTTTGAGTTTTAATGAAGTATTTCATTGGATTATGGATGAAGAAAACTCTTACTTGGAAAATTTTCGTAGTGCGTTTAATGGATTTTATTTTCAAAATTAAGTTTTCAATTTAATAGAAAAAAAAAACACTATAAACGTTTTTTCATAATTATTTGTGTGTAATTTGTTTCTAATTGTTTTGTAGAAACGACTTATTTGAAATTTTCTAAACATTCTGTAGTTTTTCACACCTTACGGCTGTTTATTATTTTTTTTTTATCTTGCCAAGCAACCATTAAAGTGTAACCAACTTTTTTCCACTAAAATCAAATTTCAAAGTTAAAAATGAAAATTAACAGAAAAATTTTATTAAAGTGTTAAATAACTAATTAATTGCAGGCGCCCAAATAAAAAAGAATTAATTCAAAATGCCAGTGTATTTGTCACGCCAGGGAGCCGAACCCCATTGACCAGTTGTTGTAAATGTTGCTAACTCAGGTCAGCCAACAATCGTGCCTTCAAATTATAAACACAAAAAACAAATGAATGAGCAAAACTTAGAATTACAAGCCGAATACAGCGTTTGTATTTATTTAATGAAAATGTATCAAGTCGCCAGTTATAATTTTTACCACACGGGCGGGGGTACAAACACAAATATTAGTCCAGTTAAAATGATACTAATTGTAAAAAATAAGAGCATTTAGAAGAAGAGCTGTGAAACGTGTAAATGTAATTAGCATGTGAGGAGGAAATAATAAATTTATAACTTTATATTCATTATTAAGAATATTTTCTCTTCTTCGAACAGATATTATATGATGCATACCAACCTATCCAACCATCCATTCATTCATCTATTCCATTGCTTTTGCTGGTTACAAAATACTCAGACGGAGTTCTTGTTGTCGTTCTTAATTTTTTGACAGCGATCATGTTAATGTTTATAACCGAATGAATAGGTATTTTCAAATCAAATTCATTTCTTAGAAACGTGACAGCTTTTAAGCTGAATGTTCGTTCGTTTTGTGTACTTGTTCTAAAAACAGGACAGAACTTTCAATACATTGAGTGGTGGGCTTGGGTGAGCATTTATTTAGAAACACCAGACGTTTTTCCAGACAGTTTCAAATTCGTTAAATCCTGTCAGCAATAAGAACATACAAAAATCTTAAGCTAAAGTACATATCAATTAAACTTTATGTCGTTACTTTCATATAGAAACGCCATAACTCATTACATTATTTTTTTTCAAGTCGAGTTTTTTGCATATTTCGATAAAAGAACGAACCAATTAAATCGAAATATTCAAAAAAATCGACTGGAAAACATAATCAGTTAGGGCGTTTCTATATTAAGGTAACCATATGTATTATGAAGCAATTAAAAATTAATTAGACAAAAAACAAAGAGTCACAAATTTGTATTGTCAGAGAAGCTTAATGTGTGTGCAAAAATTATTAAGAATCGATTAAGTAAGAGTAAAGAGTTTGAAAAAAGATCATGCATGATCACGAGTGATCACGCATCCCATCTCTATTCACGACTAATTTTTTATAGCTAGGATGCAATTGCAATAATTGCTGGTATTTATTATTGCTGATGCTGAAAAACAGCCGCACAAGGGTTTGTTGTCGAAACAATTGGACAGAACTAGAAGCAAAAGACTTAGGTTTAAGAAATCGCTGTGCTAATTTTTATTAAGTTGTGAAAAAAATCGAATTTCAGAAAAAAACGCAGAAGGATGCGGGTACCTCCCATATATCCTTTTTAGAAAAATTATGATTTCAGCTAAAGTAAGCAAACAAAAGCAACAAAAGGTTTCGAAAGTTCTCAAAATATACCTTTTAATTTTGGCTAAAAAAGTTATTGAAATCGCAGCAAGAATATGGAACATCCAATATAGCATTTTTAGAAAAATTATGATTTCAGCTAAAGTAACCTCCCGAAAACAACAAAAACTCACCAAAGGTCTCAAAATACACCTTATAATTTGTGTTGAAAGTTTTATTAAAATCGCTGCAAGAATATGGGTACCTCTCATATATCCTTTTTAGAAAAATTACGACTTTAGCCAAAGTAAGCTCACAAAAGCAATAAAAATTTACCAAAGAACAAAATATATTCATTTTAATTTATGAAAAAAAAAATTAATGAAAACACAACAACGATATTGATACTTGCCATAACTCTTTTCTTAAAAATTATGATTTCAGCTAAACCAAGTTCTTAAAAGCAAAAAAAAAATACGAAAGCTCTCAAAATATACGTTTTAATTTGCATAGAAAATGTTACTGAAGTCGCTGCAAGGATATGGGTGCCTCCCATACATCCTTTTTCGAAAAATTATTATTTCAGCTTAACTAACCTCCCAAAAGCAACAACAATTTATCAAAGGTCGCAAAATACACTTCATAATTTGTGTAAAAAATTTATTTGACATAGCAGCAAGGATATTGGTACCTCCCATATATCCTTTTTATAAAAATTGTGATTTAAGCTCAAGTAAGCTGCTAAAAACAAAAAACTTTACCTTAATATAACATTTTAGCTTGATTTAAAAAATTTTATTAATCACAGTAAGGATATGGATACCTACCATTCATCCTTTTTTTAATTATGATTTCAGAAAAAGTATGCACCCAAAAGCAACAAAAATATACCAAAGGTCTCAAAACATACCTCATAATTTGTTTGAAAATTTTTATTGAATTCGCAGCAAGGATAAGGGTATCTCCCATATATTCTTTTCAGAAAAATTGTGACTTCAGCCAAAGTAAAACTCCCAAAAGCAACAAACATTTATCCAAGAATTCAAAATATATATTTTAATTTCTCTAAAAAATGTTATCGAAAACACAACAAGGATATGGATACTTCACATATGTCTCTTTTTAAAAACACTATGATTTCAGTTAAGCTAAGTTCTCAAAAACAGCAACATTTTACAAAACGTCTCACCTTTTACTTTGTGTATAAAATTTTATTTAAGCCGCTGCAAAAATATGGCTAACTCCAATATATCCTTTTTTGAAAAATTATTATTTCAGCTTAACTAAAGTCCCAAAAACAACAAACGTTTATCAAAGGTCTCCACATATACTCCATAATTTGTTTAAAAAATTTAATTGAAATCACAGCAGGTATGTGCATACTTCCCATATATCCTTTTAAGAAAAATTGTGCTTTCAGCTAAAGTAAGCTCTCTGAAGCATCAAATTTGTCAAACACATTTCATAATTTGTGTAACTTCTTTCACTAAAATCACAAGAAGGATATGGGTACCTCTCACATATCCGTTTTAGAAAATTTATGATTCCAGCTAAAGTAAGCTACCAAAAGCAATAAAAAGCTACCAAATGTCTTCAAATGTACCTCTTAATTTGTCCACACAATTTTATTTAAATCTCAGCAAGGATATGGGTGCTTCCCATATATCCTTTTTAGAAAAGTTATAATTACAGCTAAACTTAGCTCCAAAAAGCAACAAAAATTTGCAATAGGTAGGGCTCAAAATATATTTTTTAATTTGTTTAAAAAAATTTATTGAATTTGCAGCAAGGAAAAATTAGGGTTTCGATTAAATTAAGCTTCCAAAAATAAAATAAAAGATGTTGACATTGCACTTTCTTACTTACAAACGCATATGTTTTCTATTATACCGATATTCGTCTTCAGTTTCCGCAACATCAACAGGACAGACTCTCTGTTTGCAACCCTAGGCGCGTGCACACTCATGTGATTAAAGTAAAATGTTGCTCATGGTATACAGACTTTTTTCGAACAATTGCATTCAACTCCGAATTGATAAAGTAAATTCTATGGATTATACCTACATAGTACTAGATACTTCTATTAAAAACCCGTCGTCCACCACACCTGTCTTCACATTCAATTCATTAACTTTCTTATGAAGTATTGGCATACAATTGAGTTTCCAATTTTAAAATCAAGCCGCTATACCGTAATAAAGCCCGGAGCTTTAACAATAAATTTTTCCTTTTCATGTTGTTGTTGCTATTGTCGCTTTTTTAATGTCAATGTACATTTATTTATTAAAGGCGCATACACACACACACACACACTCACTAACCACTGGCCCCGTCTTTGAAGTGTTAATGAAGTTTCTGTGCTAAAATGTCAAAAAACGGTGATAAAAGAAGGATTAATAGGAAATTGTGTGTGCGTGTGTGTACTGACTCCATATATGAACAGAAAGAAGTATACAGTGGTCGGTCACCCGTCGACATGACTCCTTCATTATTATTAATGCAATATAAATTTTGTTCGAGTCATAAACTCTATTGTGATTATGATTCATATTTGAAGAGACCACAAGTTTATTACCTGTCAAGTCTGGAATTCCTTAAAAAGAAAATCACTCAGGCGGTCGGTCTTATTCAGCACAAGACTCAATTTACCACGTATGGCAAATAAACCAAAAAAAAAAAAAATAGCAAAACGACCAAAATATAATACTCGTACATACAAAATAAATGTTTCCTCTGACACAGTAGTCCATTACACTTGGAACTCGCTCTACAAAGAAGTGGGTGTAGTACGTACAACTATAGAAAATGTGGTTAAACAAAATTTCTTTGGAAGAGGAAAGTTAAAAGTAATTTAAGTAATGTGTGCTATGAAATTACAAAATAATTAACTATTCGTTTAATTTACTCGTACAATGAACAACTACTGCCCAGCGGAAAAACTCAGAAGACTTTCTTACTTCAGGCCTTATTAAAGGCCTGCTTAGTCAGTTTTTTTTCTTCAATTACCATTTTTATCGAACTGCTAAAGAATGCCTTACAGAAAGCCTCGGCTCTTCCGTATGAAAGATAAGATACACATTCCACATTCCACATTTTTTGCCAAAGCAAAAGAAATTTGTTTTGTTCAGCGTTGTCAACTTTTCAATTTCAAAAAGCACTGAAACAAAAAAATTGCTTGTAATATTTAAAAAAAAGCAACTGAAATTTATTTTTTTTCATTTTATTTAAAAAATTCTTATATTGAGTGATTTCAAAATTTTCCGACCAGGGCAGAATTTTTACCCTGTCCAATTATAATGAAATTCTACATACACAGAAAAAATTATGATAGCTTTTTTTTTAAACAAACTTGTTTTTAAAACTGATTTTAAATCTTTACTATTGTCTCTGTGTTGTTTGATAAATAATTTTGCTTGACTTATTATTTCATTTCATTTTGCTACCGCCAATGTTGACAACCTGATAAAAATTATGGAATTCTTTGATTTATTTTTTAATTTCTGTAAAACATTTTTCGATTGAAACAATTTGTTTATTGAAAAATTCAGAATTTTTTTTCAAACATATTATTACAAGTTTTTGCATTTCAATTTACAAATTTCTTTATAGGGCCTAAATTGGTCTTCCAGAACTAGCAAACGGAAGACCTTCCCCGCAATGACAACGTGTGTAAAAGAGATATGAGTATGGAATGGAGCGAGAAGGCATTGTTTATCCAAAAGAAGTAGTACAGAGGCCTTCTAGAAGGCATCCATACTTCTTCTATTTCCCGCTGGGTGTAACCAATACATTTGCACAAATTAATACAGACAATTTTCCTAACCTAACTTAACACTTCTGTGTAAACATACGACAACAAGAATAAGAAAATTATGAAATATGAGCTCAGTGATTGCAAAACTAAAAAAAAGACAAAATAAAATTGAGAAATTCAACTTAAAAAAAACTACAGCAGAAAAATATAGAAAAGTAATAGAAGCTTGCAAAAAGTTCATTTATGTTTCTACACTTCCTTTTCAAAGTAGACAGCCAGTGTTGCATACAAAGAATATTTCCCTACAGTATTCTCAGGCTTTATAATCTCAATTACTACAACGGGATAGAAAAACCAAGTTTTATTTCAAGTATAGAAAATTTATATGAAAGTAAATTGTAAGTTTTGAAGGATTTCTGGCATTCAAGTTGGATTTTGAGCTTTGATGTCCTTGAAGACTTAAAATAGAGTTTTATGATAAATATTTTTAGGACATTTTACCCCACTTTAGAGGGTTAAACTCCCGTAGCAGTTCATATAAAAACGATGAGCACATCTTATACGTCAAGTGTAAGGATTACAATATTTCCTATGCCGATTGACTGTAGTGCTGTGCAAAAGGATAGAAATTTAACTATCCCTAACCTAGCGTTTACACATTAAAGTAAAAGCAAGAAAGTCGCAATACACTCACACTTCTTCACTAACACACTCAAACTTTTTTTATTTTCCACCCAGCTTTCAACGATATTTTCAGGAAAGCAATTTTTTTACACTTTCTGAAAGTAAAATGACAGAGACGTAAACACTGTTACCCTAATACAGAAAAGTCATAACTAGTATTTTTTCAAATCGAATTTTTTTTCATATTTCGATAGATTAGAGGTTCATATATCGAAATGTGCAAAAAACTCGACTTGCAAAAAAACTGTTAGGGCCTTTCTATATTAGGGTAACGATATAGGCTAGTTTATATCCCACAACAAATACTCATTGTTAAAAACTCCGAAAAAACGTTACGTAATATGTGAATGGCCTCTTACATATCACATTTTTCGTATGAAATAATCAATGTTGTTGCTCAACATTTTTCACAAATCTGAACAGGTACAAAAGCAACTAATTTTGTACTGAGAAGAGCAAAACGACAACCCTGACAGAAGAGTACACATTTATACTTATTGATGCCAACTTTGGCTCTTTTTTACGATATAACAAAAAACGATATGACATACTGTATTGTCATACCGTAAGTTTTTTACGATATGACAACGCTGCGATATGACAACACCGTGTATGGCTATCTTAGTGTTGTCATATCGTAAAAAACTTACGATATGACAATACAGTATGTCATATCGTTTTTCGTCATATCGTAAAAAAGAGCCAAAGTTGGCATCAATGTTTATACTCATAACTTATCAGACGTAGACATGTGTAACTTTGTAAAGGAATATACGTATGTACAAATAAGTATGTATCATGAACTTAGACACTTGGAGAAACATCCGTCCATTATTTGCAGCAAAGATTTTGAAAAATAAATTTGAATATTTAATGGGTCACGTAAATTTAAGTTTTTTTTATTATTACTGCCTACACACACACGAAAAACATAGTTAAAGCAACCATAAAGTAAGAATAACATATTATGAGTGGATTTTAGACATGGGCATTTTTACAGGAAGGTCCAGTTTTTTGTCACGTGCGACACCTACCAAGCAATTAAGATTGTATTTCAGAGCCTTGTTGCTAGATTTTTCTTAAACTTATACTTAATGTAGAGCTGCTTGCGGCCTACGCAAAAAAACAAGGATAATTGCTTGGTGTCGCATGTGACAAAACGTGGACTTTCCTGTCGAAATGCCCATATGACTGTAATCATATTACACCATGCAACAAGAAAATACCAACTGATCTCACTATAATTTCTATGGATAGATTTTTTTTTTAATTTTTTCTAAAATTTTAGGTTCCATCTTATTTTGAGCAGCATCTTAGCTCCACCGATTTTATCATAACTTGTTTACAAAAACAACTTTAAAAACTTGAAATAAAATTACCTTTAAGCTGTTTAGGAAAAATTGGAAACTTTCTATTTTTAATTTATAATAAATCGAAGAAATCGAATAAAACTGTCTTTATTTATTAACAGATGTGTACACGAATAAAATAAGCTTTAAGTTGAAAGTTATTATTTCGGCTTAAGCTCATTATTTGAATTAATGTAAATTAAAATTATTAAGAGGGGAATACATATTTAGAACGGCTAGTCATTCTAGCAGAACGTATCAGTACTACTGATTTCGACGGCCGCAACACCATCTCATCAGCGTCCATTTTTACCACTTTTGAAGGCGGATACTAGTGGCTAGGAAAATCAACTATTTTGTTATATTCACTTTCATTAATTCACCTTTGCTTAGTATGCAATTCCCCATCTGATTGGATTTTAATGAAAAGTAGGATATTAACAATGTTTTTTCATATGCGTAAATTGTCCAAAGTTATTTAGAAAAAAATAATAAAAAATGTGTTGGTAAAATTTAAATTTTTTATTTCTTAAAAATTCATAAAAAAATAAAAAAAATGCCAACAAAGATCAACATTTTTATTATTGAATCATGAACCTAAGTGTTCCTCAAATGAATTATGACATATTCCACGAAAATCGATCAATAAATAACGATTTTATCAAAAAAAAAAATGCGAATATGGGCATTTCTATAGAATATCACCATCTTGTTACGCTACGTCCGCAAGCAATTAGCTTGTATTTTAGAGCCATGCTGTTAGATTTTTTCGCTCTTTAACTAAGTATACAGCAAATTACGATCTACACCAAAACACAAAAAAGCAGATAAAAAATATCTCTTTTCAGCTTAATTGCTTGGTGACAAGGTGGTGACTTTCTATGGAAATGCTCATATTTACACTGTAAAACAAAATCTAATTTTTTAAATTACAAGATTCTAACGGCTGGCTTATTCTGGTAGAGGGCCTCAAAAAAATATATACGTGTAACGGCGTTTTGAAAGTTTACATCTGGTATTCATTTTAGGGTGGAATATTAAATGTCCCCGCCCCCTTTGCACATAATCATACTGACTCGACATATGATATTTTGTAGGCGTGACGTTTAAGATACAAGATTTGCCCAGCACTTTTGTGTAAAATATCACAAGGCACATTTATATAAAACATTTTAGCCCATTATATTACCCCTGAAGGCGAGTTTTTTGTCCCTTATTTAAAAAAATGGACAAAAAGGCCCATATCGCGAAGACTTAGAGGGTTAAAATGTTCTACAAAAAGTTGTTCCCTGACTAATGTTTCTTCACTGTCCCCAGTGTAATTTACATGAAATGAAAATTTAAATTTGTTTAGAAAAGATATTAAAAATGTATCACTAATATGTGAAAAATAAATGATTTTTTAAGCTTAAATTAATTGTTTGAAAACTTAAAAAAAATTTTAAATAAAACCGTAAAACGCAATAACATAAATTAGAAATTAATCTTAAGAAGCTTATGGCTATTAAATGCAACTGAGCTTTCTGTAATAATACTGCGACTGATTTTTTTCTCAGTGCAAAATGGTTGGAGTATGTGCAAACAATTATACTGACTTTTAGTTTAAGGGGGGAAAAACGAACAACGACAATAGCAACAACAATAATAATAATAAAAACGAATGCTTAATACGTACTGGGTTTAACAAAGAGTATAAATTTAATTACCACCACAAGAGCTAGCAAAAAAGTAGTGAAAGAAAAAAAAAGAAGAACAACAC
This sequence comes from Panzeria rudis, assembly GCA_956483635.1. Lineage (NCBI taxonomy): Eukaryota > Metazoa > Arthropoda > Insecta > Diptera > Tachinidae > Panzeria > Panzeria rudis. The sequence goes on along the minus strand of OY101450.1, from coordinate 3,140,941 downwards.
GGCCATAAACCCAACCAAATTGTAAAAAATTATACCAGCCAAACAGCCAACCAACCAACCAACCAACCAACCATCCATCCATCCATCCATCCATCCAACACCTTCACCGCCTGTCAACCCATTCTTTCTATGCGAGCATTCTTTCCAAACCACATTACTACAATCCATTCCATTTCTAGGTACTACTTTTTACTTCATACTCTCTTTTCAAACTCCAACTAATGCCGCAAATGTTAAACAAAACAAGCAAACAAAAGCGACAACAAAACTGCCATAACAATAAAAAATTAACAAAAAATAAAAAAAGCATCTACATTTAGGACTGCACATTTTTATTATCGCTTACTTTATGAAGTACTACGCAGCGGTAAAAAGAAGCACTATGGAGGCCTTATAGAAGGCATCTTTTCAGCTTCTTTTGGATGAACAGTGAGGTATTCGCTTCATTCCATCTTCATATCTTTTTTACACACGTTGCCATTGCGGGGAAGGTCTTTCTGTTGCTTCTTCTGGAAGGCCTGACAAAAGACCTTGTAAAAAGGCCATTTTGAAGGGTTTCTAAGGAAGGTATGTCAAAACGCAAATAGAGGTACATTTCTTTAATCTCGGTATTTTTATAGTGACTTCTGTATTTTTGATTAATCTGATTTTTATTCCGAAGTATTTCCTTTTTTTCAAAGTAATTTCTTATACATAAGCGGCTAAAATTCGTATATGTATATCTTAAGAATTTGGGGATGGATAGTTTCGCCAGAATAAGTATTTACATTAATCAGCTCCAACAGAAACGGCATAATAGCAGCATGTATAATGTAATTATTTTGTACGTAAATTTCCCTTTTAAGCATGGTATTGTGTTCAACATTTTACGTGAAATACTGTCAAAACACATATAAAAAAAAATTTGCCATGAATTATTCATGAAAAAATGTTGCATAAGTAGTACTCTGTTTTTTCTTAAGGAAAACATATGAAATGTATTGGTAACATTTTAAGTTTTCATGCGAAATAATATGAGTGGCACTTTTTCGCATGGAATTTACAACAAACACATGAAGATTATAACAAACGTACATGTAAAATTTTTCGCATGATAATTAATGTTGCCAACATTTTTCACAAATTTGAACACAGTACCAGGCTTTATACACAAATTACGTGCAAAAAAAATATACGAGAATGTTTGTTAATTCTACAAAACATTTTTTGTTAAACAAGACGAAAAATCTAAATATATCATTCTCATTCCTCCTCCCTTCTAACAGAATCTCTTTATTTAGGGACAGATAAGACCTTCTAGAGGAAGGAGTAAGAAGGCCGTTAAGAAGACTTGAAGTGAGAAGGCCTTTTTAGTTTTACCACTGGGTAGTGCTTGTACATACTTACACACATACACATGCACACATACATGCAAGTTGGCAATTGAATTTATCAATATTTGCTCAGATCACATACAACATCAACTAAAATTCATAATTTTGTTATTGTTGCAAGTTGTTGTTGGTGTCAGACATCCAAACATTCAGACAAACAAGTGAAAACAAAAAAATTCCAACCATACCAAAAAAAGCTTATAATATTATCATGACCTGTTGGCTCTTTTGTGCAGTTTTTGTATTCATTGGAATGAATATAGCCAATTACCTGGTTCAGTGAGAGATCGCATAGTCGCTTGGAGCCACGGAAGCCGTAGAAAGTTTAACCTAAGAGGCTTTAAAGTTGGTAGTTCACAGAGACTAGCATAGAGGTCTGCACTATCTATAAAAATAGCTGGTGGTACCTGAGACCACAATATCCGGAAAAACGTTCCCATTATTATAGCAAGCCACTTCTAGTCGAGCAACATAAACCTTTGGGAACCAGTAGCATAAATATCATTTATGATGAAGAAAGGTTCTGCTAGTGGAACCATATCGGAACGGATGCAACAAACCCTCAATCTAGGCTGGTTGGTTTAACTAGTTGCACAATCATTCAAGTAGCATCAGACCACTTCACTCGTTAGTTTCACTCTATCCGTTAAACGGTACTAGATCCATCCCTTCGCATTGAGACATCTAATCAGGTCGCCTAGACCAATCTCTAATAACTGATAGGTCGTCTAGTATATGATTGTTCAAAATTTTGTGTCTCGAGAGATGCAAAGTGGAAAACTGACTCTTCGCTACCTTTTTCACGACAACTACGGTTAATTGTGTTAACCCATTAATGCCCATTGTTACAAATAAGAAACTTCACTATCTCTAAGTTTTAAACTAAATTGCAAAAAAAAAATTAATAGAATCTTCCAATTTTTATGAAATGTACTCCCTTGGAAGGGTCCAGGCATTCAGCACCCTTCCCTCTTCCCTTATAGCCAATATTTCAGCCTGTAATACAGTTGCTCCTAAAAAAACTCCTGAAAAAACACCGCGGATCATTCTTGGTCCATCAGTATATACTACACTCTTATCTGAATGGAAGTACAACTTTGAAAGCACTATCAAAAACCAGATGCCTGAAATCTAACTGGCAAATGATGCGAAGGTAGACGGTTGTCCATCAATCCGCAAGAGATAATCGTTGTACCCCTTACCAGACGAAGAAACCATAGACTCACGGAAACAATCTTAAATCGTTCAATTAAAAGGTTGTCTGGTGAAGTCATTCTTGACAAGTCACTCTTTTGGAAACAAAATGTTTTCTCTGCGGCCAAAAAAGCTATCAGGGCACTTCAGCAATGATATATTGATATTTTGGCTATCATAATAACACCAATACGGACATATCCTGCCCTAGTGTGTACTCTATAAGATTTACCGGCTTTTCGCGGTATTTTGATCATCAGGGCAATGAAAACCTGTCCTATATATGTCCTGGGTGCTACTCCGCACATTTCCCCTTTGCGCGTAATAGTGAAGGAGGAGGCCTGTAGGTGTGCACTTCTGTTATCAGATATCTACCTTCATAAAAAGCGGAGATCTCGTGTGGCACATAAAAATAATAAGACACTTTGTGAACGACCCATACATATATCAGGATGAATGGTTAAATACAATCGACATTAGTCTTGAACAAAAACCTTGTTGTCCTATTACTGAAAGGAGACAATGATAGAACCACACTTCATGGCACGAAGATTTTGAGCAGATTTGGTTCAGTGGCGGCTCAAAATTGAAAGACGGAAATAAGATCATAATTTTCAAAGGGATATTCATTCCCATGGGTAAGCGAAAATCAACGGCATTCTCATTTGTGTTAGAAATTTTTTCAAAATAAAGGAGTATTCATTCGAATCTATTTGATGTCAGATAGCCAGGCAACACTCAAGAATTGCATCTCTTATCTAACGAACGGACTGACTGTCTATCTAGCAGAGTAGGCTTACATGACCGGAACCCGGAAAGGAAAAACGGGCTACTACGTTGTCTGAAAACAAATCCTTAAAAGTTTGTGCTAATGAACCCAAATAGACTTTGACTACTAAAGGAGTAGTTTACCATACACTGTGGTCTCCGATGACACCAATATGTTATTGTTAAATTATGAAGAAGAGAGGCTGGAACACATTTTCTGAGATTGTCCAGCTGTATTGGATTAGAGAATAAAGTTTCTTTGAGGACTCTTGATGACTCCATATCTCGCCGAGCAGAATAACACTGTACAACATCAAAATAAAACGGACAAGGTTCTAAAAGCTGATTCTGCAAGAAGGCGCCAAAAAAATATACACGTTTTAAAAGTTTGCATCTGGTAATTATTATTTTTAGTTGGAGTTAAGCGTCCCTCCTTTTGTACATTGTTCTGGCGAATCGTTATAGGAAATCTTGTAATCCTTACATTTAAGGTGGCAATGTAGCGGGCTACATTGGGTTGAGTGACTTCAACTCGCCCTAAAATGAGTCCGAAGTATAAACTTTCAAAACACCAAAACAACTGATTAATTTTTTTAATTGAATCTATGGTTTTAATAATTGAATCTTGATTTTACTTTTTTCTGTACAATTGCCTCAAATCTTGATCTTGTGTGCTGTCTAAGTTCTGAAAATCTTATGTATACTCCTGGAAACAGTGTAATAGTAAATTGTGTTAAAAAAAACCAAAATCACAAAGTTGCATTATTTTTCTTGATAAAAAAGACAGTATTGAAAACTGAGTAATTATTGTTTTCCAATAGTTTATTGATCTTAAAAACACTTACAAATAAAAATACCCAGCTGACAATCTCAGAAGAAATGTACATATGTGTGTGTGTGTCTGTCTGTACATATTCTCTTATACATACGTATTTTGCTAAATGAAAGATAAATATTTGTGTTGAAAAAAATAATGTTGAAATATGCAAATAAAAGTTTAATATTTAAACTTTAGACTCGCATCTTCTCCATACATCATACATACATACACAGTGATGCCAACTTTTGAGACTCAAAACGCGTGAAATTCTTCGAAAAAGGGACTAAAAAGAGCTAAAATGAAAAAACATACGTTTAAAGCAATATCCAGTAAAATTTTTCGAAAAATCGCAAAAAAGGGGCCAACTTATAAACAACGATTAAATTTTGGCATCATTTCCAAAGCACAAATATTTTGACAGAAATAGAAGATTATTGTTTATTTAAAGCAAACTAACGGAAGAAAGTGAATAAAAACAATTTTCTCGCGCTAATTAATATGTTGCTATTGCTAGAATAACGAAAGAACAAGTTTGCAAAAATAAAAATATAGCCATATTGAGTGAAAAGTGAAAAGGGGATAAAAGTTCGGAATAATAATGGTAAAAAGTGCTAGATTTGCGCGCTTTTTAGTTTGGGGCTAAAAACTTTCTCGCGTTTTGAGTGACTAAAAACGGGCTAAATCTACTCCGAAAAGGGCTGAGTTGGCATCCCTGTACATACATGATCAAACACTTTACGCATGCTCAGAAAAAGTACTAAAATGTAAAAGCTACAACTAAATGTAGAAGAACAGAAACGAGGTGACAAGAAAAGAGTACAAATTAAACGAAACGTTGTAAATAGAGATGTGGAAAGGCTTGTGTGGTTAAAATAAATAAATGAAAAACACGGAATAGCTGCGACACACACACACACACACACACAAAACCACTCAAATTACACTGTATCCACTACTAAACGTGTGCGCACTTCCTAAAAAAAATTTACATAATTGCATTTTTTTCAAGCGCAAATATTGTTTGTAGTTGTAATTCGAATTGAGTGTAAAGCCAATACAAAGAGCATTGAAACAACGCTGCATAAATTCATTGTACAAAACTAGAATAGATACTTGTGTTAATTGTACAATAAAACTCCTGTACAATTAGTAATGGGCATCATTTCACAAGCACTTTAAACAAACACACATGCATCTTAAGCCTTTTTTTACTTTTCTGCATAATAAAATACAAATTACATACATAAATGCTGCATACATTCATACATACATATTATATTTTTTAGGATGAGCAGAAAAACATAACAAGATTTAATTGTAATTATGAAAAAAAAGCAACAAAAATATAAAATATGTCTGGCTTTATTTGTTTCTTTTTTCACGCAAGCACATGTTGTCACAATTGTCACAATTGAAATTAGCTTTGACACAACAATAAACAATGCCGTTTGTCAGCATTGTTGTTGTGCGATTTTCGTAAAAGGGAATAACAATTTTAGTTTTCTCATAAAATGAAAAACAATAAAAGAAGAGAGCAATTCAATAATGTCTATTATGAACACTTCACAAACTGATATTTTGTGCTCACATTTAGTATCCACATATAAACATATGCAATGCATATTTATAGATTGTATAAATAAATAAACGTAGTTTTACCAACTATGTATGGTAATTATATACATTTGTTTATTTACTCAGAAAAAAAATTATAATAATAAAGAAAACCTTCAGTTACACAAGATTTCTGGCAATGCTAAAACAAAAACAGCACATAAAAAATACATAAAGATCAATAATGAATGCAGTTGCTTTAAGATAATTCAATTTTCATCGAACATATAGAATTTAGAGCTACAAATGTAACTAAAAGTATTCAAGTTTATATTTATAGCTGTTTTACACTATCTCACACGCCGTTCGACTTCTGTAGAAAATGCAACGCTGATCTAATGAGTTAATGGAAAGTTTTAAAACAGCAATAACAACACATTGTATCAGGGCTGCATTTTATGCAGAAGTGGAACAGCTTATATAATAGTCTAAAAATATTTTTAAACTTAATTTTTTTTATTTTGCAGAAAATATAACAATAGTTGGCCGCCCGGATTTTGTGAACAACAATTTCAAAATAGCACTTTATGCAAAAGAGACACAAAGATATCTGTGTTTCAACGATCACTGGAAACTAGTTGGAATGGTAAGTAGAAAAGATAAACTATTCAGAAAAAATTATTAGTAAACAATTTTCAGTTAATACAATTAGTCATTAAATTAAAAGCATTTTCAATTAATTTCGTAATTGCATCCATTACTCATGCAATCAAAAACAAAATTTTCTAACAAATTTTACTAATTTTGAGTAATTGAAAATTTTAATTTCAGTGATTGGATATACAATTTTTCTCATGGGCTTAAACTTTAACAACACAATTAATTGAATCTGCAGTTTTTTTTAATTGAAATAGTATTTTAGTTTTTTCTGTGTACGACGAAAATGGTACAGTCAATCACTAAAATTCAAATTTTCAATTACAAAAAATGTGTAAAAACTATTACAAATGTTTGCATAACGGAATTAATTGAAACTAGTTTTAATTTTTAATTAAGTGTATTAATTGAAAATCTTCTAAAAATAATTTCTGTGTACAAAAAATGTTCAATTAATACACTTAATCAACTAATAAACTCGGTTTTAATTAATTGATTAATCGTGTGATCAAAAACCAAATTTGCTAACAATTTTTAAAAATTTTCCGTCATTGAAAATTTTAATTTTGGTAATTGAATACACAATTTTCGTCGTAGGTTGAGCTTTAACAATGAAATTACTTGAATCTGGAGTTTTCGTAATTGAAATCATATTTTAGTTATTTCTGTGCATCAGAGACAAGAGGACGGACATCAAACTTTAAATTTAAGATTTAACTATACTCTCGGTATAGCGATAAAATTTTTTTTAATAACACGGCTCTGATTATGGTAGAGGGCACCAAAAAATTTATATGTGTATAAGCGTTTTATAAGCTTGCATCTGGGATTCACTTTAAGGGGAGTTAAAATTCTCCCCTTTTTGCACATTTTTATAGTGAAACGTCATAGGAAATCTTGTAATCCTTACGTTTAAGTTCTAAGATACATTCAGCACTTTTATGTAAAACACAACGACGAAGATTTTTGTTAAACATTTTAACCCTCCATTTATGGGGAATTTTGTTCCTTTCTTAAAAAAAAGAACAAAAAAAAACTCCCCTACAGCTGCTTTATATCGGTCAAAAATTTCCTCAAAATATATTTGCCATAAAATTGTATTAAAAGCCTTCAAAGACAAACTCAACTGGAATGCCAGAAATCAAAACTCAAAACTTAAAATGTATTTAAGGGTTAATTTTGGTATTATTCAGAATTAGTACAAAAATATCTCACAAAAATAGGTTTAATGAGGATAGTTTGCATTAAGAATTCGAAAGCCTTTAGTAGAATTTTATGACAAATATTTCTTTACGACATTTCAGCCTGCTACATCGCCGCTGAAGGGGAGTTTTTTACTCCTATCTTAAGGAAGGGACAAACAACCCGTGCAGTCAAACGTTAGAGGATTAAAATGTTTCACAAAAATTTGTCTAGTGGTGTTTTACATTAAAGTGCCGAACACATCCTATACCTTAAACGTTATGATTACAAAATATCCTATGCCGATTCACTATAACAATGCGCAAAAGAAGAAGGGAACTTTATTTAACTCCCCATCAATTGAGCCCCAGATGTAAATTTTCAAAACGTCGATGCACGCATATTTTGCTTTTGCACCTTCTACAAGAATCAGTCGTGAGAACCTTGTCTATTTTCTTTATTTTTTTATTGTGCAGTGTTATTAAAATACTTTTAACCACTATCCCACCTCTCCAAATTAAAAAATGATGTGAATGCATAAAACATAGCCTTCGTATATTTTCGACACTTATGTGTCTTTGTGTCAAAATATTTTGAAAACAGGCAGACAGACGGACAAAGAAAGCGATTCGTTTTTGTAAACGAAACTGCTGAATACTCGAATTTCTTCGAGTGTTTTGTAAACAAACACTTCACATGAATGTTTAGTGTCAAAGTCAGTCATACTCTGTAAGACATTCACGCAGACGCTGAAATCTTTAGACACGTGTAACGAATCAAAAACGCACAAAAGAAGGGAAAACTGATTTTATAACCGACTTTAATTTCATCAATTCAATTTCATTTTTGGAAGCATTTTTATGTGTTAGTAATTATTTCAACATAAATTTGTACGAGTATTTGTCTATTTAAAATTTTATTGCTTTTTTCTTTTATTTTAATTTTCTGTATTATTTACAGAAAGAACTCCAAGATACCTGCTATTTCAACGAAGCAATTGTTCACGGTTATTTCGTGTTCCGGTCTGTTGTCGATTTGAAGCGGCGCATCGGTTTCACGCAAAGAGGTAGAGCTGTTGGCCCAAAAAAAACTGTTAACGATGCTTGTTATATGTTCACCAAAATACCAACCGATCAATTTTTCCATCAACACACTCACTTTTCGACACCTAAAGCGAAAAGTACGACAACAAAAATACCAAAAACAGATTACACGCACGCTCCCTTCACCACACATGTGGGGAGAGGCAGTGGAGGAGGACGAACAAAATCGAATCGCTTTAAGCTTCAACGTCGTAAGGATGATGACACTGTTACGCATAATTACAGTGGAAGGGGCAGTGGCCATGGCAGCGGCAGTGGCAGCGGTAGTGGCAGCGGTAATGGCAACAAAAAGTTTAAAAAGCAGCGTAACGTTAATAAACAGCGGCAACAACAAAAACAGGAGATGCAGCAACAAGTTCGAGGCCATAGCTACAATTTCAACAATCCAAAAAATAGCACTTACCTAAATAGTTCTAGGCAAAATTTAGTCTTAAGTCAGCATAGTATAAATAATCACACAAATAGAAAACATATTAACAACAGCAGCAACAACAACAATAACAATAACCACCCGCCTCAAAAGAATCATCAGGTCCGACATCATCATAATGATCCCAACAAGATAGCCAAAAGGCAACAGCACGACCAAAAACAAAAAACTAAAATGCATCAACGTGTTCGACCTAGTCCTTCCATTTCCCCTATAGCAACGCTAACAACAACTACAGCAACGACATCTTCTTTAACTACAGCGAAGGCAATTAATTCTACAAAACCTCATGATACACTGACCTCAAGTTATACGGAAATAAATCCAACCAGTGTGATTCCAACGATATCGACTGTTGACACATATGACAGCCATAATACAATGACCTCAACAGTAGTTGTGACAAAACGTAAGGGACGACGAAGAAAAGTAGATAAGTTACACAGGAAAGGGGAAGATTATCCATCAATGGGAACGGAAGATTACCTGACAAGCTCAACCGATTATGGTTGGATAACTAATGATATTATGTTGTCATCGATTAAACCAACATCGGCCAGCTTGCCATCGTGGGAAACCTGGTATTCATCCTCATCAGCTTCATACAACGATGAAGATTCGTCGTCTTCTGTTTCGGCCTATTCTGCCGCAGCAACCGAACCAGATACGGAAACAAATTTCCCCACAACTCTGCAGTCGTCCTCAGTGAGTGATTTTGCTAAAAGCCCTTCATCCGTACCGCTTCCAACATCCGTGTTATCAACTCCTTTAACGGAAAATGGCATCGAAGATATTTTATCGCCAACAGTAACTACAGACTTAGGAATGACAACAACAAATACCTCAACCTACACTCAAACGGATTTTTGGTCTAGCAGCCTAAATGACAATATGGATGCCAATATGGCCACTATTAGTTTTGAAAGGGAGGCTTTCAGCACCTATTCCACTCCCAAACTAGAAAGTACTCAAAATATTTTTAGTGCTGATGAAGCATTCCTCGAAGACACAAATTCCTTCAGCACACTGCAGCAACATGATTCAGAAAATTCTACGGCAGTTATAACACTTTCAACCACCACACAAGATAATGAAAATGATGCTGATGGTGATCTTTATAGCTCATCCACGGCCACGGATGATACAACGAGTATGGACGATGGTTCTAAGGCGGAAGTGTCGTCGTCAAGCAGGGACTACGATCAAACTAGCGAAATTTCAGCAACTACACACACAACATGTACCTCCAATGGAAGTAAATCAATGACTGATTGCATGTTGGCAACGAAGACTACTGCAACCACAGTTGCCAATAACCACAAACACAAGCATGGTGACACAACACCAACAACAACAACAACAACACAAAATTCAACACAAAACTACAAATATTCCAAAATGGAAGTAGCAACTAAGGAGACAACAAGCTCTGCTTTAAACACAATACCCATAAGCTATGAAAAACATACCATTTTTCCTGAAATCACCACATCAACCATAATGCCACCACATTCATCATCATCATCATTAGCACGCTCTTCAAAAATTCTAACACCAGCGACCACATCACTGCAATATTTAAAGAATGTAGAAAAGAATGTCAACAGGACTTTCTCGGGCGAAAAAGCTAGACACTATCCGACCGTTATAACAAAAGCTTTCAGCTTGAGCAGCCTTTCAACTAAATCGCCCGAACTTGCAACTTTAACTACACGAAAATCATTGCGCAAATCCACACAAAGACTGCTGGCCACACCGTTTCATCAACTAACCTATGTGCGCAACAAAGCCGGTGACATTGACATCGATAGCATCGATAACATAAGCATATATCCTGATTTGCTCGATAACGATAATGACGAGCCGATAGTGATACCCAGTACTAGTCGTTTGACCATGATCAGCGGCTATTTGCCCACCTCAGCAACGGCCACACTACCCGAATCAATACGAATCGCTAAAATCAAGATAAATCGCGAACGTAAACGTATGCTGCGCTTACGTAACATTGGCAACTATGCGTAGCTGTCAATTATACAATTAATTGATTCTCACTTCATACAATTCTAAGTCAAATATGAAATAAACTCGTACACAGAGAGAATAAGAATTTTATTAGAACGACTTCTCGTATTGTTTGTTCATTTGTTTATTTAAGATGCATTAACTAAGCGAATGCCTGGCCAGGAATATAATAGTGCAGTTCAATGATAAGACTTTAAGGGATTCGTTACAAACCATGACAATAACAGCACGCATACTCATACAAACTCACACACACACACACACACTCACACATCTACATACATACAAATACTAATACATGGTCAGTCATACTTATTTATGCGTAACTTTGCAACGATCTAGAAAAAAGTTCATTTTTTTATTGTTAGAAAATCGATAAAATATTTAATCAATAAAACAAGAAAAATGCTAAATAAAACAAAATAATTAACTAATAAGTACTATGGGAATTTTTTTATATATAAAACCAAAAACTAAATAAAAAAATTAAGAAGAAAAAAATGAATAACAAACAATTCGCACACCAAACACCACTTCCAGTTGTTACATTTTTTATGAGAATTTAGAAGAAAAAACAAATAAATAAATAACAAAAACAAACAAATTGAATAATTAATTATATAACAAATAATTCGTTTAATCAAATTTACAATTAAATTAAATCGAGAGGAAGACAGTAACTAAAATCAAATAAAAGTTTATTCAAAGTTAAAAAAATACAGATAATTTATTAAATTAATTCCTATTAATCTGAAGGAAAACATTAACAAACAAACCACAATTATTCTTAAGTAAGACAACAACAACAACAACAACAACAACAACAGCAACAACAAATGCTAAAAACGAATAACTAAAAATAAACTAACAAGACAAAGGTAACAAGTAGAAAATAATAAAATTCAAATTTCCTTTAGTTTTTACTACTAATTAGAAACAGAGAGAGAGAGAGAGCGAGAGAGATAGAAAAAATTGCAACAACAAAAAAATTAGCAAAGAAAATTTTAAATTAATTACTAAAGAAAACACCAAAGCTATTCATTTAAACAATTTGACGAAACTTATCCTAATACACTAAAATTAAAAATTGTAACTAAATACGATTTCATAGCTTGAATTTTACATTTGAAAAACGCATAATGCATACATTGATACATACACACAAACATATTTTTCAAGGCAGATTTGTAATTTGAGTCTCTCTCTTAGCTGTCAAAATGCCCTTTTGACATATTATTCGATACATTTTTTAGCATCCCAAGCAGTTATTTTTTAAGGCAAATTCAAAGCAAGTACGTATACCTGTTATCAAGGCATATTTATATCAATTCCAAGCGAATTTATTATGGCGAATTGAACTCGCCATTGATATCACCCAAGGTGAATTAATTTTATCAGGTGGTGTTGATTCTAAAACAACTACAACATTACAATAACATTTGACATCTCAGCCCCTATGTCAACGTATACAAATTTTGACATCCGAGCATTTAATTTGCGGGAAAAAAGTAGAACAGCTGTGCTTATGATATCACCTGTATAAATCCACCTTGATATCACCTTGTTATGAATTCGCTTTGAAACAATTTATACTCCTCCTAATTCGCCTTGAATATTACCTACTTTGGATGTCAAAAATGTATCAAACTGTGTGTCAAAAGGGAATTTTGACATCTAAGGGGAATTCAAATTACAATCAGCGAAAATAATTAACTGAGCTTTCGAAGTCACTTGGTATAAATTCACCTTGATACTTTTTGTTTAGTCAACAATTAGCACATGTTTAAATTTAGGTTTGATAGGAAAAGCTTAGTGCAGTCGCCGTGTAAGCCACACGAATTGAGGGAGATTTTCATTAAATTATATTATTTGGCAGATACTTATGTCGCGTATTTAAAATAAAACTTTCCAAAAACTATAAAATATTAAGTTTTTGTGGCTTACATGGTTACTGCCCTAAGCTCTTCATATTCATATGCCAATGTTTGGTATCAAATTTAAGATCTGTAATCGCTGGGCTTAAGCTGAGATCAACTTATTTAGGAAGCAGTACAGACTTCCTGTTATAGAAATGCACTTCACAGTAGTGACAAATGTATTACCTGAATATATGCAATAAAGTATGGCAAGGAATGGTTAAGTCCATTTAAAAAACTAATTTTTGCACATCCACTTACAGTTGTGCATCCAAGGAAGCGCTACTATAAGGCAGAGATTATAAAAATATACATTTTACAAAGAATGACGATGAGTTACGATCTTAAAACTAAAAAATAATAGTATGATTTTATTATATACTCAATGCGCTGAAATAAGCGTTTAACAAGAAATGGTCCAAAGTGGGACATCGCGAACAAATATCATGCCATACGTAAGCATGTTTGTAAGCTACACCAACAAAACTCTCCTTTACAAACCTGGGCTCAAATCGTCACATCCGTTATCGTATCGGCAATCGTACTAAAATGAGTTACGTGACACGTCAATCGTATAAACTGTATGAGGTTACAGTACGTTCACGTATGTCATAATTCTAAAATGGCGTTTTTACGTGACGAGTTGTACGTTCACGGATGTGACGATTTGAGCCCTGCTTATTGCGAAGCAGTATGTTGATTTTGATTAAATTGCCGTTTTGTCTCGGGATCTTCCATGAAAAAACCTTAATTCTATTACAAACACAACTTTGAAACTTTGTAAGATAATGAACATGATCGTAGATACTAGATTTTCATCAAAAAACCAAAATTGAATCTAATATGGATTAGGGGTTTCTTGAGGTTATATGTATGTGAAAAATGCGATTGGTAGAATTCAAGTATGTATACACGAAAAGAATTTCGCTTCGTAAATCTAATGAAACAATTTCGTTAGATTTCTTCACAATTCGTCAAAAAATTTCATTCGATTTATGACAACAACATTTTGCAATTTTATTGAAACCCCTTTAAGTTTTTGCAAAGAATTTTAATGGAAAGTTCAAAAGCTTAAAGTATGTATGTATATACTCTTAAAAAATAAATAATTTTAAAGTTGTTGCATATCATGATTTCAATGAAACGTATTTCATTGTTTTGATGAAAAATTTCATTGACCGATGAAATAAATCATATTTATATTTTCTTTCATAAAAACTCACCCTTATTTCAACAGTTGTCACCCAAAGTCGAACAAATATAATTTTGTAAAATTGTTATTGTTGTAGTCTTTTTTATTGTTATACACTCATAGTCTATGAATCATAGAGCATATTGTGTTGAGAGTTCTGCTGGCTGAAGTAGTTAAGATGTTGCCTATAAAGCAAATGGGTTCGATACTGTAAGCGGTCATCAACATTACAAATTTTTCTGATGTGCACTAGGGTCTGTCATACGTATTTGTAGAATGGAATTTTTAATATATTAACAATCGAAATAATGAAATGATTTTATTAAAATAATGTGAAATTTCATTAAAATAATGAAAAGTTTCATTAAAATAATGAAATAAATTCATTATAATAATGAAAAAATTCATAAAAATATTGATATAATTGAATTAAATTTATCGAAAAAAATCGTTAAAATACATAATTAAATATTTTCATAAATTTAACGAAATTATTACAGCGGATCAATGAAATTATTTTATATATTTGATGAAATTTTTATTAAAATAATTTTAGAGAAACTTGTTGCATTAATCCAACGAAGCGTGACGTTGCTGGAATTTTAATGAAGTTTTTCATTGGATTGGCAATGACTGCCTACCTATGAGCTTTAATGGTCTATTCTGGCGAATTTTTATATGTAGAATATGTGAAATCGTAAGACCATGTTATCCACTTTTTGTAAAAATGGTTGGATGAAAAACGAGTAACAGAAAATTTCATTGTTATATTAAAAATATCAGCCCCCGGATCTGTTACAAAATTTACAGGTTAATCGTTAAACTGTTAATCGGACAGGCATGCAGACACGGCAACAGATTGTGAGTTAATCGATTGCAAAAAACAATACAAACGTATTTTACTATTCACATGCATGTGGATAAGATCTATAAACTTAAAAATGCATTTTTAACACCTTCTATGACTAAAATTTCTGTAGCTATGTGTATCTCAAAATGAAAAAATCTATAGACTTTTAACCGCTATCTCGCTAAATTGCCCACTGTGAGGCTATGCAGAGCTGTTATTATTCGACACGCTATGCTATAAGTACACAGAATAAAATATTTCCAATTTCTTCTAATTAACTGTTTATTCAGTATATACTTTTTGATTTTTAATTAGTATTTTAATTGAATCCACTTTTAATTAATTTGATTTAATTTACTTTTAAAACAATGCTGCTATCAATAGATTTTATATCTAGATTATTACACGAAATTTCCCAGCATCAAAATCAAAAAGTTTCTTAGAAAAATGTTTGGTCCACTAGAACGGAAGAAGAATTTCGATATTCAAATGCATATATGTATGTATCTTTTAAACAATAAGAAATAGACAGAACGATGCCAGTACATTTCTTTTTCACATTTGTGTGAGTTACGAGCCTGGAAGTCTTTCCAAAGGCAGAAGTGATCAACTTATCTTGTGTTTTAACAGGTTGCGTAGGAAATACTTTTTTTGTATACAACATTTTATAATCGGATCACAATCACAATTTATTACTTATACGTACTTTATAGGTTCTTAAAAACCAAACCAAACAAAATACTATAATTCGTTTAAAATCATTTAAAAAAGGACTTTAATAAAATATGCAAAAAACCACTTTAATATAAAGTAAATTAAATCAAATGTTTCAAATAAGTTGCTCCCAGCCTTAACCAATTTATATAACCACAAAAAAATCATTTAAAAAAACTAAAATCATTGAGATCATTAAATGAGAAAGGAGAATTTAAATATGTATGTATACACATAGTAGCATAAATGCATCTGTATTTAAACAATAAAATAATAATAATAATAATAATAATATGTAATATTATGAAGCGCTTAAGCAAATACTAAAAACATTAGCTACTTAAATGTATTTATCCGGAAAAAGAAATTAGGTATTGATAATTGCAAAAATAAACAAACAAACAAAGACATATAAAATAATTATATCTGCATATGAAATTGAAATGCTTGAAAACATAAAAAAACATAACAAAAGAAAAAAACAATCATTTAAAAAGACAATTAACACAACTTAATTGTTAACATTTAATAAATACATTTATTTTTAATATTTTTGTATGCATAACGTGAAAACAAAACCACAACAAAATATATTCACAACCGATTTACTCTCTTTTTTCAGTTAACAAAAGTAAAACGACGATGCACAGAGAATAACATTTTTATGATTTTGTAGAAACAAAAAATTAAGGAAACTTATCAATCATTTAAATACACACACATTCAGACTCGTTGCACACACACACACACACACACACAACCGCATACACACAAATCTATAAAAAACACCAAACAAAATTTATAATTAGTGCCTTTCGAACAAACAGAAACTTGAAAACAGGAAAGATACAAAAACATAAAGTATAATAAAATCAAAACAAATAAATTACAACAAATTCGAATTGAATAGCACGTGCGTAAACACTTTTTAATAAAAATGACTTTTTGGCTAGGATTTCCTACGAACACTCATCCACGCGCATTCCCACCCACACACACACACACAACAAGCATAGGAAAACAATTGAACACTCATATACATCACACATTCATTCATACTCAAATACTCTTTCTTCTGTGCAACGTTTTTTTGAAAATATTTATGAGAGAATAAAACAAAAAACAAAAGTTCATAATCAGAGTGCTAAGCCAATCAATCGATCAATCGATCGGTCGGCTTTAATCATAATAACCATCCAATACACGTAATAATTAGGGATGCATTCGATTCCTATATCTTCGGGTTTTTTGATATATCGGTATTGACGATATTTCGTCACTGAAATAATCTTCTTCATAAACTCTGTGAATTTCGATATTAATCCAATGAAAAATTTCATTAGAACTAAACAAACGTCACGCTTCGTTGGATTAATGAAACAAGTTTCGTTAAAATTTATTTTAAAGATATTTTCAGTAAATATGTACATATATGAAATAATTTCACAGATCTAATGTAACAAACAATTCGATACACTTGTGAAAATATTTGATTATTTTGACGAAATTAATTCATTATTTTAATGAATTGATTTCATTGTTTTAATGAAATTATTTAATTATTTTAATGAAATTACTACAGTATTAAGTAGGCGCAATAATTTAAAACGTTTTACTGACTATTTTAATTAATTGAGAATTCCTTGCTATATATAAGTTCGATACGTATCTCCACAGTGTACACCGTACACTGAAAGAATTTCGCTTTAAATATCCAACAAAACGATTTCGTTATATTTTTTAAAAATTCTAATAAAAATATTTCACAATATACATACATAAATATATGTAATATACATATACATACATACACATATTTTCTTTCATAGACTACACTTTATTTGGAGAATGCTGTTTGCTGAAGTAGTTAAGACGTTGCCTATAAAGCATATGATGAAAATCAAGAGTCTGGGCTCGATAATGTTCAGTTATCATCAACATTTCAAACTTTTCTGATATGCATTAGTGGCTATCGTACGTATTTGTAGCATAGACTTGTCAATAAATTAAAACAGTCAATAAATCATTTTAAGCTACTTTTAAAAATGTAACAATTTCATTAAAACAATGTAATAATGTCATTAAAATAATAACATTATTTTATTTAAATAATGAAATAATTTCATTAAAATAATTTTATTAAAATAATGAAAAAAGTTCAAAAAAAAAATTAAATAATTTTATTAAAATAGTGAAATATCAAGTAAAGTTTTTATTGAAATAATTTCAACACACATGTTTCATGTGTCACAGCGAAATGTGACTTCAGCTAAGTTTTAATGAAGTTTTTCATTGGATTAATATCAAAATTTCTTCATAAATGAAAATTCTTGCCATATCAAAGAAGCATCTTATAGTGATACTCCACCTTAATTTTGCTCTGTATTTCGAAATTATTGCACGCACGGCCAATCCGACACCTGATAAAAATTTTGATAAGTCTACGAGAAGTGGGCTTTGATTTGGTTATTGATGTGTTACGCACTAGATGATTTATACTTAAAATTTTTTAAAAAGCGTTACGAGTGCTACGTAATATGTGAATGGCTACTAATTATTCTAAAGAAAAAGTCGAGAGATATCTGAGCATATATAGGGCAGTGTTACACAAAACAGGTCCCATGGGAGCTTTTTACCATTTACGTACTCACACGCATAGACTAATAACGCAGTTCAACACAAGATAAAAGACAAAGTTCTAATGACTGGCTCTGGTAGACCATACCGAAAAATAACACACATGTATCGGCGTTTTGAAAATTTACATCTGGGACTCGTTTTAGAGGTTTAAATAGCAAAATAACCCATACAATTGCGATATGTAATACTGCGTCTGTGCCGGTCTCAGATCTAGAGACGCAGTTCCGCTTATTATCTGGCGCAATGGCGTCTTAAACACATACTGAAAAAAATCGCCCAGCAGTGCTTCAGTTTTCAAATAAGAGACTATTTTCTACTGCAGGTCACCTTCAAACAGACTAGTGAAAAAAAATCTTGCTAATATTGATATTCACTAAGCATATCGGTATCGATATCGCCAATAGTTTTGTTTGAATCTCGGTATCGTGTCGGCAAAAAAATTTGTAACGATGCTTCTCTAATAATAATAATACTAAATGCACTGAGAGAAAACTAATAATACAGAACCTAAAATCTTTTCTAAATGCAATTGAAATTTACTTATATTTTAAACAAATTAATCAATGACTTAATGCAATAAAACCTGAATTGTTGACTGTAAAATCGCTCGCTGACTGCAGCAACTGCATCATTATAATTAAAAATGTTCAAACTGTGCAAAAGGCAAAAAAAAACAAAACTAATTTATAAACTCTTCTGTAAATTATACTTTTCTTAATATAATTGTTAGTGTTGTTTCAAAACAATGTCAAAACTATTTTTTTATTATTTCTTTATTATTATTTTTTTATATTTATAAATAAACTTAAGTTTCTTATATAATGTATAATAATATAACAATAAACAATGAATTATGTTAAGTTTTGTAGATACATTATTATTTATTTATTTTTACTATTAATACTATTAGCTATTTTTTAATGTTTAGTTCGCATTTTCATGGATTCACATAATTCATGTACCGCATAACAAAAAGCAGCTCCCCTACTGTTTACTACAAAAGAACAAAAATTACTTTTACTATTAAACTAATTAATTACTCTCTCTCATTTCAATTGTATTTATGTATAGTTCAAATATTAGTTATAGATCTTTTTTTTAATGCAAAATTAACAAAAGAAAAACTAAATAAATAAAAATATAAAAAAAAAATATATACATATATAAAAAAGAATTATAAACTATTTGCGCTCGGCTAAACCACTAAACCTACAAAACACCACAACTGTCCCCTACTCTATGTATCCCCCGCCCCCCCAAGGTTTATTATTAAAGAAAACGAAAAGGAATAAAATCATTATTATATTGAATTAAATATTATTGAAATTATTATAATTAGTACTGAAAATTGAAATTGATTATTATAATTATTGGTTTAATGAAAACTTCACTTGAACCTACATAAACATGCATATGCATGCACACATACATACATATGTATGTATGTATGTTATGCATATGCACACACACACAGTATTAAAAAGAATAACAACAAAAATAATTAACTAATTTAAAAATAATATAAAAATATATATATAAATATAAAAAAATTAATAAAATAAAAAGAAAACTAATTACTAATCCATTTTCGTTTAAGACTTTTTCTTTATTGAAATATTGATGATGATGATGATGATAGTGTAAAATGAAAAAAGAAACTAATTAAATAAAAATAAACCAATTGAAAAATCTTAAAAGCCGTAAAATATCTAAGAATGAATTTAAAAAATCAATAAAATATTTCATATTCAAGGTCTCAATGAAAAACTAAGAAAAAATAAAAACATTAAAACAACTATACAACAAATCCTTATAAATTTAAAATAAAATGCAATATTTAAACAATGGCATTAGCAAAAGGCCTTTAAGTATTTTATTTAATAGATCCGTATGGTTCTCCAGGCAAGTTCATTTACCAATTTGAGGCTCTCCAAACATAAATTTAGAAGCGCTAAGTTTTCTCATTATTAAAATCTTGGTTAATCAGCCATCTTCTACACGCAAAGAAAAAAACATGGTTAAGGCAATCAATCATAATCGAAGAGCAACATACTATTGTGCTAGGGTGGGAGGATAAATGGTACAACGATAGAGAAGGTTATCCATTAACATAGAAAAAAACAATATAATTATACCGTTTATCATACAAAGAAAACATATACTCATGGAACCTAACTGAAATGGTTCAATTATCATTAAAATGATTATTTCGAACTTATTTAATTGTTAATCCAAATTAATTGATTATTAGGAGAAGGTTCATAACTTTATATTCAGAAAGAATTTTCGGGCAGGATTAATAATCCAAGGAACAAGGGAAAAATTAATATCAACTTAATTTTCCAAGGTACAAAGTAGGGATGTAACGAATACCGATACCGATACCGATATATCGGCGATACTTCAGATTTTCCGATACATCGGTATCGGCGATATTTTACTGTCGATACGACGATACTTTGAAAAATTTTTTCAGAGTTTTTTTCTGACAAATTATTTATTTTTGGTTAATTTTACCATGAACCAAACTCATTTCGTTATTTTTTTAAATCTTATTAATATCAATTTTTAAAATTAATAATATTTTATACTATTATTTTGTAAAAAAAAATTATTTATTTTTGGTTAATTTAACCATGAATAATGAATAATGAATTCAAATTCAATTCGTTGTTTTTTAAATCTTATTCCAGCAAAAAAAGACACTCCAAAGAAGTCATGAAAATGTAGAATTCGCGATCCGGAAGTATTGCAAATTTGGATCATTTCTAATTAGTTTCAAATATCCTTGCCATTGCAAGAAGTTCTGTTTTTCGATTACCAATCACCGAATTGGAAGCGATGCTCGGACAAATTTCTTTTTCGGTGTTCTATAATGATTTTTCCTCAAGAAAAAAGGATAACAAATTACCCATTTTCATAAATTTTTTTTTTATGCGAGCATTTTTTAAAATTATAAAGGAATTAAAATTTTTTTTCTTGCTTTTCACTATGCGACAAATAAAGACTTTTGGAAAAACACAAGAACTGGACAGCACAGGTTCGATTGTCACACAATGGGGTAGTAAGACCCTTTGGTGACCAATTTTTTTTATGGACCTCCAAAGTTTCTGAAAGTCAGTGGGGCCTCAAAAAACTGTGTCATCAGTATTTGGCCAACAGCTAATTCAAACTTTATAATACCGCTTAACTATATATAGCAATAATGTAGCTAGGAGTCTGTTTAACAGATTTTTTTTAGAATTTCATGCCAAAAAAATTTTTTGTGAGCTTTTTGTTGATAAAATTAAGGAAAAAATTGTTTTTTTCACTTTTTTCAGAATAACTTACAGGGACTTGTAATTTTTAACTAACAATATTTGGCAATCTTATAGTTACGGTAGAACTGAACAACTTTTGTGAACATATCAATACAATCTGCACGTATCTAGGCACTCTAATAGCTCACACGGAGCACTTTTTACCTTAAAAATTTTTGCTTTTCACTATTTTTTTATGCTAAAAAAATATTTTTTTTTGAAAATAGTTGTGATTCACTAACATTTTGTGCCCAGAAAAATAATATGTTCCTGTACTTTTTTTGAAAAAAATTATTTTATTCACTTTTTTCAGTATAACTTATAGGTACTCCAAATTTTTCATAACCATTATTTGGCAAAACAACAACAAGCAATAAAAAATAGTAAATACTAAAACCAGCAACATAAGAAGTGGAACAATAACAAAGAAAGCAAAAAAATGCAATAAATACACATATAGCCTAACTCGTAAAAAACGAAAACTTTTAAGGTAGAAATTAGTTTTTCTGGGCTGTTTAGGGTGCCCAGATACATTTAGATTGTATTGACATGTTCACAAAAGATGTTCAGCTTACAACTTTGCCAAATATTGTTAATAAAAAATTACGAGTCCCTGTAAGTTATTCTGGAAGAAGTGAAAAAAAAATTTTTTTTTCTTAATTTTTCAAAAAAAAGTGCACGAAAAAATAATTTTTTGGCATAAAATGGTAATAAAATCTATTTAGCGAACTCTTAGCTACATTATTGCCATATATAGTTAAGCGGTATCACTAAGTTTGGATTTTCTGTTGGCCAACAGCTGATGACACCTTTTTTAAGGGCCCGCTGATTTTCCAAAACTTTGGAGGTCCATAAAACGAAATTGGTCACCAAATTCGCCAAGCTAAGTGTACTACCCCGTTGTAGTACAATCGAATCTATACTGTCAAGTCCGTGTGTTTTTTAGATTGTTGCACTGTGTTATCTGCATATTTTTAATATAGATTTTTGGAAGTAAAGAAAATGTAGCTCCTTAAAAAATACTTCCAATTTTTTATACTGGGTTAATATCAATTTTAAATATTAATAATCTCTTACACTGTAATTTTGTATAATAAAAAAATTGCACTTGAGTTTTGGTAAGTTATACTTGAACTCAATTTCAATATTCGTATCGGTATCGGAATCGGTATCGGCGATATTTATTTTTAAGTATCGGTATCGGTATCGGATCGGCAAAACGGCGTATCGTTACATCCCTAGTACAAAGCAGAACATAGCAGTGTAACTCTCGGTCGCCATTACATTTCCATCATCAGTGCTTATTAGGAAAAAGATCCCGGGAAATTTGTGCGGGAATTCTTTTTTTTATATTATTAATGCATCTTTAGTTTCTAAAGCACACATTTTTAGTGCTGCTCTTAGGAAAATATAAAAATAAAATAATATATATAAATTAAAATAACAGATTGTCACTAAGTGGGAAAGTTCAAGCCAGTAGCTAGCTGATCGTTCGTTGGTCTCTAGTATGTTGTGATGTACCCATATTTCGTCCAAAGTTACAAAACGAGTTCCGACTGAACATCGTAAACACTACTTTGAAGTGGTCACACGGCTATTCTTATGATCGTGGCACCTATTGCTCGATCGTCTAATATCAGTCCATGGATTTTATCGAATATTTGTGGCGGGACGGCCTCTTTTTGGCGACCTGAACGTTTGGCACCATTTGTACCGGTACAATCACAATTGAACTCAATAAACCATTTTTTAAACATAGAAATTGATGCTACAGAGTCCCCATAGTATTTATCAAGGCTTTCTATGATTACGCTGATGGTTCTTTTTGTTTAAGATTTGTTACGGTTTATAGAATTCATACTAAAAAAGCGTTCCGAGGGGGAAGAGGTCTATAAATAGCGAAAATAGCGTTACGTCATGTGTAAGCAACCCCGTACAGGTGATCCACGCTCCACTCCATCAAAACCACCTTTCACAATCGTGCAGCTGATCTCAGGGTCAAACAACGTTTCTCAAAACTACAAGTTACAAATCTATAAGTAAAATACACACAAAACAACAACACTTACAAATGCTATTATTGTTTTATGTGGATTTTACTTGTAGATTTGCAACTTGCAGTTTTGAGAAACGGGCCCCCGGTATGCCGGAAACAATTGATTACTGATCAGTGATGAAACAGAACAAGACTGCAACTTCAGGCAAAATCGACGACAGTAGCTTCAAAATTCTCTCATATTATTGTTTATTTTGTTTTGTTCTTATATTTCGTATGAAAAATGTATGAAATTTTATTAAAACACGGCAATATTGTTGAGAGAATGAGTGGCTAAAACTGAGAGCGTGAGAAAAAACGTTCTCAAAATAAAATAGATTCTATCTCTCGGCGTATGATTACTGCCAATTTGTATGCAAAAACTCGTCTAGCTTGAAGTTGCAGACTTGTTCTGTTTCATCATTGCCTCATACCTCTGTCGGATAAAAGATTTGTTGTAATGATCCCTAGTACGTCTTCTTGTCATCGTGAGGACGTGCTAGAGATCTATACGGATGGACTAAAATCGGACTTTGAAGATAGCGATACAATCAAACCTGGGAGCTTCTTTTTTTTTAAGAGAAGTAACACAATCAGGCAATTAATGCCTACCAGTTAATTAATTAATGTGTTATCTTCTTTGGGAAAGGGATAGTGTAGAGAGAACAGGTGGTGAAGTGGGAGAGAGATAGAATGCTTAATTCATTTACAACCCTGCTATTGCGCGTTTTATGTAGAGCAGTGTTGCAATCCCCTCTGGTGTCTAGTAGAGTTATCGAGTTGTTTAAGCTGTGTAGCATACCAATGTACCCACCCAGAAATAGTATTGCGGTCGAACTAGACAAATTCGGAACTCGAATGCATATTCGTGATAAAGATCTAATGGTTGGCGTCCCTTTGAAATGCTGTAAAACTCTAATTCACCAGAATCTATTTATGATCGTGCAGACTAGATGGTCAGCTCGACATCGAAGTAAATATGACTCCCATATGATTGTAGTAGATCTGCAATGTTAGAGGGTAGACCTCGTGGGCAACTATGCACAATTGTGGCGGTAACCATATAATGACTTCTGTAGAAGTTGTTATAATGAGGAGGAGGAAGAGCATGTAGAGCACCTCCTCTCTTATTGTCACACTCTATCTTAAAAAAGAGTGGCGATATTAGAAGGATAAACTCGTTTACCCGGTAGTCGGGTTGGTTTATCACTGAACCGAACAGGGAGGTGTAGAAAAAATCTTATCTCTCTTCAAGGAACACAACGGGACCAACTAGGACCCAAATGGGCTGCTTTTGACTTTTAATCTAGCGACCTGTACAACCTAACCTAGCCTGCCACTATGACTTTCAAAAATATTCCTTTCACAATAATGTTCAAATAAGTGAGTTCAAAATAGTACTCCACCTTGCTACTGTATCATGAGGGCTATTTATACTTGATATCTAATGTTCTTGAACAGTCTAGTAAAGTCTCGTCGCTGTTTGTAGAAGATTTCAGAATCGACAATAAAATAACACTGTACAACAAAATACAATTTTTTCGAAATAACTAGGTTCTAACGACTGAGTCTGGTAAAGAGCACGAAAATGTATATACGTATATCGCGTTTTGGAAGTTTACATCTAGGATTAGTTTTAGGAGGAGCTAACTTTCAACCCCTTTGCGTATTTTGTAACACATTTCTGCACATAAAACATTTCTGCACATAAAATATTTCGTCGCTAAAGTGGAGTATGTTGCCGTTTTTTCAAGGAAGGGACAAAAAGGCCCATACAACGAAGAGTTACAAAAAACTGCCTATCGAGGTGTTTTACATAAAAGTACTGAGCACATCTTATGCTTTAAAAGTAAGGCTTACACGACTTTCTATGCCGAGTAACTATAACTATGTGTAAAAAACAGGGGGGGGGGGGCTCTAACTCCTCCTTAAATGAATCATAGATGTAAACTTTCCAAATGCCGATAAACGTATATATTTCATGTTAAAACCATGTTTTTTGTGTGATACAGTGTAATCATCATATGACAAAAATGTAATTTAAATCGCCAAAAGAACTTAATAGTCGTCATGTTTGGTGAAAAGCGTTATATCTGACAGCCCTCGTTGAGACCACACGAGTAGATTATTTATATAGATGTACTTTGGTATAACGCAAAGCATTGAATAATATTTCTGATCAATACCACACACCATTGCTACACATATTCTACATAAGATTGCCTTTTGTGAACAAGTTCCGTGCTAAAATTAAAATATGTAAGTATGTATGCACGTGCGTATGTATTTGCTTAAAATTCCCTTAAAAATTCCTAAATGGATTTTTTGTTCAATTTTCTTTAAAACCATATTTAAGATCTAATTAATTCCATATTCTTGAAAAAAAAAGAAACAATCTTGACCAAACTGTGCCTTTTGCACCACCTTGTCTTGGGCATTTCAGCTTTTCATTGCCGTTAATTTTCTCACTCTCTTTCTTTAGTGATCAAATTGATAGCAGGGACAATAAACGTAGAATGGGCGCGATTCGATCGATACTGCCGTAAAGTAAGTGATTTTGTGCGCCACTAAGCCCTGATTTTGATATGCTTTTTTTTTTATTAATGTGAATAATTCTTATTGAGAAATTAATGTACATTCTCAAAATTAAGAATTCTTAAGAAGTTTTTATATGCAAAAAAGCTATTTCGCGAAATAAATACAGCATTCTCCGTACTTACCCAAGATACATTTTTTGCCGACATGTCTAACGTCAAAAAAAAATCTGAGACTTTACCAGACAATCAAACGAGTTGTCTAAAATTTCCTCAGACATTCGACAGAATAGCCGGCAGTTTTCTGGTACGACGTTTCTGCAAATTTTCTGAAATATTGTCCGATTAATGTCACACTAGTCTGCACATTATCCGGCGGCAATTTAATTTCATTTAAGACATTTAAATGAATAGTCTGCACAGTTTCAGATATACGTCTTACGACTTTTAGCAGTCACTTCTGAATATGGTCTGATTTTGGTTTTCGTAATAAAATCCCATTTATCGCTTGAGAGTATATGCACAAATATTCGACTTTTTAAACCTATAATATATTATAAGATGATTGATGAAAATATCAATTTAGTTTGTCTTGCTGAATCGAATGCTATACGCCTTTTGTATTGCTTCTATGTAATCACGATTCGGTGTAATAAAAAACTTGTTTAATTTTTAAGATATATAGATTTCGAACCATAAGCTAGTTCATCTTCAGGATCTATTTTGATTGAAAACTCACAATAAAAAATTATATATTGATGAGCTACAATAAGCAGCAGAACAATGAATGGAGAATTTTAAATGACATTTCTGATAAATTTGATAATGTTAGCTCAGACATTAATTCGACAGGATATAAAAAGTATCAGATAAATCGGAAAATTTTCTGATGTTTTATCAGAAATGTTTCCGATATATTTTTTTTATAAGACCAATACTCAGGGGATGGCCCCTACTCATGCAATGCATTCTGGCGGAATTAGGAAAATTGGTTATGGGAAGGAGCATAGAGGGAGTAGTGCTTGTGGGGACATTCGATTTGAACCTTCCAACATTAAAAGTGACAGGAAAGACCCCTGCAGGATGCTTATTCCACATACGAACTGTTCGGCCAAAGAACGAATTCTCTATGTAATTCGTAGTGCGATTTATTGGCGTTCCGACCACAAAGGGATGTGCTCTTATTGAAGAATGCGTTGTTCGCAGAAAAGAGTGGGCTTCGGGAACAAGTTCCCTGATTTCATCATAACACATTCCATTGTAGTAACGATAAAATACATCCCACAATGCGTCGATGCTCCAGCGAGTCAATAGAGTTATTTGGCTACCCTACTGACGCCGATGAGCTTCTTCGCCCTCTCCTGTACGCGGTCGAGTAACTTTACCATAGACTTCGAAGTACCGTCCCATAACATGATAGTTATATTCCATTTTCGGTCGGATGTAGGTGGTATAAATATTAAGGAGATCAGATGGGGTGAAGTATCTTTTAAACCGTCTTAAGAAACCGAGGCACTTGAACGCTTCTTTTGAGACTTGAAAAATGTGATCAGTCCATCGAACGTCACACTGAATCTTCATGCCAAGAACATCAACAGCATCTGATTCCCCATTACTTACACCATTCATAATTACAGATGAAGCAGCAAGTTCGGACATGCTTCTGTGCGTGAGCATACAGCACTGGGTCTTACGAGCATTAAGAGATTGTTATAAGGTCGTTATTAAGTGTATCATTCATGTTTTGCCACATGGCCCTGAATAAATACGAATGGCAAATGCTGCTATCATCTGCAAAAGAGAAGATAGGATTGGAAGTTTGACAGAGAAGTTAAGAACAATAAGAAATAGGGTAGATGAAAGAACGGAGCTTTGCGGTACTCATGAATTAATCTTGAACTCTTTTGATGAGATGCCATCTATAACAACTCGAGAGAAGTCAAGTTTTGACAAAAGTGCACCATGCCACGCTCTATCAAACGCCTTAGAAATATCTAGAGCCACCACTTTGCTCTCGCCGAAATGGTGTATAGAGTGACATCATTTTTCCGAAAGGAATGCCAGTAAGTTACCCGTAGAGCGTCCTCTACGAAAGAAATAATGGCGGTCGCTAAGTACACTTTTGGGTTCCAACTACCTTACAAGATGGAAATTCACATACTTTTCATCACTTTGGTAAGTGCAGAACATATTGCGATTGGGCGGTAATTTTCAGGGTTACTAGCCTTACCCTTTTTATGAGTTGATTGTTTTCCGGTAAGTGAGCATTACTTGCAAATAATTCAGCCAGAAGGTTAGCTTTATCAGCTTTATCAGCTAACCTTCTGATCAGATATTGTTCAGACATGTCGAAAATTCTTTTAGAGTTTCCTTAGAAAATTCGTCAGAATTCGTACAGAAAGAATTAGCTTAGACATTTCCGCATAGTTTTTAGAATTTCCTCAAACAAAGAGGTCCGGTTTTTTGCCAACCTCTCGTATGGTTTTCGGTACGTTTAAGCAAGTTGCAATCGGGAATTGCAATTGTTGCCTCTGTTGGGCGGTACAAGACCAAAATTTGTGAACTATAGGTCTACACCAGCAGAATGGAGTACGTATTTTCTTTGCTGCAACGCACTTCATCAGCATTCAGGTGTCTTGGGTTTCGTTGAAACCTACAAGCAAAGTTTTCTGACCAGCTTCGTGTACGAATTCGGCATCTTGTGCAGACTTTCGGATTGACTTCGGACCGGAATCGTAAAAAATGTTTGGTGGGTATATACACACCATTGGAGTTTGTCAGAGATTCTGCACAAGATGCCGAAGTCGGTACGAAACTTTCCGAAAAAACTGTTCTGTTAAATATCTTAAAGAAAATTAAATTGCCTTCAGATAATATGCACACTACATGGTCGGATATTAATTGGATAACAGTTCAGAAAATTTGCAGAGATGTCGTACCAGAAAAATGCCGCCTCTTCTGTCAAATAACTGAGGGAATTTTAGACAACTCGGTTAATTGTCTGTTAAAGGCTCAGACATCAGACATCTCGGCAAAAAATGTGTCCTGGGGTACATACATACACACAGACACACATATATACATATATGAATGTTTGTATTTAAAAAGGCAAATAAAATTATACTAGTAGCAAGCATATCATGTTCTTAGTAGACGGTGGTCGCTTTTCTTAAATGCTTTTACTGATAGCGTTTAGTAGACTGTTGCTAGTTGGTGTATGTTGGCCCTGTGTGTGTGTAAGTAAGTGTGCTTCAAGACCTTTTAGTTACGAGTAGTTTTCTGAATTTTGTTTTATTTTTCTTGTCGGATTTCTTTAATTAAAACCCAAAGACCCAAATCCTTGCTATTAAAATGTTTAATTTCGCATCCATGCAACTTCTTTTTCATATTTTTTTTCCTCTTGTCGTTTATTTAAAGAGGCAGGTGCCATTCGTATTGTGGCGACGAACATTTTATATATTATTTTTAGCTTTAAAACTGGCTTTTCAGCAGGAAATAATTATTGTAGGAATATGTTTTGTGTATTTGGGTGTATGAGTATGTACGTGTGTGTGCTTTTACCGATTCACCAGAATGTAAACAATCAAAAAGTTAAGGATAATATATAAGAATATGCCTATCTACATAAATACATATACATATATATATATTTTTAACTTACCGCTTCTTGAACTAAAAGCTTTGAATGCCGACACATCTCCATATTTGTCTTCATTAAACAAAATATGTGATGATTGCAAACTAAGTTAAACGTTATTCACACACAGCATGTTTGTTGGTGGTGTGAATTAGTTCAAGTCCACAAATTGCAGCTTATTAAGGTTATCAGCAAAATTTTATCAGTTCAAGACTATCTTTCAGGCCAGGTTTCTCCCTCAGGGGCTACGATAGAATAGTAATTTAGATAATAATATTACCTACCATCGATATATCTCGACCCAGTTAATAGAATTTTCAAAGCCCAAAATAAGTATTCCATCTTGAAAATCAATGTGATGGGTCTGTCTTTCGGCTTAAGACGACAGTGATTGTCAAGTAACAGAAAACTTGCAATTTCTTGTACATGGTATGTTGTTGCATCCACAATAACCTTGCTAAAGCGCTTGATCTATCTGAACTCAGCAGCTTACGCATTGCTGCCGATATTGCCAAGGCATAAATAGCAAGCTACAAATCTACCACAAATGCAACCGACAACTGTAATCTCATTCCCCAGCACCCAACCACTTGATTCTTCTGCTTCTGTTGCATTGGCAATAGCACAGGGAGCCATATTTGGTTATCAAAACTCCAAGCAGTCACTGGCCCTGTCTGAGCATCGCCCATTGAAACAACATCCTCCCCCTTTCATTTTGGTTTCAGCCGCAGCCATCACGTGTACTCCCGAAAGAAGCATCTCCAATAACCTGTTAGAGCATCATCCCTGCGACTCCCACGGAACGAGTAAATGGTAACTGGTAAGGCCTGAAAAAACCTCTTGGAGGTTAACTTTCTAACGGCTTTAAGTCTGGGCAAAGACTTATTTCTTTTTTAAATTCAAAGTATATTTTAAGGCGTAATTAAATCTGCCTTGGTATATTTCTTCAGTGAAAAAAAGAACAATGTTTTGTTGTAGAGACGCATGTACATATGTTCTAGATAATTACCTTTTTATAAGAGAACTGAAAACTTTGATCACAGTCACAGTTTTAAGTAACAGTGATTTTTAAATCACGTTCACTGTTCACGATGTTCTTTAAAAATCACGGGATCGCTCATCTCTAATATGCGCACCCGTTGCTTTGTTATATCCGAGATTGAAAAGTAACATATAAGCTTTTGCGTTGAATCGGCAAATGGTCAAGGTTTGGAAAGCCAAAGTCTGGTTTTTTCACCAGATACAAAGCTGTCCTCTGGGGGAATCCATTTGATAAGCATTTTGGAGTGATTCTAAACGAAATCTTTTTCGACAACGATATGTCTTCAACGAGTTAATCGCATTCGACGGAGTGTTTCAATTTCAAAAAATTATTGAATCTTGAAAATTCATTTGACAAACATTTTTGTAGTAATTTAACCCTACGTCTATACCTGAT
This sequence comes from Panzeria rudis, assembly GCA_956483635.1. Classification (NCBI taxonomy): domain Eukaryota; kingdom Metazoa; phylum Arthropoda; class Insecta; order Diptera; family Tachinidae; genus Panzeria; species Panzeria rudis. Next base: position 3,109,580 of record OY101450.1, on the reverse strand, counting down.
ATCAAGGTAGATCAACACCAGGTAGTCGCAAGAGAATTCGACGTGGAGAATTTACATTTGGGCTGTCAAAAAAGCTGATACATTAACACTGCTGACAGTTTAAATGTGTAAACATTTTCTTGAACGGCTGGGCTCTTGCGGCCACCTAGTATGAATTCGCCTTGACCTGATATATTTTTATCACGACAAATGTCAAATTCCATGTATGAAAAACAGCTAACATAAAAAAAATTATTTTTCAATATAAAGTTTAACTTTTGTCATGATAAAAATATATCAGGTATAGACGTAGGATAAAGAAAATAAAATTTTCGAAAATATTCGAAAACTACCTTAAAAATATGGAATACGGTTGACCTTGCAGGCCATTTCTGAAACTTCCCGCTAGTCGCCAGCTTTTTGAGAGCAAAAATAAAGTAAACCACTATATGCGTAAGTATTTAAATACATATCGTTAAATAAAATGCAAAAAGCTCTATGTAACAAAAAACTGTATTTGGATTTTTAGCGAATTCCAATGTATTTCACCAACATACATACATATGTAGCTACAATAAAAATCAGACTTAACCGAACTGAAATGTTAAAAAAGTCTAAAAGGAAAAATAACTGGCCAATTAAATAATTTAGCATGTTTTTTTTTGCTTCTCCTGTAGAATGAGGAAAATGTTAGTTAGGGCGTTTTGCGATTCTGGTGACGATATATGTACCCAGCGAAATCTTGATAATGTGTTGTCATTATCAAACAACATACTTTTGAGCCACAAACTACATACCGTCTGAATTACTTTACAGTATTTGTTCAATTACTTACTAGCAAATAAACAAGCCACTTACTCTCTTATTAGAAGAGTAGTAGTGTATTTGCTAAAAAAGGTTGTTTACATGTTGTTGTTGTGTTTACTAAGATTGTATGAATGAGATAGTCAATTAGAAACCACGTTAGAAAATAAGATTTGCTTTCTCTTTCATACAATCTTCGTAATGTTGTTGTATAGTGACGGGTCTAGTTAGTTGTCTATGATACAGACGATAAGCAGTCCAACCCCCGGGGAAGCAAAATGGATTTTTTTAATAGCACTGACGATGGAAGTGTAGCGGCTTCCGAAAGTGACGCTACTCTGCTCTGCTGTGTACGTTGAAAAATTAAGTTGATGTAAATTTTTCCCTTGTTCCTTGGAATATCATGCTCAATTCTTTCTGAATTAAACGTGATTTAAACGTGAATTAAAAGTGATTTAATTCTCGTATTCAATTTTCACGAAAAAATTGTATACATATGTGAAAAATTTAAGCACATTCTATAAACTTCTATCAAATTCTGAAGATTATACTAAAATAAAACAATAAAATTAGAAAACAATGGCCCTAATTGTGTAAATCAAATTACCGAAGTGAAATTTATATTAAAGCAAAAACAAATTTGAAAAAATTTTACAATTTTGATTTTGGTTTTCATACAAATTCTTCATCAAACAAACGCATAGAAGTTCAAGCGTTGCTTTGTTACTTTCTATAGAAATTATTGTTTTGTTTTTATAAAACACTGTTGGTTTTTTATAAAACATTTGATTTTTAGTGTGACGATTTTTTGGCGAAATTTTTCGAAAATCATGACGATTTTGACGATTTTATTTCCCAAATTTGATTATGAAAAAATTTGATAATGAATAAAGTTTTCAAATGGTTTTTTCGACAACGATATCTCTTGAGCCATTTAACCGATTTATATCAACTTTGCGGCATTCGACGCAGTCTTTCAAGTTCATAAAATTAGCTGAATCCATTTTTCGAAAATTTTCAACAACGATATCTCTCGAACCATTATTTCACCGAAGTTCAAACACGTAAATGAATCCTAAAAATCGAGTTGACCAAAAATGTATGAATAAATTTATTTATTAAATAAATTTATTTATTTAAAAATTCTTGATGCATATACATATATTATAACATTTAAATTTTGTAATTTTATTTTTTATTTTTTAATAAAAAATATTTCTAATCACTAATTTGCTTTACATATTATGTTATACTGTAAACACTGTTTTTGTTTTGTAGCCAACAAAAATAGAAATTAGTTTAATTTGACTACACGAAAGAAGTAGCATGGACAACAACCTGCAGTCGCGTAGCCGTGCAGTCGTGAAAATAGTCATTTTCATATACACACATGTATTCTATTTTTGACAGGTTGTAGTCGGTAGCCTGCTGTGGCGAATGTGTTTAATGCATTAAAGAATATTCCTTAAAAATTGCATTGGAATAAATTTTGAAAACACTAAAAAAATTCATATATTTGTACATACATACAGACAGACATTCATTCACACTGACATTCATGCATACATACTATGGTGATCGATTATTCGACATTTTCCAGAAACCGGTTTTCGAATACTTCGACTATTTGCAATTTTAAAAAAACCGATTACGGTTTTAAAATTAAGAAAAACCGGTCAACCGGGTTTTTAATGAGAAAATTATTATACAAAAGTTTTGATTTTAATTAATTTTATTGAAAAAATTTAACAGTTCATCTAAATACTATCCGCACAAAAACATAACTGTGAAAATAAGACACAGCTTCCTATCCAAAAATTTCGGCACTTAAAAATACTGATATTAAATTGAGTACCAAGTTTTTGATAGCTACTATACCATCTCACTTCTAGGCAAGCTGCTAACTTGGCAATATTTTCCCAATAATTCTTTTCAATATTAGAAAGGTAAAACATATTGCTAAGCTAGCAGCTTGCCTAGAAATTAGATAGTATTGTACCTATCAAGAACTTGGTAATCATTTTGATCTCAGTTCTTTTAGCGGCCGAAATTTTTGGATAGGAACTTGGCCTTATTTTCACATTTATGTTTTTGTGCGGATCTGACTTCTTATTTCTGAGTTTTTGTTTCGTAAAATATCCATCGCTATAATTTCCCATAATTTCCTAGTGCCCCTTACGTCATCAGCACAATATTTTTTATTATATTTTTTTATTTTTTTTCTGAAAAGAACATTGCCAGGAGGATCAGTCAAAATCCGAAAAAATGGTATACACATACATATAGGGGAACCTAGTTCACAGATTTATATTTTTCCTTCTTCTTGTTTATTTCTTGACATTCACACAACTAACATACATATCGTCACATAAAATGGTAAAAGGCCAATCTATATTTTTAAAAAAATTTCAGGAGAGGTAAAAAAATGAATAAACAACAAACTATTGTGATTATAAAAATTGTGTTTTAGCACAGTATCATTAATTCAAACTTTAGTAATGATACTACCCAGAAAAAATTGATTTTCTAATCACAATACATAGTTTGATTTTTAATAAGTTTTTTATCTATCCTTAAAATTTTTTAAAAATGTAGATAGGCCCTTTTGCATTTTATATGACGATATACAAATACATCAATACCAAAAAAACAATATTTTTTTTGTCTACGATGGATGTCAAACTCTATAGAAAATATGAAGATTGACATACATTGTACATCACAATGCCAGTTTAATTCGCCCATGCTACCATCTTATAAAGTGAATTCGCCTTAATTGCATGTTTCAGTAAATGTTGTTGAAAAAAAAAATACTTAGGAAAATAAACAAGAAGGTTCGACTAATGGGTCGGTTATGGATAACAACCCAACTTCAGTTGCAATGCCAGCCGGCAACTGAAAATTTGTGGTTGCCAAAAAATCACACAATAGCAACTGAAATTAACAGTTCTCAGTTGCCATCCGTAATACCGTACAACCCAACCGAGGTTCGGTTTCCATCTATAATCGATCCACAAGTTTTAATATAGTAAAAACTAATAAAATATACAAATCGAAAAGTATTCGACTCGGCCGGTTTTTTAATTTAAAAAAAGCGGACTATTCGACATTGCGAAAAAACCGGTTTAAAAAACGATTCAAAACCTGAATCGATCACCCTACCCTAATATATACATACTTCATTTTGTGTTCTCCTTGATTATTTTAATCACAAAATTTAAAAAAAATTTAATATATGTACGAAAGTATTTATTCGTACGTAGAAGAAGTATCATCATGATCCTTAAGTGCCACTGTGCTGAGTTAAATGAAGATATGAAACAAGAACGTTTATCTATAATTGGTTACATGTTCAGATGCGTCTTCCAAAGGTATTCATAAATATGTACTTACATACAAACTTGCATGCACATATGTATGGATATTCCCCGTAGGCAAAGTCTTCGACACATCATCGATGTATTTTCGAAACAAATATCTATCACCGACGACGAATTGACAACACTCCAAGACGACATTTTCGAAGAAAGGGCACAAATGTCGTTGCCGCCAATGAATAATGATTAAATTCAAACATGTAATTATCGAATCGAACCTACTGCCTTCACACAGGTAGGCTAGCACGCTACCTACTAGCGTACCGATGCACTGCAACCACTTTATACAAAAACATGTTTTGTGGGCAACTTAAACTCTTTAATATAGTATACAAATGGAAGCACGACAACTTCGATGCACTTGTTACTCATGTTGTCGTCAATAAGACCGTACACACGACAACTTCGATGCACCTGTTACTCTTGTTGTCGTCAATTGGGCTTTGTAACACACACTTTCATAATCTTGTCACAACAAATTCTTTATACAGGACAACGTATACCACCTTGTGGCCAAACTTATTCCTAAATGTGTTTTATAGGCGACAAATCATTGATTGTCTTGAAGACAACATCGATGACAATGACGTCGGTAACAACTCGGACTACAGGGTTATGGGATGAACCTAAATCTAGCTGTGTATGAGCATCTTCTCTGTCCTCAAGCGAATGCATCCATGTACGCATGTACATGTCACTCGATTGACCATATCGCTTGCAGCTTGTTTTGAAATTTAATGCTGTCAGAAGCGATTGTCGCCTAAAACGTATTTTTTTTATATAGAACAACACAAACAACAAAAATACTCGTATGACATTAAAGCAAAATATATTAAGATTTTATATGCATCACAACAACAACATCAGCATACCACCGATACCCATGAAGTATTTAAGACTTTTTAAAAGCACTTAAAGTAATAATTTACAACCTTAATTCGTGCAATTTACCGTAAATAGTTTAATATAATAAATTAAATTATTTATACTAACTTTAAGAAATAACCAAGTTTTTTTATATTCGTAGTAGATAGACGACCCTCCTAACCGACAACAGGGGACTTAGTTTACTTCTCATCATCAATTTCATGGGCACATAAAAATTGCTATGACTACGAAAATTATGGTGGTAATAACTCTATCAATTATAAATGATTATTATTATAACTTTAATTTATATTTTGTGGACTATACAAGTACATGCGGACATACTAAAATACATATTTACATATAAAGACTTTAACTAAATAGAAAATTGAGGGATGAAGAATGTCAATATGTTATTAAAAGTATGCAGGAGTGTTTGTCTGTAAAACAAGCAAAAATTATGTGCATCACAAAAATTATCTACAACTTTTATAAAAAAAAATAAGTTTAAAAAATATTGCGGCTTCAGATTTGCCAAAAATAACAATAGCCTGTCTAACAAGCAATCTGTTGCATTCGCGAATAATCTGTCGATAACTGAATTATAAATTCTTCTGTCTAGTCAGAGTTAAGTGATGGAAATATATTTAGATGTAAATGCGCGCAATCAATCACAGGCACAGCACAGATAATTGAATTACAAACGATTTTCAAATTGTATAAAGCAGTGAATGTTTGAAATGTTAAGGAAATAAAAAAGTAATTTTTCAATTAAAAATAAAATTCAGGGCTCCATTAAAAAATTAATTAAAAATTTATAGTTAAACTTTACAAAAAAACGTTACAAGGGTGGTTGGGTGAGATGGGGGTCGGGTGTGAACACAGCGAAAGCAGCATAAGGTAATATGTGAACAGCCCCAATTCAAGTAAATTCGGAGAAAATTCCTTATATAAGTCACTGAAGATGGCACATAGCCGAAACTGGTCCGACTACACTATGCAGCAAGAAAAATTCTAAGGAGTAGCACCATACTTTTTTTTTTTGATGTGCTATGGTCGCCTAACTATAAAAACAGGCGAAATTTTAGGCTGTTGAAATAACGCCCACGAAATAACTTCCAAATAAAAAATGAAAAACATCCAAAAAAATTTCCATACAGTTTGGGAGTTATTGCATTATGAAATAATTACCAAATTTCAGGGTTTATTTCATTTTATTTCGGAAGTAATTTCACTTTTTTGGGAATTATTTCATTTTATAGAGAAAACTGCAAATGAAATAAAACCAAAAAAATAAATTAATTATGTTAGGGTGTTTTCTCTAAAATATTTAATTGAATACTTCTTAAATAATAGTAGTATAATAATAGAATCATTAATATACATCATGAAAGAATAGTAAATGTGATTTTGTTTTCAAAGAAGAAAATCCTTGCGATTACTGATGATTTTCACCATTTCCTGCCTTCGGCCGGGCTTAAGGACTTTCTCCTCTGAGGTATTTCCTAAATCGGCTCCGCTTAATGAAGGTTTTCTGCATGGCCGGCCTTTCGTCGGGCTTACGGATTTTTTTCTCTGAAGCATATCCAAAGGCTTTTGCATTGCCGGGCTTTCTCCCGGACTTAAGGATTTTTTCCTCAGAGGTATTTCCAAGTCCGGCTTCGCTTACTAGTGCTGTGTGAACTGTCGGGCTTAAGGATTTTCTCCTCTGAGGTATTTAGAAAACCGGCTTTGATTACTAAAGATTTTCTACATTGCTGGCTTTCATCCGAGCTTAGGGAATTTGTCCTGAGATATGTATTTAGAAAACCGGCTACGCTCAATAAAGAATTTCTGAAAAAATCTTTGTTATATCTGACGAGCCCATAAAAAATTTTGAACTCGGTTTTGAAATACCTCAGTTGAGAAAATTCTTAAGCCCGGCCGAAGGCCGACAATACCGAATATCTTCAATACGCGAAATCTGCTGTAAGCAAAGCAGGTTTTGGAAATAGCTTAGAGGAGAAAACTCTTAAGCTTGTCTTCGTTTACTAAGGGTTTTTGGAATTGTCCGCTTTGGCCGGGCTTAAGAAATTTGTCCTCTGAGGTATTTAGAAAACAGTCTACGGTCACTAAAGATTTCCTAAAAAGCATTGTTTATGTCATAAGCCCATAAAGAATTCTGCACTTTCATATTTCATATATTTTTGGACTTTATTGCATTTGAAAAATGCAGTAAAGCCAAATAAGCTTTTCACGTGCTTACATGTTCATTTTACTTAAGTATAAAATCAAACCAAAAAAAAGCTTGTCTTAAGTAGAACAAAAAATCAGAAAAATTGGAATGAAGAAAAAATAAACCAATGGTAACACTGGCAAAGTGCAGTTAATATCAACTTGAAAGTAATTTAATTCTAGTATTCGATTTTCACGAAAAAGTTGTATATATAAGAATTGAAATCACATTCAACAGAGCCACCTGACTGAGCACTGACGATGGAAGTGTAGCGGATTCCGAAAGTGGCGCTACTCTGTTCTGCTGTATACGTTGAAAAATTAAGTTGTGCTAATTTTTGCCTTGTTCCTTGGAATATTAATCATGTCCAATTCTTTCGGAATTAAACGTTTCGAACCTTAGCCTAATAATCAATTTGGATTCACAAGCAAATACGTTCGAAATAATCTTATTAATAAAATAGATTCCATTTTCATGCGGTTTCCTTGAAAGTTTTTATTTGTCAAATGTTTATAGAAAAAAGAGACACAACCGCCTCCGTAAAGTTGTATTTCGACTCTAAATATATTTATGAAATCCAAGTTTCCTAAAAAAAAATTTACCTTTTTTGTAAACAAATGTCAAAATGTTTTTTGATTTATATAAAGTAAAAATACAGTTCATTTAAGGGCATAATACACAATCAATCAGCTTGATGTCAGATTCGTGTACGTGTGCTTGGCGAAAAATCAAAACCAAGTAGATTTTCCATCAATCGTCGTCGGTGTCACTAATACTAACGAAATTTCACACATACTATGACCCCGCTTGTCAAGCATGTTGACTGTGTATATTGCCCTTTACAATAGTCTGCTTGGCAGAAAGGAAAGAGTTGTGTCAAGGCGAATTCATACTAGGTGGCCGCAAGAGCCCATCTGTTTACGTATATGTTTACACATTTGGCCTGTCAGCAGTGTTAATATATCAGCTTTTTTGACAGCCCAAATGTAAATTCTCCACGGCGAATTCTCTTGCGACTACCTGGTGTTGTTCTACCTTGAGTTGTGTCTATTAAAACAAACCAAGGCGAATTCATAACAGGTGGTGTTATCAGCACAACTGATTGTTCAAGGAACTGCCAAACTTTCCTTATAAATTTTTTTTATTTAAATAAATTGAAAAAATTTTAATGTAAATTTGTTAATTCTTTTAACAATTGCTTGAACAAAAAAGTTGCTTTGTTGTATCAATTCGCCGATGACTATACCTTATTATCTACCTTGCAACAAACTATAACCCCCATATGCAAAACAAATAAAGTGTCTTTGAAATGTATGTAAAAACAAAATGTCCATAGAAAAACCGGTTTTAACATACATTTCAAACACACTTTATTTTTTTGCATATGGGGGTTAGAGTTCAATACTAGCTCCATGAAATTGGCCCCAATGAAAAATGGTCCCAAACCAAAATGAAAAATGGCCCCAAAATTTTGTATTGAAAACAACAACACGAATTTTGGGACCATTTTCCTTATTTTTGGGCCATTTTGTATTTTTTAAATTGGGGGAATTTTTCCTATATTTTGGGGTCATTTTTTCAGTTTTAAGTTTGTGAAAAATGGCTCCAAACTATTGCCTTACAATCTGCCTTTAGGCAGTCTTGACGAAGGATTTTATCCGATTGAAGAGTGGCTTTGCTGAGTAGATTTTTGCATAGCGGGCCTTTGGCCAGGCTTAAGGGTTTTGGATCCAAGTATATCGAAAGGCGGCTTCGCTGGGCTTAAGAGTTTTTCTCTCTCAGTATATCGAAAAGTGGCTATGCAAAAATCCTTACTCCTAGAGGAAACAATTCTTAAGGGCGGCCAAAGGCGGCTATGCAAAAATCTTTACTCAGGGAAGCCGCTTTTCGGTATACCTAGAGGAAAAAACCTTTAGGCCCGCCCGAAGGCCGTCTATGCAAGAATTTTTACCCAGCCAAGCCGCTTTTCGATATACCTAGAGGAAAACCCTTAAGCCCGGCCGAAGGCTGGCTATGCAAAAATCTTTACTCAGCGAAGCCGCTTTTCGATATACCTAGAGGAAAAAACCCGGTTATTTTGTCCGTAAAGATGACACATACCCATGTACATGTGTATGTGTCCCACATAGCATTTGGAAGATTTTTTAACCAAAAATCACCAAAGACTACATTAGATGATCAAAGAGTGATTAATCAGCAGCAATTAATTTGGAAAATTTTTTTTCCTACCAAATTTTCGACAAAAATCTACCAAAACCGTTTAAAGCCCACCAATTTCTTAAAATTTATCGATTTTGTTTTTTAAAACATTCTAGTAATCAAATTTTAAATACATCTTCTTTAAAAAATTTTGAGTTTTAATGGATTTATCGCACATACATATTCCAAACGTAGAGCTCTTAGTTTTGTACTTTTATTCCTATCGTTTTTATTTTACCATCTTCATATTCCGTTCATTTTGTATTTAAATTTTACAGCGACAAAGTTGTCATACCTCCAGAAGATTCTTTAAACTTTTTTATACGCAAAGCTAGCACTAAGCTTTCAAATCTGCAGCATGTTGTTAAAAAATTACACTGAATTAATTCAAAGATAGGCAGATCACTTTATAACTCTTAACAAATAAAGAAATATCTAAATCTAGAATCGGTATTTTTTCAAGATTTATAAACTTATTTTGAAAAATGTAAATATAAATTAGATAGACATTATAGTCCTCCACTCTTAAAAAAAATTATATTGATTTACATTAATTCAAGTACTTAACTTAAGCCGAAATAATAACTTCCGTCTTAAACCTATTCAGTTCGAATAATAATTACGTACAAATATAAATCCAATTGAAATGTGTATCTTAAAAGAACGATAATTTGCAAGTTTTGAATAAAAAGTTAAAGAATTTTTACAGTTTGCCTGGAAAAAAAGACGACATAGACTAAATAAAGTTTAATACATATTCCACAAGATCGACGAAACTTTTTTGATTTAATTCATTAAATTTTTACAAGCTGCGTTGAAAACCTTTTTTAATAATTATGCAATAGAATACAAATATTCTCAAACCTAAAAAAAGGTTTAGCCTAACATTCCACCAAACGAAAAAACTCCTATCAAATAATGGCAACGCTGTTCATCAGTTGCGCGTTTAAACCAAGACACGAAAAGGCTTTCCTTAAATCCTTAAGCTGGAGGTACATACCGTGCGTTAAGCGGCAACGCTTTCCTCGCTTTTTGAACTTTTAACGCTTTAAAAATGGCAAGTTACACACCACGCTTTTTATGCTTTTTTGCTTATAAAATTTTAAGCCTTTGACGGCTATTTTTTGTCTTGCCTGTACGTTTTATTTTTCTTTATATATTTAATGCATTTTTGATCCATTGTTTAATATAAAAAAAAACTAATTTCTAATAACTTATTTCCATCGAACAAACATTTTAGCATATGAATCTGGCAGCATTACCTGTCATTTTGTATACAACGCGTGAAAGTTGAAGAATGTTCAACTTTTCGCGAGGTACGCGCGTCGCAAACTTCTCTTTGTAACTTGCCTTGTGGAAACACACTATTTTAACTTTTTTGACAGAAGTCTGTAACGCATTAGCGCATTGAACGCATGCTATGTACCTTCACCTTTAGAAAGCGACTTGTGCGCAATCATAAATCGATCATGTTTATGCGCGAAACTGAATATTTTAAGAATATTCTCGAAATGTGACTGTTTTGAGTATTGTTATAAGAGTAAGTTTATGTCAGCTTTGTGCTGCCGATATTGTAGGCAGTAACTTAGTTGAGTGGATGGTGAGTAAGGTTACAAATCCGAAGGAGCTTGGTTCGATTCTCAGTTGAAATAAATTTATATTTTACTGACGAGTCATAGAAGACTCTTTCATAAGAGTCTCGGCTGGGGTTCCATTTTCTACCGACAAAATTATCTTTTATGATCAGAAAATGAGCACATAAACGATTATTTTAATCGAGCAGAGGAGCCAAAAAAGACTCGAATATGATCAATAATTTTATAAAATGCTAGCTGAGATGTTATATAAAAAAATTTTATATACATACACATATATATATATATTTTATTTATTCATGCTCACATCATTAAAAGTAGTACGTACCATCGTTATGTTATACGAAGCGAATTTTATTTGGTATGTAGGCTATAATATCGTCTATAATACCATCAAATTTTAGTTTACAAAAAAATCGCCAAAACTATTATCATGCTGGCAACGCTGAGTTGCTTAAGGGGAATTTATTTTATTTTGCCTATAAATTCGCCTTGTATTTGCTCTCACACATTTCTATTTCATTATTTTACTTCCTTCCTCTTTTTTTAACGAGCACAATTAATACAGGAACGACTCAAAGAAAACAAGCAATCAACAGATGCTGCGCGGTCGACTTTGCAGCTTTGACTTGAACAAACCAATGCAATTTTTCACCTTAAAAGCAAAAATTATTTTAAAAAACTGAATAACACTATAATAAAACAACACTTTTTCTATATTAATTGAATATTTTTTATAAAAATTCAACACTTCTTACTAATTTTATTCAAAATTTAAGTAAAAGCACTGGCGTCACCGACAATTTTCTAATAAACTGATGAAATAATTGAGACGTGAAAAAGAGTTGAAAAACAGCGTTGTCAACTTGGTGTTTTTAGAGTTATTGCACGCATGGTGCTTTTATTATTCATCTCTAGTACTTTTTTATTTTGCTTGGTGACACGAAAGTTTTTGTAATTGTAAATTTATATATAGAAAAAGTCCAGATATGCGAAAGTTACAGTGAGTCTATACCTGATAAATTTTTATCATGATAAATGTCAAACCGTTACCAAGACAAAATTGTATCAGGTATAGACTTCATTTATTACGGTCCTTTTCACAATAAACGATTAAAAGTTAACGTGGACTTTAACGGCAAGTTCGCCATACAAAACTTGTCGTTAAAGTTCACGTTAACTCCTAATCATAGATTGTGAAAAGGGCCATTAGTGTTATTGCAGTAGTGTCTTGACAATTTTGTCAGAGCTCAAGCTCAAACAAATTTGTCTTGATAAAAAAACTTAAACAAACTGTTTGACGTTTTAATTTATTTTCAAAAACTAAAATGTTTTCATACAATATTTTTACAAAAAAAATATATAGAATAAAGAAAAATAAAAGCAGTTTAATAAAAAATAATTAAAGTAGTGCATGAATAGTGGCGAAGAAATTGTGACTTATCATAAGAAAAAACCATAAGGTCTTCGCATGTATGCTTGCACAAACAAAAATTTGAGAACGGCTCTGTCGACGGTTTGTTATTTCTTATGATAAATTTTTATCAAGTATAGACGGCAAGTTACAATATACGAAAAGATTCTCACACAATGTTGTTGAAGAAGCCATTTTTTTCTTGCTTTTTTTTACTTTTTACCCTACGTCTCCACGTAGCAATTTTTATTGCGACAGGTACCAAGCTTGATATAAAATTATACAACTTAAAAAAAATAGTTTAATTTTTAATATAGAATTTGACAATTGCAGGCAATAAAAATTGTTACAATTACAGCGGATGAGTACTTCAAGAAAAGTGCATTAATTTATTAAATGTAAGTAATTCCAATGTGGATTTATACAGGTGATATTATAAGCACAGCTGTTCTACTTTTTTCCGCAAATCAGAGGATCGTATGTCAAAATTTGTATATGTTGACATAGGGTCTGCGATGTCAAATGTTATTGTAATGTTGTCATTGTTTTAGAATCAACACCACGTGATAAAATTAATTCGCTTTGAGTAATTCATTATGTTTACACACATAATTTTTCAACTAAAACTTATTAGCGATTTCACAGTTTAGAGAAATTAAAACAAAACAAAAATACTCATAGATGAAAATTTCACAGAAATAAAAGCGATTATCAGCTGAATATCGAATAATTTAAAGTGGAAAAGAGTGTTTGGGATATTTATGAATGTACTCCTTATAGGATCTGTTTTAAGATTAGCATGCCTGTGTAACCCTTGTTAAGGAATTTAAAAATTGACAATGGAAACTTTAAGAAATATATGTATTAAGATAATATTGTTAAGGCAAATGATGACTTTATTTAAGTGCGAAATATAAACTTACAATACTCTGAAAACAGCAGGAGATGCATACCAACAATCTGTTTTTTTTAAAGATGCTGAAATGAAACTGTAGCTAAAGCAGCTTTATTAAGTTGTTTTTTCGGACTACCAGGTGGTTTCTTCATGTCACAAGCGCGACTTTAAGAGGCAAAACCAAATCAAAATAACCTAAAGAATTAGTACTTGAAACTAGCGTATGCTGCCAGCACACACTGCTTTTGTATTTTTTTAACCATAATGGATGCCATTGATTCTAGGGTTTGCACAGTGATTACAATCTTAAACGATATCGTGTTTAATCGCGTCTTTTAATCGTAATCATAATCGAAGCCATTAATCATTTATGTCAAACGCCTTCACCATTGAACTTTTTTCTCATCTAAGATCTGTTTAAACTGTTTCAATTTGTATACATGACAAATTTAACTCATTGGAATTTTAAATTTAAAGTTTATATATAAAATATATATACACATATTGGCTGAACCAGGGACTGAAACCATGAAAAAAATGGGTTCAGGTTCGGGTTCGGGTTAATCAAAATAAAAAGTTCAGGTTCGGGTTCGGTTCAGGGTTCGGATTCGGGTTCGGGCTTAAAACCAACATTTAAACGCGCGCAATTATTTTGTTTAATAATAAAATACATAAATCAATTTTACATTCACGTTTTTTATACTTTTAAATACTATTGTGCCTGTTCTGTAAATCGAGTCGATTTAAAAACGCTCGATTTAGAAAAATTAAATTCACTAATAGCAAACTTTTTTCATATTTTTTTGTTATTTCATATTTTTTAGAGCTTAAACTATCATATCTGAAATGAATTTACTATATAAGATTTAAAATAGGGATGTAACGATACGCCGTTTTGCCGATCCGATACCGATACCGATATTTAAAAATAAATATCGCCGATACCGATTCCGATACGAATATTGCAATTGAGTTCAAGTTTAGATTAACAAAACTCAAGCGCAATTTTTTTTCTTATACAAAATTACAGTGTAAGAGATTATTAATATTTAAAATTGATATTAACCCAGTATAAAAATTGGAAGTAATTTTTAAGGAGCTACATTTTCTTTGCTTCCAAAAAATCTGTATTAAAAATATGCAGATAATTAGTAAAAAAGCAAGAAGAAATTTTTAATTCCTTTATAATTTTAAAAAATAATCTCCATGCTTTTTAAAAAATCGATTTTTAAAGGACATTTATCAACTAATAGTCTTCTAAATAACTTAATAGCTTAATTATTAAAAGTGTTCTGAAAGCTTATATTTATTCACTTAAATTTACATGAAAATACAGTTTTCAATTTGAATTCGCATTAAAAAAAAATTTTGAAAATGGGTAATTTTTTATCCTTTTTCCTTGAGGAAAAATCATTATAGAACACGGAAAAAGAAATTTGGCCTAGCATCGCTTCCAATTGGGTGATTGGTAATCGAAAAACAGAACTTCTTGCAATGGCAAGGATATGTAAAACTAATTAGGTTATCAGGTCGCTGGTGAAAATTATAAAGAAAGGGTTCCAGCCCACTTGGGTCCAATAATAATGGTCCCTTTGTGATAAAACTAATTAGAAATTGTCCAAATTCGCAAAACTTTCAGATCGTGAATTCTACATTTTCATGACTTCTTTGGAGTGTCTTTTTTTTTTGCTGGAAAAAGATTTAAAAAACAACGAATTGAATTTGAATTCATGGTAAAATTAACGAAAAATAAATAATTTCCGGATTGCGAATTCTACATTTTCATGACTTCTTTGGAGTGTCTTTTTTTGCTGGAATAAGATTTAAAAAACAACGAATTGAATTTGAATTCATGGTAAAATTAACAAAAATAAATATTTTTTTTTACAAAATAACAGCATAAAATATTATTAATTTTTAAAATTGATATTAATAAGATTTAAAAAATAACGAAATGAATTTAGTTCATGGTAAAATTAACAAAAGATAAATAATTTGTCAGAAAAAAACTCTGAAATTGTTTTAAAAGTATCGTCGTATCGACAGTAAAATATCGCCGATACCGATGTATTGGAAAATCTGAAGTATCGCCGATATATCGGTATCGGTATCTGTATTCGTTACATCCCTAATTTAAAATACATCAATGGGGCGGGGCCATTATTTATTTTTGGAAACCGATAAATTTACTCGGATTCGGTTTACCGAACAGGGCCGTAATTCTTTTCTTTTTTTTTTATTTAATTAAATTTAACTTATTTAGCTTTCAAAAAAATTTACATAAAAAATATACTTCAAATTATTAGAAATACCCAAAACAAGAAAAAGCAAAAATTTTGCTTCAAATTTTGCGTCAAAAAAGGCATTGAAAAAAGTCTGTAATGTAATGCCTTTTTAACCTGGCTTTTTTTGACAAATTTCTTTTGAATTCCCTACGAAAAGTCACACACATTTACATTACAGACTTTTTATCCATGCCTTCTTTGACGATTATATACATGCTTAATGCTGAGAGTACGAAAACGACAAAGAGAAATAACAAAAAATCCCTCAAATTTCAATTTGTGCCTTTTTTCTTACCCCGCTAGCTTCTCACCACCTCTCTCTCTCTCTCTCTCAAACTAAAAGAGCCAGCGTTTAAAGACAGGCGAAAAAGGCACAATGTAAATTGCATGTTAGAGATAAATATTTATACACAACACTCATTCGCTGCAACATCGTAATATCTCATAAATTGCTTATAGGTGCAGTTTGTCTGAACTTGGGACTTGTAACGAACGAGTTTTGCTTCTCAGCTACTCACATGCATGTTTACATATAAAATACTCGTAGAATAACAAAAGTGTTTGTGAAAAATAAAAGAAACTTTATATACATACAATTGCCTATGTTATTTATTTCATGTGGAATTAAAATTTGCGGAATTATCATAGCATTGTTGTTGTAAATTAATATTTATAACAACAATGCTTTGTTAATTCCGCACATTTTAATTCCACATGAAATACATAACATACCCAAATATACATATTCGGCCATGTTCTGTATTTCATGTGGAATTAAAATGTGCGAAATTATCAGAGCATTGTTGTTGTAAATTAATATTAATAACAACAATGCTTTGATAATTCCACATATTTTAATTCCACATGAAATACAGAACATACCCAAATATACATATTCGGCCATGTTCTGTATTTCATGTGGAATTAAAATATGCGGAATTATCTAAGCTTTACTGTTGTAAATTAATATTAATAACAACAATGTTTTGATAATTCCACATAAAATACAGAACATACCCGATTAATATGATATAAATACTATTTTTCTGTTGCAAACGCGTCTATGCTTTTATTTTACAGCACATAATAATTATTTCTTAAGTTTTTCTATTGTTTCTTTTTTACTTTATCTTCTTATTTTTATTTTCTGCAATGTGAAGCCAACTGATCAGACACAAATTAATCAGAATTTACTCACCTGCTGGAAAAGTAAACAAACGGACCTATTCATGATAATGAAGATATGACCGTTCGAGTACCCAAAAGTTTTTACAAATTTTTACTGAACTTTACTGCATTTTACTAAATTGCGTTCGTTTACACAAAATACAGTAAATGAGAACACAAATTGGGAGCGTAAAGTGACAGTTCATGACTGAGTATTTACCGTACCTATGGTATTTACCAAAGTAGATTAATTTATTAGGTAGTGTTGAAAGCACATATGATTTCTCTAACTTTTGCCTACTGTCAAAATTTGTACGTTTGTTTACAAATTTCCACCTGTGTGTGTATGTGTGAAACGAAACAAGTGTGAAGATAATAGGTCTGTTCAATAACTGAAAGTTGTTACTAATTGTTACTAGTTGTTACTGGATAGATCTTTTGTTAACAAAATAAATGTTTGAAAAATTCATGAAAAAGATAACTTTTTCTAATTTTAATGAATTATTAAGATATTGTTAATTTTTAAGAAGTCATGATAGTGGATTTATTTTTTTCCACTACTGATATTTAGTAATATAATTTTGTTTAAATTGTGCAATTTTTCGTATTGTACAATAATATCGCCAATGTGTATGTCATATTCGAAGATGGCACAATATATTGGCAAAAATCAAAACGCCTTTGATTTTTATTGTACAATAAGGAAAATTGTGTAATATGGTGGCAACATTGTTCAGTGCTATATTTACTTTTTCACTGTCAGGAGAATTGGGCAATATTTTCTTTGAAAATATTGTGACATTTATTGCATAGTATAGGTCAGAACGACAATAATATGTACAATAACATATGCAATAATATTGTACATTGGATGGGCCGCTTAAAAATTAGTTTTCCAAATATCCGTATATTTAACAATTTTCGACATGCAATGTATGGAATACACACAACAAAAAACACTTCGTCCCGTTTTGTCATGGCATGATACCGCAAAAAGACCGATACAAATACAGCGTTACGGGAAAAGTCCATGCCACATATTCTGCTCCACTCGGCCCTCCGATTGGCTTTTGCAACGCAAAACCAGCTTCCGTTGCCAGCCTTTTGTTTCTTTTTTTGCTAACACACTCAAAATATTTTTTAAACCGCTTTTTTATTTAAATTTATTATTTATTTTATTTTAATAAAATTTCCGTTTGATTTGTCGGCTTTAGATTTATTTATTTATTTTTTTTTAATTTTTTCTTTACATTGTTTTCTCACTTCAACAGGTGGTATGAAATAAACAACTTTTGATAGTTCAAGTGGTGTAAATAGAGAAACAGCTGTGGTTTCTCCACTACCTGTATAAATATACCTTGCCACTACCTGTATTAATAGGTACGTTTGTTTACTTTTACAGTAAAATGCAGTAAATGTGTAATTACTGAGTAAACTGAAAATTTTACTCTCAAAAAACGCTATTGCCCAATAAAGTACGCGAACGGAAAAATAGTAAAAATTCGTAAGATTAATGAAACAGCTGATGGCACATATATGTAGTGCTGAAAAACATTACATTGTTACTACTCAGCTCTTTTTCTTATTGGTAATCGATACAATACTTTTTATAACACGAAAATTTTAAGAAAATATAAATAATTCATTTTATGTAATCTTTTCCATATGTTTTTTATACTTTATTTGAGTATTTTAATTTGTGTCTAGTTAAATTTATTCAAAAGTACGTGATCATTTGTGTCTGCTATTGATTACCTTAAAAACAAGTGCAGTACTAAGTAGTCAAGTATTTAGCATTTTCACAACACTAACAAATTAAAGTAATACAAACAAAACAAAACAAATGGTTTCTAAAACTTTTATTTTCTTTTTTAATGCTATATGCTTGAAGTAACAAGCGAAAAATCTCATAATAAGTATTAACTTTTTATTTTTGTTCCAGTTTTATTTAATTTTGTCCTTTTTCGCTAATTTTTTTCAAAAATTGTATACCTACTTTTATTCGTTTACCATTTGCATCATATCTTTCTCATTTTACTAAATTTTACTAGCAAAACTTTCTGCAGTAAAAATTTGTAAATACTCAGTCATGAACTGTCACTTTACTCTCTCAATTTGTGTTCTCATTTACTGTATTTTGTGCAAACGAACGCAAAGTAAAATGCAATAAAGTTCAGGCAAAATTTCTAAAAACTTTTGGGTACTCGAACGCACATATTGTATCGTGTTATGTACATATATCGTCTCCAATATCTGTTATTTTAAATCTTGTTTTCGAATTAATTCTGTATTTTATCCACTTGTGTTCTTAGTTTGCATATTTATAAAAATTATAATTTACCAAAATAACGTAAGCACACAATTATAAAATTAGTATTTAAGAGGTTTTATTAATCATTATTATTAAAAAAGTATAAGATCTCTGGTTATATGTTTCATACTTTCGTAAATAAGTATGTATGTATGTATGTATTATAAAATTTCTGAACTAATAGTTTATCCAAAAATGGATATAATTACGGAGAGTAAGACATATGTATGTATGTACATCAGTAACATGACAGCCTTGGTCTGGATTATGTATGAAAACTTATACTTCGTACGATAATCAACAATAATCCAAAAGAAATATGCAAGAGCTGTAAATTTTATCTAATATGCAATTAAAATATATTTTGTAATTTAGATATACATAAGTATGCAAGTATCTGCTCCACATACTTTGAAAATCCTGTTACTCAGTATATACAACATATGATGAATTGGAGTCCATTTCGTTAATTTCCATTTGTATGAAATTGTTAGTAGCTGCATGTTGTTGTACGGAAGGACTGTTGGAATTATTGTTGCTAGTATTGCTTCCACTACGTACAGGCATTGATGATTTACTACGTTTTGATCTGGCATGTGTAAGAATATGAGACTTAAGATTTGTAGATTGGGCAAATTTTTTATTACAGTCATCGAAAGGGCAAACATATGGTCTATCGCCGGTATGAATACGAACATGTGTTCTTAAATTAAAATCCAAGGAAAATCGTTTTCCACAACCTTCAAAGGTACACTGAAAAGGTTTTTCGCCCGTATGCACCAATTGATGCCTTTTCAACTTTGAACTTTCCACAAACGCCTTGCGACACTCTGAACACACATGGACCCGTGGTCCGTGGGTGTGTAAATGCTTGCGCATTGCTGAGTTATCACGAAAAAGTTTATTACAACCCTTGTTAGGGCAAGCGAATGTTTTCTCTGGTAATGCTGGAATCAAATGGCTAATAACATTAGAGGCATTATTAGTTTCGTTCGAAGGAGCAGTGTTGCTGGATGAGGTATCGTTTGAGTTGTAGCTTAAAGAAAGTGGCGTTGGTAATGTTGAACTTTTTGTTTGATCGTTATTTATGTTTTGCAAAACGACACCCATAGATCCAGTCATTAATAAATTATTCGCCGTAGTATTATTTCCATTTAGGGAGTGTATTTGAACATGATTAGAGGATGCGTCCTCATCAGAGTTTATACAGCTTTCGTTAATATTTGATAATAATGTTGTGGAATTTACAATATCTGTTATTGATGGCATAGAGTTTGTTGTTGTAATCAATGCATTTGAAGGTACCATGGTTTGTTTAAGAATATTTATTTGTTGTATACTATTTGTGGATGATGCAACGCTACTTGATTTATCTGAGTAGGGGTTGGAACGTGAGCATATAGTACTTTGCGGCTTTTTGCTTTCATTGATATTTAAGTTGACAGCTAAAGGTAAACTTGGAGAAACCGTTAATGAGCTATTGAAAGCTGACGTAGCAGCATCATCTATTATAAGTTGGTGTTCCTGCAGTTGCATTAATATATGCTGATGTAATACTTCTGGTTGCAAATTAGAAGCGGTATCAAGTAACGATGTGGGTAATATAGTTGATGGTGTAGCTGATGTTGTATTATATACGTTAGTATTTGTACATTGATCGAGTAATTTAATATATTCTTGATCGTTTTGACAATCACGATTTTCACCATCAATTGTGGCAGCATCTTCTTGATCTTCTTCATCGTCGGATATACTAGATGCCCACATAGACACACTGAACTCTCCTTCCAAAGTTTTAATTTGCACTTGTTTCTGCTCCCAACGTCTAGGTTTTGTTGTCTCCCCTATCATTACTTCACCTTTCCGGCGCAAGTGACTCGTGGCATATTTATTTAATGTTGTAGATGATGACTGAAAAAAGTTGGGAACCGGCGTCTCCGATTGAAAATTTTGATTGTGCTGAATTGTAGTTGGCGATACTTTCGATGTGTTCATAACGGAAGCTAATGTATCACTAGTTTGTAAACTAAATCTCTTCTTTATTCTGTTTATCTCGTACTCTTTTTTCTTCTTGTTTGTTCTCTTCATTTATACCTGTAAACGCTTGGGCTTTTGCTACGTTGTAATCTATGCTTTGGAATCGTGGTGTGCCATAATTATTCCTGGAAATACCATAAATTAAAAATAGATTTACATATGTATGTAGATAATCAGGTATGTGATGAAAAACAATTTATACACAAAAACGATAAAGGTTGTGATGTACATATTTGCTATTAGTCGTTTTGTCAATAATTTTTTTTGTTAGACAGGCCTGGGACTCCTCAGTCAATTTGGATACATAGTGCTGAGCTTCGATGCCTATAATTACTTTTTATTAATTGACTCTGGTTCTCGAGATTTACCATTATGTTGAAAATTAAGAAGGGTGCACCACATAATGTGCTATAACTCGAGAACTAGCCGTTTGATTTAATTAAAAAATATAAGTAGCTAAAAATTTAGACTAAAACTATCTTCAAACTATGTTTTTATAAATTCTTGGCTTGTCTTATTGAGAAAGTTTTGTCAAACAAACACATTTTCCAAGAAAATTTTGATTTTTTTTTAAGAAAAAATATCTAAAATGAAAAAATCTTAAACTTTATTCTCAAATTATATACCTACACATTTTTGGTACAAGCAAAATAAGCCAAATTTCATTAAAATCGATCGCAATTAAGATAGGAAACTCACTTGATCAAAATCATGATTTTTTTAGGTTTTTTTTTACTTTATGAATTAATTAGACTCGCTGTAGAGGAGCTCAAAAGTTGGAGACGATGTAAAGACATATATTCCAATGAAATGGTGATGTACATATTTAAATACAATAGTTCCCGCTTAAATTGAAATTTTTCTGTATGTATATAAGTATATGAGAAGATAAGATGTTTATTATACTTTTCGCCTCATTCAATGGTGCAATTATACTTTTGTGCCTTTGGAAATGAAAAACACGCTTATGCATAAAAAAATAGCAGAAAATTGCCAAAAGTAGAAAAAATATCGCCAAAAATTATTTTTTATAATTTTTTTTCAGCAAAATTCAGGAACCATTAATGATTACATAAAAATGTATAAGAAAAATTGAATGAGTTCTAAATTAGAACCAGAAATTAACTGCCTGTTTTTGTAAATAAAATAAAAATTTTCGTTAAGGGCCCAATAAACTCGCATACATGAATGGCATACATGAAAACTTACAAACATTTGTCAGTTTTTCTCCTCACACTGTTCATGGAAACTGACAAACATTTATTTAAAATTTTTAAATTTTAGATAAAATTGCGACAAAACCAATTGTGATTTAAAATTTGAATTGAAAAATATAAATAATCTAAAAAAATATGTCGCTGCATATGAAAATATTATAAATTTTATACGTTTTCCTTTGATATATATATGAAATGTGTGAGCAAAGAAGAAATTATTTAAAAAATTTTAATATTCGTCCAACATGTATGTCATTCAAAAAATTTAACCATACACAGTCAAGGAATCCGTCCAACATGGCATGTATGTCATACAAGTATGTGAGTATAGAGTACCCTTTAGGCAATTTATATTGGAACAACAATAGAAAAAAAAACTCAAATTTGTTTTTGTTTTCAATTCAAAGTCCCTAACGAAAATGTTTATTTTATTTACAAAAAAGCGTATTAACAAGCAGTAAGAACCAAAAACTTACTGCCTGTTCGCCGATGTCGAAGGAGTTCTTTCTTTCGCACAAATTACATTTAGCAAAAACAAATTCAAAAATTTTGTTATTGTTTTAAATGTAATTATGCGAAAGAAAGAACTCCTTCGACATCGGCGAACAGGCAGTTAAAATAAAAAGTTTTCATTGGAAAAGTAAAATATTCTTATGGGTACCCTATACTCCCATACTTCTATGACATGCATGCCATACTTTACGGATTCCCTGACTGTGTATATATTTCCATACAAATTTTAGACAAGCAGTGCTTGTTTGCAGTGTTGAAACGGCACATTAATAATTTCTTCTTTGCTCACACATTTCATATGGTGAATGTAAATATCAAAGGAAAACGTACAAAATTTAGATTTTTTCATATGCGGCGACATATTTTTTTAAATTATTTATATATTTCAATTCAAATTTGAAATCGCAATTGGTTCTGTCGCAATTTTATCTACTTTAAATATGATTATAAATTGAAAATTTTTTAGTTTTCTTTTGAAAAAAATTTAAATAAATGTTTGTCAGTTTCCATGAATAGTGTGAGGAGAAAAACTGACAAATACCAATGTTTGTCAGTTTTCATGTATGCGAGTTTATTGGGCCCTTTACGTACAAATTGATTTTTTTTCTTATCACAAAAGAAAAATAAAAAAGAAAATAAAAAAGATATTCAGTATGTTCTGTATTTCATGTGGAATTAAAATGTGCGGAATTATCAAAGCAAATTAATATTTATAACGACAATGCTTTGATAATTCCGCATATTTTAATTCCACATGAAATACAGAACATACTCGATTTATTTTTAAAGTACAATCAAGGTAAATCAACACCAGGTAGTCGCAAGAAAATTCGCCGTGGAGAAAACTGACCCCAAACTTAGAAATGAAAAATGGCCCCAAAATATAGGGTCCCAATTTAATAAATAAAAAACGAAAAATGGCCCCAAAAATCGTTTGTTGTTGTTTTCAATGGAAAATTTGGGGTAATTTTTCGGTGCAGTGCTATAATGGCATGTGCCATATGCTTCTCAATGCTTTTGGGCAGTACCGCCATACGAAAAAAGAGGACGTACCGGAAATAAAGCTAAATTTTATTAGCTATTGCCATTATAATCTGCCTTCAACCCGTCTTGACGAAGTCTTATATCCGCTCGAAGAGCGGCTCCACTGAATAAATCTCGTGGCATAGCCGGCCTTTGGCCGGCTTACGTGTTTCTTTCTCTAGGTATATCGAAAGGCGGCTTCGCTGAATAAAGATTTTTGCATAGCTGGTCTTCGGCCGGGCTTAAGAGTTTCTCTCTCGGTATATCGAAAAGTGGCTATGCAAAAATCCTTACTCAACGAAGCCCCTTTTCGATATACCTAGAGGAATAAACCCTTACGCACGGCCGAAGGACGGCTATGCACAATTCTTTACCCAGCGAAGCCGCTTTTGGATATACCTAGAGAAAAAACCCTTAAGCCCGGGCGAAGGCCGGCTATGCAGAAATCTTTACTCAGCGAAGCCGCTTTTCGATATACCTAGAGGAAAACCCCTTAAGCCCGGCCGAAGGCCGCCTATGCAAAAATCTTTATTCCGCGAAGCCGCTTTTCGATATACCTAGAGAAAAAAACCTTTAAGCCCGGCCGAAGGCCGGATATGCAGAAATCTTTACTCAGCGAAGCCGCTTTTCGATATACCTAGAGGAAAGAATCCTTAAGCCCGGCCGAAGGCTGGCTATGCAGAAATATTTACTCAGCGAAGCCGTCTTTCGATATACATAGAGGAAAAACCCCATAAGCCCGGCCGAAGGCCGGCTATGCAAGAATCTTTATTCAGCGAAGCCGCTTTTCGATCTACCCAGAGCAAAAAACCCTCAAGCCCGGCCAAGGGCCGACTATGCAGAAATATTTCCTAAGCTCGTTAAGAAAAAACGGGCCCAAATTAAAAAATGAAAAATTGCCCCAACATAGGAAAAATGATCCCAAACAAATAAATAAAAAATGAAAAAAGGCCCCAAAATAGGAAAAATGGCCCCAAAAAATTTTGTTGTTGTTTTGAATGTAAAAATTTTTAAGCCATTTTTCATATTTTAGCAAACTTAAAAATTAAAAATGGCCCCAAATATTTTCTATGCAAACAACAACAAATATTTTTGGGTCCATTTTTTCCTATTTTGGGGCCATTTTTCATTTTTGGTTTGGGGTCATTTTTCATTTTTCAGTTTGGGTCCATTTTTCATTGGGGCCATTTTTCAAGGAGCCCAAAAAAAGCACAAAAACGAAAAAACCGCTAAAACTAAAAAAATCGCCAAAATTAAAAATATCGCAAAAACCACCATAAGTTAAAAATCTCAAAAATTAAAAAAATAATCGCAAACGCAAAAAATGCCAAAACGAAGAAGCAAAAAAACAAAAAACAAAACTAGAAAATCGCATAAACGAAAAAAGCGCTCAAACGAAAAAAACATGAAAACAACAAATGCTAAAACTAACAATATAACTAAAATTAAAATAATCGCCAAAACGAAAAAATCGTAAGAAAAAGCAAAAATTCGTTAAAATTAAAAAAGCTAAAACAAAAAAAAAACTCAAAACATAAAAAAGTCCCCAAAACAAACAAAAATCGCCTAATCGAAAAAAATAAATAATGAATATGGTATTCGAACGGAAGCCTTCGTGTGCGAATTAGTGAATTTATTTAATTTCAGCGTAGGAAAGTTGTTATGTATGTACCCTACGGTAAATGGCACTGACACAAAACAAGTCACGTGACCGGTCCCCAGGTGGTAGGGACCAGTCCGAGTTCTAACACTTCCTATGAAGCGGACCAGCCACTTTTACATGGGGATGGCCTAGGATGGGGTTAATTGATACTTTGTATACACCTTGTACCTTGTCTCTGAACTATCTTATGCAGTCCTAATCGGTGTCGAATAATATAGATTATATATAAATATTATTCCAAAATTCAGCTGTAATTATCGATTAATTTATTTTTTTATTGCTACAAGTCCAACTAGTAATTGTATTTTATTTTTAAGCGGTGTCTTTGATGGGACTCGAACCAACAACCTTCGGCATGAGAGGCTAGTACACTACCCACTCGACCACAGGGTAGCTTATATTTCAATGTTATAAATACCAGTTAAGCTGGAGTTAATATTTGAATATAGTTACGAAACAGGTTCCTGAGTGGCATGGCAGTCTCATTGAAATGAGGCAATTAATATTTTATAGATACTATGTGATAGACCTTAGATCCAGGTGCATCGAATTTGTTCAGTGCCGTTTATTACAATACCAGCCGGAATACCAACTAAATTGGCTGAAAATGGTTAATATGTGACCATTTACACAATATGTCTTTTTTCATCATTCACTACTCCTTATTTTTGGTACCAGTCTCATTTTCTCAAGTCATAGGACGAGTACTTTTGGATCAATTGTCACCAAATTTTCCGCAGGGTATCATTAACTAATTATACGTAGTTGCATTATATATTGTGTGGCTGTTTTTAAAGAGATTTTTATGACGTTGAATAATTTTTCTGTGAACTTTAATACCATTATTTATATCTAGAATATGAACGATTGCGTCGGCCCTTGGCCATACTAGTTTTAATAAACCCGCATCAGGGCAATGTAAATTTGTTGATGTTTTCTTGTGAATTGAATATTAAAAAATTTTCAAAAAAAAAATTGTTTTTAAGTTTTTTTCTCAAAAGAAACTTTTTATTTTGAGAATTTTATTATATTGAAATTGAGCGATATTTGTTTCAAATATCTTTTTAAATATTTGTTTTTTCTAAAGTTTAACATATTTTTTGAATTTCAATCCAATCGTACAATTGTAAGCAAAAGCAGAAATTTTTGATTAGGAAGAACTTCCGTTTGATACAGCTGCCGCTGCGTTGACAATATTTTGCCGAGTGGCACTCGGGTCCTTACGGAGCGTGGGAACAGCGTACTGACGTAGCTGCAGTTGATGCCATCGTGTACACTCGGGTTGCAGTCAGTAGTGTCGTAAACAATGACTTCGCTACAATGATCAGCAGGTTGATGATTGCAGTTGCTGACATATTGGGCTCAGGTTGCAGTTGTCTTAAATGCCGATGTTGTTGACGTGTTACTGGCCGACGTGGAGGTTATCATTTTGGTTAGCTATTTGTATTGCAACATCAAATTCTTCATAGTTGTATCCGGCATCATTGACACCGGCACCACATTCGACCCGAAGGACCATAAACAAGTTGTAATCGATAATTACAATTTCTGTCTCTGTTTGGCGATACCAAAGCAGAGCTTGTCGACTATAGGTCTGCACCAGCATAATGGAATACGTATTTTCTGTGCCGAAACGCAATGAGGTTAGAAAGATATGATAAGCTTACTGAGAACTACTTATGATATCTATGTATCATCCACCACTTATTTTCGAAAAAGGTAAATTTTTGATAAATGATTATAAATAAGGCTCCCAATGTCTAATAAAACCATATTTTTTAGTGTTTATAGAAATTGCTTTAATATTAATCCAACATGAGATTTTAAATATTACCGAAATACAGAGAAATAAAGTTCACTTGCAAGGATTTGTTCACTTGTTTAAAAGTATACACAACAAATATTTTACACATTTTTAAAAGTTTATAAAATAAAAATTGGAACTCTATAATTTTTGTAGCAAATGTTTCAGCTCTGCATTTTGTTTTTGTAAAAAGACACAATCGCTATCGATTTGTGCTCTCTTTTTTAACACATCTAGATAATGATTTAGTCCATGTTCAATGGACTTCCATATGTTTTGTTGTTCTTTGGACATGTACGAGGAGAACTGCTGCCAATAGCTGATTATATTATTCTTGCCAAGTTGAAGTAAATCAACTTCCGATTTATTATCCAATTTTCTTTAGAAATGAAATAAGTGAAATATTATTTTAAAAAATATGTACATATATGTATGCAAAAGCAAGTATAGATATAGTAAATATCGACGTCTTCAAACGGAACTGTGCTAAGGCATGTTTTTTATTTTTCTATATTTTTTAATCGTAACTTAGAGAGTTTATGCTTTGACTCTGATCCCCCAATCCATCCACACTAAAGTTCTGAGCTAAAATGCACAGTTTCCGAAATATAGCATTTAAATATATAGAGCAGCTCCTGACGAATTCGATTTTCAGACTTAATACATTTTAGCTTGGAGGTATCGATATATACAGTAGGCATATAAGTAAGTTGGTAAGTTTTATTTCGCAATTGCAAAATAGTTTCCGCGCCAAACGCAATTAAAGCTGAACCTCGATTATTCGAGTCGCGGGGGACCGGGCTTAGCATGGATGATCGAAAAACACGGTTAATATAAAAACACGAAAACTACATACTAATTTTATTAAAACATAAAAAGTAATTACGTACTACATATTTGTATGTAACACAAACATATCAAGTGTTACAAGATCAGATTTTATTTTTAATAAGAATCACCGAATTCTAATGTTTGCATATCACTGGTTGAGAAGGAAAGAACTTGTTTTTATTGCACGGTTAATAGAGGTAAAGCACAGTTAAGAGAGGTATAAAAACATAGCACACATATTAGAGCTAAAAGCACGGTTAATAGAGGCTATAAAACAAAGCGAACAACTGCCGGTTAATAGAGAGCGGTATAATCGAGGTTCAACTGTACTTTTTCACCACAATTTTTCAAATATACGTTCTTGTTCATATAACTAGCTATTGGTACAAGTGCTAACGGATATAATGTTCCAAAATCATTTTCTTGTGCCCAGGGAAGTATCCCACCATATTCAATCGAAATTATGAAAGTCTTGATAATGTAGGAGAGAAGGCGAAGAAGAATGGGGTTGAGTACAGAATTTGATGTTCTCACAAAGTTGCTTTGTTCTTCGTTCGTCGTCTATACATAGTCGTATAAACAATAACAAAACAACACAAACTTTGCGTGTGCAGAAGTGAAAGCAATTTTAAAGGAAAATTGAAAAAATTTTGTCAAAGTAAACCATGGTAGAATTATACTACAGGTAGTAGCGAAGCTACAATAACCCAACAACAGCAAAAACAACACGGCTTTTTATTGTTGTTTATGTTCGAGGTTGTCAAAAAGCACAAAAGAAAATTTGAAAAAAAATTTATATGTTCACATGTGTGTGTTTACTTCGCCATGTTTTTTTTCAGTAGTGTGGGTGTGTGTTGGTATAACATAAACAACTTTTGACAGAGTCGAACCCAAAAAAAAAAGTTCGTTAACGCTTCACCACTACCTGTATTATTCTACCATGAAGTAAACTTTGATACTGCGACAGGGGACAGATTTTGTCATTATGTAAGTCATCACATACTTTAAAAATGAAATTTATTTCATATAACATTTGAAAACATTTGTATTTAATTTGTATTTTAATATAAAAATATAAGAAAAAAAGTATGACTTTTTTAGAAATCGCGTTTGGTGTGGAACATTACTCGTATTAAACCCAAATCACCTAAAGCGAATGCCACACAGGTCAATATTCAGCTTCAATATATGTGTTTGTGTGCGTTTGTTTACAAAAAATATGTACACATATACGGAGGGGAAATATTGAAGAATATCAAAATGCTTTTGATTTTCATAACAAACGCACACAAGCACATATATTGAAGCTAAAATATTGATCCGTCTAGCAGCCACTTAAAAAGCGAGATTCATTACTTGCGCAATATTTGATATTTGCCACCACGCAGTGGTATGCCAAATTGTTCGTAAAAATTAGCTACATACTCATATATGCCTAATGTACAGTTACTCTTTTTTGTAAAGCCTAGTATGCAGATCCGCCTGAATTTCAGGTTTTTGTATTTATTTTGTATTTATTTCTACACGGAATAATTGTTTTGTAGTAAAATTTGTTTTATTCATGTAAATTCACTTATTTTTATAAATTACAACGTATAATATATGATAAATTATTTCGAAAACCACAAAATATCAAAAATGTCTTGACCAAAAAATTGTCTGAACATTAATTTTTGTTTTAGTTGACGGAAAAAAGTCTACAAAAATTGATATGCCATCCCTGTATTAAACAAAAATTGTATTGATTTTTCATTTCAGCTGCATACTACCAAACAAAAAGTCGCCGGAAATTTTTTCAAACCTGAATTTCAGTTTGTTTTTTTTACACATACTTCTTATGGCAGCCTGAAATTCAGACAGAACTGCGTACTAGGCTTAAAGCTGTTCCAAAGCGAATTAATTTTACTAGGTTACAGGAGGGGCGAACTAAATTCGCCTTCGTCAATTGGCTGATGTATGATAGATGTCAAACTCCAAACGCCCTAACTAACATTTTCATAATTTTACAGCAAAAGCAATAAATATGCTAAATTATTTAATTGACCAGTTCTTTTTCCTTTTAGATTTTCTTAATATTATCCCTATTTTTGTTCGGGTAAAGTCCCTGATTCACTATGCTACACAATCGTACGATTCATTCACAGTAAAATTTTACAAAAGTCTGACCGACTTTAAAATTACGTTTTAAAATGGCGTTGTAGGTGCCACACTATTATACAAAAATATTGCAAAAACATTATTTGTTTTATGTATAGACATGATGGAAGCTATCAAGAATGATAGAATACAAGATTAGTTAGGCAGCAAACCGGCTGAGACCACGACTGGTGAGGAGAAATCTTCGCTAGCTTGGGCCGAAGCCTACTTAGCTGTACTGGACGGCTCTTCCCTCGATGATGACGCAGAAACACCATCTGCAACATCTGTGCCGAAACGGCGAAAATCGGGGGAAGATAGGGTAGGCAAATAGGGTAATAAACAGACCTTACAGCGAAGTTGCTAGAAACCCGCTGATAAGGGCTGTTCTTGACCGCAGCAACGCTGACGGAGCAATCAACCACGAAAAGTGGGGATTGATCTGTCAGAAATTGCTAGATGCCTACCTGCAGGATCTCAGTGAGAGCCAGGGACCCTCGCCACAATTCAATGACGCAGGCTGATTTCAGAGACACGTGAAGCTAGTATCATGCATTGATGAGCGGTCAACATCCAAGCTCAAGCTCGTGATAGAAGCCGATTCATACTTTACCATATTTAACATCTAACATCAATTTGGAAAAATATTAACATCTTGCCATATAAAGTGTATAGAAATTAGAACTCAAAATGTTAAACATCTATTAAAAAGTCTTCTTATCCCAGTCTGTTTCGCCTTACATTTTCCGATTATTTTTTGTCATCACTAGCAAAATTACATTAAAATTTAAATTAAAAAATAAATAAAGAGAAATGTTGCTCAAAATGTACGTTGTATGTAATACTTCTCAATGCATTAGTTGTTTGTTGGTTTACTTTTTACAAAGAAAGAATTACATACATATCGTCACCTAAAATGCAAAATAACGTAACATTACTTTTCATAAGTTTACAGGAGAAGAAAAAAACTTTGTAAAATAGAAAATAATTTATATATAAAAGCAATTTTTAATATATGAGCTAAAAATGCGATAACCTATCTATTTTAAAAGAAAAAATAATAGTTTTACTACTATTTTTTAAGTTATGTGTGTTACGTTATTTTGAATTGCAAATTTCTGAAACAAAAAGACGTATCATCAATCAAAGTATGTTAGTATTAAGTGAAACAAACATGCCAATTATGAAATACTAATTAAATTTTCTTGTCAAATTACAGGTTCAATAAAATATGAAGAGACCACAAAACACACAGCAACAGTGAATTTAAATGTGTTTAAAGCATCTGTAAAAATAATAACCACACAATAAACAGCATCAATAGGTTTGCGTCGACATGTTCAAACAAGTTCGCTATTCTGATGCAGCGAAGGCAGTACTGCATTTAAGAACGTAGAAATATTTCTATTTTACTTCTCCCATGTAAGTCCGCTTCATAATGGAACATTCAATTCTGCGGGAAACATAAAGTCTTTTGTAATCCAATGAGATCTACATAATTATTACGAAAACTTCTCACTTTTTTGCTTTTCTTTATTTATTTGCCTTTTGAATCACATGTTCATGCTTACTCGTTTTTACTGGACAAATCTATAAAGTTAAAAATTGTACATACTCGAAAGCAGCTATTAACCATTTTGATTTTGTTTTGCACACTTAACCAAATGAACCGTAATAAATAGTAAGAAAGAGACCGACTTACTAAACGCCAAAATGCATTGCAGTGATGCAAACTCTTATGTGCTTTGTTGTTATAAACAATATAAAGTCGCATCACTGCAATACATTGTGGCGTTTAGGAAGTCGGCCAGACATAGGCTTACTTACTTCGTTAAAAAATAATAAAAAAAACCATTAAAAACTGCGATTATACGTCTTTTTGGTTCATGAAAATCATGTACTTGATGATACGTTAATTTGAATTTTTATTATAAAATCGTTATTTTTCAACCCATATGCATACAATTTTTTAGAGACGTGTAGTTTCATCAAAAGAATCAATATCAAGCAAAACTTCGATTTTTAATTTATTGATGATACGTTGTTTTGCATTTTAGGTGACGATATGTATGTATGTATTTATGTTTAGCCCTCGACCATTAAAGAGTAGTGTTATAAGTTTGAAGACTGTATCTGTATGTCTTTCTGTTTGAAAGGTGACCTGATCATGAGGGCTCATAAGTATTTCGGTCCAGCCGTGTAGAAGCTATCAGGTTTTTTTTTTGATATGTAATAGCGTCCAAGGAAATAATGTTCATGGACGTTATTTCCACGTGGAAAAGGAAATAATGCTCATAAAAATGGTATTGCAGAGCGAAGCCACTGTTCGACATACCCAGAGGAGAAAATTTTTGAGCCTCGCCGAATGCCGCCTATTACTCTGCAAAGTGGATATAATATCCATGAACGTTATTTACTTGCGCATTATTGCATGCTACACTTTTCTAGCTGTACATATATTTTTGAATGTGTGTGTCTGTCGCACCGTAGTTTCCAAACGACTGGATCGATTATGATTTAGTTTTTTGATTTGAAAAGTGACTTGATATAATCTTGTAACCTATGTTTGAAGAAAATCGGTCCAGTTGTTTCAAAGTTATCATCTTTTTGGGGGTTTTGAAATTTTTTATTTTAATGTTATTTTCTAATACAAATATATTTTTTTATTTATCTCTTGAACAAATGGGAGGTAGTCAAGGTCTTCGATTCGGTAGGTGAACGCAGGAAGGTGATCGTGGTCCTTAATAAGGAGACATTAGCGTTGCTTCGTGATAGGCAAGGCCTGGTATGCTATACAAACGCGATCTCGAAGCCACCAGCGTACAACAGGTAGGGCCGCAAGTAGATGGCTCTGAGAGCGTAGTCAACTCGAAGGCCATGGTTGAACCCGCAGAGTCGGTCTGGGTGCTCGCAATCAGACTCATGTCTTGTTGGATAACACCTCGAAGGACTAGTATTCGCGGACGACGAATACGCTCTCCTGACTCCAGGAGATGTCGAGTTCAACTATGACCCCGATGTTGGCAATGGCGAGGATAGTGCACAATCCAAGGCAGCATCAGCTGCTCTGACCCTCTACCTAGCACAGAAAGTGGAGGATATTGCGCTAGTCCAGGAGCCGGGGACCAACAACGGCAAGCTCCTTGGAGTTAGCGCCAGTGGCCACAAATTATTGTACGCAGCAAGCTCAC
Source organism: Panzeria rudis (assembly GCA_956483635.1). NCBI lineage: Eukaryota > Metazoa > Arthropoda > Insecta > Diptera > Tachinidae > Panzeria > Panzeria rudis. The sequence goes on along the minus strand of OY101450.1, from coordinate 3,076,057 downwards.
GTAATAATGACAAAAACATTAGATCCTGCATTTTAGCGAAAGCCAACCTTAACATCTCTATTCTCTTTAATTATAGTGATGAGGATACTGTGACTGCAACTGGGAGGAACACAACAGCATCCTTATCAGTCTAATTGGACCTCTTCCAACCATAGAGGAAGCAGCAGACATTGATAAAGCCGTAGATAAATTAAGCAATGCGTTTAAGGAGGCCACAAGTTTATCTTGCAGACCATCCGTACAACGCCCAAACCGTAGACCATCCTGCTGGTCTGACAATATAGCAGAATCCCGCAAGACCTGCCGTAGACTGTTCAATGAGGCTAACAGAACAGACAACAGGATACTCTATAAGTTCTCCGTGAACAAAGTCATAGAAAAGTCACTCGAGCACAAGAATTTCACACTGGTAGTCTTTATGGATATTGAAGGCGCCTTCAACAATATTTATTCGGCGGCAATCATGCAGAACAATTACATCCACTATGGGTATAGCATGCATCACCAGGCACTCCCGTAGAGGCACGCCGCAAGGTGGAGCACTATCACCCCTCTTGTGCAATGTGGCGGCAAATGCTCTGCTCAAAAAACTGGAGTCCATGTACAACAAAAATTGCATACGCAGACGATGTAGCGGTGGCTATATCTGGCTTCCATGTAGACACGTTAACTCAAAGGCTGGAGGCAGCGCTTAATGAGGTCAGTGACGTGTTCACAGAATGGCCTAAGTGTCAATCCAACCAAAACAGAATTAGTGCTCTTCTCTAGAAAATACAAAATTCCATCTTTCACGTTACCCAAATTGAGTGGCATCACACTAGCCCTTTCGGACAACGCCAAGTACCTAGGTGTTATCCTTGATAGTAAGTTAACATGGAGAGATAATCTTCATGCAAGAGCAGCTAAAGCCTTAACGACAATTTATGTTTGCAGGAACGCCATTGGCCCCTCCTAGGGCATAAATAACAGAGCGGTCAATTGAATATTAGAGACAGTAATCAAGCCAATACTTTTTTACGGAATATCAGGCTGGTGGAAAGCACGACTCGGCGAGCAATCGATCTCGTATAGTGTTCTTCGTATAATGGCAATCATACCTGGTGCCCTAAGATCTACGCCAACAAAGGCATTTGTCGCTGCGTTGTGCTGGGTACCAGTGGATCTGCTGGCACTACGTACAGCAATCAGGCTTAACGCAATCGGCGCATGGAACTATCGACCATGGCCTCATGTTAGCATTTTAGAAACTACTGATACTATTCTGGGTCTCATAGACTATTGCACTCCAAGACCCTCGTTCAAGAGTGAATATCGACACTCCTTGACGGGGGACTTCTCCCCAGCATCACACGGCGCCATACATATCTACACCGATGGCTCAAAACGCTGAACGAGAGTTGGAGGGAGTTTCTACATTGCGGAATTCGGGATCAAAATGTATTTCAGACTTCCGGACGAATATAGCATCCTACAAGCAGAAATATCTGCCATCAAAAGAGCAATGAACTGGCTAAGGTTTTATCGGATATCGAATAATGATATCCAAATTAAATCCCTCACCGGTGTGTATACCACATCCAAACTAGACCTGGAATGCTGCACATACGTATGTTGGTGAGATACATTGGAATTTACTTAGAATCCGATTCGAATTTTTTGCTAGATATGGCTTTTTTATGTTATTTAACGATATATGAAAAGTGCATATATAGTTAGTTTTATCTTGGTTTTGTTTATATTTTAGCTTCGTATTTTATATGGAGTTTGACATCCATTGTACACTAAAAATATCTGTTGTTTTTGTGTTGTTGCATTTGTTGCTGCCACCGTGTGGAATTAGTTCACCTTTAGCTGGGGGCAAATTACGGCATTCGATATCGATCGAAATTTTAATACAGTTTAAATACAAATTTCGATCGATATCGAATGCCGTAATTTGCCCGCTGTTCTTTATATTTATAACTACCTTGTTTCAGCCGATTTGTCAAGCGTATTTATTTCCTTAGTGATGAATTCATTTAAGGCTGTTAACACCAGAGTCGGTTCCATGCAAGGCGAATGATTCTCACACACAATACTAGTCGAATGCTTAAAACAACATAAATTTACAGGTTACATATTTGCTTATCGCACCTTATAGTATGTTTCCACCAGCATAATTTTGTCAAATCATGGAGATTTGAGCAAATCATGTTGATTTATATGTACATGATTTACCATACATTTTGCATACGACCAAATCACCTCAAAATAGTTGATTTATTTTAAATTATGTCGATAATACTATTTTTCGAACTGGATTTATCTATGCAACCCTGCGTTGCTTTTTAAATTACAAACTCCATCACTGTGTCATCCATGAATGGTGATTGACAATTTGGAAAAAAAGTACATTAAAGAATATTTTTAATTTTAAAAGTCAAACCATATTTACAAATTCTATTACAGCTGCTGCTCACACCTTATAAAGTAAGTGCATCATTTGACTACGAAAATTCGAACACCAAATCACTTCGAAGTAATGTATTTAAATCTACTTGATTTAAAGCCGGTGGAAACATACTATTAAGCTCCATTCCCACTATGACAGTAATCACGTGGCTTTACTTACAGTTTTTGTTTCATTTTGGCAATTTCTATGGTCATATTCCATATTCTCCAAATTACTTGAATGTCCTTTGAAAGAGTATAGAGACCTTAAAGAACTTAGAGGCAATCCTGACGAACAGTTTGGACACCAAGAGTAGGGCTCAAAATACTTTACTAAACTTTCCACCACTGTAATATTCGTTATATTGAGCGCCTATTGGTTTAAAAGGCTTTTAAAAAATCATACCCGTCTACATACATACATATTAGGGTGGGTCGAAAAACACTTTTTCGCTCAAATCGATTTCTTATAGGGAAATTATGTTGTCATATTAGGTCATTTAGAAACCTGTAAAATATTATTACATTATTTTTAGGGTAAGAGCACGCCGCGCGTTGACCTCCAAGCTAGAGTTGTGCAAAATCGTTCCTTTTGTGGAATCGTTCCGACCGATCCGAAACGCTAAAGGAACTAGGTCGTTCCTTTCGTTCATCGTTCCGGTTTTTTATTTGAACAGTGAATGAACGAGGAACGAGAGAATGTCTCTGTCGCTCCTAAAAACGCCAACAAACATTTTTCATGGTTTATTTTCATTTTCTGACATAATAACAATAAAATAACTCTTTGCTTTCGTAAAATATTTGTAAACAAAAACAATAGCCCACAACAAGCAATACATTTTTGAAAAAAATAAAATCTATCATAAACATAAATAAATAAATCATTCTCTATACAAAAAAAGTGTACAAAAATAAGTGAACGCAGCAAGTGTGTTGTCTTGAACGTTTGTCAAAGCAAATTAATTACTCAAGACGGTTTGCAATTGCGGAACGAGGAACAATAAAAAAGGAACGTTTGGATCGGTCCGTACCTTTCTATTTAGGGAATCGTTCCATGGAACTAGGTCGTTCCGGAACGACACAACTCTACTCCAAGCTAAAGTGGGTACTTAATGTATGGGAAAAAGTTAATTTTTTTAAATCATACTTTAACGGTAATATTATATTTGTTCAATTCACAAGCTCAGTCGTATGTCTTATCGCTTAAAAAAAGACGACACTTGCTTATGTGCTTGTGAACTGACAAATTTGTTGTATCGTTATTTTGTCGTATTTTAAATGTTAATTCAATGTAGTCAATTCATTTTCAGTAAATAATTTATGCCGAAAAACGAAGTTTGTTGTTATTCACAGGTTCAGTGATTTCTTTAATACGTTTAGCAACTGTTCGCTAATTTGCGATTTTTTCGCGATTTTTGCTAATTTTTTAGTTTTTAACGGTGTAGGCGATTTCTAATCGATTTTAGGGCTTGTTTCCGATTTTGCAACTTCTCGCGAATTTTTGCAAAGTTCGTGATAAAAGCAAATTTTCGCAAGTTTTCAGCTTCCTTATAGTTTTGCCGATTTTTAAGCAATATTAGACTTAGTTATCATGCCGCCATTAGCAAATTTTTTGCATTCCTCACAGTTTGTGATTTTTAATCAAAATTATTGCTTGATTAAAATTTTGCAATTTTCGCGTTTTTTCGCGACAGGCGTAATTGTCCCAATTTTTTGCCTTTCTTACATTTGTAGGGTGTTCCTAAAACTTTGAACAACAAAGTGCTTGTTAATCATATGACTTGGTTTAACTTTTGTAGCCAATTATTATTTGTTTATACATAAAACAATATATTACTGTTAAAAATTTATTAAAAATTTTTAACTTTTTCCCATACATTAGTGACCCACTCTAGCTTGAAGGTCGACGCGCAGGCTCTTAAAGGTTTCTAAATGACCTAAAACGACAACATAACTTCGCTATTAGAAATCGATTTGAGCGAAAAAGTGTTTTTGACCCACCCTAATACATATTGATTGAATAGTCTTACCGAAAAAATACTTTTTATTTTAACTAAACATTGATCGTTATCTGTATATGGCTTTAATATATCTAAAAGCCTTTCTTCTACCAAAAAACCAGCACGATCAGCTATTTTATGCAAAATATCATGCAATTGATTTTGAAATACTGCTTTGTTTAATGGTTTAATCATTTTGTTTTGCTTGGCCGGAAATCTGTTGGTTCTGCTATTGGCTTGGAAGACCTTTAAGTAGTCAAGTTTGTCCAAGTCGAGATTTGGTGGCATCCATTTGCGGCCCAACTGTTGTTCATACAAAATACGATCGATTTCAAGTACTCGAGTCACCAAATGTTTGATCTCTTTATAATTTATTTCCCAAACTTTGGCCAACTAAGAAATAAAAGAAATGTTTCCTTATATTGAATGTTTCTTCATGTGTGTTCCATGATCATTTCCTTACTTTTGTAATGTTATTTTTTCGAAAATACTCGCCCTTAGTTTGCAGATCATTTATACTTGCGTGCAGTTTTTGTATGTCCAGTGTTAGTTTTTCCATTGTCAACTTATTGTTTTCTTTGATCTCCGCTAATTTTTTCTTAAAAGCTACAGTGGACTCATTTAATTTCGCTACGCGTCTCTTTTGCTGATTATTTATAATTATATTTTCATCGTTTCTCTTTTGCAAAACCTGATAATTGTAATCTATCTTCTCGGAATTCATTAGTATATTGGCTTGTGTTTTACGTATTTCCAGTTCTAATATTTCGGCATCTTTCTCTAGTCTTATTTTAGTTGTTCTGCTAATCTCTTCTTGTTTATTGCGTATATCGTCCAGTTCTTGAGCATAGAATATTTCTTTCTTTTTAACCAATTCCATCTTGTTTTCTTCGCTGACCGTAAGATGTTCATATACCACGTTCCACTTTTTTTGAGCAGTCTGAAGCATTTTTTGTTTTTCAATTTCTATGGTGTCCTGCAACTCGTTAATACTTGCTCTGTAAGACTTTTTTAATAGTTTAACCTGATGATCAACCCTTTCAACGAGCACGCAAATGTCTAGAGACTGCTTATCCAGATCTGAATAATATTTTTTATTAATTTGTCTCAGTTCCTGCTGACACTGTTCTATAAGTTCATCCTTGCTGGCCATTAAATTTGCAATATTCTCCCGTTGCCTTTGCATATCTTCGTGTATGGCCATAGGCTCTTTAAGAGTATTCATTTCGGTCCATTTCTTACTGATCTCATCAAATTGACCCAAGGATAATTCTGCTTCCTTACGCAATTTCTCTTGTAATTCTTAAAAATAAACGTATAAATGTACTTAAATTTAGATGCTAACAGTCCTTTTACTAACCACTCTCCTTGTCATGTTTGTATTGACTTTGAAACAGTTCGTGTTTCTCATTGGCAATCTTAATATTATTAACCAACTCATTTCCGAATTGTTTCAATTCCTCTAAATGCAATTCGCTTTTTTCTAGTTGAATTTCTATATCCGATTTGTCCTGCGCTTGATTTCTAAATGTTTTTAAGGGGACATAATATATATTATAAGAAAGTCTTCGAAAACACTAACTTATCTTCCAGTTTTTCCTGTAGAGCTTGAAAAACTACTTGAGTTCTTTCATCAAATTTTCTGTTTTTATTCCTGCCGTGGGATATTAATTCTTTCCAAGGATTTTCATTGAGTTGTACAATTTCGTTAAATGTTTGCGTTTCATTAATATGTTTTTCCATTTCGAGAAAAAATTATAAATCTATAAGCGTCTGTATATGTGACCAAAAAATATTATTTATGAAAATATCAAACTGCATTCGATTGACATGTTATTTCTATGACATCCGTTTCCATGCTAATATTTTGATATGGGAGTGAGATAAAATGTAAAAACGGCTTGGTAGAAACCAGGGCGAATTCATAATATAGCTTGGTACAAACCAAGGCGAATTAATTTTAAAGGTGGTGGTAATCAAGCGTATTCATACCAGGTGGCTGCAAAAGCCCATCTGTTTACGTAAATGTTTACACATTTGGCCTGTCAGCACTGTTAATGTATCAGCTTTTTTGACAGCCCAAATGTAAATTCTCCACGGCGAATTCTCTTGCGACTACCTGGTGTTGATCTACCTTGGTGGTAATAATACAACCATGATCTAATAATACAGGTCGTGTTGAAAGCACATATGACTGTTTCGCCGCGTTGGCTGTATCAGTCAATTGTTTTTTAATCGTGTGTTTTTTAATGATTAGCAAGGAATATACACTTTTATGTGGCAATAAACAAGAGAAGGTATATATTTTAGGCATATGAATTGTAATCACAGTTGTTAAAAGTCCATTTTAAATAAATTTTCGTCTTGTTTTTGACAGATACGGCCAACCAGGACTTAAAAATGTAAATTAAATAAATTGATATTAAAATAAATCAATTGTTTTTAAATTTAAATATGCATTTTTATGTTTAAAGTTTGTTGCGCATTTTACCCTTTTTTCAGCGTCAATTTTACCCTTTTTTAATGTATCATTTGTGAAGCAAAACAATGCATTTTTGACGCTTTACCATTTTTACTAGGGATGTAACCGATACCGATACCGATATATCGGCGATACTTCAGATTTTCCGATACATCGGTATCGGCGATATTTTACTGTCGATACGACGATACTTTTAAAATTTTTTTTCAGATTGTTTTTAACAAATCATTTATTTTTTGTTAATTTTAAAATTCATTTCGTTATTTTTTAAATCTTATTAATATCAATTTTAAAAATTAATAATATTTTGTGCTGTTATTTTGTAAAAAATAATTTATTTTTTGTTAATTTTGCCATGAGTTCAAATTCAATTCGTTGTTTTTTAAATCTTATTACCACCAAAAAAATGATACAAGACTTATTGTAATCGCTATAAAATACGCTTTATATGAAAATATAAAAACGGCTTGAAAACCAAATTGTTGCAAAATAAATATGCATAATTTTAAAAAATAGGAATAAAATGAAAGTTTTCTTTTGACGATATTTACATGAAATATAAGTCAAAAAAATATTTTAAATATGCACGAAAGCTTAAGTTCTCCTCTATTCGACACTGTTTAAAAATTGAAAATCGGTGCAGAAACAACGCAGTGAAATTTGTTGTTGTCCGTGAAGTCCCAAAAAAAAATTTTTTTTTTAATCGATAACTTCCGATTTTGAGGGTGTATTGCAATTTTTAAAATGGCAAAATGATCTACTCAACTAGACCTACAAGCCTCACTAAGTCGTTTTTCACGAGTAAAAAACATGCCATTTTGTAACAGCGTGTAATTAAGCTATTAAGTTATTTAGAAGAATATTAGTTTATAAATATCCTTTAATCGAATTTTTAAAAAGCATGGCGAGTATTTTTAAAATTATAAAGGAATTAAAAATTTTTACTTGTTATTCTACTAATTGTCTGCATATTTTTAATATAGATTCTTTGGAAGCAATGAAAATGTAGTTCCTTAAAAATTACTTTCAATTTTTTATACTGGTTTAATATTAATTTTAAATATTAAAAGTCTCTTACACTATAATTTTGAATAATAAAAAAATTGACATTCTTGAGTTTTGTTAATCTAAACTTGAACTCAATGTCAATATTCGTATCGGTATCGGAATCGGTATCGGCGATATTTATTTTTAAATATCGGTATCGGATCGGCAAAACGGCGTATCGTTACTTCCCTAATTTTTACCGCTTTTACTTTTTTTCTTAATTTTTTTTACCCGTTTTTACTACACTCTTGACGCTTTTCTTCATTTCTAAAATGGCAAGACTGTATACACATGCTTAATGCTGAGAGTACGAAAATGACAAAGAGAAATATCAAAAAACCCCTCAAATTTCAATTTGTGTCTTTTTTCTTACCCCGCTAGCTTCTCACCACCTCTCTCTCTCTCAAACTAAAAAAGCCTGCCTTTAAAGCCAGGCGAAAAAGGCACAATGTAAATTGCGTGTTAGTACTCTATTCAAACATTGGTTTTTTCATACGAAAAATATGACAAGTAGCCAATCACAACTAGCTCTTGAAAGTATGCTGCAATTGTGTACGTTTTTAAAATAACTAATGTGTTTGTTGTAAATTACACACGATAAAAGTGGTGCTCATATTATTTCGCATGAATACTCAAAATGTTGTAGATACATTTCATATGTTTTTCACAAAATAAACAGAGTACTACTTCTGCAGCATTTTTTTGTAACCAATTCGTGTAAATTTCTTTTATATGGACTTTTGAGAGCACTTCGCATGAAATGATGAGCAGAGTACCATGCTTTAATCAGTAATAGTTTTCTACTACGTTTATACGCAGGCCTTATTTGTAAATAAGAACGCAAAATGCTGCCAAATAGTTTTTTATTGTTATTTATTAAATCACTAAATATGTATATATTTAGGGCCTATTCACATATTACGTAGCCCTATTTTCGGAGGTTTTAAACAACCAATCGTAACGCTCTTTACAAAATTTTCAGTATAAAGTATCTAATCCGTAACAAATCTTTTGGATATTTCTTTGTCATTTTCGTACTCTCAGCATTAGGCGCATATATAAACGTCAAAAAAATCATGGAGAAAAAGTCTGTAATGTAAATGTGCTTGACTTTTCGTAGGGGTTTTAAAAGAAAATTGTCAAAAACAAGGCAGGCTAAAAAGGCATAGTGTGAAAAGCCACTTAGCAATTTTTAAAGACTTGGCCAGGCGAATTCATACCAGGTGGCTGCAAAATCCCAGTTGTTTACTTACGTAAATGTTTACACATTTCGCCTGTCAGCAGTGTTAATGTATCAGCTTTTTTGACAGCCCAAATGTAAATTCTCCACGGCGAATTCTCTTGCGACTACCTGGTGTTGATCTACCTTGGCTGGAAGTCCAACAGCAACCGGTCGTTCTTACACTACATACGTGTGGCATCTCTAATTGCACAAAAGGAAAAAACGCCTAAGAGAACAAATATATGGCAATTCAGTGCGTAAATATAATCTTGTTAAAAAAAAGGTTCTAATTTTGATATACTAAAAAAGTATTTCTAACAAAAAAAAAATTCTTTCATTTAAGAGCTTAGTAATGGAATATATTCAAGTAGTGGAGGAGGATGGAGACGATCCAATTGAACTGCCAACAGAAGATGACGGTAGTCTGCTGTTGTCAACATTGCAAGCTCAATTTCCAGGTGCTTGTGGTCTGAAATATATCAACGAAGACACCAAATGCTTTCGTGGAGTGCGCTCAAATGAGGGAAAATTCTTTTCGCCTTACATAGAAACCGGCTGGGGTGCACATATATATCAATGCGTTTTTCCCAAAGGTAAAAGGTCCGCCCCACCATTTTTGATGATCCTGGATGGGCATACATCTAAATTGTACAAGTGCTTTTTAACAAAATTTAATATTTTTTAGAAAATAAACGCAAAAGTGATGACCACTTGGAGAACTCGACAGCAAAAACAAAACGCATTGAATCGAGATCTCGTTGCACAGACTTAATTGTGTTAGGATTGCCATGGAAAACCACAGAGGAAAGTTTACGTATGTACTTTGAAGCGTATGGCGAAGTATTAATGACCCAAATAAAAAAAGATGTCAAGTCAGGACAGTCAAAAGGTTTTGGTTTTGTGCGATTCGGATCGTACGATGTGCAAGTAAGAGTTTTGTCTACCAGACATTTGATTGATGGGCGTTGGTGTGAAGTTAAAGTACCTAATTCGAGGGTTTGTTTCTTGCTCCTGTTGCTATTTAATTTTTCATTTAACTTATTTCTCCCATTTGCATGTACTTTGTAAAGGGGGTGATTCACCAAGTACCTTGCAAGGTATTTGTGGGTCGTTGCACAGAAGATATTAATGCAGATGACTTAAGGGACTATTTTTCCAAATTTGGTGAAGTAACAGATGTTTTCATACCTAAACCATTTCGAGCGTTTAGTTTTGTTACATTTCTGGATCCAGAAGTGGCACAATCACTATGCGGTGAAGACCACATTGTAAAGGGTAAGTACTTTAACACTTCACAGTGAAGATTTTGTTAATTTTTTTTCCTTCTTTATGCTACAGGCGTTTCTGTGCATGTATCAAATGCTGCACCAAAAGCTGAACAAATGCGCAACTCATTGCAAAATTACCAAGCAGCTGGTAGAAATGTTCCCGTTGCAAATGCTGTGATGGGACCACATCAGGATTCCATGAGTTATGGCGACTCACATAGCGGAGGTGGCAGTGGAGGAAATATGACTGACTATCCCAGGAGTTCTTATAATAATGCTGGACGGGGAGATAACACCATGAATCAAAATGCTGTCATGGGTATGAGAGGCTATGGAATTAATGCCAACAGTTATAGCGGAGGAGGCAGCAACAACTTTGGAAATAATATGGGCGGAATGAATGGCAGTATACCGATGAGTAACAATTCTGGTCCTGGCGGTCCACATTCAAGTCGTTCTGAAATGTCTGGGCCGTACCAAAGAGGAAACCGTGGCAATTATGTAAATAATCATGTAATAGGACCACATGGCCCACACGGAGGTAGCAATAACAGCAACTGGAATAATAATCACAACAGAAATTTGGACATGCCAAATCTACAGACATTAGGAATAAATTCTCAGGGTCCTAAACCGACATCAGCTGCTCAAAATTTAAACAATTCTTTGGGTGTGGGACTGAATCTTAATTCGCTGCCGATGAACCCCGCAATAGTGGCTGCAGCACTTAATCAATGGAGTATTTTAGGAAATCAACTACAAAACCAACCGCCAGATCAGGTAAATATTTGAACGATAAAATTTCGTACGGAAGCAATTCCCCTATCTTTCCTTCCTTTTTCAGGCCGGGAACTTTCTTTCTTGGATGGCTCACTCAAATAATGCGGGATCCAACAGCAATATGCACGGAAGCACCAATAATATGCACGCCAATAATCCCAACAAACAAGGCAGCAACAATGGCAATAGGTCTCCATCAGTAAATCAACAGCGGACCGGTTCACCTTGCAACGATTCTGCTCAAGTAATTCCGTACTAAGAATTACGATTTCCACTAATTACCATAAAAACATAAACACTTTCTATTGTTTTATCATTTTCCTCTTTAGAATGGTAGTGGGTCGTCGAATGCATCAAAAGGTGGAAATTGGTCGCGCCCTAATAACAATTCAACAGAAAATCCCAGTTTTATTTAAAAAAGGAGGTCTACACTTTTCGAACGAATACTCCCTAATGTTTAAAATACGGCCTCAAACAATGACAAAAAAGCGTGCAGACATTTTTACAAGTTCATGATGATGCATCTGATGAAATTTTTTATTATTACCCATTCGAGTAGCGAAATATAAACTTGATCATTATATTTAGAGTTTACTTGTACTGTAAGCATAATGAAAACATTTAAATAAATTTATTCTCAAATATTTTTGAAGGTAAAAAATTTATTGAACTAATTAACATGCATAGTAAGTAAGGGTGACAAGTACTAAGGTCAATCGAAATCAAGTCAATTGACCTTATTGCTTTTTTAAAAGTGAAACGAATTCAACAAAAATTTTGGGAATAAAGTAGTTGACCTTATTTCCCTATTCAAATGGAAATAACGTCAACAATGCTCAAGTATGTCGGGCTTAAGATTTCTTAATCTCAGTATATCGGAAGCGGCTTTGCTGAGTAAAGATTTTTGCATAGCTTTATAGTTTTTTCCTGTCGGTGTATCAAAAAGCGGTGTCGCTGAGTAAAGTTTTTTTATATAGACGGCCTTCGGCCGGGCTTAAAGGTTTTTTCTGCTCATTATATCGAATAGTGGTGAAGCCTGACTAGGCAGAAAATCTTAGCTCAGCGAAGCCGCTTGTCGATATACTGAGCAGAAAAAGGCCTTTAACCCAGCCAGAGGCCTGCTACCTAGAGAATCTTTCGTAATAAAAATAAAATTTAAAATTCGTAATTATAATAGAAAAAAAATAATAAAATGTGGCTTTTGGTTGATACCAATATTGACTTGGTATATTCAGATTATTATTCATTGCGAAGTATCGCGATGCTATGCAAAATAAATATTTAAAAGTGCAATAAAGTCAATTAACTTCATTTCGTTTTCGAAATCGCAATGAAGTAAATTGACTTTATTTCCCTTTATGCTTGGATGGAAATAAAGTCAATTGGTTTAAGGCAAAAGGTTTTTTTCCTAAACGCATGTTGCTTTGTAGTAATACATTGTAACCTGTCCCTAAATGTAACACTTAAATTCTGTTCTTAAACGTATCATTTATGCTGTCGATACGCATAGAAGAGCAAATTGTGCATCCATAAAAATTTGGATGCAAACCAACCCAAACTAACTTTACAATGAATCAATACGGTATTCCTACTGTATTGACACATTACAAACATACGTTTAGCAATACAGTCTAATTATACAAAATGTTATGCGTGTTTTAGATTCCGAAACATTTTGAAATTAGATTTTAAAAAATTTTTTATTATTTAAAACGGTTCAATTTTCTAATAAAATAACATTTAAATAAACTAAACTGTAGTTTCAATGTTTATCCTTTTGCTTGACTCAAACCCATTATTTTATGCAGAAAAAGTTAAATCGTTTTGTTTTAACCAACTATTTTCAGCTGAAAAGAATATGCATTTTTGGTGACAGGCAATAAGCTCAATTGATATTATTTCCCACCGTTATGGGAAATAAAGTCAATTAAGTATGTGGGGCTTGTTTTTTCCTCTCAGTATATCGAAAAGCGGTTTCGCTAAGTAAAGATTTTTGCATAGACGGCTTTCGGCCGGGCTAAAGGGTTTTTCCCTCAATATACCAAATAGTGGTTCCTGCATAGCCGGTCTTTAGCAAGGCTCAACAATTTTCTCCATTTGGTTAAACGAATAGCGGCTTCGCGGAGTTAAAATTTTCTCTTTGGGTTTCCTCCTCTGCGTTTGTCGAATATATATCTCCGACTAGTGAAGCCTGGCTAGTCAGAAAATCTTAGCGCAGCGAAGCCGCTTTTCGATATACTGAGAAGAAAAAGCGTTTAAACCCGACCGAGGGCCGGCAATGCAATAGAATGAATTCAAGCGTAGAAGCTGCTAGGCATTGGAATATCTTACCCAGAAATTTACGCTCTTTCTTTAACAACTTTCAAACGCAAACATCGAATTCTTTAATGGCTTTAGCTCGACGCACTGATAACAAGGGCTCCATCTACACTTTTCTCTTACCATATTACTATTTTTAGTTTAAGCGGGATGTGTGTGCAAGTGGAGGGATGTTGATATGTGTTATGTTTACTTACCATAGAATAGTACTATTACTAGTAATACGAATGAAATTGGCCAATAGGCTATATGTATTGCAAATGAATGAATAAATAAATCAATAATGTTTGCAGCCGGTATGTAGACTGTTGCAACACTAATAAAAATGCTACCGTAGTTGCTGCTGTTGTAGCCCCTAAGGTTCAGTACATAGAGAAAAAAAGATTGGAAAAGAAGACAGAACATATTAAAAATAAAGAAGGGACATCTACACAGTTACATCCAGGTCGAGGAAGCGAGCTGCCTCGATTGGATGCGTCCAAAGGGATAATGGTGTCAAGTCTGTGGGTTTTACGAGACACGCGAAGAGATGGCGGGTGATGTGTGGTGTATCACCACAGTGGGGCACTCATCGGTTATGTTGGGATTTTGGAGGGATAAATAGCTATTTAGGAATCTTGAGTGTCCTGAGCGAAGCTGAGAGGATCGCTCTGGTCTCCTGGGAGCCGCCTCTCTTCAGCTCTTATAGTGGTCTTCCACCTAACACAATGTTGAAGGAATAGCTCTCTATCGCCTCCTGTACAATTTCTGTGTGTGCCACTTTGATGCTCTATTTATACCCTCTATGGTGCTGTATCCCAGAAGATGCCTGATATTAATTGCCTCCTTCCGAATATCGTAACGGATGGGGACGGCGCGCTTCGATAAACTACCCCTTGTTGCTTGGTGGTTAGGGTGGTCTTGTGAGAAGGTTACAGCGTCTGCGTACGGATAGCATTCCCGTTACATGCTGCAGATGACCTCACGGTGTTTTGAAGTGGCACCCCGTGACTACTCGCAGTGCCGTATTTTTAACTGTTTGAAGGTTCATCCACTGTGTGTCACTTATGCTAGGGGTCGACACCGGAGATGCATAATCTAATAAAGGACGACCAATAGCTTTGTAGGTGGTGAGGATCGTCTCTTTATCTTTCCCCCATGTGCTGCCGGGAAATGCTGTAAGTATTATGGTCCGGCTGCCAACCTTCTTTGCCACCCCTTCGGCTTGTTTTGAGAAGGTGAAGAGGTTGTCAAAAAAGACGCCGAGTATTTTGGGGTTCTTGACGGTGAGGATGCTTTGTCCATGGATGTGGCCATGATGTTAATAGGGTGGCAGTTGACTTGGGGGCGATATCTGGAGATTTCGGTTTGTGAAGAAATCTGTTAACAGTGGGAGATAACTATTAACATTTTCCTCAGATATTTTAATGTCCCTGTCTGGGGACATTATAGTGCAGTCATCTGCTGCCGTAGTTGCAGCAATCTGCGGCAATTCTTTGTGTAAACTTTTTATGAAAAAAAGTATTGCCGAATGATCATTTTCGAAAGCAGGACCTTAATTATTGCGCAATTACTGAATTTATAAAAATACCCATAATCTTTACTCAGCGAATCCGCTTTTCTATATACTAAGAGGAAAAAACCTGCAAGACCGGCCAAAGTCCGGCTACGTACAGAATCTTTAGTCATAATATGTTTAATTATTATGGAAAAAAACTAATAAAAAATGCTTTTAATTGATACCAATATCATAAGTGAAATCAAGAGCACCAGGAAAATGAAGAACCTTTGGCTTTTACCACCGACCAAACAGACACGACACGAACAGCAAGATATTTCCTACTCACTTTGACATACTGACATTCAAAAGAGAAATGAGAAAGTGGTGTTCAATTTAGATTTATTTTCTCATACATTCGTAAAATTTGCAACGCCTTTATTTGGATAAAATGAAACAAGAACACATAATTGTGGCTCTTTCTCAAACGGCTGCCCTCAAAAACTGATTTGGGCAAATTTTAACTGTCACAGTTTACATGTCTGGTTGGTCGGTGCTTTCACATTTGTCTGTGCATTTGTTTTTGATTCGGAAGCCAGAACACATGCGATGATTTCTTTAGTCCATGGCGAAATATGTAAATAGTACAGAAGTTTGTTGTTTTTTTATATTACTTGGAGGTTACACGTTCAAGTTTTGCTTCAAGTTTCACTTTTTTACTAACACACTCAAACACTTTGAAATTGACTACCAACTTGCTTTCAATATTTCGTTCAATTTAAACAGCTGATCACAATTATCTATATATATATAAAAATGTATCCGTGTTTGTATGTTTGTGTGTTTTTCCTTACAGGACGTTTGTGTCGGTATAAAATGTTTCCTTTATAAATTTTAGCAACCCCCGAAGAAATGGATAACTTAAAATGGCTGGACTGATTATTTGTTTCAAATATAGATTAAAAGTTTTTAGATCAAGTCACCTTTCAAACAAAAGAAACTAAATTAAAATCGATCTACCCGTTTCGGAGCAATGGTGCAACACACACAGAATCAAGAAGATACCGTCATCGACCAATTTAAACAAAAAACTAAATCAAAATCAGTCCAGCCGTTTAGGCTCTACAAGGATACACAGCTACACAGACAGAAAAATATACACTAAAAACTTACAACACCCCCTTTTTGTCGGTCAATAAAAACGGCGTAACTCGAAGAAAAATAATTTTAGAAATGAAAAATCGTTTTATCTTCCTAATGATATTTTTGCGATATCTTCCTATTTTCTTATAAAAAGTGGTTATCTAGCGATATTGCTAGTTTATCATAGAGAAGAATCGCTTTCGTATTGGTTAGGAGTATTGCCATCGAGACACGTTTCTTCCCGAAGGAAGTATCTTCCGCAATACGAAATAGACTATTGCCGCAATAATACTTTTCATCCAGGCAATACGTTTGGCAACACAGATGGTGTATTTCTGTTTGCTGAGATTCTACAATGTTTTAAACCATATATATACATATCTATATGTTTCATCAATATTGGTGCACGATAAGATACTTAAAAGTGTACGACAACAAATTGTGTGGCCTATTTATATATAAGATTCCAATATTAGCACAATTACAATAGTGAAGCTCTTAAAATTGTATGTATGTTACTAATAGAAAAAATTGTGATTTCCAGCAAAATTTTGGTGGTTTTAGAAGGCGAGACAGGTGCCCCCATACAAGGCAATTATTAATTTTCCCTATCCAAGGCGAATTCAGTACCAGGTAGCCTTATCATCACAGATGATCATCAGCTGATTACACCCTATCAGTCAAACTCTATATAAGAAAAGAGAAAAACTTTAACCCGAACTGTCAAAGCACAAATAAAAATAGTCCTACACCTACTTTGTATGTGTGTTGTTTTAATGATAAGGCCACTTGATATTAATTCGCTTTGGGTTACTCTTAGAATAGCGTGAAGTTCCAAGCGAAATATTAGGGTTATAAAAGGGGGCAAACGGGTGCCCTCATACGAAGTAATTATTAATATTCCTATATCAGCATATCTACAATAATGAAGCTCCGAAAATTTGATATGCGTTAATCTTTGATCAAATTGTATTTTCTAAAAAAAATGTTACAGATATCAGAGGGAAAGACGGGTACACCCCATAAAAAGTAATTTCCATATCAGCAGGTCGAGGGCTACTCTTATCAGGTTGGAGAGACGGGTACCCCCATTCAAGGTCATTATTAATATCTACACAACAATGGTGTAGCGAAGCATGCCGGGTGGGGCTAATTGTAAATAAATTACAGTGAGACTCGGTTATAAAGAACTTTGTTAAAATAGCGATTAAGAACTCGCTCTATGAGAAGTTCGTAATAAGCGTAGTTCCATGATGAAATAATATAGGTGGCATTACTAGGGCAACAAATAAAACAAAGAAAGGAGTTTTTGTTTGTGAAATGTCGTCGTATGTAAAAAAATATTGTAAACAAAAATCAAAGGGACGCGCTGCAAGTGGTACATTTTTGAATTAAAAACATACACACATCACAGAAACAAGCCGAGGAAAAATTATCGGCGGCGGTAGCTGGGCACATTTTGGGTCGGCGGCGGTGCGCCGACAGAATTTTCGGCAGCTCATCTGTATCAAGGCGAATTCGGTACCAGGTAGCCTTATCATCACAGATGATCATCAGCTGATTACACCCAATCAGTCAAACTCTATATAAGAAAAGAGAAAAACTTTAACCCGAACTGTCAAAGCACAAATAAAAAAAGTCCTACACCTACTTTGTATGTGTGTAGTTTTGATGATAAGGCCACTTGATATTAATTCGCTTTGATCTGTATACGGATATTTTGCGCAAAAAGGTAGTGAAAAAAATTTTTCGAAAAAAGTACGCAAATTTGCAATCCAGTCGTGAACACATTTAAACGAACTCGGCGGCTGGTTTTGACCTGATGTAATCGACGACGGCGCGATAGGCAAAAAAGCAGACAAATTGAGCTTAAAAATATTTATAATTCAGGAAAATTATTTTGTTGAAAGAGTATTTTCAAAAAAAAATCCCACAAAAACTTGTCTGGAAGAAATTAAAACAAAGTGATTTTTTCTTATACTTATTACAGTCATTAATGAATTTTGATGAGAAATATTGACAAGAAATAGTTTTTGACGATTATATTTCTACTTTTGGCGATTTTCTGCAAAATTTTTATGCCATTATTTTATAAAAACTTATATTAAAAAAACTATAACCCATGTGCTAAAAAACGTGCGATTGTGAAATCAGTTGCGAGTTTAAAATCGCAAGTCTCGCTTTTGCATGTGCTGAGGCTCGCGCGATCTGTTTATTTTTCGAAATAATCTTCGAAAAAGGTTCTTATATATGCTCTTTGTTTTTTGAAACCAAAGTATCCAACACAGAATTTTGCAACTATTTTTAGTTTTGGCCTTACTCATGATCCAATAATTAGGTCTACGCATCTCTACAACAAAAATGCCATAATCGTGAAGATGTTTTTTATATATGAAGTCTGACATCTTTACGGTGGTAAACAATAAACAGCTGTCGAGTTGCATTGACCTGATTATTGGATCATGGCCTTAGTAGGTGTCTAGAATAATGACGCGCCTTATAAAATCGCAATTTAAAGTAAACAAAAGGAAAACAATAGTCGAAATAAAACAGCATACTTTTTAATTTAGTATGGGTGAATTCCAAAACATCAAAATACATTGCAGTGATGCGACTTTACTGTTTACAAAAACAAAGCACCTAAGAATTTGCATCACTACAATGTATTTTGATGTTTTGGAACTCGACCTATTTTGTATTAAAACTATATATTGCGAAATGCGGTTTTCAGCACATGGGTGTATTATATAAAACCAAATTCACTACAAAATATAGAGTAAGAAAAACTACATCAGATTTTGGCGATTTTTAAAATCAATTTGGCAATATAAGTTGGAAAAAATCTTACAGCCCTGTCGTTTACAGTCGAGAGTTATTTATTGTGGTATTCTATTTCAAGCAGATATGGTAGTAGTGCCAGCTATATTATTCCATCCAAAACGAGTCCCCTACTACGAAGCATTTTTGTATGAAAATGTCAAGGCGAATTGATACCAGGTGGACCTATTAGTAAAAATGAGCATCAGCTGACTTTCCCAGTGTCAAACTCTATGTAAAAAAAACTAAACAACTTTTTATATATGCATTACAGCCCTGTCGTTTACAGTCGAGAGTTATTTATTGTGGTATTCTATTTCAAGCAGATATGGTAGTAGTGCCAGCTATATTATTCCATCCAAAACGAGTGCCCTACTACGAAGCATTTTTGTATGAAAATGTCAAGGCGAATTGATACCAGGTGGACCTATTAGTAAAAATGAGCATCAGCTGACTTTCCCAGTGTCAAACTCTATGTAAAAAAACTAAACAACTTTTTATATATGCATTTAACATGACAGATTGGTGAAGTACAGTTGTTGTTGCACTAATAAGGCCACTTGGTATTAAAACGCTTTGGGCGAATCTAAAACAAATACAACACCAAAAAGCACATGTATTTTGTTGGTAGAAATACCCCAGAAATACGTCAAATCCATTATCTGTGTCGCACATATTCATAAGCTCTCTCAAATTTACTAACATATGCCCGTTATTGATAGAAAAATCCCAGATGTGTCAAAATCTATTGCTGTGACGCACACATTCTCAAATTTACTAAAACAGCTGTTCTTGTAGTGGTACCTGTTCAATCTACCTTGGCCAAAATGCATTGCAATGATGCAAAGTCCTATGTGCTTTGTCCTTGTAAACAATGTAAAGTCGCATAACTGCAATGAATTTTGGCGTTTAGGAAGTCGGTCATAATAGTTACATGTGACTAAGTTTTAACGTTTCATTGATGAGACCTTGACAACGGCATCTTGAAAACAAAATTGTTTACCAAGTTGCTGGCAGCCAACGTCACAGCGTCAATTCCAACTAATTTTAACATGCAATACGTGTGGTAAGCTTAAGGCCAGATTTTGTAAATACAAACGCTTTTTGCGTTTTGAAATTTATATGGAACTTTTTTTGAAACGTAATTGTGTTACTTTTCTGCCTATTATGCAAAGTTTCTTGGACGTGTAACTGTAGAGAAAAAAAAATATATAGAAGAAAAATATTTATTTTACTACAATTATTATTTGAATTTAACTTCAAAATAAATAACACTGACATTCTATTTCTTGCTGTTGAGAATGATACCATCATATTTCTGTTGGAACCATTTCATGGCATCTTCTTTGGTAAGTCTGTGGGGGAAACCAACAGTACCGGACTTGCGTTTTCTATGTGCAACGTTGTAACCTGAAAATAGTAGAGAAGAGACAATTATAACTTTGCTTGTTTATATGTATTAATTATAACATTACAGCTACTTCTTGTACTTGTCTGCATCACAACAACGAAATGTTAGTTTTTTTTTTCTTTTTTACACAATGATTTATTTATAAAATTATCTTGAACTCGAGGTCAGTTTTTATATAAAAAACGTTAATTTGTAACACCATTTTTTTATATCTATATAAATTGCTAAGCGCATAACTTGAGAACGGCTTGACCGATTTCGCTCATTTTATTTTTTGAAATGTGTGTAATAGTATGAGAAAGGTTTTTATGGAAAGAAAAATTGGAAAAGTTGCTTGGAAAATTTAAAAATTATTTAGACAGGACAACGTCTGTCAGGTTAGGTAGTAAATAATAAAAAGGTCGAAAAATTAGAAATGAACAATTATACCATAAATTATTATATTATAAAAAAAAAGTTATAAATTAACGATCATGTTCCGAAAACCAATTCTTTTTGTAATTGCAAAATTTCGAACACAGAAAACAGTGTTCTTTTAATCGGAAAATTTAGCGCATTCGTAGTTTAGTGTGGATAAAATATCTGAAACATAAAAATAAACTGAAAATCTGCAATGAGAGCTTCTTATTTGCACTCTCTCCAATTTCAAGTTTTCAGAAAATGCTCGTAAAATTTTATATTGATATATTATGGGCCATTATTACAACAAGGCAATAGTTAAAAGGCAGGATTTTGTCGGACGAATAAAAGGTTTACCTTTATTAAAACTTTACTTTAAATGAAAGTGAGCGATAAGTTAGTCAGGTGCATCCTACCTGGTAGATTAAAGTAATGGTAGATTTGTAATGATAAACTGTTTATCCGTCCGACAAAAGCCTGCTTTTAGCTATTGTCAAGTTGTAATAAGACGTTTATTTTAATTATCTTTCCTATTAATGCACAAATACCTGTGCAAGTGCCAACCCGTATTGGAATCTGAACAGGCTGAATGATTGAATTTCAAGAGTCTATTACTACTAAACTTCATCCTATAAATGCAATTAAAATTGATTCTTGTTAAAAAATCACCTTGAGTTTATTATGTAAAATCTCTTAAAAACTCATTAAGCAACTCTTCACATGGCACACATGTCCATTATTACTTTCTGCACATTGACTGAATGTCATTAAATTAAAACATGTTTGACACCATCGAAATGATAACCAACAAATATATAAAGACATCTAATTAAGTGCATGATGATGTAGATATGTATATTAGATCAAATAACAATAAGCAAAAATTACCTGGACGGCCAAGCACCACGTAGAAATCTAAACCATAGATACCGATTGAGGGATCGTATTTGATACCTAAATCGATGTGTTCTTGAATACCGAAACCAAAATTGCCGGTGGCAGAGAAATTGTCGCGTCTCAACTCATATTCACGTACTTTAAGGCCGCGTTCCAAGATTTCTTCAGCCTTGGCACCACGAACGGTGCAGTGCACAGCAATCTTTTCATTACGACGAATACCAAAGGAACGAACGGTATAACGAGCTTTAGAGAAAACTGGCTGTTGACCAGTCAACTGTTCCAACACCTGCGACCAATTCAGAACATTATAACATTAACTTTTCACTATGTACAGACATATTATTTTTACCTTAGCGGCACGAGTCAATCTATCACCAGATTCACCTACACAAATGTTCAAACACAATTTTCTAATGTGCAGATCACGCATAGGATTTTTGGCAGGATCTCTTTTGATCTTCTTTACAGCTTCTTTTTTAGTAGCGGCCTACAATTATAGAAACACACAAAGATACGAAAAAAAATTATAATTTTTACATTTTTTCTTAATATATTTGCAATAGTAAGACACAACACGCACCGTCATATTGAATTCGGAAAAGGAAAAGAAATTCTCTACCACGCGAGTTACTGTTCAATGGAACTGTCAATTTGACAGCTGTCATTGTGAACTACTAAATTGGCCACGAACGGCTGACCACAGTTGCGTAGCCAACTATAAAACTCCGCACATATATAAACTTCGCTGGTTACTTGTTCCAGCGAATAACAAACCATACCTGGTACTCGCGTACTGAGTACTTTCACAACACTACTTTTCGCAGTGATTTATATGAATACATAGAAACTAGGAAAGTAAAGTGAGTAAAATCTGATAAAAGTATTTTAATTCATATAAAAATAAAAAATAATTTTGCAAAGCTTTTCGGTAAAATGCAAATACAAAATCTACCATCCAGCGCGCCTGGAATAAATATTTTACTGTGAAAAAATGATACAATAATACCAGTGCTAGTTTGTCCCCTACGCCAACAAGAAAATAAATAATAAAGAGAAGTAAAAATAATTAATAATTTATATCTACACACTGTGGTAGGTAGATAACATTTTGTTTCAAAGAACAAAAAATTTTGTGTGGACTTAATTTATGTTTTCAATAATATTCTCGTGCAATTCTGTTTCAGCCGTGTATTCTGGGACATTTATTAATAATGATACGATGCGATATTTTTAAAATACTACCCATTCAAAAATAATTCTATACTTCTCTCATAAAGATAAAAATGTTTATATATATGTACAAAACGTCAAAAGGCAAAAAACAGAGGTTAGAGAAAAATTGCAAAGAAGTATCTGAAAGTGGAATAAAAAAAAAACAATTTTTTACTAAATTTTTTCGTAGCGGTCACTGCTTGTCCTATCATCTGCTTTCGGCTTGACGTTGATTAATGGGACACCCCTATATATATATATATATATATATATATATATATATATATATATATATATATATATATATATATATATATATATATATATATATATATATATATATATATATATATATATATATATATATATATATATATATATATATATATATATATATAATATATATATATATATATATATATATATATATATATATATATATATATATATATATATATATATATATATATATATATATATATATATATATATATATATATATATATATATATATATATATATATATATATATATATATATATATATATATATATATAATATATATATATATATATATATATATATATATATATATATATATATATATATATATATATATATATATATATATATATATATATATATATATATATATATATATATATATATATATATATATATATATATATATATATATATATATATATATATATATATATATATATATATATATATATATATATATATATATATATATATATATATATATATATATATATATATATATATATATATATATATATATATATATATATATATATATATATATATATATATATATATATATATATATATATATATATATATATATATATATATATATATATATATATATATATATATATATATATATATATATATATATATATATATATATATATATATATATATATATATATATATATATATATATATATATATATATATATAATATATATATATATATATATATATATATATATATATATATATATATATATATATATATATATATATATATATATATATATATATATATATATATATATATATATATATATATATATATATATTATATATATATATATATATATACTAT